>CM060708.1:227653043-228853043 GCA_030686995.1 Artemisia argyi | reverse complement strand
GGCACCATGAAGGAGGGCTGGGTTGACCCAAAACACCCTTTTACAATTAAAAAATGAGAATTTTCAACCCGTTTGACCCAACAAACTCACTTGAACCCTTTCCATGAAGGTAAATTTGTATTTCAATTTACATGTTTGACCCATTAATACGTAAATAGGTTTAAACTTCTACTTCGATAATCATGATTAAAATGATATTAAACATTCTGCAAAACTATACACCATACAAGCATGTATAAATTTTAGAGAGATAAAAATAGTTTGAAAGTTGAAGAATATTTTAAACCGATAAAACTAATGAAAGGCCAACAATAAACGAATAAGACAGTAACCTCACCAGGATAAATCATATTGTTGCCAAAAGGCGGCACTGGCAGAGGCATTGGCTGACTTATAAATGGAGTATCTAAGCCCCTTCTACTTATAAATTTAAAAACATAATTATTAGAGGGGTGTTTGTGTTAGCTCAACTATCCACCTTGACTTTGGTGCTTAAAAACATAATTATTAGAGGGGTGTTTGTGTTTGCTCAACTCACTTTCAGTCGGTGGCTTATATTTAGAATCTGAAATAAAAAACCAAAACTACTTTTTAAGATGCACAAATAATTTGTTTTGAAAACGTAATGACAAATACTAATTTGGTGATCAAATTTTAACATCTAAAGACACATAATGTAGTGAAAATCCAAACCTCTATAGCAATTTTGTCAGATTCATCATTAGCAGCTTTGAAAGAAGATACTATTAATTGCATCACCTAATGATTAGAAGTGATCGTACCACAGTAAGAACAAAAAGCACTATCGAGAAACCTCAAATCGAACAACTAAAGTATGGTCGACCAGATCGAACGGCAGAAGTTTGAGCCCTTTGGTTACGTGCAGCAGACCCTGGAATAGCAATAACAATTAAAGATGAACAACTGGTTCGAACGACAACAACTATACGGAAAACAAAAGCCTCCTCCAAGACCAGTGTGACTGTTTCAACAAAGAGGTAAAATAACTCACATGTAGTAGATCCGGTTTCACGATTTGTGTTGTGTATCACATGCGGTAAGGCACTTGTGGTATGCACATTTGCGTCTGCAGAACCAAAAATAGCACCACCACATATACAAATATAGGAATGATGCCATTGAAACACGAAAACAATATGTATGCAATAAACCATTGCAACCACATACATACCGGTCGGTGGCACGGACGGCTGATTAACACCATTAGGTGTCCATGCCCACGTGTTTGGTGTGTGTATATCAGCCCTTGCTAAGCAGTAAACACAACGGGTCAGGTAGCAAAAGAAATACCTGACACATAATTAAATAATCATAAAAGCAAACAAACAACGTGGGCAAAAGTTAGTAACAACCTAATAATTCTCGCTACCTTGCACATCGGTAGCAGCAAACGGAGAAACCTCGCTCAACTGGCATGGATACTGGCGAGTGTCTATCGAACTATCCTCCAATGAACAGAAGCTCAAGCAATTTTTTAAATCCGAAGAACATACTGGAACTGCAAAAGACACAATCACTATTAAAAAATGACAATACCTACACCAGATCCTTGCAGCTCCTCCTAAGCCCACACCAGCTGGTTTCAAACCACCTGAACTTGACCCATACGTCCTCAATATTAGCCACATCTGAATTATCTTGGCTCTCATTTATTTGATATAACAAAGTGCAGCTAGAACCAAACACATCTGGATGTAATAAAAGCGTTTCAGTATATATACACATATCAACTTGCAATGTTAGATTGCCACAATTTGTTGAACAATCTTCAAGTGGCTAAAGTACTTACATGACTATCTGGCAATATTCGACCGGGCAACCGTTCAAGTGGCTAAACTCTAAAGTACTTACATGACTATCGGGCCATACTCAACCTGGCAACCGCTTCCTAAGCACATTTATATACATCAGTGATTGTGTTAACAACTTATAAAAGCAAAACAATATATATGCAATTTTCTAATAATCATTCACAAGCAAATTTGTTGTTGGAACCTTACCACCAGATCCTTGCAGCTCCTCCTAAGCCCACGCCAGCCGGTTTCAAACCACCTGAACTTGACCCATACATCCTCAATCTCAGCCACTCGGGATATCCTATCAAAACAAACACTATCCAGTTGATTAACAAATATTAAGCACAAACATCATTGAAATTAAAAAACATGTATTAGGCTATTTCTGCCCTCGAATGTAAACATTATTAACTACAAACATCATTGAAATTAAAAAAAAAAACATGTATTACCTGTTTCTGCTGCCCTCGAATTTATCTTCAAAACATATATTGGAATCTAAGAACATGTATTACCTGTTGTTGCTGCCCTCGAATGTAAATAATACGTAGTATTAAACAAAAACATCATTAAAATCAATTGCTGGACATATTAACTAAAATAATTTTAACATCAAATAAAAAGAAAAAAACAGCTTTTTGCAGAATAAGAATAAGAATAATCACAAAATCATTGAAACTAAATAAAACTAACCAAGAAATCATTGTTTTAAGATTCATAACATGCAAAAAAAAGCCCACATATGCATATAGATGAACGTATGTTATGTTTATGATTAGGGTTACCTAAGTTGTAGGGATAGATGAATAAACGTCATTTTTTTTACGTATGTTTATATATTTGATTAGGGTTATACAGTTATACTTATCTCATTAATTCAATAATTAGTTGCATAGGTTTATAGATTTGGGCTTGCAAAATATAATCAAAAAATGGTGTGGTGTAGTGGTAAGATGTATGTTAAATATATGGCATGCCCAATGTTCGAACCTTGCTTCATGCTTTTTGTGCAAAAATCGAAAATCAATTAAATCAAATAAATGCTATCCTAAAATTTTAATAAAATGTAAAATAAAATGTGGCATTAAAAATGATGACATGTAAATCCGAAAAATATAAACTGGTGACATGGACTTTATGGGTGATTATGTGGCAGTCAATGGTCAAACGCCTCCTGTTATATATAATATAGAGATATCTTCTCTTAATATCATTTATCAAACAAAACACTTTTTTTTATATGTATACGGTCTTAAGGGGGTGGCAATGTTGCCTAACCATGTCTCAAAGTATATTGTAATTAGCTAATAAAATGAGTCCAACACATTTCATGCCTAACCATGCCTAAAGTTTCATTTTTAGTGGCAATGTCATACCTAAGCATGCCTAACAACAATTATGGTTCAAACGGTCATTTCCATTTAATGTTTGCGTTTTACCGAATCGGTAAAACATACCGAAACAATTTCCGAAAGTATCATGCCGATGAAGTGGCAATGTGATGCCGATCAATGCCGAGTCCACACCGAATACATTGTGACCCTCTAATATCATTTATCAAACAAAAGACTATGGGTGCGTTTAGTTGGAAGAAAACACATTTGTTTTTCAGAAAGTGTTTTCAACAAAATATTTTGTAAAACACAAAATACTTTATTTCTTAAGTTAACAAGGAAAATGACAAAACAAATGTTAGTTGTTTTTCTTATTTTCCATTGTAACTCGCAACCCTCCCTCCTTTTCTTCAAAACAGAAAATACAAATATTAACTAAACGCGTTTTTTATATTTTCAAGTGTATATTAACAAATTTCACTTCCAAATTTTTACAAAACTAACCTTCTACTTTTACATGATTTTATTTTTAACAATTTGTGTATATAATTATAGAAAAGTTTGCTCACAATGTATATTATCAAATGTTTATATAAGCCTCTCGCAATCGCAAGGGTACCTTGTTCTATATCAAATGTTAACTTAACAATATCCTTATTACTTTATTTATGAAATGTCACACATGCTTTTCTGATTATAGGGACAATGGGAACTCGATCGATCTAGACGTGGATTATTATGTCAAAGTATTGTTTTTTTATCATGATGATAAAATATTTCAAAATCAGAAAATGGAATTATAAAATACGACCATGTTAGTTTGTAAATCAAACATACAATTATAAAATTGAAGGTTGGATATTTTTATAAACGAACTAAGAAGACTATATGCCGCCTGCCATGCAATCATCCTTTAATAGTTTAATTTATGTGTGTTATAGTGAATTAATAAACATTAGTTGAAGGCCACTTGCATGAGTTACATAATTCAGAAGACATGCATTACGGAACAAAACCCCTTTTATAATAAATAAAGAGCAATATATAATATTGAAAAAAAGTCATTCTTTGTCATAACAGTACATTTCATGTTTTTTACATATCTTTTATCAATTGTATGCATGTAACTAATGTTAGAACATCTAAACTTTTTTATGTTAAACGTTGTTAGTAGGCATAAAACTTTCCCGAGTGTTACGATTGGATTAGTGATCCAAAAAATTGTATTGATATGCTGTAATCTTTTTCTTCTCTAGCATTCGGCTAGGTTTGCTTTTAATAAAAATGTTGTGCAAAATAGAAACACATAGCTGATGTGTCGTGCGTGTGTGACACATATGCTGCACTAAACTATGTTATCTTTTAAATGTTCAGATTCACTCAGATGCTGCTACGAAGTGTTTCCAACTCACTTAAGTGACATAACCATTTTCTTCCGGTTTATAAAGTTGCGGTGATTTGGATTATGATAGGGTGAAGGAAAGTTAAAATAAGAGACTGCAAAAGGTACAATCATCTGGTGAGGTGGCAGCATTCGCATTGACCAATCAAAGTGACGTTGTCGACGGATCAGGCGGTACCAACCCAATCATCCATACGTGCAGAGCTTGCAGTGCAGTACATTAGGGTGGGGCTGCATATTGCTACACCTAGCTACTGTGTACCTCTGAAAGATTTTATGATACATCATCTTCGTCCATTAAAAGGGTATGAATACAATATCAGCTTTGTCCTAAGCTCGCTTTTGTTTTAGGTCATAAGAGTTTTTATGTATTAAATAAATTATAGCATGGACGGGGTTTTCATCATTTAACATGGTATTAGAGCCGCCTCCTCAATTCAATGACACTCTGTCAAACCCTGGCCGCCGTCTCAAGTTTCATGTGTGATAGTTACTAGGATTTGTATACAATCTTGTTGTATTGCCATATCATACTACTATACTTCAGAGTTCATAATCGCCGCAATAAATCAAATATAGAGTGTTAGGTTAGTATTTTAATCCTGAAAATAGATAGAAAGAAAGGTTGGTTCTTCCTTGATTAGGACGCGATATCTAGCTTTGTACCGGTAAAATTTTAAGTGATGTGTATGGGTTTCTCCGCCAAGTAAGGGAGCTTGTTGACATAGTGAAGTGAACTCTCGAGTCGCAAACTAGGGAGTGGAGTAGGGCGAGGAAAAGAGCTTTATTACGGAACCACTATAAGCCTCGTGTTGTGGTTTGATCTTTCCTTTACTTATTTGTCATATTGTATTTATTTTCGTTGCGTGCATTCGTTATATTCACTATCATTGTTTGATCTCATCTATAAGTTTCGGAATTAAGATTTTAAAACGGTAAAACTATTCAACCCCCTTCTAGTTTTTCACATAATGGAAGATGAAGGCGAACAAGAATAACCCTCTGATGACCTTACACTTATAACTTTCAATTCACCATTATGTGTTTGCAGATTGTGTTAGGGATTATGGTTATAGATAGTTGTCGTGATGTTTATATGTTTGCGGATATTTTAGGGACTTTTGTTTTTCGAACCATTTGGAGACTTTGTTAGTTATAATATAATGTTTTAGAGACTATTGTAACACATTAGTATGTTTGTGTTGGTTAAAAACAGGTTCTGGTATTGGTTATTGAAAAGATTATGTGCAAACAAAACATCAAGCTTTCACACATGCCTTTACAAAAATTCTAAAGATTCGGGACCGGTGCACACTAAATAGAACATGAAAACGGAAATAAGAAATGAGATATGAAATGAAATGAGAGAGACGAGGAAATAAAAATACAACGTTATTTCATTTAAGAGTTAAACGGTAATTACCCAAAGTATAATATTTATCTGGGTTAAATATTAAGGGGTATAAGTGACAAAAGATGAAACACAAATCCCTTAGCAATTGTGCATGTCGAACCGACCCTAGGGAGGGGTTAGTTTGTCTCATTGTCAAACTTGAATACTTGTCCTAAAAGTATTCTAGAATGTTCCCTATGAGCCCATAAATACAAAAGGCTTCCTAAGGCATTCACATAACACACAACTAAACATTAAAAAACCTCTCCTTTTCACTCATCTAACCAATCGTTCGACCAAAGCGATCCCTAGATCGACTTTAATTGACCCTAAGTCGATCCCTAAATCGACTTGAGTTGATTTAGGGTTTACCCTGGTTTCGTATCTCAACTAACTTGTGTAAGTTCAAAGCTCTAGTTCTACCTATTCAGTATTTATAGATACCTGACACAATCCAAGCTTTGGTTTTCCTCTTGAAAATCCTAGGTCGATCGCACAAGAAATAAGAAGGTTAACATGTGCACTGAAGTTGATCAAGAAGCTTATGCATCTACATGAACCAAATAAGTCATATATAAACATCCTTTATACGTGTTTAGGATTAGGTTATGTCACTCATTAGGTAAGATCTTGCGAGTTAGGGTTTGTTTGGCTACATGGTCAAATATGTGTTTACTTCCGTTGCTGCATGTTTTATTGGCCATACGGGAACCACCAGAACACTACAATGGTATCAGAGCCATCCTGATCATATATAACCTATTTAGGGTTCTTAGTAATTGCTTTTATTTTTATAAAAATTAAAACTTTAATTTTTTAAATGCATGGTTTAGTCGATTTGTGTATATTAGGGTTTATGGTTTTTGTGATTTTGACAACTAGGTTTAATTTGAATATTGATATTCTTGCAAAGCAAGAAAACCTAGTCGAAATACACAAGGGCTTTCTAACGCTTGAGAGTGTTGACACTATTAGGGTTTAGGGTCATTTCTTAACCAAAATGCACAAGGGTTTTAAACCCTAAGTCAAGATTCTGTAATTAGGGTTTGTTTGATTGTGAGACATATGATCAATCAATTAGGGTTTTCTAAACCCTTATGAAATCAATTCTATAAAGATACTAGGTATCTGAGATAAAAATTAATGAACCCCCTAATTTAAGTTGTTATGACAAAAACTAGGGTTTTCTTACTTTTCTGGTTAAAGGGTGATTTCTAATCTATTTATGATTTAGGATATTAGGTTTTTTTTAAGAAGCGTACAAACTTTTCTAAAATACGCTAAAACTATTTTTAGAAAACCTAGTTACCAAAAGACAAATCACATGATAACAAGAGTGCTTAAGGAACAAGACAATCTTATCCAAGTTTATAAAAACCCTAAAAGGGTCGAATCTATATGTCCTAGCTAAATAGGAATATCAGACTTGACAAATACAAATTTTAGTGACCAAATGAGTGGTTTCCATAAACTGGTGAGACTTCAGTTTACCCTAATTAGAATATGGGATTCCTGAATATGGAAACTAGGGTTTTGTGTTAAATGCATAATTGGGTTTTAGAAAAAATAATTTTTTATTAAAAAGCCATAATAAACTTTTAAAAATTTGTATTACTTTAAGTTACAAACTTTTAAAATTTTGAGATTGTAAAACCCTAATTAGGGTTTGTAAATTTTAGAAGATAATTTTTTTTCCTAAACGACTAACAATAAATGGCAATAAGGTAAGAACCATTATTCCAAGAATGAAAAGTTGCAGTAGAGTGCAACAATACGGGTGAATTCATGGTTTGGAATATACTATTAAGATGGACTACACATGTGGTGCATGTGTATATGTAGTAGGTCTTAGCAAATCATAGCTTAAGTATTTTCACATGTAATTTTATAATTAGTATTTTTCTACTTTAATTTTAATTATGCATGACACAAGTCCAAGCCATAGACCAAAAATATAAACTGCTTAGTTGTGATGTAGCGTTAATGCTTATATTTTTACTACACTTGGGTTTAAGGAAGGCATGCGTGCCAATGTCAATTCCCTCTTGTAATTTAATTTTAAGTAGAACAACTTTAATTAAATATAAACCAAGACGGATATGACACAAGGAAGATCAGACGTTAGAAAAACCTTTGGAGTATGAAATGAGAGGAGATCCAATGGGAGCACGGAGGAATGCACATCCTCCATACGAAAGGAGCATACGACTGGGTATGCTGAGAAGGCTTAGAGTCCGAAGACACCTTCTTGCCCTGTGTCATGCTAACCCTTAGAAAAGACCTAAGTTGATTCTGAAGTGGCTCTCAGGATCAGACGGTAAAAGAACCTATGGAGTACGAAAAGAGAGTGAAATCTGGTGGGAGCACGGAGGAATGCATAACCTCCATAATGAAGGAGCATATGATTGAGTATGCTGAGAAGATGCAGAATCCAAAGATACCTTCTTGCCTTGTGTCATGGTGACCTTTAAGAAAGACCTAAGTTGATTTCAAAATGGCTTTCGGGATCAATAATAGATAATGACTTGGATGTGTCAGTAGAGTTATATTATGGTCTATAATATGCATGCTAATAAGTAGATAATATGTTAATCGATATTATCTAGGGACATAATAAAATTGGTGTCTCTACTTAAGTCAAGAGAAAAGGGTGTACTTAAGCACCAAATCTCTGACAACGAGATTGCGTAATAAAAATGGTAAAGTCTATGTTTTCCAAACTAATTTGTTTTTTTTAACTTAACAAATCATAGTATGAATTCATACATAGTTCATACGTAAAAGAAGTTTTTCTCATGAAAATGGTTTTAATGCTGGATATAAAAAGAATCAACTAATGAGTCTGTAAGTCTTACCCTATAAGTTTGTTACGCTAATGTCTCGTCCATAATCTATACCATTCTCTTAGGTCAAACCCTACAAAGAGTTAATGCCCTAGCATGGTGTCTATGGGTACATGGCTGACGCGGGTTAGGTGGATCTTGGATTCATTGGTCGTATGCCCTAGCAGAGATTAATGAATTGCGAGGCCATTGGCTTTAATAGTAGAGTCTATTGGCATTCCGCCTTAGCGGACCAAGGCTGCATCGGAGACTAAGTATGAACATAATTTATCGAAGTCTCAACCCTAGGAGTTGTCTCAGAAAGGCAATTAGTGTGGTAAAACATACACCTAAAAGTTATCACAAGGTAGATTACGCCCTAGCGAGGTGCCTTGTGATAAGTATCATATGGATCCTAGTGTAACGGGCGAAATGATAGGGTTTAGTAGCCATTACGATAAAAGATTGGATACTAAAATATATATTTATTAAAACTTTAGATGGCGGATAATAACAACAACAATAACTCTTTGTCACTTCACTTTGTACTTGAGAAGGACAAACTTACTAGTCCTAACTTTCATGATTGGGAGAGAAATCTTCAAATTGTACTCTGGCATGAATGAAAGTGGTATGCCCTGGAAAATCCCATCGGTCCAGCACCCGCGACTAATGCCCAAGTGGCGGTCAACAATGCTTATCAGAGCATGTCAATGACCTAGTAGACGTTGGATGTCTAATGTTGGCCACCATGGCACCTGAACTCCAAGTCAATTACTTGGACGTTGGTGCATTTTATCCAATCAACCAACAACAAACTACTTCTAGACATATACTCAAATTGAAAGTTGCGATGCAATTATAAACTTAAGTAATTACAAAATGGCCGAAGGATCACCGGTGAGTGAACATGTAATCAAAATGATTGTGCACATCAATCAACTTGAAAGGCTAGGTCACACAATAGCACTCGAGCTTGCTATTGATTTCATCAGGAATTCTCTGAGCAAGGAGTATAAGCAGTTCATACTATATTACAACATGAATAATGTTGACGGCAGGACCATTGCGAAACTGCATAACATACTCAAAATTGCTGAAAAACGCATTGAGCAAAAGTCGTAAGATGTGCTGGTAGTTACAGAGAATCATGGCAAGTACAATGGCAAGTAGAAAGGGAGATTAGGCAAAGGGAAGAAGAATAAGTCTTCCAAGACAATATTCAAGGGAGGTAAACCCACGAAAGGTTTTCCTGGCTATAAGTGCGGAAAAAAAGGCACTGGGCGAGAACTTGTCCAAATGGTCCAGCCAAAAAAGACAAGGAGAATAATGTTAAGACCTCAGGTTAGTACATAACTAATATTGTATACTTCGTTACATAAGTAACATAGATCTAACTTGTTGAAATAAACAGTATATGAGGAGTAAAGAGGAGCGCTGGACAGAAGCTATAGAAGCAGCCGATGAAGAGTGCTGAGGAGTTTGACAAAGATGAAAGTTGGGCTCGTGTATCTTTTTGGGATTTAGGATTTTAAAATATATTTAAATTATTGTCTTTACTTTTAAAACTAATTGTCACCCGTTTCAAGGCTTGCTTTAAATTTTATTTAATGTTTTATGTTTTAAACATTTTGTTTTTGAAATTTAATATATTTGTTATCTTTCATATTATAAAATATGGAATTTAAAAGTTTTGAAGAAACTTAGAGTAATCCAAAATATATCTGCAAACCATGACAAAAAATTATCTGGTTTGATCAAAAGGATGATTATACCTTATGTGTCCCTAGAAGTGGAACTGGTGAAGTGAATGAAATGCTTGAAAAGCCTTTAGGCTTGATGGACTTTTATACAATCCATCTTGGATGAAAGTTCAAAGTATAACATGAAGCTTTGATTGAAATACTATCTGGGATAATAGAATCCGAGAAGCATTTCTACCAGTTAATTAATGTACATAAAGGTCTTTAAGCCTGCATGCCTCGAGTCTTGAAGACATCAAGGCATGAACCCTACATGTGATACATTCGAATATCACGGATACTTGAAGAAGAATATTTCTTTTAAAAGAGCAATAGTTGAGTGATAGCATTTGTAGAAATCTTGAGATTGAGTAACATTCATATACTACTAGGTAGTCTCTTAGATCTATAAATCAAACTCGAAAGGGTATGAGTTTGTAGATCATAAGTAGAATCTCGCAGCTACTTTGGAATGACCAGGTAATAGTGGAAGACGTCTTATGGGAGGAGCAATTAAATGGGTCAACAACTGTTAAATTGACCGAATTAATGTAATCAATTCAAGGTGTACTTAACTGGACAAAGACAGGGTAGTTCAACTCAGAGTTGAGCAACATAAGCAAGAGTATGTGGTAAATTAATTTCTGATTATTTAACTAAAGAGCACAAAGCATGACAGGAATGATAGATCTAGGGATATCTATGTGGAAGTTCCTAGTATTGTAAGATTCAGTGGGAGGATAAACTGATCATTAAACGTGACGTGCATTGCTCAATGGAGCAATATAGTTTGGCACGATAAGACGTGTTCATCTTGAGTTGTTATGGAACAATTAAAGAAGCCATATGACTTTAAAGATTTGAAGTCTAGGATTTCAAATTAGGAAACATGCAACTACATCATGGTTTAAAGGGCTTGTACTAAAATTCTTAGGGACTTAGAGAATCAATAACAAGGAGTCACGGTTCTTAATTGCTAGAGTAATTCCATTTTACTTAGTGTGTAAAATGAAATGCATCGTTGAATGCTAAGCTGAGTGTGTCGCGAATTTAGCTAAGTCTATCATCTAGTAAGACTAAATCGCTTGTACCAAAACTTACTTAGGTTCATTAACAGTAAGACAATAGGGAATGGATTGAATAGTGAGGTTCAGTGGTTCTCTGGAGGATCATCAGGAAGATTTTTATAGTAGTGATTACTTGCTCCCAACACTTCCTAGTATGAGTTGAATCAATCGCCAGGGATCAAGGTAATGTTGAAGACTCGGGAAAATTGACGAGACGTTACTAAGGTTCAAATTAGCATATTTTGAATCCATGAATGAAAGATATTTCATTTTAAAAGGGTTCTTTGTTGGTTATCATGGAGGGATACCAAGATAATGAAAGCAGCTATTGTGAAATAAGAGACATTATGGGTATTGTTGAATTTCACATGCATTTGCGTGGCAAATGTTGGATGTGACTATGATGAAGCAACCACATGGTTCATAGTGAATGGCGTTCTCTGATCGTGACGGACTATCCCAATGACCTAAGGAGTTAGGTCATTTGACTTTGTTTTTCATTGGACATAGATCTAGTTTTCGATTAAAGCATAAAAGCGTAACATTGTGTGCTAGCCTCAAGTACAATGGGAAGTAAGAAATAATGACTTATTGGTAGAGACGGCAATTTGCAACTCCAAGCTGAAATAGATTGGAGAGAAGGATATTTTTCTTGGCCCCTTGTTTGAGATGATATGTGGAATGGTCGTACGACAAAAGTGTTTGGGACAATATGGGAGGCAAATCATTCACGAGAACAAGAGAGGACAAAAGTATTACAAGGTTAAAATATCCATGCTTGATACTTTCTAAAAATATCGATAAAGTGCGAAGGAATACAGTCATATACCTGGACTCATCTTGGTATACTTTGAGTCGGACTTATCTTGGTATAGCTAAAGTCGTATTATCACTTGGGTATTGAATCAGTTTATGAGTGAAGTACTAAAATACCTTGCTCATGACCTCTTGGTACAATGAAAGGGTCCCTATGCTGTTGTGTTTGTATAAGTGAGATTCTGAAAGGATTATGTGCAAACAACACAACAAGCTTTCACACTTTCCTTCACATAAATGTTAAAGGGTCACACCGGTGCACACTAAACTAAACATGCAAGCGAAAATAAGAAACGATATATGAAATGAAATGAGAAATGAGGAAATGAAAATACGAAGTTATTTCCATTTAACGGTTAAACGGTAATAACCCGAAGTATAATATTTATCCTGGATAAATATTACGGGGTAATAAGTGACAAATGACGAAACACAAATTCCTTAGGGATTGTGCACGTCAAACTGACCCTTAGGGGTTTCTTGACTCCTTTTCAAACTTACAAGTATTCTAGAATGTTCACTAGGAGCATATAAATACAAAGGCTTCCTAATGCATTAATATAACACACAACTACACCCTAAAAACCTTTTCCTCTCATCTCCTCTAACCGATTGGTTGACCAAAGGGTTCTCAAACCTTTTCTTGACTTAAATTCGACCCTAAGTCGATCCCTAAGTCGGCTTCCGTCAATTTAGGGTTTAACCCAGTTTCATATCTCGCCTAACTTGCGTAGGTTTGAAGCCCTAATTCTATCTGTGCATTGTTAAAGTTGATCAAGAGGCTTACACATCTGCAGGAATCAAGTATGTCTTCTGTAAACACCCTTTATACGTGTTTAGGATCAGGTTATGTCATTGATTAGGAAAGATCTTACGAGCTAGGGTTTGTCTGGCTGCATGGCTAAATACGTGTTTACTTCTGCTGCTACATGCTTTATTGATCGTGCGGGAACTACCAAAACCCTAGAGTTATGACAGGTAAATTTTTTTTTGGAAAAAATCTGAAAATGAACCATAATGCAAAAATATGTTGACAAAATGTGCAGGTGGCTTTAGCGAGGACATGTTCTCGCAAAAGGTCAAAATCATTTTTTATTTTAAAACTTTTGGCGAGGACATATCCTTGCCAAAAGCCTGGTGGGCCCGGTTTTCTAACTATACAAAAATAATTAATTAATCAATTATATTAATTAATTAACTGATTATTTACGTAGACTTTGGCCAGGACATGTCATCGCCAAAGATCTTGTGGTCCCGACTGCTTAATTTTGACTGAGAAGTGAGAAACAATACGGGCCCCATACATTGTCGCACAAGACTAAAACTATCGTCACCAATGGTATCAGTGATGAGTCATTAGCGAAGACATTTAGGCGATGACAAGTCTTCGCCAAAAACTTTTAGCGAGGACTTGTCCTCACCAAACATGCCAAAATGCCCTCTCTAATGGGGTTTAAATATTGTAGTAAGACAAAAAAAAATCAATCAAGAGAAAATTTACTACACGTACTATATATTCAATTAACAAAAGGAAATATGTTGAATTTTGGTGAAGAGATCATCTATTGAGTACCTTTTGTCCACTAGAATCATCTCGTTTCTTGCATTCCATATCAACTATGATCAAGAGAATATCAGTTATTCAAAACATGAAAGTACGCTGCAAGGCTTGAAATACCTTCTTCTTTTCCAAACTAAAGTTCTTGACGAAATTAATAATCTCTAAAAAGGATGCACCCGTCTTGAATTCAAAAACCCACCATCAAAAAATATTTTTCAAAGATGAGACACCCGCTCACATTTGGCTATAATATGATCAGTTGTCTTAGAATGATCATAACAAATAGGATAAAGTATTGCAGGTATGTTAATCCCATTTAATTTCAACTCCACTCTATTTAGGAGAGGGTTTCACTTGGCACACTAAACAATAGGAATGATCACGGTCCGAAAACAGGACCGAACTGACCAGAACTGGGCCAGACTGAAAACCAATTTGGTCCAAAAGTCTGGACAGAAGAACGGACTGAAATGTTTGGTCTACGTCCGTGTCGGTCTCGTGCGGTTCGTCGGTCGGTCCTGTCGAACAAAGCATAATAGTAGGTTTAGCGTAAGACCGAACCAGACCGAGGACAGAAAATGAGGAAAAGGGTGGACCAAGGACCGGACCAAAATATGTTCGGTTCGGTGTTTTGGTTCGGTTCGGTGTTTTGGTTCGATCTGGTCCGCGATCTATAATGCTCAGCCCTATGATGAGGCAAAAAATGAACCGTTTTTAGGGGGTCATTTAAGCCCGGAATTGAATTTATTTTATCAAATATTGCCCTAAATCGTTCCTTTTGTGATTTTAGGTACTTTGGGAGAGAAATCTGAAAAATGAAGCAATTCGGACGTTTTTGGAGCATAAAAGTGAAGAAAACGCCAAAGTCTTAATTTTCCTTGCTGGGAACAGTAGGTGACGGCGTCAAGAAGAAAATCTTGACGGCGTCAAGAGTAATTTCCATGACGGCCCAGTACATATTTGACGGCGTCACAAGGTAGGGCGTCAAGAGTAAAAAGCATGACGGTCTGAAAACAACATAACACTTGACGGCGTCAGATCTGGATCAAGGCAGTCCGAGGAGTATTTTGGCGGCGAGGTGACGGCGTCACAAAATTGTTCTTGACGCCGTCAGCCCCTATTTCCTATATATAGTTTTCTAATTTTCACATTAAAAAGAGAGAAGTTTTGGAGAAACCCTAGGTCCGAACTTAAGACGAATTTTACAGGTTTTTCAAAGGTTCTCAGCCCTTGATCCCTTTCATGTGTAATTGAGATAAGTATTCTTTTAATTCAATCAATATGTTTATGTGTTGGTTGTCTATATCTTGTTCTTGTCTTAATTCCATCATGCTAGGCTAGATCTATCTTGTGTTTGCTTGGATCTAATGAAACCTAGATGTTAATTATGTGTTGATTACTTGTTTATGGTTGTATTGGATGAATGAATTCGATGTTAGGCTTAAGAAAACTGGCAGATCTCCAATTGGTAACATGCTTAAACGTCTTAGGAAACATGAACTGACGTGCACTAGGTTTTATTGGTTGTATTTAATGCATGAGTAAATTCTAATGATCCAATGTTAGGAGCTTCTTAGCCGGCTCGACATAGGAGTGAAGTAGGCACTCATAGGATTGGGGAATTAAGTGCGCCACCCCATGAATGGTATTAAGGAATACAATCCGTCATCCACGCAACTATAACAAGTAATTAACGTGTAAAAGATATCTAGAGAGTAGTGAAATCTAAGTAAACACAACTTCTCCACTTATTCCTCACAACTTTAGTATAATTTAGTTTATTTTCATTTTTAGTATTTTATTTTGATTGCATCTTTAGTATTGGGTTAGTTGACTAGCAACTAATTCCGCCCTAATCCTTCAAACCCGAGATTTTTACTTGCTTTCTAAAAATATAAAAATACAAAAATAATCATCTCTCATCTTTAGAACTAGTATTTAGGTTTTCTAATCCTAGCGACACTATTCCTAGCTGAACGATCAATCCCCCGGTACTTGTCACTATACTATACTACAACAATCAGGTACACTGCCTGGTGGGGGTTGTAAGCTTCTCAAGATCCCTTGAGAGGTAAAGCCTGGTGCGATTCCCACGTATCAAGTTTTTGGCGCCGCAGCTCGGGGAATAGTTATTGTCTAGGTTATAATTTCTTTTTATTAGGTCTACTTGCTAGATTCCTTTCTAGTAAGATTTTATTTTTATTTTTAGGTTTTCTTTAGTCTATCTTATTTCTTTGTGTTTTTGTTCGTAAAAAGTGTGTCATTATGGATACTAAAAGCCGACGTTTGGAAATTGAAAAAAGATTTTTACTACGCAACCGAATGGAAAGAGAAATTAAGGGGTTTAATGAGCTTAATGAGTTAATTAAAAAAGAAAGGGAGCTGAAAATAGACCATTGTGAAAATAACACCATCTTTTACAACAACAAAACAATGGAGTCTAGGGATGATTTAGAAGTATTTCAAAACTCTTCACCAATTCTTGAGGCATTAAATCACCATAAGTTTCATTTGAAATATCCTTGTCCCGCTAAACATCGAAAGAAACCATGGATTAAAAGGGGGGGGGGGCTATTTTAATGTGAAGGTTCCATGCATGATTGGTCATATGTTTAGGGAGCATACCTATGTTGACTTGCAAGCCCCAATGAATGTTATGTCTAGGCTCTATTATAATTGGATCATGAGCAATGAGCTGAAACCTAGACAAGACCTCTATAACCCCAATCGACTATTCAATTTCATATGTATTGCTAGAGGTTTACACGTTTTTATTGGGGATTTCGTTTATAAATGTGATTTCATGATCTTAGAAGATGTGAAGGGAATTATAGATGAGCATTTAGGAGAAATAGTTTTGGGAAAACCCTTCATCAATACATCCAACATGATTTATGATAAGGATGAAGGCACCGTTACATTTTCCAATGAAACTGGGTGTGTTAAGTACATGATGCCTTAAAAGTTCGAAAAGTTCAAAGGTATTGATGGTCTAGATGTCGACAACATTCCAACATTTGAGGTTAGTGATGTCAACCAGAGAGGAAATAAAATTAAGTATTCGGGATGTTTGGCTTTAGGCCCGGAATACAAGTGGGATGGAAGAGTGATTAGAAGTTTCAAAACCGCATTCCTATAGCGGAATAAGGTCACGTAGTAACCCATGACCTTGAGTCTAGCTACAAAACTCGTAAATAAAGAAAAGCGCTTCTTGGGAGGCAACTCATGCTTTGTGTGATTTTTATTTTGCTTGTTTGTTATTTGCTTCCGTATGCATGCTTTATTTTTATTGTTGGTTGATCATGTTTCTCAATTAAATAATGGAAATACTTTACTTTGTTGTTTTGGCCTAGTCTTAACTCCACCTAAAAGTATTTTTGCAAAAGATAAGTGTAAGGGGA
The DNA here is from genome assembly GCA_030686995.1 of Artemisia argyi. Taxonomy (NCBI): domain Eukaryota; kingdom Viridiplantae; phylum Streptophyta; class Magnoliopsida; order Asterales; family Asteraceae; genus Artemisia; species Artemisia argyi. The sequence goes on along the minus strand of CM060708.1, from coordinate 228,835,688 downwards.
AACCCCAAATATATTTTTAAGAAACAACCGATAATTATTCTCCACAATATTAAATGAACATGTATATTCGTATTTGTTAGAGTCAAATGCTTGTATTGAGTTATAATGAAGTTTTGCAGGATTTTTCAGGAAGTAGGACCAAGTTTTTCCAGAAATTTTCCGGAAACTTAACATAAGAATTTCTGCAGGTCACTTCTGACGGCGTCAAGAATTTCTTCTTGACGGCGTCACGTGTAAAAATCTGGAAATTTTACCGGTTTTGTTTTTCTAACGGAGCCTTATGGTTTTTGTGAATTATTAAGTTTTATAATCTCCAGGAAATCTGCAAACTTCATTCCACAAGCATTATATCTTATCTTGTTTTCTAGGATTTAGTAACTTATATAGGATGCCGCCGATTTTACGCGAGGTTGTCTTGTCTATTTTCTCAGGATTTACAGGTTATGTATGACAAGAAGATGATTTATATTCTGGAAGGGAAACTTTGATTGTTCATTTTCTTGGAGGAAGATTTAACATGGCCACCTTATTATCCATACCGAGCGAATCAGGGGAGTATTTGATTTCATTCTTTTTACTTTTTCACTTTTACATTCTTTACTTGAACATTGGGGACAATGTTCATCTTAAGTGTAAGGGGAGGGTAAAATGATGATACCTTACATATGCACTTTCGCTTGAGTTTGTTTTGTTTGATGGTAGATGTGTAATAAAACTATGAGAAATACTTGTTAGTGCAATTTTAGCGTCAAATTTAAATTTTTTTACAACATTTAGGAGTGAAACTTTAGCCATAGCAAGCGTCTCATGGATAGGAGATTGTATGACTAGCACATAACCGTACTTTCAGAAAAAATTTCCACCCAAATATGTGAGGTTCGCCTTTAGATTTGATAGGAAAAGCATTTACTATTAGTGCTTATGAGTGTACCGGTAGCATTTAGATTCTAGAACTTGCGTTAGTGATGCATCCCGAGACCGCTAGTGAGACTACATTCGTGTGGTAGGATTTACTACATGATAAGAGGCATTAGGATAACCCTTGTGTTAAACCCGTATTATAATTACTTTACCATTTAAGTCATATTACTTGGCTAGTTAAGTCAACTAATTTTCCCACACCTTAGCGTTGTACTCATTTTTAGTACACGAAACCCCTAGTACACCCCTCCGAGCCTATCTTTTCGTTTCTAACTTTAAGCATCTTACTTAAAGGAAGAATTTGTTACACCCCACTTAAATGTACACCTAAATCGCCTTAGCCTTCCGTGTATACACTCATTTTTAGTGCATTATTGTTATTTGTTAAACATTAAGTTAACTATCTAATTGATTACATGGTTGCTAAGTCGAGTCATATCTTTGTACATTTTGTTTTGGGACGATTGGGACTCATGGGTAAAGTACTTATTTTATGGAGTAATGGGGAAGAATATAATATTATTACCCCCATATGTGCGTTAATCTTAAAAGTACTCCAAGTGTTTTAATTTTCTTAATTCGAGTCATTAGATTAGTTTATTGTAAAGTATGTAAAAATTCAAGTGTAAGGGGAATTTCCATTCCCTATGATGTATTATTTTGGATGGTAGGGTAAGAGTGTATACAAAAAAAAAAAAAAAAATAGAAATAAAAAGAAAAGAAAAAAAAAAATATACGGACTACCATCCCTTTTTATTCTATGTTTATTTTATGTTTTTGTTATTTTTCATTTATTAGCTTAAGTCGAGTCTAGTCTTGGCTTAGCAACGCCATATTGTACATGTAATTAACCAAAATTGTTAACTCGCCACCAGTAAAACTTCCTTTATCCAACAAAATCGTGTATTTCATATCCCTACACCTAACGTTACAACCCTTTAAAAGACCTCTTTGATAGTTTATCCTAGGTGCTTACGCCATGTGGTGGAGGTTTGATCCTTTCCCAAGCCTATGGTAATCTATTTTGCTATGACAGGTAGTGAGAGATATCTTCCATTTTCATATTGTAATTTATACTTTATTACACCCGAGAGATGTGAGTATCTAAACACTATTTGTGAGGTGCTAGTATATGACATCCGTGCTTATCTATTGGTCTTTAGTGGAACGATTATTTGTTGTAATTACTTTTATATTAGTGTTGAATGACCTCTAACTTGTATTTTGAGTAGAATAAAAGCGCATTTGCTTGAGGACAAGCAAATCTCAAGTGTAAGGGTATATGATGAGGAGAAAAATGAACCGTTTTTAGGGGGTCATTTAAGCCCGGAATTAAATTTATTTGATCAAATATTGCCCTAAATCGTTCCTTTTGTGATTTTAGGTACTTTGGGAGAGAAATTTGGAAAAGGAAGCAATTCGGACATTTTTGGAGCATAAAAGTGAAAAAAATACCAAAGACTTAATTTTCCTTGCTGGGAACAGTAGGTGACGGCGTCAAGAAGAAAATCTTGAGGGCGTCAAGAGTAATTTCCATGACGGACCAGTACATATTTGACGGCGTCACAAGGTAGGGCGTCAAGAGTAAAAAGCATGACGGCCTGAAAACAACATAACACTTGACGGCGTCAGATCTGGATCAAGGCAGTCTGAGGAGTATTTTGGCGGCGAGGTGACGGCGTCACAAAATTGTTCTTGACGCCGTCAGCCCTATTTCCTATATATAGTTTTCTAATTTTCACATTAAAAAGAGAGAAGTTTTGGAGAAACCCTAGGTCCGAACTTAAGACGAATTTTACAGGTTTTTCAAGGGTTCTCAGCCCTTGATCCCTTTCATGTGTAATTGAGATAAGTATTCTTTTAATTCAATCAATATGTCTATGTGTTGGTTGTCTATATCTTGTTCTTGTCTTAATTCCATCATGCTAGGCTAGATCTATCTTGTGTTTGCTTGGATCTAATGAAACCTAGATGTTAATTATGTGTTGATTACTTGTTTATGGTTGTATTGGATGAATGAATTCGATGTTAGGCTTAAGAAAACTGGCAGATCTTCAATTGGTAACATGCTTGAACGTCTTAGGAAACATGAACTGACGTGCACTAGGTTTTATTGGTTGTATTTAATGCATGAGTAAATTCTAATGATCCCATGTTAGGAGCTTCTTAGCCGGCTCGACATAGGAGTGAAGTAGGCACTCATAGGATTGGGGAATTAAGTGCGCCACCCCATGAATGGTATTAAGGAATACAATCCGTCATCCACGCAACTATAACAAGTAATTAACGTGTAAAAGATATCTAGGGAGTAGTGAAATCTAAGTAAACACAACTTCTCCACTTATTGCTCACAACTTTAGTATAATTTAGTTTATTTTCATTTTTAGTATTTTATTTTGATTGCATCTTTAGTATTGGGTTAGTTGACTAGCAACTAATTCCGCCCTAATCCTTTAAACCCGAGATTTTTACTTGCTTTCTAAAAATATAAAAATAATCATCTCTCATCTTTAGAACTAGTATTTAGGTTTTCTAATCCTAGCGACACTATTCCTAGCTGAACGATCAATCCCCCGGTACTTGTCACTATACTATACTACAACGATCAGGTACACTGCCTGGTGGGGGTTGTAAGCTTCTCAAGATCCCTTGAGAGGTAAAGCCTGGTGCGATTCCCAGGCATCACCCTACTAAACAAAGCTTAAGACTTTCGAAGGATTGATAGAAGACCATCTAGTTGGGTGACTAGTCGAGACCAGTCCACATCTATCAATAGCAACCCAAACAGGTCTAACTGAGAACAAGTTCAAGTTGTTTAGCAAGAAATTCCAATGGTCTTCCCCTATTCCAAAACAAAAGTTACAAATTAAATCCATAAGCTCATTGAATTTTGATAATTCTCTGCTACTCCTAGTGGGCCGATGCCAAAGCCACCTCCAAAGTAAGTTACCACCATAGCTATCACATTGATCACCGAACCAATGAAGCCACAGTCAGGCCCTATTACATCATCAAAAGAATAGGTTTTCGTATGAACCCTAATTAAAAAAAGGTTAAATTAAAACACTTTACCATTTTTTTTAATATGTTTGGTAAAAGCGTCTTCCACCCATTAATACTTTACCATTTTAGATTAAGCATAAAACCAACGACCAGGGTTCTTTTAGTCCAAGATGTATGGATTAATGCAACTCTACTACAAAAGCAAAATACCAAGAATTTTTTTTTATTCAAAATTAGAATAGAGATATGAGAGATTTAAATTGGGTGTAAAAAAGATGATTTAAAAAAGTGAGGTTGTTGAGAAATTAAAGAGGGTTTAATAAGAACTAAAGAAAAAGCGTGAAAAATAGAGTTAGAAAGAAAATGACAAAAATACCCTCAAATGAGAGGCATGTGGGTAGAGTTAACGAGCAAAGATAAAGAACGTTAGAGATAATGATGATTAGTGTTACGACGCTTTATTATAAGGATTCATATATATATATATATATATATATATATATATATATATATATATATATATATATATATATATAGAGAGAGAGAGAGAGAGAGAGAGAGAGAGAGAGAGAGAGTTAGGATCAAATAGAAAGAATAATTAAAATAAGAATGATAAGAAGTAACCACAACCACACATTTCAGATACATCTACAAAAGTGGATGCATCTCCTTCAAATTTTTCCTTCTAATTTGAAATGTGTGGTTAGAATTACTTCTTACTCTTTTTATTTTAATTATTTTTTTTACTTGAACCCTTATTTATATATATATATATATAAATGATGGTAGAGACGCCAAACAACAGAGACAAACAATGTATAGTAACTATTTTTATTTTTTATTATTTTTATTTATCTATTTGTTTTAAATATGGTTTATCTTTTGACCGACCAATTTATGTACAGTAAGCTCACAGGTTTTGAACCTACTATACGTAACATGTTTTTGACTCGTAACATTGTTAGTGATCACCAAATATTTAGGTTAGTCGTATAATAACCATCAGTAGATGTATCGAAAAGAAAGAAGAAGGTAGTCCAATCCAATCCACGGAAGAGAGAGTAGGACCCTGTTCATGATGACTTATCATCCATCACCACATCATGTATGTATTGTATGCATGCATGCATAAAGCTATCTTTACCAAGATAAAAAATGAATGGTATCATACAATATATATCAGATCTACAGACCAAAAGAAGCCATTGTGAGACCCACAATTTCCAGACACAGTTATCACGGATTCAATCTCTTCTCTCTCTTCTTGGGACCTTCAAATTCAAACCCTAAATTTTCAAGAATCAATACTTTTACATGTCCAATCTGTAATTATGTGGTAATCATTTTTATAAAGGTAACTTACTTTTGTCAAATCAACGTAAAACAGTAACACATCCCATCAACTAATTTTCCACCTTTATAAACACCATATTTGGAACTATTTAATTAACTGCATTGACGGGTGGTGAATAAAATACAGCAAGTTTTTCCCTTTTCATATAACCATACTTGAACTTTTTTTGTACTTAATAATTCTTAATCACCCCATAACTTTAACTTTGACTTTGTTTCCCGAAATTTCCAATAAAACAAGCTATATTATATTAACGGTTCTTTTGTTTACTTTCCACTTTAATTATTTCCAAGTTCATGATGCTATTTATCTCTCGGACGTGTTCATCTACCGGCTAAAAAGAGCTATATTCTTCGATGTCGTTGTCCAATTTATCGTGGTTCGTATGATGAATCCGTAATGAGACCTTATATTCGTCGACTTTAAACTTTCTTCCTTCGGTTGGGTCGTTAGTAGACACAAAAAGTGTTCATACCATATTGAATGGTTTAGTAATCTTTGCAATGCTCTTTCCAATCACATAAATTTCATTTTCCTTGCTCCTTTCTAGTTTTAAATCTAAATGTCAAACAAATTTCTTTTAATATTTGTTATTTTGATTGATTGTTAACTTTTCATCGAAAAGAAATTTATGACTGGAATATCGTCTAGTAAATTAAGGCGTCTAAGTTATTTTAAAAATATTTTATCTACTTATACTAGGTTGTTAACTTTGACTCTTTTACAACTGATAACTCGTGGGATTTCATAATAACTACTTAGAAATATAAATAGTAGTGCAAGTTGAAAAATATTATGTAACGTACACGAAACATTGAATATGATATGCACATATACAAAGTTTTCGAGACTCTATATTAAATACTCCCTGTAGGATTGGTACACAATTTTTGGATTCATACTACATTTCAAAACATATACCGTTATTTTAATGATGGAATAATTTGATGATGACATTTTTACCTACTGCATATCTACAAACTTATACAAGTCTTCATATCAATTTTATTTATTACAACTAGGAACGAAAATTTAGGTATACGTACATACACAGCATTAAATTGTTTGCTGAAATAAGTTATGCATGCTTCTAGATTCAGCTTTCCGATACTTCCTAATACTTGCAAGTCATGGACTATATCCACGTATTAATCATAATAAAAATGTTGCCTTTCTCAACATTCGAGTCATAAATGAAATGAAATTAATTCAATATTTCTATAAATATAAAAGTATACTAACAATATGGGAATAGTTTTTTTCTTCCTTTTTTTGAAAGGCTGTATAATGGGAATAGATTTCTAAGAACATTTTTAAAATATCTTGAGGATATATATTAACTGAAATATCTATCTATCTATCTATCTATATATATATATATATATATATATATATATATATATATATATATATATATATATATATATATATATATATATATATATATATACTAGAAAGGTGTCCGCGCGATGCGGGGGCTGATTGTTGGGGTGAAGAGGAGGGAGGTGAGGTGGTGGAAAGTGGTTGTTGGAGTGGTTGTTGAGGTGGTTATAAATTGTTGGAGGTGGTTGTTGAAGTGGTTATAAATTGTTGGGGGTGATTGTTAGGGGTGGTTGTTTCTATAATTAGTAAATAAAAGTCTGAATTTTTAAGCCTTTCTAATTATAGAACAGTCCCAAATACATTATATAGTAGTATAGATAATTTGAAAGCATATACCAAACAAATTATTCATTGAGCAACACATTAGGTTAATTTCAACAATTTTGTTGTACCTGATCAATAATGTAAATCACATCCTCAACTAATCAAATTCTATTTTCTTGTGTTACAATATCGAGGAGAATTCATCTAGACTACATTATTTTCTCGTGGTCATTTTTTAAAAAAGTGATATAAATTTCACTTCCCAAGCATTAGCTAGACTTTCTCTAGTTATGTGCATGTGTCTTCGTGTGTAGGAATATTAAATTTTTTGAAAAGTACAGTGTTGATAATAGGAATTTGAGGTGCCAAAAAACTACAAATGACACACAACTCTACACATTCTACTTACAAGCAGCTAACAGCCAATATACACACACATGATATATAAAATATTTAATCTAGACATTTATTTACACCCTCAGTGTGTTTTTGTGTGTGTAAGAGAAGCATGTGGGGACCTAAAATACTGCTAAATCTATGGCTGACCGAATTTGAAAATAAGGGCTAAAGATAAAAGGATAGAAGACGAACAAGAAAGAGTAAGCATTTCTAATTTATTATCATCCACAAGAGAGAGGAAATATTCTGTATAAAGATAGGTGTTTCAAAGTCTTGGGGTTTTCTTGTTTTTGGTGTTTAGTTAATTAGTGATAAAAACACCAAAAAAACACATACAACAACAATTTAGTTGTAAGTAAACTCCACACCAGATCTTTCTTTCTGTCTGTAACAACACCACTACTACTAGTACTAGTAGTAGTTCTCTCTTTAGATTATTGTGGTTTTTTGTTTGTTTTGGTTCTTGTTTTAGCTATATCTTCTTGGGTTTTTAAGTAAATTGTTTCTTACTTCTTTTTTGGCACAATCCTACATATACTTCTATAGGAAGTTTTGTTTGGATACATAAAACCAAATACTCTTTTGTGTTGTGTTGTGCTTACGTTGTCTTTGTTTTCTAGTTTTAATTTGTTTTCAAAATCTTGTTGTTTGTTTTTCCAAGTGTTTGCTAAACAACAACCTAAGCTTCCAATATTAGTATTTGCTAAAAAGGAAACAAAATTTTTGATCAGGATATGATGTCTGGTGAGATGTTTCCTATTCCACTTCAAGATCATCATCATCATCAACATCATCATCATCAACAACAACAACAACACCATCAACTACCAACTCATGAAGCAAACCCTAGCCCTAAACCCATCTCCAATCTCAAGAAGAAGAGGAACTTACCAGGCACACCAGGTATATATGTTCATATCATCTTCTTTGCGTTTTTGTGTTCTTTCCACATGCAAAAACCTATATTCTAATTTTACAGATTTCTTGATTTTTTTTTTTAACTTGGTATCATGGTATATTTGGTTAATTTATTCTTTATGCTTGGTTTACATGAATCCTGTTACTAGAACTCTATTTTTTCATTAATTTTATACAAAGTTTGAGACAAATGTTTCATTTTCATATCTAGTACTTGGTATATTCACACATGGATGTAAACTATTATGCGGTAAATCCGTGAAATAATTACCAATAATCTTGGAGTATGGACTAATGGATCTTTCTAAAAATATGAATTGACTACTTAATTATCACGAGAATAAAATGGTTCATTTTGTTTTCAACATGTTTTTTCTAGTTTGAGTGTTTATCATCATGAGATTAATTCGTAGTACCTTTTATAGTTCAATTAATATATTTTTCAAAATAATATTAGTATGAAGGTTAGGTAATTTAAATTTTCTTCAGTCCTGATTTTGATTTGCCATTTCATTTTATTTTAAATGTAAACAGATCCAGACGCTGAAGTGATGGCACTTTCGCCAAAATCACTTATGGCAACAAACCGATTCGTATGTGAAATATGCAACAAAGGCTTTCAAAGAGACCAAAACCTACAACTTCATCGAAGAGGTCACAATTTACCATGGAAGCTAAAACAAAGGAACAAACAAGACCCCATCAAGAAGAAAGTCTACATTTGCCCCGAAGTATCTTGCGTCCACCACGATCCATCTCGTGCACTAGGCGATCTAACCGGAATTAAGAAACACTTTAGCCGGAAACATGGTGAAAAAAAGTGGAAATGTGAAAAGTGTTCCAAGAAGTATGCAGTTCAATCTGACTGGAAAGCTCATTCAAAGACCTGTGGTACTAGAGAGTACAAATGTGACTGTGGCACACTTTTCTCCAGGTACGTGTACTTTTGTTGTATTAAATTTGTTTATGAATCTATATATGTTTTTTGTTTGAGTTCGTATAATAAATGTTTCGAATTTAAAGCAATATGGACATTGAATGTGCATGACTTATAGTATATGCTACATTGTTTTGTGCAGGAAGGATAGTTTCATAACTCATCGCGCATTTTGTGACGCGTTGGCTGAAGAAAGCGTACGACTAGGGACCCCGAATAGCCTTGGTTTAAAAAATGAAGGTTTGAACGAATCCATGATGAACCCTAACCATCAGCCTAATTTCCCTCATGGGTTTGCTGGGATGACACAGTTCAGTTCTGGTTTTCGCCCTGAATTTGGAGATCAGAACAAGCCAAGATTGTCACTTTGGTTAGACCAAGCAAATTCTCAGCTCAATCTTTCTCCAATGGATCAAATGAATATGAATTCGAATCTTTACATGTCGTCAAGCTCTGCAGGTTTAGCCGATATGGTTAATGCTTTTGGTTCATCTTCTATGCCAAATTATGCAAACTCGAACCAAATGCCAAGTTTATCATTAACACCAATGACTGAAGGTCTTAAAGAGGAAACCCTAGCTTCATTATACTCAATGAACCAAACCGAATCTACAGGTCCAATGTCTGCAACCGCACTTCTTCAAAAAGCCGCTCAAATGGGTTCAACTAGGAGCAACCCATCGGTCTTTGGGACAAGTTTTGGGCTCATGAACACATCTTCCACTACATCAAACACTGCAGTCAGTTTGGTGAACAATAATATTACTTCTCTTCCTCATATGACCACTCAACTCCAAGTCTCGACTGCAATGAACAACAATTCCTCGAATTCAAGTCCTCAAGCAAGTAATCTCGACCACCAACAAATGATCATGTCAAGAAACGAAGCAATGGCGCCAATGAAGATGATGCAACGGAATTTTAGTGGAGTTGATAATGGATTAACAAGAGATTTCTTGGGTATGGGACGAGAAGGTGGCCGGCCGTTCTTGCCACAAGATCTTGTCAAGTTTGCATCTTATGGTTCAGCCATGGGTTCAATGAGTCAATTTGCTACTAATAATTAGATTTCCTGATTATATGTTGCTTAATCAATTTTAATTTATGTCTCATTATCATGTGTGCTTAAGTAGAATAATAATATAAATGCATGTATTATAGACTTAATTTTTTCAATGTTTGATCGAGCTTTGATTTATTTTAGAATAGAACATTGTTATTTGGTTTGTCAATCCGTAGGGATGTCAAATAGATGGTAAAGACTAAAAAGTCACTTTTTATTTGCTTGTTCACACGTGATAACTTTTTACGTACAAATTTATACTTTACTAGGGTATTTATTAAAATAAAATAATGAATATATTTCTTTTATGCAGAAGTGAACAATATATTGATGATGAGTTCAGTATATCGACTTGAGGATACATTTGAGGCAACTATTGCAAATTACACACAAGTAATATGAAGCTTGATCGATTGTTATATACTTAAATTTGAATGTAAAAACTGGCATTTGACCATTGAATCGACATACACCTTGCTTGATTGCTTCTCTTGATATTATGATAACCGAGCCAAAAACAAGATATATATATCATTTTCACAGTAGCGCTACGAACCAAATAATGTATATAACTAATCCGATCTATACTCAATAATTTGAAATTAATGCAAGACTAGATGTAATGGTAATGGTCATTATCATCTTCACATGAGTGCTACGCGTTATTTCATTTTCTCATATCCTTATAAGAGTTGCAACATTCTTTATCATTTACTTATATTCAAATTGAGCACAAACATTTCACACCTAAACACAAACATAAACCACATACAAAGTCAGTGGTCACCATCTATGTTTCAATCGGTTGTCACCATCATCAATTCCCTCGAATTTTGCTCCTTCACGCGGGATGATTTGTTTTACTTAACAATGAATCACACGTATCATTGCTTCTTCGCGCGTGGTCTTCATGATCAGCATTACAATCGGTCTAACTGATCCTTAGTTTAACAACACTAGTATGTGCAGTATGTCCCTAACTATCTTTGATTGAATGGCCATGGGAAAATTCACAAAGACATGTCTTACGGACTATTTGGATAATTTTTATACAAAGTCGCTTAATGTCTAAGATTTGACATGATTTTTATTAATATAAATTTATTGAAACAAACTAGCAAGAAGTTAGAGTATAATCTCATCACATAGGTTTTGTACAAGTAATTTTTGGCTTAAAAGTTGATGAAAAATTGTAAAAGATATATATCATCTATCTCGATCGTTTGTACGTCTCCTTGCAGTTTCATTTTAGCCTTTTGGTTGTTTAATATAACTTCTTTTTTTGTTAAAACAAAATAAGCTAATAATAATCAAACACTTGTTTGATTTTGAAATCCATTTGATTCATATCTCTAGTCTTTATCCTAGTTTAAGTAAGGATAATCATAAAAGCAGGCCTTGGTAGAATTATTGCGGGACCAGCATGTTTGGAAATGGACTTAACAAAAATAATGTCATTCTCATTCTCACTCATGTGATACTTTTTTGTATTTCTGTTTGTTTTTCTTGGTGTACTGTCGTGTGTCGTTTGTCTTTAACCAACACAAATCTTTTCTTGCTCTTTAACAATTTATTTGTGCTGTCAAAACTCAAAAGGTTATGATTTAAAGAAAAACTAAATCACTTTTCTCGCTGACCTATAAGTCAAAGTAATTCTTGGGCTCTTTTAGTCAACGATTGTGGGTTCTATAAAATTCTTTTGTGTTAACTTTTAGGTCTGTGTGACTTGCTTGGGTCATTTTTGGTAATTTTTGATAAACCATTGTTCACAAGAATTGGCAAAAATTGGTTAATTTACCTCTTTTTCACCATGTATATGTGTAACAATTACTGTACATGTGTATACCTCTCAACAAACTCTTACTATTTGGACTATGATGACATTATACATTTACATATAAAGGGGGTGTATGTTGAGATTGTTTGAAGTAATGTCTGGATTAGCCACTTAAAATAAGATAAGGGTTTGAAACTACTCAATAAACGAAAAATAAACACCACTTAAGTTCTAGTATTTGTGAGATGCCTTTTCCATTCAAGCACCTTGAACTAATTCAAATACAATACAGAATTATAAAAGTATCCCATGATACAACTTTATATAAATTATAAATATTCTATTATAATCAAAGGTCAAATACTAAAAAACATTGGAAAGAGTTTGTGTGACTTGCTTTTCATAATTCAGCCTTTTGGCTCCAATTATCAATTTTACTTCTCTTCTTTTTTTGCTTCTATCATGTATATATATATATTGTGTCAAACAAATCCAATAAAGTAAAAAGTTGGTCGTTTTTTAACCCAATATTATGCTTGAATATTAATTAGTGTAAGCATCTGATAAATGTGAAAGTAATTTACATTAACTTATATCCACACAATACATTTTAGAAATTTAGCATATTTCCTGCAAATAAACAAACAAACTAGCTAACCATCAACTCAACAAGCATATTTCCTGCAAAACTTTTGTTTGGAAGGCTAGAAAGATGTAAATATGGTGCAGAAATTCTTAAAGTTAGAGGTTAAAATTTTACTTCAGTTTGTTCAATAGAAAATGAATTTAACCGATGTGTGTATTAATATACTTAGAAAAAATGTGTTTTTTTTAGATATGTAGCTTGTCGGTTGGAGACTGACGTTCTCAAGTTCCAACCTCAAAGCTCTTGATGTTAGTCTCCGGGTGTCTATTCTCTTAACGCAAACGTCTTGTGACCGCTAAATGTATGTCTTTTTATGAAATAGGTCATGGTTTGATCCCAAATCCTCCATTAATGATGCAAGCTTTTCTTATTCTTTTGTATTGAGATTCAACCCATGTAAATCTAAGCAAAAAGAAAAATATGCTTCTCCTTTATTTTCAGAAAAAGTATGATCAGAAGTAGAAGTTAGCCCAGTTATTGTTTAGGGCACTATTTGTGTCATCCTTCTGCTAAAGTTTTTGATTGACTTTCCAATACAGTTCTTACTAGTCACTACTAGTGTACCACCTCTTGGGGGCCTGGCTACATGTATAGGTCAATATATGAAAGTTATAAAAGGTAAGTACTACTGTATATTGTAGGTTTAATTTTCAAATTTAATTAGCAGCTTTATTGAAATTAGATAAATCAATTTGCTTTGGTACTTGCTAGTACCCACCTTTCAAGGATTTCTTCCTCATTTCACCTTTTCAAGACTTGGATCCAAGGGACTATGTAGACTCAAGTCCTTTCAGTCATTTAAAATTATAAGATGAGTGTATCAATGCTAATGTATACTTAATAAATTAATGGAATTAGTTATCTAGTTTCATACTACTATACTATAGAGTATGTTTTTTATATTTTGCAACTATTACAAATATATAGTGTCTGCATCGTCTCGCCTATACTGTTTATCGCATATTGAAATACTAGTTATAATGCTCGCGCACGCGCGGGTTTTTTTTAAATTTTTTTTGAAATAATTATTTAAAAATTTTAATCCTATTATTAATTACATCTTATCTATATTTTTTGTATTTATCTTTTACTTGTCTTGTGGATAAATATAAAATAAATAATCTTTTTTTAAATATCTTATCTATATTTTTTGTATTTATCTTCTACTTGTGTTACGGATAAATATAAAATATTAGCTAATAAGAAAATAATCTTTTTTTTAATAAAATTATTACTAAATCAGGTATAAATTGATTTTTTTGAAATACAAAATTCGGGTTTTATTTTATTATATAAAAGATGTCTAGTTATCTATATATGTATACTTTAGATTCTAAGTCACCAAGATTATAACCTGTTTATCGTCATTGTGGAGTTGTTATTAAAGGATGAAACATTTAGGAAATCTTTTGGGGGCACGACCAGAAGCTATTCTTTTTTTTTTTTTTTCCTGGGATTATAATGGCTATCTCCATTAATTTGCACAATGTGAAAATGATGATCATTAACGGTTTGGTGTTACAATTATTGTAAAGTTACAGCCATTGATTGAAGTCATGTTTTGTTTTCACAATTATTGTAAAGGTGATATATCGGATAACGTGTATAATAGACACAGTGATGAGAGGAATATTCAAGGTTTCAACCATGCCCATGCATATCTCTCTACTAAAGAAATTAATATGGATCAAGACTTTGATTAATTTATCACATATCCAGTCCAATAAAGGACAGTACCATGGGGCCTGGTTTTGTTGCAAGAGCTTAAAGAAAACAAATCAATATTCTAACCCAAGTTGCAAGTACCCAACTAGTGACAATAGGCTACAATGGGGCTTGGGCTTTCCCTTCAAGAATAACTTGCTTAATTTAATATTTTAATGTGTAAACTGTAAAAGTAGTATGACAATAATCTATTATTGGTTTGGACAATATAGCTCATTTCTTTTGTCGCTAATCAGACAAAAATTAAACATAAAATTAGGAATGAATTGTTACTTGTAACTCGCCCGATTATTTTCCAATTCAAATTATAATATTACAAGAATTTTCACCTTAAAAAAAATATTAAGATATCTAAATGAAATTGCAAATTTTGTTAAGATAATAAAGGGTGTGTTGACGCTTCGATGACCAGGACAGAAGGTTGTAGCCAAGAAAAACACCCTAAAGTAGACATGCGGTGCACTAGAGAGGATGTCGATGAAGAGAAATGTTGTAAGCAATAGTCCAAAGTACCCTAAACATGCTGGAAACTCCTCTTAAGAGTAGACATATGTAGGGGTGAGCATGGTCCAAAAACCGGACCGGACCGGCCAAGACCGGACCGGACCGAAGACCGAGAACCGGAAAACCCATAGACCGAGACCGAACCGAATGTGGTCGGTCCGGTCTCGGTCCGGTCCGGTCTTCGGTCGGTCCGGTCCAATTAGGCGTATTTTGGCACGTTTTTTCGGTTTTTTGGTCGGTCCGGACCGGACCGGACCGGACCGGACCGACCGGACCGAGGACCGAATTAGCCAAAAAGGCTAGACCGAGGATCGGACCGAATGTGGTCGGTCCGGTCCGGTCCGGTCGGTTTTGTCGGTCGGTCCGGTCCATCCGGTCCGTTTGATCACCCTTAGACATATGTGGCTCTCGAGGATCATGCATAAATAAAGATATATGGTGCACATGATAAGCTAGACCAGGTCGTGTGAACGCGAGATATTGAAAAGCACCGCAAAATTGTGATATAATGTAGGGTCATGGTGAAGATGGCGCTGATACAACCCAAAGAATGGCAAAATTGCGGTTAAAGGGGACGAAAATTTTAAAAACTTATTTGGGTCAATATTATGTTCCATGTTAAGACAATAATCTCTCATATCTCATTAATCAACCACGCTTCAATATAAATAAGGCTAAGTCATATTATAGTGGGTTAGGCCTTCCAATATGCTGACAACGGGCCTAGATAATAACAAACATAATAAAAACCAGCTAACATATTTTACTCTATAATATTAGTAGTTTTGGAGTCTTGTGCACGCACAAGGTTTTAAAATAGATCAAATCTAGTATGTTTGTGTTTATATATGTTAAAACTCTGTTTATACAAAGGTTTTCAGTGTAGAGTTAATTTAATTTCATAATAACATAACAATATAATAATGATTTTTCCGTTTAGAAAATTGAATTACTCATTTCCTGTGTTTATTTGTGTCTTGATATACAAAGTTTGTAAATCCTATAAGTTAATAATAATAATAATAATAATAATAATAATAATAATAATTGGTGCTTTTATTTTTCATAGAGTGAGTTTTTGTATTCAGAAAAGAGTGAGAGCACAGTTTATATCTAGACTCTCATCCAACTTTATTTAAATTTTTACATTGGCACTTTGGCAGCAGCAGCAGCAGCAACAACAACAACAACAAATAGCCAAATTAATAAAAGTTGCTCTTTAAAAAAATTTAGAGTATTATCGGGTATTTATTAAATTTATAAATTTACTACAAATTATGAAAATTAAAAATTTTACACTCAAGTTCATAAATTGAATTTATGGTTAACCTCATTTTAAAACTTTTGGACATGATTATAAATCCTATCAACTAATCATAATATAACGTTATTTTATGTAACACCTTGATTTTTATAAGTTTAAGAAATAGACTTTTATATTTCTATAGAAATTTAGAAAGCCTTTATGATAGTATTTTACAGAAATAAGGACTTTCATTGCAAGATAGTTAACGGAAAGGGTTAACGGTGC
The DNA here is from genome assembly GCA_030686995.1 of Artemisia argyi. Taxonomy (NCBI): domain Eukaryota; kingdom Viridiplantae; phylum Streptophyta; class Magnoliopsida; order Asterales; family Asteraceae; genus Artemisia; species Artemisia argyi. The sequence continues at coordinate 228,819,263 of CM060708.1, read as the reverse complement.
AAAAAATGACTTAAGGGACAGAATTACAAAAATACTCTCGAAGCCTTATAAGACTTAAACTCCAGGAATTTAACCACAAAGGCACACGTGTGTTTATGTGTGACGTGCTATTCAAAGAAAAAGAAGGAAACAAGTTCTTATCATTTTAACTCTAGAACAATTCACATGAAGGAATTTAAGATCAAGATTTGATGCTTTTGATGTGTTCTTGAAAGCCTCCATGTGTTAGGATTAATTCCCATCAAAGGTTAGTAACTTCCATGCTTTAATTCATGTAATGTTAATCAAGGTTATGATCATGTTAATTAATGGTTCATGTTAAGGTGAAGTTTTAGTTAAGCTTATGATTATGTTGATTTGAGGTTATGTTAGATTAAAGCTTATGAATCCTAGAATTGATGTTATGATTAATTATGATATTAGAAATAAGGTTAAGAAAGAATTATGGTGTTAGAATCAAGACTTCATGGTTAATAAAAATATTATGTTAAGCTTATGATTAGAACTACTTATGTTAGAATTATGGGCGTTTGGCACAAGGCCATAGAAACCCCAGATAGCCAAGTAATTAGTTCATGAGTTATTTGATTTGTAGAAATTATTAAGAAGTTAGTATGTTATGAGTATATGTTTAGGTGCTCGCGGGATGCAAGCGGAGGGCCTAGACTACGAATAAGGTAAGTAGCGGATTTAGTTTCATGTTTTGTAGTTAAACATGAATTTAGTACGTTTAGCTCATGATTCGGATATAGTCGAATACAAGCCATGTTAAGTGTGCTCACAAGAAGCGTCATTAGCCATGTCATGGGTGCCCAAGTAACGCACCACCTGCCATGTAGCGTGCCTAAGAAGTGCACAATGTAGAACTCCCTTAGTAACATCCTTTGTGGATGACTCGTGCTTAACATAGTATTTACATCATTTGTAGATGACCCATGTCTAGAATTAGTATATCAAGTTATGTATTTAAGCGTCCTTTGTAGATGACCCGAGTATAGATAAAGCACGATGACAAATTAGAACCCCAATGAGAGTACTCGTTGGTTAGGGATGTTATCAATCTTAGTAGGACTGATAAGCCATCGTCTAGTTCAGAAGCACGTGCTCATAAATTCTTCCATGAATGAGAAATTATGTCACGAACCATAAATTATGCCATGAATTAGAAATCATGGTATGAATATGAGTTTAGAATTAGAATCATGTACAAGCAACAAGACGACTACATGTCTTACCATACACACCATGTTGTAGATTATTATGTATATATTAGAATTTGCAAGTATTAGCACGAGAATTTCACGAATTAACACATTTAGACATTGAATGGACGATGTAGTAGCATAGTTCTTTGAAGTGGTTATATGTTATCATCATATTGGAAATCCAGTTAGCAATCGGATTTGAGCTTATGTTAGACTATATTAGCTTGTAAACGCCCTAAGCATGTGTATATTCAACTTAGAAACAAGTTATGTTGGTTCATGTGTTAAACTTTGTGCCATAGTCTTGTTTAGTAGTTTTAAAGGGGTGTTTGGCACAACCCCAAAAACACGCTTCCGCTCACGTTCAAAGTTTGCAAAACTCCATATATGTTTAGTTATGTTTATGTAATAGTTATATACAATTTCATGTCATAACAATAAGTGTAAGTATGTTTTCCGGAAATAGAGTGTATAAAGTCTTATGGAATATTTTTTGTAGTGAACATATGGCCATTTGTAATTTCCAGAATATGGTCATATGGTTGCATATGGTCATATGCTTCTGTCAGAGTATAAATGGAGTATTTTTCAGATTTTGTCGATTTTCGAAAAATCATATCTCATAAACCGTAAGTCGTTAGAGGTCATGCTGGTCATTGTTTCAAAGGTAATTGAGTCTAGGTTCATATAAAAATAGTTTAAAGGGATGTTTTGTAATAGATTTTTGGCCATTTGTGTAAGAGCAACAGGAGGTCCGTTATGATTATTACGTTTCCATGAAATTTTTAAATTTCTCGTCAAATCTAGAATGGAGCATTGCATTTTACATTTAGTTGTAAAAGAAGTAAAAATAAATTCACAAGGCGGTGAGTATTTTTTTTCTTTCTATTTTTAATGAAAAATTAATTAGATTCAATGTTGACAAAATTTTAATTCATTTTTTGACTTTTATTGGTCAATCAAGAGGCTCCATTTTAAAATCGAGCTCTCTTATTGGTGTAAGTTGGTGTTCTTAAAAAAACTCCAAAATGAGTGTTTTCTCTAATTGAATTAAGAGTAAATAACATAAAATGAGTGTTTTCTCTTGTTGCTAGTTTGGGAATTTACATTAAATATTAACGATTATTAGTTTAAGTTTCACATTTCATGTTCAACGTCGTCGTTGTCAGTTGTCACCACTACCAATCACCGTCTCTACCACCAACCTCACACACCACCAACCACTGCCGCCACCACCAACCAAATTTCTAATATGTCATAAGTTATACTAAAATATTGATAATTTTAATAGAAGTATTAAGAAATCACAACACAAACTAATAATATAAGATAACCAGAGACTTAAAAAAAAGTTCACCAGAAAGTACTTAAGCATTTACGTATAGATTATGGGTCAAAAATCTTGAAATTCTTTTAATGTAAATTTAATCCATTAACAACCCAGACAATTCATCTACGAAACTACTCGCGATGGTCTAATGGCAAAAACCTTGTTAAAATCATCAATGAAATATGCGATGTCTCAAAGAAAGAAAGAGTTGTGTGATGGTGAATTCAAACACTCTAAATTGGTCAATAAAAAAATAATAATATAGGACGTGCTAAGATTGGACGTTATAGGCAACCAAACGATGCATTATGAACCAGTAACCATGTGTGATTACTTACCCCCTTCCCACGACGCATTGTGAGCACCTTTTAGCTCAATTTAGTGAATAAGTGACCTCCTGTTAAACCAGTTGAACTATGAATTGGAAGCTTGGTCGAGGCGATTAGAGAACCGGTCTTTAAAACATTGTGAAAAACTGATACAATGCTAAGATGGGAATAAGTTGGGGCTAATTGCACAAAAATGTATGTAACTTGCCACCTTTTATATTTTTGGGTAGCCAATTATTATTTTTTCTTTTAAAAGTATCGTACTTTTGAATTCGTGCAATTTCATGTATCCTTTGACCTCCTTATAAGGTTACAAGTTATTTATTCATTTTTTAAACATTTTTTGTTGTCATGTTAATATATAAATCCACACCACCCTTACAAAACTCATCCCTAAACACCTCCGTTCTCTTTCACTTTTACCACCACCACTACCATTCTATCTTTACCACCACCATGCCACCCACCATTGCAACTAACCCCAACACCATACCACTTCCCAAATTGTTAATTTATTTTTAAGCCTTGATTTTGTAACACTCAATAGAAACGTATGAGTCTTGACTAAACTAATTTGTTTTAGCTCCACCGAAAGGAAGAAACAATTCTTTGATATGAAGGATTATAAGTTAGAAAGACAAAATTCATATAACTTAGAAATAAGAAAATTCTATCCCAGCTTCAAATCTTTCTATATTGGTCTAATATTTGTGAAGAAACTAAAATAAAGTCAACCTAAAGTTGGGTGACAAATCATGTTGTGCATCAATAGATACTTAATGGCACAGAAAGAAACATATTGCTTGTTTTTCCTATTTTCTTATTTCTTCACAGTATGAAGTGGAAATAATTCATCAAATAACTTAGCATTTAATTTTGGGTTAGCACGCAATTACAAAAGGACTAGTATAAGCAAGTTTAAAAATATGGCTTTAATACGTGGAAAATCCTTCTTAACAAAATGGCTGGTAGCATACTTACGGTGTATTGGGTCCTTAACTCGATTCCCTGATGAACCAAAGTGTGACCCACTGACGAAACAAAGTGTGATCTACTGATGAACCAAGGTATGATCTACTAACGAACCAAAGTGTGATCCACTGATGAGCCAATGTGTGTGATGCAGGATTTCTAACCAGGTTTTAATATTTATAAATTCATGTAAACCTAAGGTCTACCAAATGCACTAACTAGCAGTGTGCCCGGTTGTGTATAGTGTCGTAATTGGTAAAGTCGAGGTCGTCTCAAGAGCTATGTGTGTGGATCTAATTTAAGTTCTACTGTCACTAGTTTTAAAGGGGGTTTTGGATTAATTAATTATAAGCTAAGAAATGAAATAAAAATGAAAGCAAAGTAAATTGGAAGAGATAATCAATAAGGAGAAGTGTGATAGCCTAGTTACTAATCTTGTTATGCTATGATTACTGATGCAGGTTTTACTGACAAGGTCTTAAATTTATATTGTGTCTCGATTACCTAAGGTCTACCTAAATGCACTAACAGACAGTGTATCCGGTCGTGTGTAGATTAGTAAATGGTAAAATCGAGGTCGTCCCAAGAGCTATGTGGTGCGGATCATATTTAAGTCTATGTCACGTTTTTAAGCTGGTTTTGAGTTGATTTGATGTAATTAAACTAATAAAACAGAAATTAAATGAAAATAGAAAGTAAAGTGAGTTGTGAACAGTGAGAGAGAAGTGTACTAGCCTAGTTAGTCATCCTATATCGTTGTGACTATGTTTTCTATTAAACTATTCCAATGCTTCAAGTGGGGCGGGCATAGATCGTTATGTTCCTTTGGTCGATTTCCCTAGCCTATCTCCCTAGAATCCTGCCGGGAACCAAAGGCACTACCCTCTGTAAGTAAGCCGACGTACTGTAGACTAGTTTGAGTTACTAAGTACCACTACATGCTAGATTTATCTTGGTGTGGCCCAGCCCCTCGGATCTTAGACCACACCTATAATTACTTAAGTTTATCCAACCCGGAAACTGGTCCTTTGGTCGATTTGCACACAAGGAAAATGGCTAGTTGTCATCTTAACCATTTCCCTCGCAACCTAACTACGTTAGGGTCCTTTGGTCGATTCGTCTAGCATACCAGGTATAACCGGTTCTTCATAACTACCGTAACTAAAGGATCTACGATAAACTAAGCATGCACACACTTGAAGCAATATGAAAAGTACGAAAATATAATCACGTTGATATAGAAATCATAACTAGGCTAGCACCGAAGGTGCTTAGCCGATAATATTGTAAATATAACAACCCACAAACACCCGTTACTATCAGTCCCATTACAAATACCTATAGTAGGTATTTCACAGGTAAATTTTTGCTTTTTATATGCATTGTTACTTGCATGACTCACTAGACATGCTCACGTATCTACACAAGCCAAATAACTCAACACTCACATCCTATAAACCCCAGGTATGTCAAGCATAAAATCATAACAACACCATAATAAGTAATACACCAATCTTAAACACTAAACATAACACAAAACCCTAATAAACACTAATTAAAACTTAAGTAGGATTATGTGCTTAATTGAACCTATATGCTTAGTTTAACTAGTATGAATGTGTCCAATGCTTAAGTATGAGTTTCCTTAGGAATATTAGGATATCTTAGAACCATTAAGCTATAGAATAAACCCTTTAGAACTTAGATATAAACCCCATAAGCCCAAAACCATAACTAGGTCACAATTAGCTAGAATTAGGTCTAAACCATCCCAAAACTTCCCCATAGGTCACTACCACTTAGTATAAGCCTCTTAGAACTTAGGAATAGTTATTAGACACTCATAGGACACTAGTCTAGGCACTAAACCATAGGATAAACCCTAGTCTCTCACTAAATACACTTAGGTCATTTAGGTTACAAAACTAGGTCAAACCCTCCCAAACCTTTCCCATAAGTTACCCTCACTTCGAATAAACCCTTTAGGACTTAGGATTAGTCACTAGACACTCTTAGGAACCTAACTTAGGCACTAAACCTTAGGTAAAACCTTAAACACATAATTAGTAGAACTAGGTCTAAACTTAACTAAAACAAGTAAAACCTAAACATAAGCTCCTCAAGCACCTCAACCTAGCACCCTAACACCTTAGTCATACCCAAGCACACACCCTAACACCTCTAAGTACCCCACACAAGTAGGTGCATCGCCTACTTGTCTAATCCACCACTAATCCACCCTAAACCACCACTAAACCTCCACTAAACCACCACTAATCTACCCCTAATCACCCTAAACCACCCCTAAACACCCTAAGCAGCTTACAAGCACCTCTAAGCTAGCACACAAGTAGGTGCATCACCTACTTGTCACCACCTTTCCCAAACCGCCTCTCTCGGCTCTCCACCACCACAACTGTCCTAGCTCCGCCCCCTAGCTACCTCCTAGCTTCTCCTCGTCACCACTAGACTTGCCACAACCCCCTCTAGCCTTGATTGCTTACCCCTCCCCTTGCTCGACACCTACACCCCGTTTTTACCCCAAACCGCCTCTACGCGGGTATAAATACCCCCTCCTCCCGTCCATTCTTGTTCACACCTCTCCTTTTCTTCTCTACTTCACATTTCTGTAGTTTAAGACCCTTAGAAGCCCTAGAATATGAGTAGCTAAGCTTGGGTTGTGTTGTGTTGTGGGTTGAAGTCAAGCGAGCCCTAGAAAACCCTAAACCCACATTAAACCCTCCCCTAGCCAAGTAAGTCTTACATATTAGTTTATTTAGCTTTAGTTTAGTCTTAGGATAGATTTAGGTTGCCTTAGAACCCATAGGATACCTTGCCTAAGCCTTGAATGCTAGAACTAGTTAGATTTTATTTTAAAACCCTAGATTGAGTCGTATACTTGCATGCATGCTATAAGTCACTTCTTTAAGTCATACACTAGTTATAAATAACCTAGATAAGTTAAAATAAGTAAAACATAAGCTAGAAAACTTAGTTTCTAGACAAAATATAAGTTACATGCATATTAGGACTAGTTTTGCAAAACTTTTCATGCATAAGGGTATATATCATAAACTCCTAAAATTATAAAGTCTAGGGACTGTTTTTGACATTTCTTAGAAGTTATAAGTGTAAGGACTAGTTTTGCATAATATTAAAACCCTAGGATAGATATTAAAATAAGTATAAACTAAAAAGGACTAAAAATGTAAATATTATAAAGTTAAAGGTCTAAATAGGTAAATATAGAAAACTTAAGAGTCTTAGGTTAGTTACTTGAAATACTAGGGACTAGTTGTGTCAAGTATAGATAGTTATTAGTAAAAGTAATATAAGTAATATAAATTTAGGGTAGAAAACGTAAATATAAATACTATAAGGGTAAAAAGTGAAAATATCATATAAGTATAAAACCTAAATAGAGTTAGAAGCATAACACAATACTAGGGAGCTTCATGCGAGGAGTACTATGTGGATATTTTGTTTTGACGAGTTTGTTGGGTTTACGAATTAAAGTGCCCTGACTCCTCGAACGATTATTGCATATACTTCTGAGATATGATGGCCCGAACGGTGATATGATTATAACTAAACCCTAATAACAACATAACTCAATAATAGGGAGCTTTGTGTGAGGAGTATTAACTTATGAATTATGACAGCCCGAACAGTATTATGTTGATAACATAATACAATAGCAGGTAGCTTCATGTGAGGAGTCATATACTTCTGAATTACAATGGCCTGAACGGTGTTATGTTATATATATAAAACATTAACAAACCTAAAAACAATAACTTGAGAAACATAAACATGATAACTAAAGATTGACATACATAAAAAAAAAAAAAAACCAACAACACACTAGGATACGTGAGTAAGGCGGTCTAGTTTCCGAGTCACTATTTGCATCACTTAGATTACTCTAAACCCAGGTGAGTTTCGTAGCCTCACATCTTTTTAAATACCATGAGTTCATAGCCTCATACTTTTTAAAAATGCTTTCATTCTAAATGCTTTATAAACCCTGTGAGGGGGATACATGCTAAATGCTTTACTTAAAACCGAATACAAGTCTTTTTCTTTAGTTGTTGCATGAGTAAACTAACCACCACCAATACATAACCAAAATTCATGAATCTAATCGTTTGGGATATTTTACCCATGCGAACGCGAGTATAGTTGATAGATCTATTGGAGTTTGACAACTCCCGTTGGTATTAACACCCCACTAGGTGGTACCAATAAGTACTATATTTTAATCCACTCAAGGTATAACTTTGGCAAGTTATCCTTCTATCCCCTCATGTTGGGTCTGCAGCCCACATGACCCGGATCGTTAAGGTGTGATTCATGAGCTTAGTGCACACACTCCTGATAATTGTTCATGCATCACAATTATTACAAAACCTACATTTTCCCAGATGGGTATAACAACTAAGCCCAGGGAACTTGTATTCACTAACCCCTAAACCTATGATTCTCACTCAACACCTAGTGTTGACTTTTTAAGCATGTATTCTAGGTATATTACTTCTATGGATCCATGGCAGAAGGAGGTACTGAACTCGGAGGACTTTCATGGTTATCATTCAAACACAACCTAACACTTAAATTTTTGGGACCTCAACAAAAATAAAAATATATCTTTTATAATTAAAACTCTGATAATTATGAATGATAACTAAATTTTCAAAACGTCTCTTTTCGAGTCGTTTTCTATTACTGTATCTGTAATTCTATGAAGTAATACCCCAAACACTTTATCCGCCGCGATCAGTGAAAAATGGGGGTGTTACAGTAAAGTACACCCAAATCAATGTTTAAGGAAGACATGAATTCAAAATGTAAATTAAACAATGAAAAACTAAAACTTACGGTGTTGTAGGCGTGATCTCTCCCTTGGAAATGCTCCGTATGCTGCTGCAGAATGCCTCCCTAAAACCTCCCTTTGTTCTCTGACTTTTGGTGGTGAGAAAGTTGTGTCAAATACAGAGTTTAGGGTTGGTATTTATAGGCCCGACACAGCTACGGCATAACCCATGAGTTGGTTACACCGTAACTAGTGTTATCATGAAACGATCTTATCCATTAACATTGGCTACGGCGTAGTTGAGATTCTGGTTATGTCGTAGCTCCTTAGGGTTTCCACTTACGTCGTAATCTTCAAGTATGGTTACGCCGTAATCTTGACAAAATCTTGGATCACGTACTGTTCCTTAACTACGCCGTAAATTCATGTGTGGTAACGGCGTAGCCTTCATGGCTCTCGAAATCTTCTAAGTCTTCGAATGATTAAGCCATAACCTCATGAGTTGGTTACGCCGTAACTCTTGATAAGCGTTGACATGTCAATATATTTGAATTTTGTAACAATTCACAATTTCAGGTTAATTACTATTCCCGAAAATTTCACTATTCACTTTTTACTATTCACTTTTCACTATTCATCTCAGAAATTTTTATTTCATATTCTCGTAAGTTAAACTATTTTAACGATAATCCGAGAGTTTGACGCTCGTCGGATCATTTCTGCAAAAATCACAAAGCCGTGTCCGAGATTTACTTTTAGGTTTAAACGTCCTTCCAGCATCCTGATATATCCATAAAACATTATAAACAATAGAAATATGATTTTCTATCATTTTATGACAATTCCAAAAGTTTTGGAATTTTACGTTTTTCAGTTCAGCGTTTTACGCGAATTGCGCGTTTTAGACCCGTGTTTCCAGTTTTTAGCAGGGTTTTAGCACCCGATAGAACCTACCACTCATTTTATATTTTATTATGGAGTATTTTGACAAGTTTAACCATTCTTCCAAGTTTCGTATTTTTACGATACCCGGTTTTACGTTTCGTGACTTAACAACTTACGGTTAGCAACTTACGGAGTCAAAACTAGCTACATACTTAGGATAATATCATCCAAGGACCAACACTTGCTCCCTAAGTCTTTCAAACCGCCATAGGGGGGGGGAGTCATCCCATAGGTGGCATAATCTCATGCTTAGAGCCATTAGATGTTAACAAGTGTAGAACTTGGCCTCCAAGGTTAGATAAATATCCTAAATTCTTTGTAACCTCCTCAAAAACCATATAAATACCCCCCTCCCCCTCCTATTTCGTTCATCATCACACCACACCAACACCATAACCCTAGCAAAATTTCTTCCAAGTATTATCCAAGATTCAAGAGCTATAACAACATAGAAACCCTAGTTTAGTTTTGATTCATCAAAACTACTTCAAATCCTTAGAAACCTTGGTGATTCTCTTGAGTTTGAATCCACTCAAGTCACCTCAACCTTCATCATCCATCTTTCAAGATTACAAGAGTAGAAAGATTGCATGAAGTGAAGTGGGTTGAAGCAAGTCTATCAAAGTCCTTTCCTTACATGTTAACTTCCTTTCATCTTAGAAAGCCAAAAGTTGTAAGCCAAACCCTAACATGCTTCTTGTTGAATAATCATGTTCATGTTATTTACATATTATTCTTGCTATATTATGTCTTGTAGTTATGTCCATGATGAATAAAAGTGAGCAAAACAAGTTATTGTTATTGATTGTTAAAACAAGTTACTAAAACAAGCAAACTAGTGACTTTCTTGGAAAGACCTGATCAAAATGGTAAAAATATGATATTTGATTATTACATATTGTAGTAGAGGACCTAACAAGGAAACCGTAGCAATTTGAACCACCTAAAACGAGTATACGAGTCAAAAGTTATGACGATTTGAAATTACCAAAACTTTGCGACAAAGCTGCCAAAACTTTCTGTTACAGAAACTTTAAACACGCAAAAAGAGGCCTTTCTGGTCCGTTTCATGAAAAAGTTAAAACACGAAAGTTGTTCGGAATCACGTTTTCCTTCAGGAGTAAAGAGGCTCGAGCCTTGAAAACGCTTTCTGAGTGAGATATTTCTCAGTTTCTTAACAGCTATTTACATATATACAAGTCACTATATTATGGTTATACTTTAAAAGGAACAAGAGGTCTTATGACCTATAATCAAGACCACAACCATGGCTAGAGCCAAGGTTGTGTCTCATGACCTTGGAACAAGGACCAAAGGTCATGGCTAGGCCATGACGAAATGACCAAGTAAACTTACATAGGCGTAAACATGAAACAAGGAATTAGGCGATAACTTGAACAAGCAATTTGGATCTACTTCACTTAAAAAGGAACCATGAGATATACAAAGAGAAAATGGTCATACAAGACTTATGAAACTACCCCTAATAACAATCTTCATGTACAAATAAACTTTCCTAAGTTTATTCAAATATCGGACATGTAACCTTTCGGATCAAAACTTATATCTATATATTTCATCAACTACTACAATAGTAGGGAGCCTCATGTGAGGAGTTCATTATGTAAGCCGTCGAGATGAGTTGTGGATTTACGAGTTAAAGTGTCCTAGCTCCTCGAACGCTTACTAACATGACTTCTGAATTATGTCGGCCCGAACGGTAGTAAACGATATACCAAACATACATGTTTCATGAATCTTTTCTTTCAAAGACTTACAATATACATAATACCACATCATGGACTAGATGCAAGATATATATATATATATATAGGCACTTATTCATATTCTTTACTCCGATCCTAAGTCGCGACATTCTATTATAGGTTGCTTGTAGAAACCTTCACGATTCGACCATCACATTCATTACTCACTACATAACTTAAGGTGAGTTTGTAGCCCCACTTTCTATTGTTTAACTATTTTACAAACCCATGGGGGGAATACATGCTATTATTCTTTCTACTCGAACACAATGCTTTCTACTGTATGCTACCCGACTATGTTTATTGTCACTAAGTAACGATTGCCATGTTCGAAGTCCCTATATCATGAACCATTAGTCACTACCTTTAGTGAGCGCGAATATTGTGAATAGATCTATTGGGATTGACGGATCCCATTTGTGTTGAACAACGATGAGTTCACACAAATGCACTATATTTGAAATTTAGCGGTATAATGGCAAAAGTACCTTGATAGGGCTTCTATAATGCCAATTTTGTTGGTTCGATGTTAATGTTTTGGTTGCATGAGCTTAGTGAAATAAATAACGATTTTGTTTTCTAACTATGAGTGTGAGTCTATAGCTCACACTACGACATATTGTGTTCAAACGATTTAACTAAACTCTACGAATTCCACTCAACCTTTGTGTTGACCTCTCAAGCATGTATTTCAGGTTCATGACGATCAAGGATGGCACGGAAGGACACGGATACTCAAGAGGGCTATAAATTTTATTATCATTCAAAACTCATTTAATTTGTAAACATGGAACCATCTGGGACTTCATTTTGTAATCTCTGATATTTATACAATTTGAATGATAAATCTTTTAAAACGACTCAATTGGAGTTCGTTTTCTATTATTGTGTCTATTGTGCCGTCAAGTAACACCCAGTTCGAATTCCGCTGCAACCATGAATTGGGGGTGTTACAGATTGGTACCAGAGCCATGGTTATAGAGAAACGGGTCTAATTGAGACCTAAACTATAACCACAGTACAAGCAAAAACATTTTATAGCCTTCCGATCTTCGTGTCTTCCATCCTCCAGACGATTATGGACTTATTAAGCATTTTATGCTACATGAACATATATGTATATTCATATATACACACTAGGCATTTTACACTACACGAACAAATACTAGTATATTTATATATACATTCGAGTTATTTTCAATCATTTTATCTAAACATATCTACGTATGCCTATTCTATGGCATTTCGACACAACCACATTCTCCCAACCATGTTCCTACTCCAACATTTTATATCCAAGATATTGTAACGAATTACGATGGTCTTTTCTATTTCCCGAACATTGTATGACACAATGGTCTTAATCATTTCTCAAATGTTTTGAGTCACACAATGGTCTAATCTACTTCCGAGACATTGTGATTTGTGCAATGGTCTCTCGAATTATTCCACCACCTCATCAATATCATTTCATATGATATCAAAAACCCATCACAATCTATTATGAGATTTCTAAAGGATAAACTAATCCATCACCTACGAAAGCTGAAGTTTCTCTACATCCATCAAAGTTTTCTTCCGAAACCTTCATTGTTTAAAGTTCGTGATCCTGGCCAAGTACGTTCTATTTTAGAACTACTTAAAACTTCCTTTCCACACGTATCTACCCGTACTATCTTCTATGCGATGGAATGTGAAAACATGGGTTACAAGTCTTGTATGGGCGGGACTTGCAACTGAAGGGTTTGACATCGCCTTTGTTTAATGGACAGTTTCCCGAAAGCAACGAACATATCACAAGTATACCTAATTTAAGTATTTGAAAATTTTATCGAACCTTGGCTAAATATAGACTAGTCACCTATATTTAACCTAGGGACAATGGAATATAGTCTGACTAACTATATTCGACTTAAAATTTTCAAATACTGAGAATAGTTGTACTAGGGTTATGTTCAGATTGATTTCCTACTTGAACTCGATAAACCACCAGAATTCTTTAAAACGATCTAGAGACACGATAGTGTTTTACCACTCAGCGAAATCTTAACACCTTATTTATACTATCTAATTTCATTCTTGAAAGTTTTCATTTATGAGATAATCCGAACTACTATCTTGGGATAGTTATCAATTCTTCTCTTCATCCTGTAGAAGTACTATCCTGTTTAGGTCCTAAGGATACCATTCCATCATAAACTTTTAAAATCTCTTAGGATTTTTAAAGCAAACTCAACATCTATACCTAAGAGTATTAATGTTAAGCATACACTACACACTTTTGTTCGTCAACATATCACATCATTATCTTCACAACCGTTGAAACCACAAGCTCATTAACAGATCTTGATGCATTTTTAAAGCTCAAATCATCCTTAGCTACACCACCCTCATCAGCTTTACAAGATTGAATATTCATTTTGTACTTTTGGAACACCAGTATCATCTCGTAATACCCTACCTTGTAACTCACCGACTAAGTATGAATGTTGTGTAGGATGATTTGTAATTATTTGAATGGATTGGGATGCATTTTCATTTAAATAAAGACATTGTAAATCACCAAACCATAAGTTTATATTTTCTTATTTATATTGTTTGGGATGCCTCTCTATGTAAATAAAGAATTATAAATAAGTGGGCTTATTTGTATCCGAAATAACATAAGTATGAAGTCAATAAACACTAGGTACAACAACCGATTACCTACTAGGCTATGATTGCAATTACTATCTAAATTCCTATTAATATTCGACTGCTATATCAATTTCCTTTGATATTCGACTATTACCATACCTTTCCTACATAAAAGTAAGCCTCATCCTACACCATACACTGAAACGACAAAATCAAATTACATCACTAGTAATTCCAGACTCTAGTCCTCATAAGTAACCACACCTTTTCATCGACACCACTCCAACATATGACACACAAAGAACTTCGGGACGAAGTTCCCCGTAAGGGGTAGAGACTGTAACAATTCACAATTTCAGGTTAATTACTGTTGGATCGTGTACACCTTGAACTTGTGTTGATAATGATACTTTGAGTGATATCACTAAGTATGCGGAATCTACTTAATGATACTTAGAAGATTAATTGTAAGTGAAACAGATTAATGTGTGAACAATGAATATAACAAAACAACTAGCTCCAATATTATTAATAATAATAATACGAGTGATCTGAGATATCACTAGGGTTACACCTTGAAGCTCTAAGAAAACGTATATCTAAGTTATCATCTAGGATCTCCTTTTATAGAACAAGGAGTCCTCTTGTACAAGATAAGTATAATACTAATAGAATAAGATATACACAAAATCTTTTCTATGTTTATCAATACGCGTTTCTCTAACAGCTAACAAGTGAGCAGTGGTAATATTTGTTCTTGCAGTGGTAATGAGTTTCCACTGCAAGTACAATCTTCTTGCAGTTGTAACTTCTTCACTAGCCGTGGTAACTGATAGAATAATTCCCAACAATCCTCCCCTAAACTTATGATTTATTAGTAAATCAATAAGTTTCTTCAAGTATACAATAAACCTGAGGATATGGGAATTCTTCCAAACACTTATCTTGTTTTTCTTAATCTTTTATCTGCTCTTACACTTTGATCATATATCCTTTGCAGCAAATCATCTATGACTTCAGTTCTTTCCCAACACCTAAGCTTCACAGTTCTCATTACATCCAATACTCCAGCTCTCAATGGATATTCTTTCTCAACCAACATAAAGACATCAACTCCATCTTGAGTAGAAACATGATGCACAAAACTTGAATCATAGAATTTCCACAAAGTTCTTTGATCATGAGCTTCAAATCTCCAATATCTATCACTTGGGTCAGGTTCATATAGTCTTCTGAAGTGAACCCATAATTCCTTAGCTTTGACATTAACAAGTTCTTCCTTCTTAAACTGATCTTGAACTATTTTCCACAAAGTATCCAGATCTTCTCTATCACAAGATCTAATAACATCTTCAAAATCTCTACAAATATTTGTGACACTTCCAGTTCTGATAATCTTCCAAGCTGAACCAAAACTATCAGAAAAGATTTCCCATCCAACTACTGGATATTTTGCTTGTAGAGGTTCAATATTAAGCACATCAGTTTCTATGAACAACATGTTTGTAACTTGTTCTTCAGTCAACTTGCTAGGACCTTCTTCTTCTTGAGATGGTTTCTGAGTCTTCAACTTCTTTGCTTCTTTTGATTCAAGACTCACTCCAGTCCTTTTTGTCTTCATAGATAATGGTTCTTGATTCATTGGAATGAATTTACTATCTTGTCTTTTGATTCTATAGTAAATACCTTCAATCTGATCATGTGACATTCCTTTGAATTGACTCATCTTCATATTACCAACATGACAACAATAAATCTTCATCTCAGAAATAATTTGTGCCTTTGTAAGTTTCCTTGGCACCTTTTGACCTTTTCTTGCATCTCCAATGATTTGATCAAGAGCCTGCTGATTTTTCATGAGAATGAAATCCTTAAGTTGAGCAGACCTTTGTTCTTCATTCAAAGTTGTATTAGCAATCAATTCAATAGCCTTCTTCCTAATTATTTGATCATTGTTAATCAAATAATCAATTTCTTCTTCTGTAGGCACATATGAAAATTCTGGAGGTTTCTCATACATAATTGTTGGAGAGATACTTGAAATAGGTTCTGCTACAACAGCTTCAAGTTTATCCAACCTTGTTGCTTCCATGAAACTAGCAACTTCATCTTCCTTGATCTTTTTAATTCTTTCATACTCTTCAGCTTGTTGTTGTTCAGCTAACTTATGATCATAGTCAATCTGAGCTTGTTCAAACTCAGAAATCTTTCTTGTCACTTGATCTGAAGCAATTTCAATAGCCTTTCCTTTAACTAAGCTTCTTCTGACAGCTTCTTCCTCTGCAGTGGTAATACCTTGACTAGCAGTGGGAATATTTTCACTCACAGTGGTAAGTTGTTGATCAGTGTAAACTTGTTCTACCTCAGTGGAAATTGGTTGAGCAGTTCCAACTAAATCATCAAAATTAAAACCTGCATCAGTATCCAAGTCTCCAAATCCCAATTTCCTCCCCTCAGGCTCAGCATCATCAACTTTTACTTGATCATCATCAGAATCAGGAAGCTCAGTAAACTCTTTATCCCAATTTTTACTCCTCTCCTTAAGTTCTGCATCTGGTTTCCTCCCCTGTTTGGAAGAAGTTCCCAAATCATAACCAGATCCTGTAGAAATACCATCATGAGTGGATGATGGAGAAGAAACCACAACTTGAACATGTCTTTTCTTCTTGAGATCCACAACTTCAGCCTGCAACTTTTGAATCTCAGTCTTCAATTGATTCAACTCTGTGGCATGTTGTACTTTGGTCAGTGCCAGATCTTTCTCCAGAGTTTGAACCTGTTTGGTTAATTTGGTACATAATCCCATCAATTCAGTTAGTGTCACACTGCCTTCATCACTTCCAACTGTGTTACCTGTTGGGAGAGGTGAATCATAAGGCATTGATTCAGGCTCTTCTCTAGTTGGACTAGATTGAAGCCTTGAACCACCACTGCTTGTTCCTAAACCATAAGGATCAGCAACATGCAATGTTGTCATGGAAGGAGTTGGCTGTTTTTGCCTCCTTTCATATGTGTGAGTTATAGCAGGAAAATGTTGAATTTGTGGAACAGAAATAGTGGGTGTGTGATGGGATACAACTGGGATTGTTGCATCTTCACCCTGTAGTTGTGAAATCTTTGCAAGCATGTTTGGTAAAAGAGGATGAGTCATTCCATCCCAAAGATCTGAAGCCTTACTCATGTTTTGAAATACTTTTGGCTTAAGATATGGAGTGTCATAAATCCTATTATGATTATGCAGTTGAAATTCATTTAACACTGCTTGCACAAACCTTGGATACATCAAAAATTTGTATGAACTTGTTACATTGCCTTTCATGTTATTAAATATAAACTTTGAAAAATTGAAAGTCCTATCAGAAACCAAGCAAACTAAAGGGTAAGCCATGGTTGATCCAAATTGTTCATAAGAAGTTTTCTTAGAACTTAGGCAATGCAACAGAGTGTGTATCAAAAATCTCCAATGGGGGCAAAAACATCCTTTCTTAAAGGTTACTTTTTGATCAGATGTATCATACCCCATCAGACCAATGTAGTGGAATATGTCTGAATTAGGTAATGTGATGATACCATTGAGATCATCTAATTGGAGAATTCTCCTCAAAGATGACTCAGTAACATCAATAGTTACCCCATCAACTGTGGCTCTAAGAGCTTCCACAGGTTCATGTATGTCTCCCTGTTCAAGTGTGATGGACTCCGCAGAGTTCCAAAACTGTTTGATTTGAGAAACAAAGATTGTGGGATTCATAGTTAAGGCATACCTTATATGAGTTGAGTTGAGAAAGTCCACAATCTGATGAAAAGTAGGTCCACTCTTGACGTTTGACTTTTGTAGATAAGCCACTTGGTTGTGTTCATCTGCAAACTTGAGAGTCACCATGATTTTGTGATTTGAGAGATGAAAGTGTTAGTAATCGTGAGTAAAAAGCAAGCCGTATAAAATCAATTTATATTAATAGGGTTTTGAGAAAAACGCGGATGGATAATTATCTATAGAAAGATGTATCTTTTGAAGAAATACAATTTGGTAAGTAGATAATTTCCAAAAAAAAAAATTTAACCCTATTAATAAGGAAAGACATTTATTTTTGGTAACGGCTAGTAAAAATACGATTACTGACACACAGTTGTAACGGCTAGTTCATCAGTGGTAAAATTTACACTTTCAGTGAAAACAATGAACTTGCAGTGGTAAAAATCAACAAAATTTCAAAGAGCAGTGGTAAGTAAAATATGTAAAATGTGTTGCTCTTATCATAGTTTTTAGCAAACTATCAGCTATCAACGGATTTGATATGTCTTTACCATGAGCCGTTTGCTATGGACTAGCCAACTCTTGATCACAAAGATGTATGGTGAGTTGATAACCTAGTTTTTGGTAAACTATCAACCATGAACGGATTTGATGTGTCTTTACCTGTAGCCGTTTGCTCAGGACTAGATGATTCTTATGTGGATTAGACATGGTGAATCAATAACCATTTGTTATGTGTCTGAAGATACACATCTTATAACTCCATTCAAAGTAACCATCCAATCTTAACCAAAAATAGTAAACCCAAGTTACTATTTATACATTAATTGCTCCAAAGGCAACTTGATATCTTCCATAATAACTTCATCAACCTACCAAAACGGATGGAAGTAAATAATCTTCATTAATTATTGTAACACCTAACCTTGGCTTATTTAACCTCCTCCAAACACAACATCTCAGTCACCAACAATCTTTCAACCCTAATAGCCCACAACAAAATCTCAAAAACCAATTTGCATTCAAAAATCATGTCAGCAAACCCTGAGTCCTCTAATCAACACTCTTCTGTTCCAACATCAGAAGAAGAAGTACCACCATATCCATGGGGACTTGGAGGTTCTGATTTTGAGAAAGAAATAAAGAACCGATGGGATGTGGAAGACAAGAAATGGAATGCATACATAGAGGGTGAATCAAGCCCAAATACAAATCCTGCTGAGCTTGTCTCTCCCTTCATCTGGACATCTGATGAAGAATCTTCAGAGGAAGATAATGAAGAACCAACCTTTCTTCCTCCTTCCACACCAGAGAGATCTCAACCAAGATCAAGTATGAGAGATCCATCTCTCCCAACATCATCAAACTTGATGGTGGATCTTCCTGCTCCAGAACCTTGTCTTCTGCATCAAGAACACATTGGACAGAGCAATAAAGCTCAAATCACACATAAGGGAAAGGAGAAGCAGAAGTAAATGATTGATGAATGTTGCCAAGGACCAAAGTTTGTGAGTATTTTCTTGACTTTGGTACTTGTGCATCTTCACAGTCTTCCTTCTCTTCTTTTTCCATTTTCAGCTTCAGCTTCTTCATTGTACTTGTCATAGCCTCAAGTATTATGTAATGATAGATAGAAGCTAGTAGTACACAAGTAGCCAAATGTATTAGGAATGATCTTTGTAATCCAATCGGAACCTTGAATGTAAGCTGTATCTTATGTCTTGAAATGAAAAGATCTTCATAATTAGCATAATATGTAAGACCTTCAGCATTATTTTGTTTGCAATAGAGACTAAATACAGCTCATTAGACCACTTCCTTGGCTATATCTCTTGGTGACTGTAACACACATCTTGCAATTACATGAACATTTGCAGAACAGACATATATCAAACAACTTGAAACCATATTAGTTCAACTCAGAAAATATCATCAAGTCATTCATAGAAAACATTAATCTTTGACTGTCCCTGCACACATCATAAACAAATTAGTACCTTTTGGGGACCCAAGCCACAAATGACTTGGATCTGCCTCGTGTATCAATATAATTATATCTATCAAAGGTCATTGATACACCATTGGGATTGTTTGTTGTTCCTTTTGGTTTCCATTCCCAACGAGCTGAGGCCTTAACAGCTTTTCCCAATTTTACCCTTTTCTTTTGAACATCAGTGGAAACAATTGGTCTTGCAGTGGTAACTGCATGCCTAGCAGTGGAAACTGCTGGATTAGAAAATTTTGGTCTCCACATTTGGTTCTTGTGATCATTCTTTTCAAAATAAGTATTTTTCCCTGTTTGGTAAGATTTAACAAAAGAAGTAACAGGGGACTTAGGATAAACTCTGTTATTACTTCTGGCAGTGGTAACTGCTGGTCTAGCAGTGGAAACATGTTTAATGCCAGTGTTAAGCATAACAGACCTGGGAACCATTTTGCTTAGGGGATTTGGGTGAGTCATT
The DNA here is from genome assembly GCA_030686995.1 of Artemisia argyi. Taxonomy (NCBI): domain Eukaryota; kingdom Viridiplantae; phylum Streptophyta; class Magnoliopsida; order Asterales; family Asteraceae; genus Artemisia; species Artemisia argyi. The sequence goes on along the minus strand of CM060708.1, from coordinate 228,799,047 downwards.
TTATTAGAATTTGATCCATTCACCCTTGTAAAAACTTCCCTTCTTCCCATGTGGTAGGTACAGTCTTTAGCTAAATGGTCAAAGCTACCACATATGTGACAAGCCTTATTGTAAAACACAAAGTCACTACCAAACTGTCTAGTTTTAACATGATTCCAACTTCTCATGTTACCTCTAGGAGATTTAGGCCTATCCCTGTACATTTCAGCATACCTAGTAGTAGACCTAGTGAAATTTGACTGTGTTCTAGGCTTCTCTTTAACTTCTTCAGGAATGCTTTTACACTCCTCAACTTTAACATTTTCAGTAACACTAGTTTTAGACTCAACATTCAAACATTCATCTTTAAGAGATGAGTCACTAGCACTATCAAAAGTCTCAACCTCAACCTGAACCTTTTCAGTTTCAACTGGTTTAACAAATTTTGGTCCATAGGTCATGGGTGGATCCTGAAACTCTTCTAAGCCTGTGTGAGCAAGATCAATACCAGGAGGTGCTGGAACACCTCTTAGAGGTGGTGGAACAGTATTGTATCCAAGACCTGATTTAGCTTTGCTCACAATTTGGGCTTCCCAAATTTTGTCAATGCTCTTGGATTGATGGTCTAGAGTTTTCTTAGTAATCTCAATATTCTCACTAGCCTTTTTAACTTTCTCAATCTCTTCCCTAAGAGCTTTATTTACTTCAAGATAAAAATCTAAGTCTCTTTTTAAAACAGCAATATCATCTCTGAACTTAGATTCATTAGCCCTATAATGCTCTATCTGCTTTTCTAAAACACCTAGACCTCTTTTATGATTTGCTAAATTATAATTAGTATGATGTAAATCTAGCATCAGTTCATCATATTGTGTTTTAGAAACCTCTAACTCTTTAGCAGCCTTACAGTTTTTAGAACAAGCATTATCAGTATATACCTCAGAGTCAGAGAAAGCCATGAGTGCATGCTCAGTGGCTAGCATTGCAGATTCTGTATCATCTTCTCCATTCTGACCCATAAAGCTCCAATCAAAGCTTACTCCATCAATAGCCAATAGCACCTTTGGCTCTTCTGTTGTAGGTTCTTTGGCCTTTTCCTTCTTGTACCAAGTTGACTTATTGTCAGATTTCCTTGGTTTTCTGCATTCTCTTGCAAAGTGCCCCTTCTTGTGACAGTTATAGCACTCCACCTTCTTTTTATCAAAACCTACAGTCTCATCTCCACTTATATGAATCTTTCTCCCTGTCTTCTTCCAGAACTTCTTTGATCTTAAGCTGAGCAATGCTACCTGCCATTTGATGTCCATCTCCTCCATATCATCTTCATCAATTTGATCCAAGTCCTCATGATTGAGGATTGAACCACCCACATGGCTGGATATAAAGGCATAGAAAGTAGCATCACTTAGTCCTGCAATCTGCTTCTTTGAGCTCCTAGTGGAAACATTTCCATTACCAGTGGAAACAATCATGTTACCACTGTCATCATCACTGTCACTTTCATCATCAGAACTGTCATTACCTGATGATGATATGAGTGCAACTCCTGCAGAACTTGTCTTTAACTTGCCAGCTTTCTTAAGTCTTTGTTCAATAACTTTGAAGTTATTGTACACATCATTAAGCTTCATTGTCTCAAGATCTGACTTGTCCTCCCATACAGCAACATTTGTATCAAACTCAGCAGGTAAACTTCTTAAAAATTTAAGATTGAGGTCTTCCTTTTCTACCTCTATTCCAAAAGCAGTCAGCTGAGTTACAATCTTTTGTAGCCTTGTGAATATGCTATCAAGAGATTCATTGCTTGATGAGCCAAAATTCTCATAGGTCTGCTTCAGTAAAGTCTTTTGAGTTTTCTTGGTATAGTCATTACCACCAAATACTTCACATATCTCATCAAAGAGGGTCTTTGCATCCTTGTATTTGGTAAAAGCCTGGACTTGTTCTCTGGGTAGAGCCATCAATAGCAAACCTCTAGCCTTCAAATCATTCTTAAGTTGGTTTCTTTCATCATTTGTAACTGGACCAGCATTTACTTTTGTTACTGGCTTGCCACCAACTGTCTCAACAGTTGTACCAGGTTTGAATGAATTTCCACACGTTATGATCTCCCATAATGTGTAGTCTTGAACCATAAAGAATTGTTCAATCATAAGCCTCCACATCTCAAAGTCATTAATTTTAAGCTTGGGAAGCTTTGCAGCAATATTAGATTGGCTTGTTTCTGTCTCCATTGTATCTTTTGAATCTGCCATTGGATCTTCTAAATCAAAATATCAAAACCTGGCTCTGATACCACTTGTTGGATCGTGTACACCTTGAACTTGTGTTGATAATGATACTTTGAGTGATATCACTAAGTATGCGGAATCTACTTAATGATACTTAGAAGATTAATTGTAAGTGAAACAGATTAATGTGTGAACAATGAATATAACAAAACAACTAGCTCCAATATTATTAATAATAATAATACGAGTGATCTGAGATATCACTAGGGTTACACCTTGAAGCTCTAAGAAAACGTATATCTAAGTTATCATCTAGGATCTCCTTTTATAGAACAAGGAGTCCTCTTGTACAAGATAAGTATAATACTAATAGAATAAGATATACACAAAATCTTTTCTATGTTTATCAATACGCGTTTCTCTAACAGCTAACAAGTGAGCAGTGGTAATATTTGTTCTTGCAGTGGTAATGAGTTTCCACTGCAAGTACAATCTTCTTGCAGTTGTAACTTCTTCACTAGCCGTGGTAACTGATAGAATAATTCCCAACAATCCTCCCCTAAACTTATGATTTATTAGTAAATCAATAAGTTTCTTCAAGTATACAATAAACCTGAGGATATGGGAATTCTTCCAAACACTTATCTTGTTTTTCTTAATCTTTTATCTGCTCTTACACTTTGATCATATATCCTTTGCAGCAAATCATCTATGACTTCAGTTCTTTCCCAACACCTAAGCTTCACAGTTCTCATTACATCCAATACTCTAGCTCTCAATGGATATTCTTTCTCAACCAACATAAAGACATCAACTCCATCTTGAGTAGAAACTTTAAACACGCAAAAAGAGGCCTTTCTGGTCCGTTTCATGAAAAAGTTAAAACACGAAAGTTGTTCGGAATCACGTTTTCCTTCAGGAATGAAGAGGCTCGAGCCTTGAAAACGCTTTCTGAGTGAGATATTTCTCAGTTTCTTAACAGCTATTTACATATATACAAGTCACTATATTATGGTTATACTTTAAAAGGAACAAGAGGTCTTATGACCTATAATCAAGACCACAACCATGGCTAGAGCCAAGGTTGTGTCTCATGACCTTGGAACAAGGACCAAAGGTCATGGCTAGGCCATGACGAAATGACCAAGTAAACTTACATAGGCGTAAACATGAAACAAGGAATTAGGCGATAACTTGAACAAGCAATTTGGATCTACTTCACTTAAAAAGGAACCATGAGATATACAAAGAGAAAATGGTCATACAAGACTTATGAAACTACCCCTAATAACAATCTTCATGTACAAATAAACTTTCCTAAGTTTATTCAAATATCGGACATGTAACCTTTCGGATCAAAACTTATATCTATATATTTCATCAACTACTACAATAGTAGCGAGCCTCATGTGAGGAGTTCATTATGTAAGCCGTCGAGATGAGTTGTGGATTTACGAGTTAAAGTGTCCTAGCTCCTCGAACGCTTACTAACATGACTTCTGAATTATGTCGGCCCGAACGGTAGTAAACGATATACCAAACATACATGTTTCATGAATCTTTTCTTTCAAAGACTTACAATATACATAATACCACATCATGGACTAGATGCAAGATATATATATATAGGCACTTATTCATATTCTTTACTCCGATCCTAAGTCGCGACATTCTATTATAGGTTGCTTGTAGAAACCTTCACGATTCGACCATCACATTCATTACTCACTACATAACTTAAGGTGAGTTCGTAGCCCCACTTTCTATTGTTTAACTATTTTACAAACCCATGGGGGGAATACATGCTATTATTCTTTCTACTCGAACACAATGCTTTCTACTGTATGCTACCCGACTATGTTTATTGTCACTAAGTAACGATTGCCATGTTCGAAGTCCCTATATCATGAACCATTAGTCACTACCTTTAGTGAGCGCGAATATTGTGAATAGATCTATTGGGATTGACGGATCCCATTTGTGTTGAACAACGATGAGTTCACACAAATGCACTATATTTGAGATTTAGCGGTATAATGGCAAAAGTACCTTGATAGGGCTTCTATAATGCCAATTTTGTTGGTTCGATGTTAATGTTTTGGTTGCATGAGCTTAGTGAAATAAATAACGATTTTGTTTTCTAACTATGAGTGTGAGTCTATAGCTCACACTACGACATATTGTGTTCAAACGATTTAACTAAACTCTACGAATTCCACTCAACCTTTGTGTTGACCTCTCAAGCATGTATTTCAGGTTCATGACGATCAAGGATGGCACGGAAGGACACGGATACTCAAGAGGGCTATAAATTTTATTATCATTCAAAACTCATTTAATTTGTAAACATGGAACCATCTGGGACTTCATTTTGTAATCTCTGATATTTATACAATTTGAATGATAAATCTTTTAAAACGACTCAATTGGAGTTCGTTTTCTATTATTGTGTCTATTGTGCCGTCAAGTAACACCCAGTTCGAATTCCGCTGCAACCATGAATTGGGGGTGTTACAGATTGGTACCAGAGCCATGGTTATAGAGAAACGGGTCTAATTGAGACCTAAACTATAACCACAGTACAAGCAAAAACATTTTATAGCCTTCCGATCTTCGTGTCTTCCATCCTCCAGACGATTATGGACTTATTAAGCATTTTATGCTACATGAACATATATGTATATTCATATATACACACTAGGCATTTTACACTACACGAACAAATACTAGTATATTTATATATACATTCGAGTTATTTTCAATCATTTTATCTAAACATATCTACGTATGCCTATTCTATGGCATTTCGACACAACCACATTCTCCCAACCATGTTCCTACTCCAACATTTTATATCCAAGATATTGTAACGAATTACGATGGTCTTTTCTATTTCCCGAACATTGTATGACACAATGGTCTTAATCATTTCTCAAATGTTTTGAGTCACACAATGGTCTAATCTACTTCCGAGACATTGTGATTTGTGCAATGGTCTCTCGAATTATTCCACCACCTCATCAATATCATTTCATATGATATCAAAAACCCATCACAATCTATTATGAGATTTCTAAAGGATAAACTAATCCATCACCTACGAAAGCTGAAGTTTCTCTACATCCATCAAAGTTTTCTTCCGAAACCTTCATTGTTTAAAGTTCGTGATCCTGGCCAAGTACGTTCTATTTTAGAACTACTTAAAACTTCCTTTCCACACGTATCTACCCGTACTATCTTCTATGCGATGGAATGTGAAAACATGGGTTACAAGTCTTGTATGGGCGGGACTTGCAACTGAAGGGTTTGACATCGCCTTTGTTTAATGGACAGTTTCCCGAAAGCAACGAACATATCACAAGTATACCTAATTTAAGTATTTGAAAATTTTATCGAACCTTGGCTAAATATAGACTAGTCACCTATATTTAACCTAGGGACAATGGAATATAGTCTGACTAACTATATTCGACTTAAAATTTTCAAATACTGAGAATAGTTGTACTAGGGTTATGTTCAGATTGATTTCCTACTTGAACTCGATAAACCACCAGAATTCTTTAAAACGATCTAGAGACACGATAGTGTTTTACCACTCAGCGAAATCTTAACACCTTATTTATACTATCTAATTTCATTCTTGAAAGTTTTCATTTATGAGATAATCCGAACTACTATCTTGGGATAGTTATCAATTCTTCTCTTCATCCTGTAGAAGTACTATCCTGTTTAGGTCCTAAGGATACCATTCCATCATAAACTTTTAAAATCTCTTAGGATTTTTAAAGCAAACTCAACATCTATACCTAAGAGTATTAATGTTAAGCATACACTACACACTTTTGTTCGTCAACATATCACATCATTATCTTCACAACCGTTGAAACCACAAGCTCATTAACAGATCTTGATGCATTTTTAAAGCTCAAATCATCCTTAGCTACACCACCCTCATCAGCTTTACAAGATTGAATATTCATTTTGTACTTTTGGAACACCAGTATCATCTCGTAATACCCTACCTTGTAACTCACCGACTAAGTATGAATGTTGTGTAGGATGATTTGTAATTATTTGAATGGATTGGGATGCATTTTCATTTAAATAAAGACATTGTAAATCACCAAACCATAAGTTTATATTTTCTTATTTATATTGTTTGGGATGCCTCTCTATGTAAATAAAGAATTATAAATAAGTGGGCTTATTTGTATCCGAAATAACATAAGTATGAAGTCAATAAACACTAGGTACAACAACCGATTACCTACTAGGCTATGATTGCAATTACTATCTAAATTCCTATTAATATTCGACTGCTATATCAATTTCCTTTGATATTCGACTATTACCATACCTTTCCTACATAAAAGTAAGCCTCATCCTACACCATACACTGAAACGACAAAATCAAATTACATCACTAGTAATTCCAGACTCTAGTCCTCATAAGTAACCACACCTTTTCATCGACACCACTCCAACATATGACACACAAAGAACTTCGGGACGAAGTTCCCCGTAAGGGGTAGAGACTGTAACAATTCACAATTTCAGGTTAATTACTATTCCCGAAAATTTCACTATTCACTTTTCACTATTCATCTCAGAAATTTTTATTTCATATTCTCGTAAGTTAAACTATTTTAACGATAATCCGAGAGTTTGACGCTCGTCGGATCATTTCTGCAAAAATCACAAAGCCGTGTCCGAGATTTACTTTTAGGTTTAAACGTCCTTCCAGCATCCTGATATATCCATAAAACATTATAAACAATAGAAATATGATTTTCTATCATTTTATGACAATTCCAAAAGTTTTGGAATTTTACGTTTTTCAGTTCAGCGTTTTACGCGAATTGCGCGTTTTAGACCCGTGTTTCCAGTTTTTAGCAGGGTTTTAGCACCCGATAGAACCTACCACTCATTTTATATTTTATTATGGAGTATTTTGACAAGTTTAACCATTCTTCCAAGTTTCGTATTTTTACGATACCCGGTTTTACGTTTCGTGACTTAACAACTTACGGTTAGCAACTTACGGAGTCAAAACTAGCTACATACTTAGGATAATATCATCCAAGGACCAACACTTGCTCCCTAAGTCTTTCAAACCGCCATAGGGGGGGGGAGTCATCCCATAGGTGGCATAATCTCATGCTTAGAGCCATTAGATGTTAACAAGTGTAGAACTTGGCCTCCAAGGTTAGATAAATATCCTAAATTCTTTGTAACCTCCTCAAAAACCATATAAATACCCCCTCCCCCTCCTATTTCGTTCATCATCACACCACACCAACACCATAACCCTAGCAAAATTTCTTCCAAGTATTATCCAAGATTCAAGAGCTATAACAACATAGAAACCCTAGTTTAGTTTTGATTCATCAAAACTACTTCAAATCCTTAGAAACCTTGGTGATTCTCTTGAGTTTGAATCCACTCAAGTCACCTCAACCTTCATCATCCATCTTTCAAGATTACAAGAGTAGAAAGATTGCATGAAGTGAAGTGGGTTGAAGCAAGTCTATCAAAGTCCTTTCCTTACATGTTAACTTCCTTTCATCTTAGAAAGCCAAAAGTTGTAAGCCAAACCCTAACATGCTTCTTGTTGAATAATCATGTTCATGTTATTTACATATTATTCTTGCTATATTATGTCTTGTAGTTATGTCCATGATGAATAAAAGTGAGCAAAACAAGTTATTGTTATTGATTGTTAAAACAAGTTATTAAAACAAGCAAACTAGTGACTTTCTTGGAAAGACCTGATCAAAATGGTAAAAATATGATATTTGATTATTACATATTGTAGTAGAGGACCTAACAAGGAAACCGTAGCAATTTGAACCACCTAAAACGAGTATACGAGTCAAAAGTTATGACGATTTGAAATTACCAAAACTTTGCGACAAAGCTGCCAAAACTTTCTGTTACAGAAACTTTAAACACGCAAAAAGAGGCCTTTCTGGTCCGTTTCATGAAAAAGTTAAAACACGAAAGTTGTTCGAAATCACGTTTTCCTTCAGAAATGAAGAGGCTCGAGCCTTGAAAACGCTTTCTGAGTGAGATATTTCTCAGTTTCTTAACAGCTATTTACATATATACAAGTCACTATATTATGGTTATACTTTAAAAGGAACAAGAGGTCTTATGACCTATAATCAAGACCACAACCATGGCTAGAGCCAAGGTTGTGTCTCATGACCTTGGAACAAGGACCAAAGGTCATGGCTAGGCCATGACGAAATGACCAAGTAAACTTACATAGGCGTAAACATGAAACAAGGAATTAGGCGATAACTTGAACAAGCAATTTGGATCTACTTCACTTAAAAAGGAACCATGAGATATACAAAGAGAAAATGGTCATACAAGACTTATGAAACTACCCCTAATAACAATCTTCATGTACAAATAAACTTTCCTAAGTTTATTCAAATATCGGACATGTAACCTTTCAGATCAAAACTTATATCTATATATTTCATCAACTACTACAATAGTAGGGAGCCTCATGTGAGGAGTTCATTATGTAAGCCGTCGAGATGAGTTGTGGATTTACGAGTTAAAATGTCCTAGCTCCTCGAACGCTTACTAACATGACTTCTGAATTATGTCGGCCCGAACGGTAGTAAACGATATACCAAACATACATGTTTCATGAATCTTTTCTTTCAAAGACTTACAATATACATAATACCACATCATGGACTAGATGCAAGATATATATATATATATAGGCACTTATTCATATTCTTTACTCCGATCCTAAGTCGCGACATTCTATTATAGGTTGCTTGTAGAAACCTTCACGATTCGACCATCACATTCATTACTCACTACATAACTTAAGGTGAGTTCGTAGCCCCACTTTCTATTGTTTAACTATTTTACAAACCCATGGGGGGAATACATGCTATTATTCTTTCTACTCGAACACAATGCTTTCTACTGTATGCTACCCGACTATGTTTATTGTCACTAAGTAACGATTGCCATGTTCGAAGTCCCTATATCATGAACCATTAGTCACTACCTTTAGTGAGCGCGAATATTGTGAATAGATCTATTGGGATTGACGGATCCCATTTGTATTGAACAACGATGAGTTCACACAAATGCACTATATTTGAGATTTAGCGGTATAATGGCAAAAGTACCTTGATAGGGCTTCTATAATGCCAATTTTGTTGGTTCGATGTTAATGTTTTGGTTGCATGAGCTTAGTGAAATAAATAACGATTTTGTTTTCTAACTATGAGTGTGAGTCTATAGCTCACACTACGACATATTGTGTTCAAATGATTTAACTAAACTCTACGAATTCCACTCAACCTTTGTGTTGACCTCTCAAGCATGTATTTTAGGTTCATGACGATCAAGGATGACACGGAAGGACACGGATACTCAAGAGGGCTATAAATTTTATTATCATTCAAAACTCATTTAATTTGTAAACATGGAACCATCTGGGACCTCATTTTGTAATCTCTGATATTTATACAATTTGAATGATAAATCTTTTAAAACGACTCAATTGGAGTTCGTTTTCTATTATTGTGTCTATTGTGCCGTCAAGTAACACCCAGTTCGAATTCCGCTGCAACCATGAATTGGGGGTGTTACAAATTTCTGGCTACGGCGTAGTTGAGAGTATGAGTTACGTCGTAGCTCTCTTGAGTATACTAAGATGTGTATTTTATACAAGTTCTTTCCAATTTTCGCGTCTCTTTATCTCCTTTGTTCATTTGTAACCTAGAAACGAAATATAAAGAAATCAAAGTATATGCTTATAAACAATACAAATAATGAGCATATTAAAGGGAAATTGACACTTAAATATCATGATTATTTGATGTCATCAATTACATTTTATAATTAGTGTTTTCTATCTCTCCACATGGGGGTTAAAGTCACTAGACTCCTTGGGTAAATTTGTCTAGCCTATTTCTCATAGCGTCCTATTCCATAACCAAATGATTACGAGAGTTCATGGGTTTACCCTACGAATGAGTCATTAAGCACCACTACGATCTAAGACTTATTCAACGAAACCCGACCTTTTGGAAGTTAGGTTCCCCCTAACTTTTTAAGCATTTCCTTTTAGAAGGTGATCATATGATCAATTCTCACGCAAGATAGTGGTAGTCATATGGTCAATTCTCACCACTACTCGCAACCTATTTCACTAGGGTCCTATGATCAATTCTCCTAGTTTCTTAGATACAACCAACTATCCATGCTAGCAAAACAAGGGTGTCCAAGAATAAGCAAAAAAAGCATACACATAAAGCGATATAAAAACGAGAAAACTAACTCATAGCAATATATAACAATTTCATAACCAGGCTAACACCAAAGGTGTTTAGCCAATCATGTTAAAACATGCAGAAAATTCAATATTTAAGATCATATTGAAAGACATTGAATCAATTACAAGAATGTAATACGAAATACTAAAACTTATGTAGTGTATGGCATGAATTCTCCCTTGGAAATGACTTGTATGCTGCTGAATATCGTCCTCCTTGAAGCCCTAATTCGTTCTCTAGTTTTTGTGTGATGAGAGGATATCTGAAAATGCAGAATTAAGGCTTGTATTTATAGCCTCGACTATGTTATGGCGTAACTCCTAGGGTTAGTTACATCGTAACCTCAATATCTCATACGATCTTATCCATAGTAATAATGTTACGGCGTAACTTAAACATAAGTTACGATCGTAGAACTCTCGTTAACAAGTTTACGCCGTAACCTTACAAATGGCTACGGCGTAACTAATTGGACCATGAAATGCTTCTAACTCAGGAAATATATACGGCGTAACTTATGTTGGAGTTACGCCGTAACCTTGAACTGCGTTGATTTTTGGTCTTCTAGTGTAAATCCTAGTTGCGGCGTAAGCAGAGTAGGGATTTACGCCGTAACTCTTGTCTGGTCAGCATACTCTTGTGTATTTGTATTAATAACCTTTCAAATCCGTGTCCTTTTGTTCCTATGCTCATTTGTAACCTGAAAATGAAATATCAACGAATAAGAGTATAGAGCGTATTATGAGGAAATTGACACTAAAATATCAGGACTGTTTGATATTATCAATGTGATCCACTGATGATCTAGAAGGACGATACAAAAGGAAGATACCAACTGATAAAACAAAGGTTTGACACTAGTTGACAAGCCCCACGTCATTCTGAAAATGTTGTCCTAGCCATTGGGTTGTACAGACAGACCTATTGAGCCCGTGCTTAATTCTTAGAATAGTTAAGTAGTATAAATGGCCCCAACTATTAACATTTGAGAGGCTTCTTATGAGTGTGTATATACTCATCATTTTTATCCTATCTGAACTGCAAAAGCATTTAAAAACACTTAGAAATGCCTCAAAATACAGAAAATATCCCTGGATTGTGTTTTTATATGTTTCAGGTGCAAAAGGATTGAAAACAGAGGAAAAACGAGCAAAGTTTGTACAATTAGCAGTTTCAGTCCCTGAACTTTTAGAAATTGTCAGAAATGGTCCTTGGAAGATATATTTTAAAGAAAAGTCAATATCAGTCCTTCAGGAATCATATAATGACACTTCTGGCCCTTGGATGAAAAAGTTTGAGGAAATTACAAGTTTGGCCCCTCAAGTTTCAATTTTGGCAGAAATGGTCCCTGGGAATTCAAATTTGGAAAATAAACAACACAAGGCCCTTTGGGATTCGAGAAATAACAAGTTTGGTCCTTGAAATAAAGTTTGGCAGTTTGGCAAAACTCACCCCGAAAATCCAGAAATTACATGAATGGTCCTTGTACTTATTTAGTAACAAAACCAAATGGACCCTTTCTATTATAAACCCACCACAAACCACCCAAAATAACTAATCCATCTCCCTATCCCAATACCCCTCACCCAGGCCCAACCTAAGCCCACCCAACACCCTGGTTAATACTAATACCACGGTTAAACCAAATTTTGACCATCTTCCACCTCACCCTTCACGTGCCCTGCAACAACCTGCTCCCCTGCCGCTTTCACCATCATCACCTTCTATCCAACCTGCTACACTCAACCCCTACTACCTTTCCACCACTAAATAACAAAATTTCACCTCTGCCACAAGCTATCTGCCAAATTGCTCATTTACAATTTCCCGCCAAAAATGCACCAACGGCCAAGATGAAAATAATTCATCCAATAGTTGATAAAAGAGGTGGGAAAGTACTATGGGACCCTTGTGAAGGCTATAAATGAAGAAAAAAGAAAGAAGACCAGTTAGTTAGTTAGTGAGTAGATTTTAGTTAGTTAATTTAGTAGTAGCATAATATGAAGCTTAAATAGATTATGTTAATGTTGTTTTAAGTTTTCCAGTATTGTAACTTCTCAGCTTTGTACTTTTTAAATTTTCTAATAGAATCAAGTTTAAACCATTGTCAAGTTTATTTTTAAAGCTTTTAGTTTTTCACATCATGCTTGTTTAATAATTCATAAGCTTTTATTTTGTTTCAGTAAGCCCATTTAAGCTTCATCATAGCTTTTGACAGCTTAAATTAGTTAATTACTGATTTAATCACAAATTTCCAAAAAGTCAACATAGTGAAATAAGCACTTGCTTATCGAGAACTGATTGTGAAGACCTAGGCCTTGAGTTTGACTTATCTGATCTCCTCACTAAGGATTACTTACCCCTGGTTATGCCAGAGCAGTTGTAAGCCTTATTCCTCCATTTAGTTCAATTTTTTTTATATATAAACTGCTTATTTTGATTATCATGGCTGATATCTAGTTCTTCTCTGTGTTTTCAAGCTTATGTAGTTAACTTGAGTATGTAATTACTTGTTTGCCTGCTATTGTAGTCTCGTGTTTAAAGTTTGCTTAAAATTTCACAATTGGTCATATGAAAGCATTATCCGTTTTAGCTTGTAATTTTGTTAGTATCTGCATCAACCTGGCTTTTATAGATCCCACATAGCTTATTTCAGCTAGTTGATTCAGTAATGAAACATAGAAACCTCAATTACAGTTAAAATCTCATAAGCAGTTTGTTATAAGGGGTGTTTGGTTCTGCATGTAATCCTGTATTCCTGTTGATCTTTGTTGTTGTTTCTTGTTTATACATAGTTCATTAGGTCATTATAGCTCATTCATGTCTTAAAAATCATAGGTCATAGTTAGAAAACTCAAAATCCAAGTTTGATTCTACTCGCTTGTTCACTGTTAGATATTAGGAGTGGCAATCTCATCATTTCCATTCACAAGTTGTTTAGACAGCTTAATTTCATCTCAATATATCATAATACAACTTTTTCAATCATCTGAGATCAATCAGACTTCACCAAAGTCAAACTTTCATCACAAATTAAAAGTCAAAATTGCATAGTATAGGTAGAAAATCAAATCTTCCAAGAATTTTCATGATTTTTGTGTTTGGAATTAGGGCCTGAGCTTTTTACAAGTTAAGCTCCACCAGCTTAACTTGTGAATTACCATGTTTGCTTATTTTTAAGAATTTATTTGTAGCTTATTGAGGGGCTTCTTTGAGCTTGCAGGGAGAATACCTCCCCTACACCAGGTTTTGACACCTTTTTCAATTGCCCCTCCATAGTTCATTAGTGCACTTTAGGATCTGATCTTTGGCTTTTTGGATACCTTATCAGCATAACTTATTAGACTCAGGCTTATTTTGGACTTTTGATCTTTGGCTTATTGCTTTTTGGTGCCTTGAACTCACCTAGATCACACCTCACATACTGAGTACTCAGTATGAATGGCCCAACTTCCTAGGTCCCTATAGGGCTTATTTGTGGGACCCAGAGCTTAAGGCCTAGTTTTTTGAAAAGCTCTTCTTGTTAGCTTTTTAGAATAAGTCTTACTTTGGGCTTCCAATCTTCCCTGTGGGCCCCACAAGGCCTGCAAATTGGCCAATTTGGCCTATGTTGGTCTGTGTGGACTGTGGATGTGCTTATTTGAACTGTTTGGCTTATTCAGTGTTTGTTTGCTGTTATTTTAGACTCATTTCAGTTCCTTTAAGTTAGTTGCAGCTTATTTTTACTGTTTGGATCCTTGGTGAGCTTATTTGAGCTTAAAAGGTCCCATTTTCTAGCCAAAAAACCAACTGTTGTCTTATTAGCTTGCACTCAACTTATTTTTAAGTTCCATAAAGTTTTTTTTCATTAAAGCTGTTTAATTTCACTGTTAAAGTAGTTTTGTAAAATAAAAATTCAGAAAACCTAAAAATAAATAAAGTGATAGCTTCTATTTAAGCTTTTTAGCTTATTTTTAGCTTTTTAAAAAAGCATTTTCTAATTTTAAATTTTTCTTAGGTTCCTTTTATCTTTTAGTATTTTTAGGAATTTTCTCAGATTTTTCTCATTTCATTTAGTATTTTTTACAATTTAATCTAGTTTAAATTAATTATTAATTAGTTTTTAATTAATAATAATTATTTAAAAAGTAGGAAAAATATATTTTCTGTTTCAAAAATAGTTTTAATTTATTTTAGGTTTTTACAAATTTAACTTTTATTTTTCTAGATTAAAAATATAATTATTTGTATTTTAGTATAATTTAAATAATTTAAAGTAATTAGGAAATTAGTAATTAATTAATAATAATCAATTGAATAGTGTAAAAATTATTCTTCTTTTTCTTAAAATTTTCTTTTATCATTAGGATTGTAAAAATATAATTTTCATATCCGTAGGATTTTAATTGCTCCCGTTTCACTTTTTATTTTGCGAGTTTGCATTTATTTTAAATTCAAACGCGCGTTTTTAGATTTAAATCACGTTTTTAGGTTATCTGATTATCAGTAATTGTTAATATAGTGTTTTTAAGTTATTCTCATTCATCATCTATAATAATCAAAATCCTGATCTTTCTGTTAAATCACCCGATCACTTAAAGCATTTACTATTAGTACTTAAGATGTCTTTCAAAGGGTTATAACGTTAGGTGTAGGGATATGAAATACACGGTTTTGTTGGATAAAGGAAATCTTTACTGGTCGTGAGTTAATCATCTTGGTTAATTACATGTATAATATGGCATTGCTAAGCCAAGACTAGACTCGACTTAAGCTAATAAATGAGACATATCAAAAACATAAAATAAACATAGAATGAAACGGGACGGTAGTCCGTATGTTTTTTCTCTTTTCTCTTTTTCTGTTTTTTATCTTTTTCTTAATTTTTTTTCGATTTTTTTTTCATACACTCTTACCCTACCATCTAAAATAATACATCATAGGGAATGAACATTCCCCTTACACTTGAATTTTTACATACTTTACAATAAACTAATCTAATGACTCGTATCAAGATAATCAAAACACTTGGAGTACTTTTAAGATTAACGCACATATGGGGGTAATATTATGATGTTCTTCCCCATTACTCCATAACATAAGTACTTTACCCATGAGTCCCAATCGTCCCAACAATATGTACAAGGATATGACTCGACTTAGCAACCATGTAATCAATTAGATAATTAACTAAGGGTTTAAACAAATAACAATAATGCACTAAAGATGAGTGCATACACGGAAGGCTAAGGCGATTTGGTTGCACATTTGAGTGGGTTGTAACAAATTCTTCCTTTAAGTAAGATGCTTAAAGTTAGAAACAAAAAGATAGGCTCGGAAGGGTGTACTAGGGGTTTCGTGTACTAAAAATGAGTAAAATGCTAAGGGTGTGGGAAAAATTAGTTGAATTTACTAGCCAAGTAATATGACTTAAATGGTCAAGTAATTATGATAGGGGTTTAAACAAAAGGGTGATCCTAATGCCTCTTATCATGTAGTAAATCCTACTACACGAATGTAGTCTCACTAGCGGTCTCGGGATGCATCACTAACGCAAGTTCTAGAATGCTACCGGTACACTCATAAGCACTAATAGTGAATGCTTTTCCTATCAAATCTAAAGGCGAACCTCACATACTTGGGTGGAAAATTTTTCTGAATGGTACGGTTTTATGCTAGTCATACGACTCCTATCCATGAGACGCTTGCTAAGGCTAAAGTTTCACTCCTAAATGTTGTAAAAAAAATTAAATTTTGCGCTAAAATTACACTAACAAGTATTTCTCATAGTTTTATTACACTAACAAGTATTTCTGATAGTTTTATTACACACCTACCATCAAACAAACAAACTCAAGTGAAAGTGTATCCTATAAGCTATCATCATTTACCCTCTCCTTACACTTAGGATGAACATTGTCCCCAATGTTCAATTAAAGAATGTAAAAGTGAAATAGGTAAAAGAATGAAATCAAATACTCCCCTGATTCGTTCGGTGTGGATAGTGCGGTAACAAGGTTAGATCTTCCTCCAAGAAAATGAATAATCAAAGCTTCCCTTCCAGAAATATAAATCATCTTCTTGTCATACATAACCTGTTAAACCTGAAAAAACAACAAGGCAACCTCGCGTAAAATCGGCGGCAATCTATATATACTACCAAATCCTAGAAAAGAAATTAAGATATAATGCTTGTGGAATGAATGTTTGCAGATTTCCTGGTGTTTATAAAACTAAAGAATTAACAAAAACTTTAAGACTCCGTTAGAAAAACAAAACTAGCAAAATTTCCAGAATTTTACTCATGACGCCGTCAGGAGTCAACTCATGACGCCTTCAGAAGTGATCTGCAGAAATCTATACGTTAAGTTTCCGGAAAATTTCTGGAAAAACTTATGTCCTACTTCCTGGAAAATCCTGCAAAACATCATTATAATTCGATACAAGCATTTGACTCTAACAAATACTAATACACATGTCCATTTAATATTGTGGAGAGTCATGATCAATTTCGCTTCTTAAAAACATATTTGGGGTTTCCCCTTACACTTATCTTTTGCGAAATACCTTTGTATGAAGTTAAGACGGAGTTAAACGACAAAATAAAGCATTTTCACAATTTTATTTTGAAACATGATCTACCAACAATAAAAATAAAGCATGCATACGGAAGCAAATAACAATCAAACAAATAAAAATCACACAAAACATGGGTTGCCTCCCAAGAAGCGCTTTTCTTTATTTTACGAGTCTTGTAGCTAGACTCAAGGTCATGGGCAATTACGTGACCTCATCTTCAAATGTTACATCCTCCTCACTAATCATCTCATTACTACTTTCTTGATAATGTTTTACACGTTGTATGTTGACAGTAAACTCTTTATTTTCATCGTCAATTAATACAACAGCTCCAGTTTTAGAGGAACTTTTCACCGTAAAGGGCCCATACCATCTAGACTTGTGTTTCCCAGGAAATAACCTTAACCGAGAATTATACAATAGGACTTTGTCCCCTTCTAAAAATTCCTTATGTTTCTTGATTCGCTAGTCATGCCATCTTTTCGCCCTTTCCTTATATGTAATGGAAGATTCATACGCTTCTAACCTTAGCTCATCAAGCTCATGGAGTGGCAAGAACCTATTTGTTCCGGCGATTGTATAGTCCAAATTACATGCCTTAAGTGCCCAATAAGCCTTATGCTCTAGTTCGACTAGAAGGTGACATGCCTTACCATAAACCATGCAGAACGGGGTCGTTCCAATAGGTGTCTTGTAGGCAGTTCGGAATGCCCATAAGGCCTCATCGAGTTTGAATGACCAGTCCTTTCTATTTTGATTAACCGTTTTTTCTAGTATTCTTTTAATTGCCCTGTTGGTGTTTTCGACCTGACCATTGGTTTGTGGGTGATAGGCGGTGGAAAATCGATGGGACACTCCAAATCTCTTCATGACCTTTTCCATTTGCGCATTGCAAAAGTGGGTCCCCCTATCACTGATCAGAGCTTTAGGAATGCCGAACCTAGCGAACAGCTTTTTCAGGAAATGAATAACTACCCTAGCATCGTTGGTCCTAAGGTCTTATGCCTCTACCCATTTTGAAACATAATCGATGGCAACTAAAATGTATTCATTCCCCCCTGAAGATGGAAAGGGTCCCATGAAGTCGATTCCCCAAACTTCGAAAACCTCACATACTTGTATAAAATTCTAAGGTGCTTCATCTCTTTTTGATATATTCCCAGCCCATTGACATGCATCGCATGCTTGTGTCATTTCTTTAACATCACGAAATATCGTGGGCCAATAGAATCCTGCATCGAAAATCTTTCGTGCGGTGGTGTTTATCCAATGATGGCCCCCAGAGGGGCCAGAATGACACTCTTTCATGATCTTTATTGCCTCACTTCCCGAAACACAACGTCTGATTATTTGATCAGGACACCTTCAGAATACAAATGGTTCGTCCCAGAAGTAGTATTTTAGTTGGGCAAAGAACCTTTTCTTTTCGTATTTAGTCATGTGTTCCGGAATGAGTCTGCTCGCAAGATAGTTAGCAAAATCAGCGTACCAAGGCTCAGAATCTGTCATTGACATGAGTTGTTCGTCAGGGAATGAATCCCGAATCTCACTTCTATCAAGCTCATTAAGGGGATTTTCAAGACGAGAGAGGTGATCAGCAGCAAAATTCTCCGCCCCCCATTTATCACGAATTTCAACATCAAACTCTTGTAACAACAAGATCCACTGAATTAGTCGTGGTTTAGCATCTTGCTTAGCAAAAAGATATCAGAGACCTGAGTGATCAGTGAAAACAACTGTCTTTGAAAGGACAAGATATTGATGGAATTTGTCGAAGGATAACACTACGGCTAATAATTCTTTTTCGGTGGTAGAGTCATTCTCTTGAGCGGGATTCATAGTTTTGCTAGCGTAGTAAATAGGTTGGAATAGTTTGTCACGCCTTTGGCCTAATACTGCCCCGACAGCATAGTCGCTAGCGTCGCACATGATTTTGAAAGGCAACTCCCAGTTGGGTGTAACCATGATTGGGGCTTGCGTGAGCTCCTTTTTCAGGAGATCGAATGCATCCTTGCATTCTTGAGAGAAATCGAAGGGGGCATCTTTCACCAACAATTGAGTCATTGATCGAGTTATTTTAGAGAAATCTTTGATGAATCTCCAGTAGAACCCGGCATGGCCTAAGAAGCTGCGTATTGCCTTAACAGTCGTGGGATAAGGTAATTTAGATATACCTTCCACTTTTGCTTGGTCCACCTCAATCCCATTCCCTGAGACCTTATGCCCTAACACAATCCCTTCTTTTACCATAAAATGGCATTTTTCCCAATTTAAGACTAAGTTGGTTTCCTCACAACGTTTGAGCATTTTTTCTAGATTAGCAAGATAGCGGTCGAAGGAGTTCCCGAAGACCGAAAAGTCATCCATGAAAACTTCCATGCTGTCTTCCATTAATTCATGAAAGATTGCGGTCATGCATTGCTGAAAGGTGGCGGGAGCGTTACACAGCCCAAAAGGCATCCTATTATAGGCGAACGTTCCATAAGGGCAAGTAAACGTGGTTTTCTCTTGGTCCTCAGGTGCTATGGGGATTTGGAAATATCCCGAGAATCCATCCAAGAAATAGTAATACTCGTGCCCAGATAATCTTTCCAACATTTGGTCAATGAATGGTAGGGGAAAGTGATCCTTCCTTGTGGCATCATTGAGCTTTCTATAATCGATGCATACCCACCAGCCAGTAACCGTTCTATGGGGTACCATCTCACCTTTATCAATTTTCACCACAGTCATTCCACCTTTCTTTGGTACAACCTGTACAGGACTAACCCACGGGATATCTGAAATTGGGTAAATCAGTCCTGCATCCAAAAGTTTTATGACTTCTTTCTTCACTACCTCCTTAATGTTGGGATTCACCCGCCTCTGGGGTTACACGGCAGGTTTATAGTTTTCTTCCATAAGAATCTTATGTGTGCAAAAAGTTGAGTCAATCCTCTTAATGTCGGCTACACTCCATGCAAGGACTCCCTTATATTTCTTTAGGACTTCTAAGAGCTTACCTTTTTGTTCATGTTCGAGGGAGGAGTTTATGATTACTGGCAGTTGATCCTCTCCCTGAAGGAAGGCATACTCTAGGTGGTTAGGGAGTTCTTTAAGCTTCAGCTTAGGTGGTTCGATAATAGAGGGCTTAAGCTTGTTTTTGGGTTTTCGGAGTTCGAGCTGTTCAGTGGTCTCTTGTCTAGGGTAGAAGGAGACTGCTCTAACGCCGTCCACCTTTTCTTCCTCCAATATGGGGAGGAAACTCTCATCCCGTAACCAGCCTTCTTCGATCTGTTCATCAATACAGTTGTCAATGACATCCGTGAGTTCATCGACCTCTCCGATGAAATAAAGCCGGTTAGCTGCTTCGAGAGAGAGATTCATAGTGTCTTTGATATCGAAGGTTAAGCTATCAGTTCCTGCTCGTAAGGTTAACTTGCCGTCATGAACATCAATGACTGCACGAGCGGTAGCAAAAAATGGTCTCCCTAAGATGATGGGCACCAAGTCATCCTCCTCCATCTCCAAGATCACGAAGTCCACCAGAAATTTGAATTTTCCAACTTTGACTAGCACATTCTTGCATATCCCTACGGGATATTTGACCGATCTATCGGCTAGTTGGATGTTCATACGGGTAGGCTTTAGTCCGGAGTATCCTAGTTTGAGGAACATGGAGTGAGGCATGAGGTTGATGCTCGCCCCTAAATCGGCAAGAGCATTCTTTATTGATAGAGATCCTATGGAACAGGGCAAGGTGAAGCTGCCTGGATCATCTACTTTTTTTGGTAGCCCTCGATGGGTCACCACCGAACATTCCTCCCCCAGAGTCACAAGACCCTCGAGTTTCTTTCAGTTGGCGAGTAATTTTTTAAAGTATGAGCTATACTTTGGCATGTGATAGCAAGCATCAAGGAGGGGTATGGTGACCACTGAATCTTTCAGATATGACAAGAATCTCTTATTATCGTTCTCAATTTTCTGGTTCTTTAGGCGGGATGGGAATGGGATTCTCACAGGTTGGTTAGGTGGAGTTGATGGGGATGGGGTCACGAGGGAAGGTTGTTCGGGAGCCTTGTTGCTCACATTACCTTCCTCCTCGAGGGGCTCGCTTGGATCAATGGTGATAGGGTGTGAGCTCGGATAAGGAGGGTCCTTGGTTGTTGTTCCAGCTTGAGTAGTTATCGCGAGTAGGGGGTCTTTTTGGCTTACTGATGGCCTATCTTGGTCATCAAGGGTGGAGTTAAGCTTGTTGAACCATCCTTCCATGTCATTCTGTTGCTCAACGATGAGCTCATCAAGACCTTTCAATTGTAAGCCTTTTTCTTGAGTGAAGTGACTGAGGTCATCTTCAAAAGTGCTCCTGATTTTGTATTTAGGGCCTTCCTCCCCTTCTTTTCTCTTCACCAGATTTCCCAAAAGGGTATAATCATCGTTTTGGTAAAAAGGCAAAAGGGAGGGGTCAGCGTAGATGTCATGTCCTGACAAACACGCATGTTTGGTTGTGGTTTCTCCTCCGCATTCCTCTACCTTGTGCGGGCCCCCATAGTAGTCGCAGGTCAAGTAAGGATTTGAAAGTTGTTTAATTGTTCGCGACCCCGCAAGGTATTCCATTCGTTTGTGAATTTTTCTTAGTCGATATGAGGGTGTTGGAGTGATTTCAGTCATGCTAGCAATTGACTCAGGTTCATCCCAAGTGTCATCCTGGTCTTGAGCATATTCCTCAATCCTATTCCACCCTTCCTCGGCACTAAGATTGGCTAATCTCCCTTTTCTAGAATTGTTGATTCCGTTCTGGTCGTTTGAGGAGACATTGTCGTAGAAGATTTGGACCAGAAGCCAGAGTTCGATGCCATGATGGGGAACTTGTCTTATTAGATCCTTGAATCTAATCCATGATTTATGGATGGGTTCGTCCTTTCCCTTTCGGAAGTGGAGGATCCTATCCCTAAATACTGAGGTTTTCCCTGCTGGGAAGAACTTCTCATAAAACTTGGATATAAGTTGCTCCCATGTGAAAATAAACTCAGAGGAAAGTCTATCATACCATTCTTTGGCTTTTTCATAAAGAGTGAAAGGGAAGAATCGTAATCGGGACGTGTTTCTAGTGGCCCCATCCATATGGAGGGTGTCTACTATTTTCAAGAAGTCCTTGATGTGTTGAATCGGGTCATCATCATCTAGTCCGCAAAACTTGCACACACTTTGGACAAGCCAAACATCGCTTGCACGCAAGACCTCATCGGTGTGTTCGTTTGGGAACACAATGGCATTTGAGAAGCCATGAGGATTCGGGGAGGAGTAGTCCTTAAGACGCTTAGGAATGGGAGTTTCAGGGGTACTCATATCGTTGTTGGATTGGGAGCTAGGGGGTGTGAGGTGATTATCTGAATTTTCTTCAGAAAGGGCCTCATCAAAATTGATAGCTATGCTGGATGGTTCGGGTGTTGAGAGAGATCGTCTTAGCCTACGCATTTCCCTTTCAGGTTCTGCATAGGGCAAAACTAGGTCTCTAGCGGAACTACGACTCCTAGTGACTCTAAGGTTAGAGAAATCGTCATTTGCCATGATGACGGATGGTGAAGGTTACGAACAAAGACACGAAGAAATAAGATAGACTAAAGAAAACCTAAAAATAAAAATGAAATCTTACTAGAAAGGAATCTAGCAAGTAGACATAATAAAAAGAAATCCTAACCTAGACAATAACTATTCCCCGGGCTGCGGCGCCAAAAACTTGATACGTGAGAATCGCACCAGGATTTACCTCTCGAGGGATCTCGAGAAGCTTACAACCCCCACCAGGCAGTGTACATGATCATTGTAGTATAATATAGTCACAAGTACCGGGGGATTGATCATTCAACTCAGGAATAATGTCGCTAGGATTAGAAAGCCTAAAAACTAGGTCTAGAGGTGAGAGATGATTCTTTTTGTATTTTTATATTTTTATAAAAGCAATTAAAATCTCGGGTATTGGAAGAGTGGGCGGAATTAGTTGCTAGTCAACTAACCCAATAACTAAAGATGCAATCAAAATAAAATAACAGAAATGAAAATAAAGCTAATTAAACTAGTGGTGTGAACAATAATAAGGAGAATTGTGTTTACTTAGGTTTCATTACTCCCTAGATATCTTTTACAGGTTGATAGTTTGTTACAATTGCATGGATGACGGGTTATATTCCTTAATACCATTTGTGGGGTGGCGTACGTACTTCCCCAACTCTATAAGCTCCTACTTCACTCCTATGTCGAGCCTGCTAGAAGCTCCTAACATGGGATCATTAGAATTCTCTCATGCATTAAATACAACCATAATAACCTAGTACGCATTGGTTCATTTTTCTTGAGACGTTCAAGCATGTTACCTATGGAAGTCTGCCTGTTTTCTTAAGCCTAACATCGAAATCATTCATCCGTAACAACTATAAACAAACAATCAACCTATAATCAACATCTAGGTTTCACTACATCTAAGCAAACACACAAGAGATCTAGCCTAGCATGTTAAATTCAAGAAAAGCGTAAAATATATCCAAGCAACACATAGACATATTGATTGAATTGAAAGAGTAATTATCTCAAATTGACATGAAAGGTTTCAAAGCGTAAAAACCCTTGAAAGAACAGTAAAATTCGTGCTAGGGTTTCTCCAAAGTTATACCCTACTTGTTCCTCTCTAATGAATGAAAATTGCAAAACTATATATAGATTTTACAGGGTGACGGCGTCAAGAAGGAATTTCTGACGCCGTCAACTCGCCGCCTATAATGATATCGGATTGCCTAGATCCAGATTTGACGCCATCATGTGTAATACTACTCTGGGCCGTCACCATATCTTGAACCTTGATGGCCAAACGTGACGCCGTTACGTTTTCACTGGACCGTCATCACTTCTAACTCTTGTTTTACTCTTGACGCCGTCACATGAAGACTCTTGATGCCGTCAGGTACTGTTCCCAACAAGGAAAATTAAGACTTTGCCATTTTCTTCACTTTTATGCTCCAAAAACGTCCAAAATGCTTCATTTTCCAGAATTCACTCCAAAAGTACCTAAAATGACAAAAGGAGCGATTTAGGGCAATATTTCATCAAATAAATTCAAATCCGGGCTTAAATGACCCCCTAAAAACAGTTCATTTTTCGCCTCATCAGCAACACAAAGTTCAAAGAAAGATTCTACGCCAATAAGAAGAATCTACGAAATATAAAGACTAAAGATCAAAATGAAAGAAAGGGAACAACGTGCATATGAATGTCAAAATCCAAAGATGTATGAGCATGTTGGAATGATGAACAACCACCATTGATGCAGAAGTGACGTAAGGCAGATTGCTCCACAACACAAAAGAACAATGAATGATGAAAAGTCAGTCATCAAAGATCACAAAGCATGAAGGAACAAAGACTAATGACTATTCTACTACAACACACAATGTTCAACAATAACAAAGACAACGACCTAATCACATGGAGCATCATTCGAATGACCACCCCTTAGGGGTGATTGTTAGCATTAAAAATTATATTAGAAAGTGATGGTCATTCTCATATATTGTAACGTTGTAATGTGTCGTAGTTTTTGTTATTAGAAAAGTCAATGGGATATGGACTTGGTAAGCTAGTATGATGTTAGTCACATGTGTAAGCCTTTTAAAGGAATAGAAATCCAAGCCCATGTACAAGCCCATAGAAAGCCTTAAGGCATCTCTTGTAACTTACTATATAAACTCCTCAAAGCTCATTTGAGGTGTGTGCTTGTCTGTGTAAGTGTGTATGCCTCATTAATAAAAGTTCTCTCTTTTTTATCTTATTCTCTCTTCATCTTAACGCCACATACATCTTTACATGTGACCATCTTTACTTCATATACTTGTCATATTTGTGTTAAAGTTGATAGATTTAAGGTCTTACAAGAAGCCATTCATTTGCGATTATTGGTTTAAGTTCTGTCGTTTTGCCTCGATCTTGTTTTTTAAAACATGTTTTTCAAAAATACCAAAAATATTCACCTTTACCCTCTTACCTTTTTGATTCTTTATCCCTACCCTTTTGTAAACCTTTGATTCTTTTCTATGTCGTATCCACACCATTTTGGTTGTCAATGGTGTGGTGGTCCTCATAATGGTGGGAATTGTCCCGGCTGTAGCATGGTAGAGTCAGGAGATGGGTCTGTCTATAACCAAGCTCCCTATCCTTACCATGACACAGCTGATTTATTCTACCAGCCACCACATCATGAGATACAGACATATGCGTGTGAATTTTGTGGAGGTCCTCATCAAGGATTTGAGTGCAAAACCGGAAACACGTTTGTCTATGAACAGTTTTCTGGTGACACTCAGGACTTTGGAAATGACCAGTACCCATATTATTCACCAAATCTGCCACAACAATCATATTGTCGTGAGTACTGTGGAGGTACACACTCTAGCTCTGATTGTCAAATAGGGAATCCATTTCCTTGTAACAATTATGACTATCCGTATCATGACCAACCTCCACAGTACCAAATGATCCAAGAAACTCCTCAAATCCCGCAAAACCTTTGTCTAGAGGCTCTTGAGATATTAAAAGAACTTAAAGAGGAGTTGGCTAATATATCGTTTCAAAATTCTTGTGAGAAATCTATGGAAGAATTACTTGAAATAGAACGAGATGCTAGAAACAAAAAGAGCATGGAGGAATTACTTGTCGAAGAACAAGCAGCTAAAACTCGTGCCATATTTCGCAAAGCTGCTCTTCTAGATGCTGATGATAGTGATAATGAAGATACCCTTATTATTCTTCAATTTTATAAGGGTTCATCAAGTTCATCAGTTGCGATTCCTTCCAAGGAAAATCAGGGAGAAAATAACGTGACGGAGTCACTAGCCGTTGATCAAATGGAACTTAAAGAATCCGTAACTGCTAGTCCTTCTCAACTCCCTCAATCTGTTGCTATCGCACCCGAAGTTCCCACTCACTCTCTGAGCATGGGGGACGAACATCTTAGCACTATTCCTGAAAAGGAATCGGACGAATTCATAAAGTCTAGTGTTGAGAACCTTGTCCCAATCCCAAGAGAGTCACATGGAATTTTTGATCATATGTGGGATTTTCCTTCCCCTCTTGAGTGCTCAAAAGATCATTTTGAGACTTTTTCCTATTCTAGTGACGATTGTACATCTTATGGAGACATCAAGTATGTTGAGGCATCACTTCCACATGCTAATGTTGATCCCCTTCTTGAGGAGTTCACAGGTGAACTCACTCACATCAATCCACTTTCATCAGGAAGTGATGATGGTCTCTTTAATTTCGAAGCCGATCTGGGAGAAATTGAAAGTCTCTTATATCATGATCCGTCACTCACTTTTTATCCCAACAGTCCACAAGAGAATGTTAATCACTTTGTTCCCGAAGCATTCGAAACAACTCTCACCAATCCTCTGTTTGAATTCGAATCTGAATTCACTTTGATCTCTGATATTCCAATCTTTGGTTCTCAGATCGAGGATAGTGATGAGTCCAAACTGGAACAAGAGTTCACTGATTTACATCATGTGAATGATTCTCTTCATGAGGAGTTCTCCGGTGAACTCCCTAATATCATGACTCCTCCGGAGTATGATAGCCCGGGGGAGATACACTCAATCATGAGAATTTACAAATTCCCAACCCCACCCAGGATGTTTTCAAAACCAAAGAGCTTAACCTTTGAAATCCAAATTCAGGCAACTGAGCCTGATCTTGAGGAAGAAGATCTTATCATGATTATTATCATGATTTTCTTTCTTTTCTTCACCTACATGGTGACTTCCTCTCTTCTTCACTTCTTCGGGAGTGAAGATATGATCTTTGACCTCGGCATTTCCATTTACCATTATCTTGAGCCAGGGTCTCTCTGTATATCTCATCGGTGTGGAACTTTCACGTACTTCAATGTTTGTTCAAACATCTTGAATGAAAATCCTAAATGTTGTAAAAAAATTTAAATTTGGCGCTAAAATTACACTAACAAGTATTTCTCATAGTTTTATTACACATCTACTATCAAACAAACAAACTCAAGCGAAAGTGTATTTGTAAGGTATCATCATTTTACCCTCCCCTTACACTTAAGATGAACATTGTCCCCAATGTTCAAGTAAAGAATGTAAAAGTGAAATAAGTAAAAAGAATGAAATCAAATACTCCCCTGATTCGCTCGGTATGGATAATAAGGTGGCCAGGTTAGATCTTCCTCCAAGAAAATGAACAATCAAAGCTTCCCTTCCAGAATGTAAATCATCTTCTTGTCATACATAACCTGTAAATCCTGAGAAAACAAACAAGGCAACCTCGCATAAAATCGGCGGCAATCTATATAAGTTACTAAATCCTAGAAAACAAAATAAGATATAATGCTTGTGGAATGAAGTTTGCAGATTTCCTGGAGATTATAAAACTTAATAATTCAACAAAAACCTTAAGACTCCGTTAGAAAAACAAAACCGGTAAAATTTCCAGATTTTTACACGTGACGCCGTCAAGAGTAAACTCGTGACGCCGTCAGAAGTGATCCGCAGAAATTCTTATGTTAAGTTTCCGGAAATTTTCTGGAAAAACTTGGTTCTACTTCCTGGAAAATCCTGCAAAACTTCATTATAACTCGATACAAGCATTTGACTCTAACAAATACGAATATACATGTTCATTTAATATTGTGGAGAATCATGATCGGTTTGTTTCTTAAAAACATATTTGGGGTTTCCCCTTACACTTATCCTTTGCAAAAATACCTTTGGGTGAAGTTAAGACTAGGCCAAAACAACAAAATAAAGTATTTCCACTCTTTGGTTTAGAAACATGATCTACCAACAATAAAAATAAAGCATGCATACGGAAGCAAATAACAAACAAACAAAATAAAAATCATACAAAGCATGGGTTGCCTCCCAAGAAGCGCTTGTTTTTGTTCGAGTCACGAGCCTGACTCTACCCTTATTTAACGAAAATAGGGGAGGTGTTCCCTACACTTAGGATTAAGTGCGGGTGAAAGTAGCGATACACACCCTTAGGGTGAAAATTAGGTAAGAGTGGTGGATGAATTATATGCTCAAAGGGGTGTGCTTCTATCATCATAACCTTACCAAATTCAATCGGGTTAATGGGTGGATTAAGATTTTCTCCTAGAAAGGGATCATTTTCTATCAACTTCAAGAGACTACTAGTTGGGGATCCATCTTGACCTAATAAACCCGGTTTAAACCCATAATGTGTTTTGTGATCAATCATGAATGGGTGATGTAAGCATGTAAGGTCATTTTCCACTCCTATATTGGCTTCCTCTCTACAAGGCTTAGAGTTCACTACCTTTATCCTAAGACTACCCGGACTACATGGGTTGATGGGTGGGTCGGCTCCTCTTTTGTCTCCTAGATGTATATCTAAGGATGGAAAGTTGTGTGAAGATTGAGGTTTCGGTTCATCAACACTAGGTAATTCCCTAGAACTAAGAGTAAGGTTATCACTAGAAGTATTCAAACCTATATCCTCAAGTGGTGCCTGGTCCAAGGGTTCTACCTCCATCGGAATTCCTAAAGTGTCTTCTACTTCTTCCGGGTAAGTCACGGGCGGTGTGTGTGCCTCAAATGATGGTAGGACCTGTGGGGTACTTGGTGGGCTTGGATTTTCTACTATCTCTTCCATCACATCAATATCACCTATGTGTTCATCTTGTATTATGGTAGTGCATAACCATGACATGCAACTAGGTGGCTCAACTCTAATCTTTTTATCCCTAAACAAACTTTTCGATTGTGCCTTCCAAATTGAAAATAGGTCTACACTTACGTTTTTTAGGTCCCATGTTCCACTCCTGTATTGGGCATGAATCTCAAAGTTTTCCCATGCGTTTTTGACATCATACTCCCAAAACTCCCCATCTGTTACATAATCAAGCCTCATTTGGGTTTCGTAGTCGATACGAGTGTGAAATAATTGAAGTAGAGGCAATAAATCAAGACCATAGTGAAGGACTTTTTGTAGTAAGTATTTGAAACGAGTCCATTCATCGGGAAAAGATTCACCATGATGTTGTCGAAACATCAAGATGTCATTTTGAAGTGAAAAGGGTAGATTTTGTAGTGGGTTTGGTCGATTGGATGAAAAATTTGGCGGATTCGCGTTCTCCATAATGGTGAACAGAAAAGTCAATTGAAAGGTTTTTACGAACAAAGACACAAAGAAAAGATAGACTAAAGGAATCTATGAAAATAAAAATAAAATCTTACTAGAAAGGAATCTAGCAAGTAGACCTAATAAAAAGAAATTCTAACCTAGACAATAACTATTCTCCGGGCTGCGGCGCCAAAAACTTGATGCGTAGGGATTGCACCAGGCTTTACCTCTCGAGGGATCTCGAGAAGCTTACAACCCCCACCAGGCAGTGTACCTGATCGTTGTAGTATAGTATAGTGACAAGTACCAGGGGATTGATCGTTCAGCTAGGAATAGTGTCGCTAGGATTAGAAAACCTAAATACTAGTTCTAAGGATGATGGATGATTATTTTTATATTTTTATATTTTTTAGAAAGCAAATAAAAATCTCGGGTTTGAAGGATTTGGGCGGAATTAGTTGCTAGTCAACTAACCCAATACTAAAGATGCAATCAAAATAAAATACTATAAATGAAACTAAAACTAAATTTAACTAAGGTTGTGAGCAATAAGTGGAGAAATTGTGTTTACTTAGATTTTACTACTCCCTAGATATCTTTTACACGTTAATTACTTGTTATAGTTACGTGGATGACAGATTGTATTCCTTAATACCATTCATGGGGTGGCGCACTTAACTCCCCAATCCTATGAGTGCCTACTTCAATCCTATGTCGAGCCGGCTAAGAAGCTCCTAACATGGGATCATTAGAATTTACTCATGCATTAAATACAACCAATAAAACCTAGTGCACGTCAGTTCATGTTTCCTAAGACGTTCAAGCATGTTACCATTTGGAGATCTGCCAGTTTTCTTAAGCCTAACATCGAAATCATTCATCCAATACAACCATAAACAAGTAATCAACACATAATCAACATCTAGGTTTCATTAGATCTAAGCAAACACAAGATAGATCTAGCCTAGCATGGTGGAATTAAGACAAGCACAAGATATAGACAACCAACACATAGACATATTGATTGAATTAGAAGAACACTTATCTCAATTACACATGTAAGGGTTCAAGGGCTGAAAACCCTTGAAAAACCTGTAAAATTCGTAACAAGTTCGGCCTTAGGGTTTCTCCAAAACTTCTCCCTTTTTTTATGAATGAAAATTAGAAAACTATATATAGGAAATTGAGGCTGACGGCGTCAAGACCAAATAGGTGACGCCGTCATCTCGCCGCCAAAATAATTCTCGGACTGCGTTGATCTACATCTGACGCCGTCATGCGTTAGCTTCTTCCAGGACGTCACGTATTTTACTCTTGACGCTCTTCATGTGACGCCTTCACGTTTGCACTGGGCCGTCATGCAATTTACTCTTGACGCCGTCAGAGTGTTGCTCTTGGCGCCGTCACCTACTGTTCCCAGCAAGGAAAATTAAGACTTTGGCGTTTTCTTCACTTTTATGCTCCAAAAACGTCCGAATTGCTTCCTTTTCCAGATTTCTCTCCCAAAGTACCTAAAATCACAAAAGGAACGATTTAGGGCAATTTTTGATCAAATAAATTCAATTCCGGGCTTAAATGACCCCCTAAAAGTGGTTCATTTTTCGCCTCATCAGTATTCCTACATTTAGCTAGTAATGTTGCCTTTTTACGTTCAAAGAGTCGGCATAATAGCCGGGGCTTTGAATATTGAGAACAATATTCAATTCTAAGTGTGTGGGGGGGGGGGGGGGGGAATTCTAGCGAATTTGATCACATTTTACCTTCTAGTACCCCCATTTTTGGCCAAAATTTAAAATATATATATATATATATATATATATATATATATATATATATATATATATATATATATATATATATATATATATATATATATATATATATATATATATATATATATTTGGTGGAAGTGCTTTGCACTAACACAACAAATGGTTATCTGTCCACCATGTCTAACCCACATAAGGACTGGCTAATCCGAGAGCAAACGGCTCTGGGTAAAGATATCTCAAATCCGTTTATGGCTTACAATTTGCCAAAAATTGTAAGGTATTCAACTCACCATATCTTTGATAGTGAAGAGTTGGCTAGCCTACAAGGTTATGTCTTGTGGTAAAGGCAGTAGAACACCATAACTGGTAATCAACTCACCAAGATGATAACTGTATTCTATCAAAGAGTTGGCTAGTCCAAAAGCAAACGGCTTTTGGTAAAGACAAATCAAATCCGTTGACAGTGGATGGTTTGCTGAAAATCATTTGGTTATCAATGTACCAAAGTATCATACTAAAACATTGGCTACTCCAGAAGTAATGGATTTTGGTAAAGAGACATCAAATCCATTAAATTTTCATAAAGGATTGCTAGGGACTAGCAATAGTTTAGTGTGGGGGATTGATGAGTGTGTAAATACTCATCATTTTTGTCTCATCTGAACTGCAAAAACATTTAAAAACACTTAGAAATACCTCAAAATACAGAAAATATCCCTGGATTGTGTTTTTATATGTTTCAGGTGCAAAAGGTGTTGGATCGATGTACTCTGATCAAACTACTTTGTAGTTTGTAAAGGTTTAATAATATTAAGTAAACTTAACAGTTAACACTATTAATATTGAAACACTGTTTAACCTTGTAAAGTATGCGGAATCTACTAACACAAAGCTTAATAAGAACTTTTATATTTAACCAAACTTTGAACCTACTTTGTTACACAGATTCACTAACAATCCCTAACTATTATAGACTTTGAACAACTCTAAAACTTATATCGACTAATACCTCTTAAGGCTCTTTATATAGATAACCTTAAGTCGGTTTACAACATATAACTTAAACGATAAGTCATTATCCCTAACTAATTCTAGAATATTCATTCAATATTACACATTAATCCTTTAACTAATATTGCACATAAGTCCTTGTTTCCTTCGAAGTACTTTGAACATTCTTCAGTAAACAGCAGTACTTTGACTTTTATCTTCATGCAGCAGTACTTTGACATACAGAAGTACCTTGATCTTTTATATCCCAACAATTCTCCCCTAACTTGAACTCCACTTGCTTGATTTCAAGTTTCTTTGTTATCTTTGATCTTCAAAATCTTTAATCATTCAGAAAGATTGTTTCTTTATCTCTTTATCTTCTATCTGTCATGTGTCAAAGTACTCTTTATCAGCATCAGTTTGATATCTTTTCTGCAATAATCTTCTCAGCTACTCAGCAACATTTTGGTACAATAGTCATCAAATCTTTGAAAGTTTCATACTATTCTCATCACTTCCAGGTGTGTAAACTCCTGTGAGAGGTGAATCATTGAAAATTAATGGATTTTGATGTTTCTTTACCAAAGCCATTAACCCTGGAGTAGCCAATGTTTTAGGTTAGAACAACCATGGTACATTGATAAACACATGATTTTTAGCAAATCATCAGCTATCAACGGATTTGAGTAGTCTTTACCAATAGCCGTTTGCTTTTGGACTAGTTAGTTCTTTGATATCAACCATGGTGAACTAATTACCAAAAATGGATTTTCTACAGCCTTTACTACAAGCCATTTTTCCTTGTGGGCTAGCCAACTCTTCACTTATACAGATATGGTGAGTTGAAACCATACAATTTTTAGTAAATTGTCAACTAAAAACGGATTTGATTATCACATCAGAGCCGTACCCTCTTGATGAGTCAAAATCTTTCTTGTCTGTTAAACATGGTGAGTTGATTACCATTTGTTGTGCAGTATAAATACTAACACCATGTGTTTCTTTTCAAATCCTTTTACTTCTCTTTTAAACATCAAAACTTTTTATTTTATTTTAAAGGACTTATACTGGTTTATATCAGCAAGCAGTACTTTGTTAAAGTACTGTTTGACTTTGCAGTACTTTGAAAAATACTTATTATACAAAACAAATCATACCAGTATTTTGCAATATTATTCTTCAGACTTGGTCCATCTGATAAATAGCTTGATAACATCAAAAGCTACCTCATATTCATCTTCAAGTTCCATTCCATGATCCAGCATTCTGAGCATAATTTCTCTAATCAATGGATATCTCCTCTCAGCAAGCATATGAATCGTGGTACCATCTTCCATCTCTAGT
Source organism: Artemisia argyi (assembly GCA_030686995.1). NCBI lineage: Eukaryota > Viridiplantae > Streptophyta > Magnoliopsida > Asterales > Asteraceae > Artemisia > Artemisia argyi. The sequence goes on along the minus strand of CM060708.1, from coordinate 228,765,723 downwards.
GCATGTACTCCTGATGACTCAAAGAATCTCCATCTTGTGATTTCCCAATTCTCTTAATCATTCCACAGAGGATCAACACTTGTTTCTTCAGTTTCCCAGATGGTAGTTAAGTCTCCAAGCAAAATTAATCCCACTCCTGATGCTTCAATCTCTGCATAGTATGTCTACACTTGCATATATAAGTCATAGAGATCTTATCTTGTGATAAAATGCAAAACATCCCATAACATGTTGAATACTGTGAAGCTTTCATCTTCTCTGTTGAACATAAGATAGTTTCCTTCTTTTGATTCAGCCACAGAGAATGAGATTATCTTGGACTTCTTTCCAGAATCTTCAGTTTTCTTATTCTCAAAATCTACTACTCTGAAATAGTTTCTAAGTTCATCAACTATATCTTCATGAATCATCTTCAGTCTTTTTGACAGTTGATCATCTTGAACTACTTTCTTTCTTTTCAATCTTCTTTGCTCAGCCTGTTCCTTTCTAATATCTTCTAACTTATTCTTTCTATCAACTTCCATGAGTCCAAAGTTTTCTACTTCTTTTCTGATATCCTCTTGTACTTTATCCCACAGAGCTTTCACTACTGGATACCTCATTTTGTGTAAGTTCTTGTATCCTCTTCTTTTCAAGAAACTTATCATCCAGTTTCTTTCCTGAGCAATAGTCATTGGCTTCTTTGTAATTGGCCTACTAACTTCTGCCAAATACTCAGCATCATACTCAGCTTGTTGCTTTCTAGCAACCTCTGCATCCTCTGCAATCTTTAGTTCTCTGATCTGAGAAAGAGAAAATTTCTTCTTTTTCTTCTTAATATCTTTCTGCTTCATGATCCCTTTCCCTTTGTCTTTGGGATCTAACTCTTCAGATTCAGAAGTACTTTCAGCAACTTGTTGTGCAGGCTCAAAAATATGTATTCCTCCAGTGATCTATTCAAATTCATCATAATCCGAGCAATTATTTCATCATCACTTGCAGTATGCACCTTAACTTCTTCTTTCTGTACAAAAGTAGAAGGACCAGCTTCATCTTCATAATTTATTGTAGAAGGTCCAGCTGCAGTAACTCCACTTTCATCAATATTCATAGTAGAAGTACCTTGCAGACCTATGTTTTCTGCAGCAGTACTTTGAACACCAGCACTTTGAGTTTGAGTACTTTGAATATTCTGTGCATCAACATTCTGCTCAACAATTTCTTGCTCAACAATATTTGCATCTTATTCAATTTGTTTCTCTGGCACAAAAGTCTTTGGAGACTTTGGACTTTCTGGATATTGCCAAAGATGAGCATCTTCTGAATATTTAATCTCAGCATCATCTCTATCCAAATTATCATCTTGATTCTTCCCCAATTTGATAGATGATGACTTCCTATTCCTCCTCTTGGATTTAGAAGTCTTCTTTGAAGATTTTGACTTTAGCTTCTGAGACTGTTTCTTTTCCTTCACATACACCCTAAAATTCTGAACAAGAGGCCAGACAAATTTCTTCAACCTTCTGAACTTCTTTCTTAACTTCTTGATTTCTGCAGCTTGAGCATTAACAGTTGTCTTCAGCTTCTCCAATTCTTTAGTCAAAGCATAAGTACTCATAGCACCTTCAATTCCCTCATCTCCTCCATGTGTTTGAATCCCACCTATGGAAGTATAATCATTGGGAGTAGGTACTTGTGGATGCTCTGAAGCAGTACCTTTAGAAGAAGTACTTTGTGGAGAAGTACCTTTAGTAGAAACAGATTTATCCAATGAAGCTGACACTGAGGGAGTCCTTTCACTAGAAACATCATGCTGATGGGAAACAATAGGTGGTGTAGGGGTATGTACTGATGCAGAATGCTCAGCAGAATCAGATTGATCAGCATTATTAGAATGTGCAGAACCACTATTGTCGTCTTCATCCCTAACAGCTTGAGCTACCTTTAACATATAAGCATTGAGAGGTGTATTCCTACCCGAAAATTTTACTCCTTTATAAGACATAAAAGTGAACACTTTTGGTGGCATCCTAATTGTGGGTACATAATCCTGAGGTTTTGGTATCCCATCTAATGGATTCTCTAAAAGAAGTTGAACAAATCTAGGATACATTAGAAAAGGTTTGCCAGCCTTAATATGTGTGAGCATACCTTCAAGGATCATGTATGAGAAATTGAAGGGTTGATTGGTAATAAGGCCAACAAATGCAGAAGCTATGGAATGACTAAATTGATCCCCAAGCAGTACTCTTTGGACTCAAACAATGAAGTAAAACATGTATAAGAAACTTCCAATGAGGACTAACCATGGCTTTCTGAAAAGTAAGCTTATTCAATGGTCCTCATACCCAATGTCTCTAAGTGTATTCCAAATCTCTTGTTTAGCAAACAAAACAGAGCCTCCTTCATCTTCAAATAATAGAGCCTCTATGATTGTTGCTTCTGTAACACGAATAGCTCTCCCAGCAACTATAGCATGTATAATATCTTCCCCATCTTTAACCTCTGACCTTGCTGTATCCCAAAACTCATGTATCCAAGGTCCAATTATCTCTGGGTTGACTAAGAGTGAGTAACAGATGGTGGTTCCAGTGAAAAAATCAATAATCCCATGAAAATCAAGGTTATGTTGTGTTTTCTCAAGATTGGCTATCATGTTGTGTTGGTGTTGGTTGGTCGATGTGCCATTGTGATTAGGTTTAGAGAGAATAGTTGTAATCGGTGAATAATATGGATGAGTTTGATGAACAGGAATGGTGAATGGGTACGAGTGAATAAATAAGAAAAGATATAAGGTATATAAAGATAAAATACAAAAAATCACGGTTAATAAATAAGTTTACCGTTATTTTTGGAAGTGATTATCCCCATATCTTTCAAAAGTTTGTTACCCGCAAATCTGACCGTTGGAACAGTATCTGACACGTCAGCGTACCCTTAAATCACCAAGCAGTACGTTCCATAAAGTATGGAGCAGTACCTTCAGTTATAAACCCAAGCAGTATGTTGACCAAAGTACTTCCCAAGCAAAATATCTTGAGAGTTGACTGTTTGACCAAAATATCTTTGAAAGTCAACCCTGAGTAATGACTATCTCCCCAAATTAATACCCAAAGCTACCATGGTAAGTGAACTTCAATACACTTCATTTAATGACCATATACCTTTACTTTGCCTATAAAAGCAACTTTACCAACAACAAAATGCATTCATCTCTTCCTTCATTATCAGAACACAAAAACTAGTGAAAACAATGAGTCATATTCCTGTTGTGAACATCTCCTCTGATTCTGACTCTGAAAATAAGCTACTACTCTGACTCTGAGTTTGAAGATCCAGGATGGTTGGATTACTTTCCTCCCCATGTAGAGTTTATGAGACCCCATGAATCATCCTCATCAGTGAGTATTGCAAACTCTTCCATAACAGATGCAGCCAGCACTACCAGCAAAAAGCCCAAGAAGAAAAAGTCTATCCCTGGTTCATCTCTGGCTAATGAGCTTCCACATGCTTTAACTCCTGCCCTGGAATTAGTAATACATAACATGAATTGGCCTACTCCAAGAAAAGAGAAACCACCCAAGCAAGTTCTTGGCCTGGCTTGCCCAAGAAAGCAAGCTTCTTTTGATGACAAAAGAAAGACTGCTCAGAACGGAAAGCAGAGCTATGAGGGCAAGGGAAAAAGGCCTATGGAGTAGGTTATGTGGAGCTTGGTAGTAGGTTGTAGGAGTTGTTTGTTTGTCTTCTCTTGTTTGTGTCTGTATCTGTGTATCAACTTAGTTATGATGGATCTTGTGGAATGGTTGATGTAACTCTTTTCTGAATGATGAATAAGAAACTTGTCTTTTGAATGATACATGTAGCCTCCCCTCAAATAATGACTAACTACTAACTACTAATGCCTCCCCTCAAAAATAGCTTACATATTAATCATGCCAATACTCACTACTATAAAATTAAATCTTGAAACATCAAAGCCCTTTGTGAGTAGATCTGTTACATTATCATCAGTATGAACTTTAACCACATTGATAAGCCTGTGCTCATAGCAATCTCTAATAAAATGATGTCTAATCTGAATGTGCTTGGTCTTGGAATGATACACTGGATTCTTCACAATACAGATAGTACTCTCATTATCAATGTTGATAGGGGTATTCTTGAAGTTGAATCCATAATCCAAAAGCTGATTTTGCAACCAAAGTACTTGTGCACAACAACTTGCAGCAGCTACATACTCTGCTTCTGTAGAAGAAGTTGCTGCAATAGTTTGCTTCTTACATTGCCATGAGACTAATCTGCTTCCAAGGTACTGGCATCCTCCAATTGTGGATCTTCTGTCATAGTTGTCCCCAGCATAATCACTGTCTGAAAAGGCTCGTAGATGGAAAGGTGAATCCCTAGGATACCATAATCCTAGTTTAGGTTGTTGCCTAAGGTACCTGAAAATCCTCTTGATAGCATTCAAGTGTGATACCTTTGGATGAACTTGATGTCTAGCACATAAACACACAGCAAAAGTAATATCAGGTCTTGATGCAGTTAAATACATGAGACATCCAATCATAGACCTGTATAGTGTGACATCAACATCTTCTCCTTCTTCATCTTTTCCCAAAGGTTTGTTAGTATCCACTGGTGTAGATGTAGGCTTAACAGTTGTGAAATTGAATCTCTTAAGAATATCTGTAACATACTTATCTTGACAAATATATATTCCACTGCTTGACTGTTGCACTTGAAGTCCCAAGAAGAATGTCAGTTCTCCCATTGAACTCATCTGAAATTCTTTCTGCATAAGATCTTCAAATTCCTTCACCATAGATTGCTTAGTAGCACCAAAAATAATATCATCTACATACACTTGGACAAGCATGATATCCTTCTTATCTCTCTTAATAAACAAAGTCTTGTCAATAGCTCCTCTCCTATAACCATGTTGTAATAGAAAGTTAGAAAGTCTTTCATACCAGGCTCTTGGAGCTTAATGAAGGCCATACAGAGCCTTGATAACCTTGTAGACTTTGTTTGGGTGTGCAGGATCTTCAAAACCAGGAGGCTGTTTGACATAAACTTCTTCTGTAATTTTTCCATATAGAAAAGCACTTTTAACATCCATTTGGTATACAGGGTATCCCATATAGGATGCAAAAGCCAAAAGTATCCTGATGACTTCAATCCTTGCCACAGGAGCAAAGACTTCATCGTTGTCTACTCCTTCTTCCTGTCTATATCCTTGAGCCACTAACCTTGCCTTATTCTTGATAACATTTCCTCTTTCATCTCTTTTTACCCTGAAGACCCATTTTGTTCCAATCAGTCTCTTACCATCAGGTAAATCACATAATACCCATACTTCTTGAAGTTTAAACTGTAAGAGTTCTTCTTGCATAGCTTCAACCCAACTCTCTTTTGCTAATGCTTGTTTGATATTCTTTGGCTCTTCTTGAGATAGAAAACAAGCAAATAAACACAACTTCTGATCCTTGTAATTCACCCAGTTTTGTTTGTAGATAAAACTAAGTAAAGAAGTATGTTGTTGAGACATATTCTTAGCCTTAGTCCTTGTGAGCACTCCTGAAGCTGAGGGTCTAATTATGTTGGTAACAGGATGAGTTTTGTGAATTCTTAGAGTAGGAGTTGGTGAGACTTCAAGATTATCTTCCAAATTAGTTAAATCAGGATCTTCATTAGAATCTGAGATAATGCCTTCTTGATCCAATTCATCATCAGTGTCTTCTAAGGTAATCTTGTTTGGATCATTCAAATCATCAGTATCTTCTAAGTCAGGCATATTAGAATCATTCACAGCATCAGTATTTATCCAATTTGAAGTATCTAAAGGTTGAAAAGTACTTTCAAATGGATTAGCAGCACTTTGGGGTAAAGTACTGTCAGTGCCTTTAGCCTTCTTCTTTTCTGCTTCATAAGCTCTCCTTTATTCATCTTCATAAGACTTAGCCATTGTTTCTTAAAAAAGCATTATACTAAGTTCATCTTGAATGGCTCGATCTTCATCAGATATTGGTATTTGTGGTGGAACAGTACTTTGAGGATCAACAGTACTGTTAGGTTCAGCAGTACCTTGAGGCTCAGAAGTACTCTTCTTCTCATCATTGACATTATCATTTGGCTCATCTTCAGACCTTAAATTAACATCATGAACAATGTACTGTGCTTCTTCGTCAGTGGGAGTAGCTAGATTTTCTTCCCTTACAGGTACATAATTCATTGATGAAGACATTAAATCAAGATCAAACATCCAATCAGGACCTTTACCTTTAGAATTTTCTTGCTCTTCTAGAAAATCAACATGAAGACATTCTTGAACCTTCTTGGTAGCCCTGTTGTACACTCTGAATCCTTTGCTATTGGTACAATATCCCAATAAATATCCTTCATCTGATTTCCCATCAAATTTGCCCAAATTATCAGCAATGTTTAAAATGGTTAGGGGACATCCAAAAGGTTTGATAAACTTGATGCTAGGCTTCTTTCCCATGAGTAACTCATAAGGTGTCTTCATTTGAGGTTTTATCACTGATACTCTATTCAACACATAACAAGCAGCACTTACAGCTTCAGCCCAGAATGGAATAGGTAATTGGGAATCTGCAAGCATTGTTCTAGCTGCTTTTATTAGAGTTTTATTCTTTCTTTCTGCAACTCCATTTTGCTGAGGAGTTCTAGCAATACTGAACTCTCTTTTAATTCCTTTCATGGCACAAAAGTCATCCATTAGCTGATTCTTAAACTCAGTCCCATTATCACATCTAATGCCTCTAACCTTGAGTCTTAACTGATTTTCAAGTGCTATTATAAGATCATGAATAGCATCAAAAGTTTCATCTTTGAAGCATAAGAAAAAGACCCAACTAAATCTGCTACAGTCATCTGTTACAACCAAATAGTACTTCTTTTTGTTCAGACTAACAACTAAAACAGGTCCAAACAGATCCATGTGCAGCAATTCCAAAGGCACTCTAATAGTTTTCTCTTCAATCTTCTTACAAGAAGCCTTGTGCTATTTACCCTTTTTACAAGCAAGACATGAGCGATCATTCTTGAATGTTTTAGAGGGTAAACCTCTAACTAAATTTCCTTTGACCAGCTTATTGATGTTCTTAAAATTTACATGCCCCAATCTTCTGTGCCATTGATGTGCTTTTTCCATTGTTGCTCTTGCAATCAAGCATGTTGCTCTTTCAGCAGAATTGAGATTTTTCAAGTCTATGCTGTACACATCATTAGTTATTGGTGCTCTCAGCATCACCAAGTTTCTATCTTCTAACTTAAAATCAGGAGAAAGTATAAAACATTCTGTGTCTAAGAATAACACAGGGTACTTCTTATCACATATCTGAGAGACTGACAAAAGATTGAATTTGAGCTCCTTCACATATCTAACATTCTCAAAATCAATGTTTCCTGCCTTGATAGTTCCTTTGCCAGTGATTCTTCCTCCATCAGGATCATTCCCAAATGCAACTTTTCCTCCAAAATAAGCTTTAAAATCTGACAAGAGCTCCTTTTCTCCTGTCATACTTCCAGAGCAACCACTATCTACAATAAGATGATCTTTAAGCTCCTCTTCTGGGTTGCCCTGCATACACATGAAAAAGGTTAGTTATTTTTAGGAACCCAAGCCATTACTGACTTGTGTTCCCCTTGTGGAGTGACATACTCAAAATTTTTAAGTATGTAATCACCACTGTCTTTGAAAACATGATCAAGAATTAAGGTTTTTGTTTCCAAAACTATTGGTTCATTATGATCAATTTTCCCTTTTTCACCCTTAACCTCTGAAAGTACTGGTTCTTCCCCAGCAGTACTTTCTTTCTTAACCCATTTAGTTGTAACTTTAGGAGATGGGCTCTGTGTTCTAGCATCTTTTCTTGAGTTGTAAGGCCTTCTAGGTTTGTAGTAGTTGAATCTCCTAGGTCTTACACTTGAGTGTTTGCTAGAAGCATCTTGGTTAGGGAACTTTCTATCAGTACTTTGTCATGGTACTGAGGGTTTGGAGTATGATCTTTTTTGATGAGGGTGCCTATAGTCTTTTGAGAAATTACTATGGTTCACCCTATTTGTATAATTCCAAACAGGTTTGTTGTCCCTTGGCTTATTCTCCCTATGACTTGGTTCTGCAGTTCTGGTCTTTGGATATTTACTTAAGTATTCTGAATGATAATCATAGTCTTTAATCAAATGATGAGGACTATAACATACATAACAGACTTTTGGACCAAAATCCCCAAATCCCTTTCCATAAGGTTTTCTAAAATTAGCAGTATATTGAAAGTATTTTCTTGGAGGTATTGCTGAGTGATCAGCAGTATTTTGAAAAGTGTTTGAAGGTACTGCTTGTTTTGAAAACTTTTTCTCATCAACCTTAGGTGCTTCAACAGATTTTTCTACAGTTTCAGGATTAGATTGACTTTTAAGCTTTTTCTTAAACTCTAGATTATCTACCCCATAACAAGAAACATCTTTTCTAGGTGGTTGAAAGCTACCTGGGGGATTAGGAACTGCATTATATCCCTCGTCTTTCTTAAATTCAGGAGGTGTTGGACTAGGGTATTCCTCATCACTAGATGTGTTTTCATCTAAACTTATGAACTCTTCATCACTAGTGGAGGTATCTACTGTAAGATTTAGTTCTTTACCCTTAAATGGAATGCCTTCATTGCTATCATTATCATAACCTAGGCCAATTTTAATGTTTGATGTTCTTTGCTTTTCAACAAATTGAACATGTGACAGACCTCATTCATTCCAAACAGCAAGTTTTTCTAATAACTTATCTCTCTCAGCAGTAACTTTCTCTAGTTCATACACCTTGTTGGGATATAAAATATCAAAGTACTTCTGGATGTCAAAGTACTGCTGCATGAAGAATAAAATTCAAAGTACTGCTGAAGAATAAAGTCAAAGTACTGCTGCTATTGCTGAATGTTTAATGTACTTCGAAGGAAACAAGGATCAATGTGCAATATTAGATAAGGATTGATGTGTAATATTAAACGAATATTCTAGAATTAGTTAGAGATAATGACTTGTCGTTCAAGGATTACATGTTGTAAACCGTCTTAAGGTTATCTATATAAAGAGCCTTAAGAGGTATTAGTCGATATAAGTTTTACAAGTCTTAGATACGTTTAGAAGTCGATCAAAGTTAATAGTTAGGGATTGTTAGTGAATCTGTGTAACAAAGCAGGTTCAAAGTTTGATTAATATAAAAAGTTCTTCTTAAGCTTTGTGTTAGTAGATTCCTCATACTTTACAAGGTAAAACAGTGTTTCAATATTAATAGTATTGAGTCTACTCAATATTGTTAAACCCTTACAAGCTACAAAGTAGTTTGGTCAGAGTATATCGATCCAACAAGTGGTATCAGAGCTTGTGTTGGAAACTCTGATTAAGAAGACAAACCTTTAAACCTTAAAACCGATTTCACTACAAACCCTTCAAAGATGTCGACTGAAGCTGCACCTGCTCCCTCAATCACTGCTATTAGAATCCCTATTGTTAAAAAGGGAGAGTACAACCTATGGGCCATGAAGATGAGGCAGTACATTGCCATCACAGACCATGCACTATGGGATGTGATTGTCAATGGAAACATGCAAATTGAAGAACCAGTAGAGGTACCTGGACAACCAACACCACCTAAAATTACTATACCTGCTGCTACCAAAAGAAATCAAGACAAAGCTCTCAACATACTGCTTTCTGCTATTCCTGATGGTCACCTATTAAAGTTTCATGATGCCAAAGATGCCAAACAACGATGGGCTGCAATAAAGAAGAAGGTTGGAGGTAATGATGCTTCCAAGAAGATGCATAGGAATTTGCTGAAGCAACAATTTGAAACTTTCACAGTTGGAGAAAGAGAAGGTCTTGATTCTGCTTATGAAAGATTCCAACATCTTCTGAGTATGTTAGAACTATATGATGCTGAGGCATCAGTTGAAGATGCTAATTTGAAGTTCTTGAGAAGTTTGCCATCAGCATGGCATGTAGTTGCTACTATGATCAGAGGACAATCAGGGCTAGATACTATGGACTTTGATGATCTTTACAACAATCTGAAGGTGTATGAGCATGAGATGAATGGTACTATAGGTTCAAGCATACAACAGAACATTGCTTTTGTCTCTTCTGAAAAGAGAAGCAGTACCTCTGTTCAAAGTACTGTGACTGAAACACAGGTTCCATGTACAACAATGGTCACCACCAATTCATCACAATCACTTACCCCCACCTCAGATGATGTTCTATGTTCATTCTTTGCTCAACAAGCAGCTCTACCTATCACCTATCAAGAAGATGTATTGCAAATAGATGATGATGCTTTGGAAAAAATTTGATATCAGATGGCAAGTTGCCATGCTCACTGCAAGGATCAAGAAGTATGTGAACAAGACAGGCAAAGGCATCAATTTCAGAGCTAAACAAGGAATCACATTCGACAAGTCCAAGATTGAGTGCTTCAACTGTCTTAGGACTGGTCACTTTGCAAGGGAATGCAAATTTGCAAAGTTTCAAGCAAATAAGATGATTGAACCACCCAAGCCTGAGAGAAAAGAGATTCCAATTACTGAACCAAAACCAAAAGCTTTGGTTGCACAAGAGAATCTGTCAGAGATTGATTGGACCAATGAGTTTGATGATGAACCTGTAACCTATTCAATGGTTGCATTGGAAGACTGGAGCACAGCATTTGATGAAGAGCCTGGATATGTTGCTTTGGAGTCAAGAGATGATTTAGGAAGTTTTGATTGGAGCATGGAGTTTGAAGAAGCACCTGTTCAGCTTGCTATGGTAGCTGCTTCACCAAGTTCATCCACTAACTCTGAGGTATGCTCTAAATGTAATGATATGTATCAAAAGTTACTTAGTGAGTATGTAGCTTAAAGAGATAAATTTCAAAAGGCTAGGGCTGAGATAACTGGTTTTCAATTAACTTTAGAGTCAATGGAGGCCAAAATCCTTACACATGAAAACAATGAAGTAGCATGGCTTGAAACATATAAACAACAGGATTACCTAGTTAAGTTAAATGAATGGAAACTAGGTTGCAAGGTGTCTGAACTAGAAAAAGTGACTGCTGAAAGGGATAAGTTGTTAGAGAAACTTGCTGTGTGGAATGAGGCAGGAGTGTCACATGTTCAATTTGTTGAAAAGCAAAGAACATCTAATATTAAGACAGGCCTAGGTTATGATAATAATAGCAATGAAGGTATTCCATTTAAGAGCAAGGAACTAAATCTTACAGTTGATACCTCCACTAGTGATGAAAAGTTCATAAGTTTAGATGAAAACACTTCTAGTGATGAGTAATCCCCTAGTCCAACACCTCCTGTATTTCTGAAAGAAAAGGGATATAATGCAGTTCCTCACCCCCCAGGTAGCTTTCAACCACCTAGAAAAGATGTTGATTGTTATGGTGTAGATAATCTAGAGTTTAGGAAAAAGCTTAAAAGTAAACTTAATCCTGAAACTTTAGAAAAACCTATTGAAGCACCTAAGGTAGAAGAGACCAAGTTTTCAAAACAAGCAGTACCTTCAAACTCTTTTCGAAGTACTGCTGATCACTCAGCAGTACCTCAAAGAAAATTCTTTCAAAATACTGCTAATTTTAGAAACACTTATCGAAGGAGATTTGGGGATATTGGTCCAAAGGTCTGTTATGTTTGTTATAGTCCTCATCATTTGATTAAAGACTGTGATTATCATTCAGAATACCTAAGTAAATATCCAAAGACCAGAACTGCACAACCAAGTCATAGGGAGAATAAGCAAAGGGACAACAAACCAGTTTGGAACTATATAAATAGGGTCAATCATAGTAATTTCTCAAAAGACTATAGGTACCCTCATCAGAAAAGGCCATACTCCAAACCCTCAGTACCTTCACAAAGTACTGATAGAAAGTTCCCTAATGTTTCTAGCAAACACTAGTGTAAGATCTAGGAGGTACAATCATTACAACCCTAGAAAGCCTTACAACACAAGAAAAGATGCTAGGACACAGAACCAAACTCCTAAAGTTACAACTAAATGGGTTAAGAAAGAAAGTACTGCTGGGAAAAAACCAGTACTTTCAGAAGTTAAGGGTGAAAAGGGGATAACTGATCTTGAAAAATCAACAGTTTTGGAAACAAAAACCTTAGTTCTTGATCATGCTTTCAAAGACAGTGGTGATTACATACTCAAAAATTTTGAGTATGTCACTCCACAAGGGGAACACAAGTCAGTAATGGCTTGGGTTCCTAAAATTAACTAACCTTTTTCATGTGAATGCAGGGCAACCCAGAGGAGGAGCTTAAAGATCATCTTACTGTAGATAGTGGTTGCTCTGGCAGTATGACAGGAGAAAAGGAGCTCTTGTCAGATTTTAAAGATTATTTTGGAGGAAAAGTTGCATTTGGGAATGATCCTGATGGAGGAAGAATAACTGGCAAAGGAACTATCAAGGCAGGAAACATTGATTTTGAAGATGTTAGATATATGAAGGAGCTCAAATTCAATCTTTTGTCAGTCTCTCAGATTTGTGATAACAAGTATCCTGTGTTATTCTTTGACACAGAATGTCTTATACTTTCTCCTGATTTTAAGTTAGAAGATAGAAACTTGGTGTTGCTGAGAGCACCAAGAACTAATGATGTGTACAACATAGACTTAAAGAATGCAAATTCTGCTGAAAGAGCAACATGTTTGATTGCAAGAGCATCTATGGAGGAAGCACATCAATGGCACAGAAGACTGGGACATGTAAATTTCAGAAACATCAATAAGCTGGTCAGAGGTAATTTAGTTAGAGGTTTACCTTCTAAGACATTCAAGAATGATCACTCATGTCTTGCTTGTAAGAAGGGTAAACAGCATAAGGCTTCTTGTAAGAAGATTGAAGAGAAGACCATTAGAGAGCCTTTGGAATTGCTGCACATGGATCTGTTTGGACCTATTTCAGTTGTTAGTCTAAACAAGAAGAACTACTGCTTGGTTGTAATAGATGACTGTAGCAGATTTAGTTGGGTCTTTTTCTTATGTTTTAAAGATGAAACTTTTGATGCTATTCATGATCTAATAATAGCACTTGAAAATCAGTTAAGACTCAAGGTTAAAGGCATTAGATGTGATAATGGGACTGAGTTCAAGAATCAGCTTATGGATGAATTTTGTGCCAAGAAAGGAATTAAAAGAGAGTTTAGTATTGCTAGAACTCCTCAACAAAATGGAGTTGCAGAAAGAAAGAATAGAACTCTTATAGAAGCAGCTAGGACAATGCTTGCAGACTCTCAACTACCTGTTCCATTCTGGGCTGAAGCTGTAAGTGCTGCTTGCTATGTATTGAATAGAGTATCAGTGACTAAACCTCAAATGAAGACACCTTATGAGATACTCATGGGAAAGAAGCCAAGCATCAAGTTTATGAAACCTTTTGGATGTCCGCTAACCATCTTAAATACTGCTGATAATTTGGGCAAATTTGATGGGAAGTCAGATGAAGGATATTTATTGGGATATTGTACAAATAGCAAAGGATTCAGGGTGTACAATAGGGCTACCAAGAAGGTTCAAGAATGTCTTCATGTTGATTTCTTAGAAGAACAAGAGAATTCTAAAGGTAAAGGTCCTGATTGGATGTTTGATCTTGATTTAATGTCTTCATCAATGAATTATGTACCTGTAAGGGAAGAAAATCAAGTTGCTCCCACTGAAGAAGAAGCACAGTACATTGTTCATGATATTAATTTAAGATCTGAAGATGAGCCAAAAGATAATGCCAATGATGAGAAGAAAAGCACTTCTGAGCCTCAAGGTACTGCTAAACCTAACAGTACTGTTGATCCTCAAAGTACTGTTCCACCACAAATACCAGTATCTGCAGAAGATCAAGCCATTCAAGATGAACTTTCTAGGATGCTTTTTCAAGAAACAATGGCTAAGTCGTATGATGATGAACAAAGGAGAGCTTATGAAGCAGAAAAGAAGAAGGCAAAAGAAACAGCCAGTACTTTACCCCAAAGTACTGCTAATCCATTTGAAAGTACTTTTCAATCTTTGAATTCTTCAAATTGGATAAATACTGATGCTGTTCATGATCCTAATATGCCTGATTTAGAAGATACTGCTGATCCTAACACAATTACTTTAGAAGACACTGATGATGAATTGGATCAAGAAGGCATTTTCTCAGATTCTAATGAAGATCCTGATTTAACTAATTTGGAAGATAATCTTGAAGTCTCACCAACTCCTACTCTCAGAATTCATAAAACTCATCCTGTTACCAACATTATTGGACCCTCATCATCAGGGGTGCTCACAAGGACTAAGGCTAAGAATATGTCTCAACAACATACTTCTTTACTTAGTTTTATCTACAAGCAAAATAGGGTGAATCACAAGGATCAGAAGTTGTGTTTATTTGCTTGTTTTCTATCTAAGGAAGAGCCCAAGAATATCAAAAAAGCATTAGCCAAGGAAAGTTGGGTGGAAGCTATGCAAGAAGAACTCCTACAGTTTAAACTTCAAGAAGTTTGGGTATTATGTGATTTACCTGATGGAAAGAAGCTTATTGGAACTAAATGGGTCTTCAGAGTAAAAAGAGGTGAAAGAAGGAATGTTATTCAGAACAAGGCAAGGTTAGTGGCTCAAGGATATAGACAGGAAGAAGGAGTAGACTATGATGAAGTTTTTGCTCCTGTGGCAAGGCTTGAAGCCATCAGGCTATTTTTGGCTTTTGCATCTTATATGGGATTCCTTGTATATCAGATGGATGTTAAAAGTGCTTTTCTATATGGCAAAATCACAAAAGAAGTTTATGTCAAACAGCCTCCTGGTTTTGAAGACCCTGCACACCCAAACAAAGTCTACAAGGTAATAAAAGCTCTTTATGGCCTTCATCAAGCTCCAAGAGCATGGTATGAGAGGCTTTCCAATTTTCTACTGCAACATGGTTATAGAAGAGGAGCTATTGACAAGACTTTGTTTATCAAGAGAGATAAGAAGGATATTATGCTAGTTCAAGTGTATGTAGATGATATTATTTTTGGGGCTACTAAGCAATCTATGGTGAAGGAATCTGAGGATCTTATGCAGAAAGAATTTCAGATGAGTTCCATGGGAGAATTAACATTTTTCTTAGGACTTCAAGTGCAACAGTCAAGCAGTGGAATTTATATTTATCAAGATAAGTATGTTGCATATATTCTTAAGAGATTCACTTTCACTACTGTTAGGCCTACATCTACACCAGTGGATACTAATAAACCTTTGGGAAAAGATGAAGATGGAGAAGATGTTGATGTCACCTTATACAGGTCTATGATTGGATGTCTTATGTATTTAACTGCATCAAGACCTGATATTACTTTTGCTGTGAGCTTATGTGCAAGACACCAAGTTAATCCAAAAGTATCTCACTTGAATGCTGTCAAGAGGATTTTCAGGTATCTTAGGCAACAACCTAAGCTAGGATTATGGTATCCTAGAGATTCACCTTTCCATCTCCAAGCCTTTTCAGATAGTGACTATGCTGGAGACAATTATGACAGAAGATCCACAACTGGAGGATGCCAGTACCTTGGAAGCAGGTTAGTGTCATGGCAATGTAAGAAGCAAACAATTGCAGCAACTTCTTCCACAGAAGCAGAGTATGTAGCTGCTGCAAGTTGTTGTGCACAAGTACTTTGGTTACAGAATCAGCTTTTGGATTATGGATTCAATTTCAAGAATACTCCTATCAACATTGATAATGAGAGTACTATCTGTATTGTCAAGAATCCAGTATATCATTCCAAGACCAAGCACATTCAGATTAAACATCATTTTATAAGATATTGTTATGAACAAAGACTTATCAATGTGGTTAAAGTTCATACTAATGATAATGTAGCAGATCTACTCACAAAGGGCTTTGATGTTTCAAGATTTACTTTTTTGGTTGTGAGTATTGGCATGATTAATATGTAAGCTATTTTTTAGGGGAGGCATAAGTAGTTATTCGTTAGTCATTATTTGAGGGGAGGCTATATGTATCATTCAAAAGAAAGGATTTTATTCTTTCAAGTTCTTACAACTACCATTCAGAGTACATCACCACTCTTGTTTTCAAGTAACAGACACAGACACAACGAAGACAACACAAACACAAGACTACATCAACCAACTACCAAGCTCCACACACCTACTCCATAGGCCTTTTTCCCTTGCCCTCATAGCTTTGTTTTCCCTTTTGAGCAGTCCTTCTCTTGTCATCAAAAGAAGTCTGTTTTCTTGGGCAAGCCAGGCCAAGAACCTGTTTGGGAGGTCTTTCTTTTCTTGGAGTAGGCCATTTCATGTTCTGAATAGCTGTTTCCAGGGCTTGAGTCAAAGCATGTGGAAGCTCTTTAGCCAGAGATGAACCAGAAACCACTTTCTTCTTTTTGGGCTTTTTGCTGGTAGTACTACCTGCATCAGTTATGGTAGAGTTGGCTGCACTCATTGTTGATGAAGATTCTTGGTGTCCCATCCATTGCACATGAGGAGGAAAATAGTCTGACCATCCTGGATCTTCAAACTCAGAATCAAAGTAGTAACTTATCTCTGAGTCTGTAGTACTCTCTGAGTCTGAAGAGATGTTTACAATTGGAATGTGACTCATTGTGCTTACTTGTTTTTGTTAAAAGAAGATATGGTGTTTGCAAGTTGTTGATGAAGTTGCTTTTATAAGCAAGGTAAAGGTAAATGGGCATTTAATGAAGTGTATTGAAGTTCACTTACCTTGGTAGATTTGGGATTTAATTTGGGGAGATAGTCATTAATAAGGGTTGACTTTCAAAGATATTTTGGTCAAATGGTCAACATTCAAGATTTTTAGTGGGAAAGTACTTTGGTCAATATACTGTGTGAGCTTATAACGGAAAGTACTGCTCCATATTTTATGGAAAGTACTGTTTGGTGCTATTAAAAAGGTTCGCTGACGTGTCAGATACTGTTCCAACGGTCAGATTTGCGGCTAACAACCTTTCGAAAGATATGGTATATTTACTTCCAAAAATAACGGTAAAATCATTAATTAACCGTGATTTTTTGTAACCTTATCCTTATATAAACTTCATATCTTTTCCTTTTATTCACCTTATTCACCTTTATAAACTCATACCTACTTTGCTTCGATCATCACTTTTCTAACCCTAATCATAATGGCTAATCGACGTACCAACACCAAACACAACATGATCGCAAACCTTGAGAAAACTCAAGAAAACCTTGATTTTCATGGTATTATTGACTTTCTCACTGGTACCAACATCTGTTACTCCATCCTTGTCAACCCCGAGATTATTGGACCCTGGATTCAAGCTTTTTGGGATACAGCCACTTCACAGGTTGCAGATGGAGAGGATATTATTACTGCTACAGTTGCTGGGAGAGCTATACGTGTAACAGAAGCTTCAATCAGGGAGGCTTTGTTATTTGATGATGAAGGAGGCTCTGTTTTGTTTGGGAAACAAGAAGTTTGGAACACACTCAGAGATATTGGGTATGAAGGTTCTTTGACTAAGCTTACTTTTCAGAAGGCTATGGTTAGTCCTCATTGGAAATTTCTTATTCATGTTTTGCTACATTGTTTGAGTCCAAAGAGTACTGCTTGGGATCAGTTTAGTCATTCCATAGCTTCTGCTTTTGTTGGTCTTATTACCAATCAGCCTTTCAATTTCTCATACATGATCCTTGAAGGTATGCTTACTCATATTAAGGCTGGCAAACCTTTTCTTATGTATCTTAGGTTTGTTCAATTGCTTTTAGAGAATCCACTAGATGGTATACCTAAACCTCAGGATTATGTACCTACCATTAGGATGCCACCTAAAGTTTTCACTTTTATGTCCAATAAGGGAGTTAATTTTTCGGGTAGGAATACACCTCTTAATACTTATATGTTAGAGGTAGCTCAAGCTGTTAGGGATGAACAAGACAATAGTGGTTCTGCACATTCAAATAATGATGCTCAATCTGATTCTGCTGAGCATTCTGCTTCAGTACATACCCCCACACCACCTATTGTTTCCCCTCAGCATGTTGTTTCAAGTGAAAGGACTCCCTCAGTAACAGCTTCTTTGGATACATCTGTTTCTGCTCAAGGTACTTCTCCACAAAGTACTGATCCTCAAGGTACTGCTTCAGAGGATTCACAAGTACCTACTCCCAATGATTATACTTCCACAGGTGGGCTTCAAACACCTGGAGGAGATGAAGGAATGGCTGGTACTGAGAGTACTTCTAATTTGGTTCAAGAATTGGAGAAGATGAAGTCAACTGTTAATGCTCAAGCTGCAGAAATCAAAAAGCTAAGAAAGAAGTTTAGAAGATTGAAGAAATTTGTGTGGCCTCTTGTTCAGAATTTTAGGCTTTATGTGAAAGAAAAGAAGCAGTCTCAGAAGCTACAGTCCAAATCTTCAAAGAAGTCCTCTAAATCCAAGAAGAAGCATAAAAGGTCATCATTTACCAAATTGGGGAGGAATCAAGATAAGAATTTGGATAAAGATGATGCTGAAGTAAAATATTCAGAAGATGCTCATTTGTGGCAATATCCAGAAAGTCCAAAGATTTTTGAACCAGAAAAATATGTTGAACAAGATATAAATATTGCACAAGAAGAGAAAGAGAATGAGCAAAAAGATGATGAGCAAGAAAAGGTTAAGCAGAATGTAGATGATCAGAACATTCAAAGTGCTTTTGTCCAAAGTACTGCTGCAGAAAACCAAAGTCTGCAAGGTACTGCTGAGCAAGGTACTTCTTCTAGAAATATTGATGAAAGTGGAGTCAATGCTGCTGGACCTTCTAAAAAGCAGTATGAAGATGAAGCTGGTCCTTCCACTTTTATAGAAGAAGAAAGAGTACATAATGCTAGTGATGATGAAACAATTGCTCAAGTTATGATGAATTTAAGGAAACCTACTGGAGGAATACATATCTCTGAGCCTGCACAAAAGGATGATGAAAGTACTTCTGAATCATAAAAACTAGATCCAAAAGATAAAGGGAAAGGGATAATGGTTCAGAAAGATATTAAAAAGAAGAAGAAGAAGAAGAAGAAGAAGAAATTTTCTATTGCTCAGATTAGAGAATTAGAGACTGCAGATGATTTAGAGCTTGCTAGAAAGCAACAAGCTGAATATGATGTTGAGTATTTGGAAGAAGTCAGTAGGTCAATTACAAAGAAGCCAATGACCAAAGCTCAGGAAAGAAACTGGATGATACAGTTCTTGAGAAAGAAGGGATACAATAATTTGCATTTGAAAAGGTATCCAGAAGTGAAAGCTTTGTGGGATAAAGTACAAGAAGATATCAGAAGAGAAGTAGAAAGCTTTGTACCCATGGAAGTTGATAGAAAGAAGACATTAGAAGATATAAGAAAGGAACAAGCTGAGCAAAGGAGATTGAAAAGAAGGAAATTAACTAAGGATGATCAACTGTCAAAAAGGCTGAAGTTAGTTCATGAAGATACAGTTGATGAACTCAGAAATTATTTAAGAGTTGTTGATTTTGAGAACAAAAAGATTGAAGATTCTGAAAAGAAGTCCAAGATAATCTCATTTTCTGTGGTTGAATCAAAAGAAGGGAATTATTTTATGATCCACAAAGAAGATGAAAGCTTCACACCATTTAACATGTTATGGGATTTATTGCACTGTATCACAAGGGCAGATCTTTATGACTTATATGTGCAAGTGCAGACATACTATGCAGAAATTGAAGCTTCAGGAGTGGGATTAGTTTTGCTTGGAGACTTATTTACCATCTGGGAAACTGAAGAAACAAGTGTTGATCCTCTCTGGAATGATCAAGAGAATTGGGAAATAACAAGATGGAGATTCTTTGAGTCATCAGGAGTTCATACACTAGAGATGGAAGATGGTACTATGATTCACATGTTGGCTGAAAGGAGATATCCATTGATCAGAGAAATTATGCTCAGAATGCTGGATCATGGAATGGAACTTGAAGATGAATCTGAAGTAGCTTTGGATGTTATTAAGCTATTTATCATATGGGTCAAGTCTGAAGAGTAATATTGCTTAATACTGGTATGATTTGTTTTGTAAAATAAAGTATTTTTCAAAGTACTGCAAAAACAAACAGTACTTTATCAAAGTACTGCTTGCTGATATAAACCAGTACAGGTCCTTTAAAATGAAAATAAAATGTTTTGATGTTTAAAAGAAAAGAGGATTTGAAAGGAAATACATGGTGTTAGTATTTATACTGCACAACAAATGGTAATCAACTCACCATGTTTAACAAACAAGAAAGAGTTTGACTCATCATGAGGGTACGGCTCTGATGTGATAATCAAATCCGTTGATGGTTGATAGTTTACCAAAAACTATATGGTTATCAACTCACCATACTCCAAGTGATTAAGAGTTGGCTAGTCTAAAGCAAACGGCTATTGGTAAAGACAAATCAAATCCGTTGATAGCTGATGATTTGCTAAAAATCATAATTTTCAATGATTCACCTCTCACAGGAGTTAATACACCTGGAAGTGATGAGAATAGTATGAAACTTTTAAGATTTGATGATCTTTGTACCAAAATGTTGCTGAGTTGCTGAGAAGATATCATGGAAGATATGACGCTGATGAAGAGTACTTTGACAGATAGAAGAAAAAGGAATAAAGAAACAATCTCACTGAATAATTAAAGATTTGAAGATTAAAGATAACAAAGAAACTTGAAATCAAGCAAGTAGAGTTCAAGTTAGGGGAGGATTGTTGGGATATAAAATATCAAAGTACTTCTGGATGTCAAAGTACTGCTGCATGAAGAATAAATTCAAAGTACTGCTGAAGAATAAAGTCAAAGTACTGCTGCTATTGCTGAATGTTTAATGTACTTCGCAGGAAACAAGGATCAATGTGCAATATTAGATAAGGATTGATGTGTAATATTAAATGAATATTCTAGAATTAGTTAGGGATAATGACTTGTCATTCAAGGATTACATGTTGTAAACCGACTTAAGGTTATCTATATAAAGAGCCTTAAGAGGTATTAGTCGATATAAGTTTTACAAGTCTTAGATACGTTTAGAAGTCGATCAAAGTTAATAGTTAGGGATTGTTAGTGAATCTGTGTAACAAAGCAGGTTCAAAGTTTGATTAATATAAAAAGTTCTTCTTAAGCTTTGTGTTAGTAGATTCCGCATACTATACAAAGTAAAACAGTGTTTCAATATTAATAGTATTGAGTCTACTCAATATTGTTAAACCCTTACAAGCTACAAAGTAGTTTGGTCAGAGTATATCGATCCAACACACCTTACATACTAGTTTCCATTCACTTAACTTAACTAGGTATTCCTGTTGCTTATATGTTTCATCCCATGCTACTTCATTGTTTTCATGTGTAATTATTTTGGCCTCCATTGACTCTAAAGTCAATTGATAGCCAGTTATCTCAGCCCTAGCCTTTTGAAATTTATCTCTTTCAGCTACATATTCACTAAGTAATTTTTGATACATATCATTGCACTTAGAGCATACCTCAGAGCTAGTGGATGAACTTGGTGAAGTAGCTACCATAGCAAGCTGAACAGGTGCTTCTTCAAACTCCATGCTCCAATCAAAGCTTCCTAGACCATCTCTTGACTCCAAAGCAACATATCCAGGTTCTTCATCAAATGTTGTGCTCCAGTCTTCCAATGCAACCATTGAATAGGTTACAGGTTCATCATCAAATTCATTGGACCAATCAATCTCTGATAGATTCTCTTGAGCAACCAAAGCTTTTGGTTTTGGTTCAGTAATAGGAATCTCTTTTCTTTCAGGCTTGGGTGGTTCAATCATCTTGTTTGCTTGATACTTTGCAAATTTGCATTCCCTTGCAAAGTGACCAGTCCTTTGACAATTAAAGCACTCAATTTTGGACTTATCAAATGTTATTCCCTGTTTAGCTCTGAAATTGATGCCTTTTCCTGTCTTATTCACATACTTCTTGATCCTTGTAGTGAGCATGGCAACTTGCCATCTGATATCAATTTCTTCCAAAGCATCATCATCTATTTGCAATACATCCTCTTGATAGGTTATAGGTAAAGATGCTTGTTGAGCAAAGAATGAATATAGAACATCATCTGAGGTGGGGGTAATTGATTGTGATGAAGTGGTAGTGACCATTGTTGTACATGGAACCTGAGTTTCTAAGCAGTACCTTTATTGGAAGTACTGCTTCTGTTTTCAGAAGAGACAAAAGCAATGTTTTGGGATTTCTGATGTGTGCTTGAACCTGTAGTACCATTCATCTCATGCTCATACACCTTCAGATTGTTGTAGAGATCATCAAAGTCCATTGTGTCCAGCCCTGGTTGTCCTCTGATCATAGTAGCAACTACATGCCATGCTGATGGCAAACTTCTCAAGAACTTCAAATTAGCATCTTCAACTGATTCCTCAGCATCATATAGTTCTAGCATACTCAGAAGATTTTGGAATCTTTCATAAGCAGAATCAAGACCTTCTCTTTCACCAACAGTGAAAGTTTCAAATTGTTGCTTCAGCAAATTCCTGTGCATCTTCTTGGAAGCATCATTACCTCCAAACTTCTTCTTAATTGCAGCCCATTGTTGTTTGGCATCCTTGGCATCATGAAACTTTAATAAGTGACCATCAGGAATAGCAGAGAGCAGTATGTTGAGAGCTTTATCTTGATTTCTTTTAGTAGCAGCTGGTATGGTTGGTTTAGGTGGTGTTGGTTGTCCAGGAATCTCCACTGGTTCTTCAAGTTACATATTACCATTGACAAACACATCCCATAGTGCATGGTCTGTGATGGCAATGTACTGCCTCATCTTCATTGCCCATAAGTCATATTCTCCCTTCTTAACAATTGGAATTCTAACAGCAGTGATTGATGGAGCAGGTGCAGCCTCTGTCAACATCTTGAATGGTTTGTAGTAAAATTGGTTGAAAGGTTTTTCTTCTTAATCAGAATTTCCAACACAAGCTCTGATACCACTTGTTGGATCGATGTACTCTGATCAAACTACTTTGTAGCTTGTAAAGGTTTAATAATATTAAGTAAACTTAACACTATTAATATTGAAACACTGTTTAACCTTGTAAAGTATACGGAATCTACTAACACAAAGCTTAAGAAGAACTTTTATATTTAACCAAACTTTGAACCTACTTTGTTACATAGATTCACTAACAATCCCTAACTATTATCGACTTTGAACAACTCTAAAACTTATATCGACTAATACCTCTTAAGGCTCTTTATATAGATAACCTTAAGTCGGTTTATAACATATAACTTGAACGATAAGTCATTATCCCTAACTTATTCTAGAATATTCGTTCAATATTACACATCAATCCTTTAACTAATATTGCACATAAGTCCTTGTTTCCTTCGAAGTACTTTGAACATTCTTCAGTAAACAGCAGTACTTTGACTTTTATCTTCATGCCGCAGTACTTTGACATACAGAAGTACCTTGATCTTTTATATCCCAACAAAAGGATTGAAAACAGATGAAAAACGAGCAAAGTTTGCACAATTGGCAGTTTCAGTCTCTGAACTTTCAGAAATTGTCAGAAATGGTCCCTGGAAGATATATTTTGAAGAAAAGTCAACATCAGTCCTTCAGGAATCTTATAATGACACTTCTGGCCCTTGGATGAAAAATTTTGAGGAAATTACAAGTTTGGCCCCTCAAGTTTCAATTTTGGCAAAAATGGTCCCTGGCAATTCAAATTTGGAAAATAAACAACAAAGGCCCTTTGGGATTCGAGAAATAACAAGTTTGTTCCTTGAAATAAAGTTTGGCAGTTTGGCAAAACTCACCCCGAAAATCCAGAAATTACATGAATGGTCCTTGTACTTATTTAGTAACAAAACCAAATGGACCCTTTCTATTATAAACCCACCACAAACCACCCAAAATAACTAATCCATCTCCCTAGCCCAATACCCCTCACCCAGGCCCAACCTAATCCCACCCAACACCCTGGTTAATACTAATACCCCGGTCAAACCAAATTTTGACCATCTTCCACCTCACCCTTCACATGCCCTGCAACAACCTGCTCCCCTGCCACTTTCACCATCATCACCTTCTATCCAACCTGCTACACTCAACCCCTACTACCTTTCCACCACTAAATAACAAAATTTCACCTCTGCCACAAGCTATCTGCCAAATTGCTCATTTACAATTTCCCGCCAAAAATGCACCAACGGCCAAGATGAAAATAATTCATCCATTTGTTGATAAAAAAGGTGGGAAAGTACTATGGGACGCTTGTGAAGGCTATAAATGAAGAAAAAATAAAGAAGACCAGTTAGTTAGTTAGTGAGTAGATTTTAGTTAGTTAATTTAGTAGTAGCATAATATGAAGCTTAAATAGATTATGTTAATGTTGTTTTAAGTTTTCCAGTATTGTAACTTCTCAACTTTTGCACTTTTTCAATTTTCTAATAGAATCAAGTTTAAACCATTGTCAAGTTTATTTTCAAAGCTTTTAGTTTTTCACATCATGCTTGTTTAATAATTCATAAGCTTTTATTTTGTTTCAGTAAGCCCATTTAAGCTTCATCATAGCTTTTATGAGCTTAAATTAGTTAATTACTGATTTAATCACAAATTTCCAAAAAGTCAACATATAGTGAAATAAGCACTTGCTTATCCAGAACTAATTGTGAAGACCTAGGCCTTGAGTTTTACTTATCTGTGCTCCTCACTGAGGATTACTTACCCCTAGTTGTGTCAGAGCAGTTGTAAGCCTTATTCCTCCATTTAGTTTAATTTTTTATATATATAAACTGCTTATTTTGATTATCATGGCTGATATCTAGTTCTTCTCTGTGTTTTTAAGCTTATGTAGTTAACTTGAGTATGTAATTACTTGTTTGCCTGCTATTGTAGTCTTGTGTTTAAAGTTTGCTTAAAATTTCACATTTGGTCATATGAATGCATTATGTGTTTTAGCTTGTAATTTTGTTAGTCTCTGCATCAACTTGGCTTTTATAGATCCCACATAGCTTATTTAAGCTAGTTGATTCAGTAATGAAACATAGAAACCTCAATTACAGTTAAAATCTCATAAGCAGTTAGTTATAAGGGGTGTTTGGTTCTGCATGTAATCCTGTGTTCCTGTTGATCTTTGTTGTTGTTTCTTGTTTAGACATAGTTCATTAGGTCATTATAGCTCATTCATGTCTTAAAAATCATAGGTCATAGTTAGAAAAATCAAAATCCAAGTTTGATTCTACTCACTTGTTCACTGTTAGATATTAGGAGTGGCAGTCTCATCATTTCCATTCACAAGTTGTTTAGACAGCTTAATTTCATCGCAATATAGCATAATACAACCTTTTCAATCATCTAAGATCAATCACACTTCACCAAAGTCAAACTTTCATCACAAATTAAAAGTCAAATTTGCATAATATAGGTAGAAAATCAAATCTTCCAAGAATTTTCATGATTTTTGTGTTTGGAATTAGGGCCTGAGCTTTTTACAAGTTAAGCTCCACCAGCTTAACTTGTGAATTACCATGTTTGCTTATTTTTAAGAATTTATTTGTAGCTTATTGAGGGGCTTCTTTGAGCTTGCAGGGAGAATACCTCCCCTGCACCAGGTTTTGACACCTTTTTCGATTGCCCCTCCATAGTTCATTAGTGCACTTTAGGATCTGATCTTTGGCTTTTTGGATACCTTATCATCATAACTTATTAGAATCAGGCTTATTTTGGACTTTTGATCTTTGGCTTATTGCTTTTTGGTGCCTTGAACTCACCCCGATCACACCTCACATACTGAGTACTTAGTATGAATGGCCCAACTTCCTAGGTCTCTATAGGGCTTATTTGTGGGACCCAGAGCTTAAGACCTAGCTTTTTGAAAAGCTCTTCTGGTTAGCTTTTTAGAATAAGTCTTACTTTGGGCTTCTAATCTTCCCTATGGGCCACAAAAGGCCTACAAATTGGCCAATTTGGCCTATGTTGGTCTGTGTAGACTGTAGATGTGCTTATTTGAACTGTTTGGCTTATTCAATGTGTGTTTCCTGTTATTTTAGACTTATTTCAGTTCCTTTAAGTTAGTTGCAGCTTATTTTTACTGTGTGGATCCTTGGTGAGCTTATTTGAGCTTAAAAGGTCCCATTTTCTAGCCAAAAAGCCAATTGTTGAGCTTATTAGCTTGCACTCAGCTTATTTTTAAGTTCCATAAAGTTTTTTTCATTAAATTTGTTTAATTTCAGTGTTAAAGTAGTTTTGTAAAATAAAAATTCAGAAAACCCAAAAATAAATAAAGTGATAGCTTTTATTTAAGCTTTTTAGCTTATTTTCAGCTTTTTCAAAAAGCATTTTCTAATTTTAAATTTTTCTTAGGTTCCTGTTATCTTGTAGTATTTTTAGGAATTTTTTCAGATTTTTCTCATTTCATTTAGTATTTTTTACAATTTAATCTAGTTTAAATTAATTATTAATTAGTTTTTAATTAATAATAATTATTTAAAAAGTAGGAAAAAATATTTTCTGTTTCAAAAATAGTTTTAAGTTATTTTAGATTTTTCCAAATTTAAATTTTATATTTTCTAGATTAAAAATATAATTATTTGTATTTTAGTATAATTTAAATAATTAAAAGTAATTAGGAAATTAGTAATTAATTAATAATAATTAATTGAATAATATAAAATTATTTTTCTTTTTCTTAAAATTTTTTTTTTATCATCAGGATTGTAAAAATATAATTTTCATATCCATAGGATTTTAATTGCTCCCATTTCACTTTTTATTTTGCGCGTTTGCGTTAATTTTAAATTCAAACACGCATTTTTAGATTTAAATCACTTTTTTAGGTTATCTGATTATCAGTAATTGTTAATATAGTATTTATAAGTTATTCTCATTCATGATCTCTTAGTGTAATTGATGAGGCGAAAAATGAGCCATTTTTAGGGGGTCATTTAAGCCCGGATTTGAATTTATTTGATCAAATATTGCCCTAAATCGTTCCTTTTTGTGATTTTAGGTACTTTTGGAGTGAATTATGGAAAAGGAAGCATTTTGGACGTTTTGGAGAATAAAAGTGTAGAAAACGGCAAAGTCTTAATTTTCCTTGCTGGGAACAGTACGTGACGGCGTCAAGAGGCTTCATGTGACGTCGTCAAGAGTAAACAAGAGATGAAAGTGGTGACGATCCAGAGAAATCGTGATGGCGTCAAGCTTGGCCGTCATGGTTCAAGATATGGTGACGGCCTAGAACTAAATTACACATGGCGGCGTCAAACTTGGATCTAGGCAATCCGATCTCATTATGGGCGGCGAGTTGACGGCGTCAGATATTCCTTCTTGACGTCGTCACCATGTAAAATCTATATATAGTTTTGCAATTTTCATTCATTAGATATAACTTAAGAGGGGATAACTTTGGAGAACCCTAGCACGAATTTTATTGTTCTTTCAAGGGTTTTTACCCTTTGAAACATTTCATGTTGAATTGAGATAAGTATCCTTTCAATTCATTCAATATGTCTATGTGTTGTTTGAATATATCTTACGCTTGTCTTGATTTTAACATGCTAGGCTAGATCTCTTGTGTGTTTGCTTAGATGTAGTGAAACCTAGATGTTGATTATGGGTTGATTGCTTGTTTATAGTTGTTACGGATGAATGATTTCGATGTTAGGCTTAAGAAAACTGGCAGACTTCCATAGGGTAACATGCTTCAACGTCTTAAGAAACATGAACCAATGCGTACTAGGTTTTTATGCTTGTATTTAATGCATGAGCGAATTCTAATGATCCCATGTTAGGAGCTTCTTGCAGGCTCGACATAGGAGTGAAGTAGGAGCTTATAGAGTTGGGGAAGTACGTACGCCACCCCACGAATGGTATTAAGGAATATAACCCGTCATCCATGCAATTGTAACAAACTATCAACCTGTAAAAGATATCTAGGGAGTAATGAAACCTAAGTAAACACAATTCTCCCCATTATTGTTCACACCAATAGTTTAATTAGCTTTATTTTCATTTCTGTTATTTTATTTTGATTGCATCTTAGTTATTGGGTTAGTTGACTAACAACTAATTCCGCCCACTCTTCCAAAAACCCGAGATTTTAATTGCTTTCATAAAATATAAAAAATACAAAAAGAATCATCCCTCACCTCTAGATCTAGTTTTTATGTTTTCTAATCCTAGCGACACTATTCCTGAGTTGAACGATCAATCCCCCGGTACTTGTCACTATACTATACTACAACGATCAGGTACACTGCCTGGTGGGGGTTGTAAGCTTCTCGAGATCCCTTGAGAGGTAAAGCCTAGTGCGATTCCCACGTATCAAGTTTTTGGTGCCGCAGCCCGAGGAATAGTTATTGTCTTGGTTAAGATTTCTTTTTATTAGGTCTACTTGCTAGATTCCTTTCTAGTAAGATTTTATTTTTATTTCTAGTTTCTCTTTAGTCTATCTTATTTCTTCGTGTCTTTGTTCGTAATCTTTACCATCCGACATCATGGAAGGTGGTAACATCTTTGAACCCATCAACCCACCACAACAAAACCACCCACAAAACCCACCACTTGCAAACCAACCTCTTAGGCCCCGAACCCTAGGAGAGTATTCCCGTCCTAGCCACCAAGGCTATCGAAACACTATTAAGCTCACTCAAGGATCCAATGTGTCCCCCTTGATATCCGACACAATCCGGTTGGTGCAAAGCGGATGTGCATTCCATGGACTTCGTTCCGAAGATCCTAATCAACATCTCAAGGATTTCCTTAAAATCGTAGATTCTATAGACCTTGATGTTACAACTAGAGAGTCGACCCGATTACGCCTATTCCAATTCTCTCTACGTGATCAAGCTAGTCAATGGCTTGAACGTTTATCCGCGGGATCCATCACCTCATGGGATGATCTCACCACTCGTTTCCTTGCTCAATTTTTCCCACCGGGGAAAACTGCGATGCTTAAAAATGATATCTTGATGTTCCAACAACATCAAGGTGAAACTTTCTACGAAGCATGGGCTCGTTTCAAGGATCTACTCCAAAAAATCCCTCAGCATGGTATAAATCTGTGGTTATTCGTTCAAATCTTCTATGACCATGTCGACTATCACACCAAACGTACCATTGATCGAGCCGCCGGAGGTAGATTACGTGATAGGAACGCCGAGGAATCTTGGGAAATTATTGACGAACTTGCCGCCGATAATCAAGAATTATGGGAGTTTAATCACACTTTAGAAGCGGCCATCAACGCAATCTCGACACCTGGAGAGACTAATCAAATCTCTGATGAACTCCTTTGCAAGCTTGAGGCAAAAGTTGACTATTTCGAGGAAAGGCAAAAGAGACCTTTAAGTCCTAGACGAGCTGCTGTCAATTCTGTCTCGAAAATGACTTAAACGCCATTATCTGAGTCACCCTCTAGAGAGAATGTTGAGACCTTTCAGAATTATGCCCCACCTTATTCTCCTCCTGAAAAACTTAGCCCGGAATTTGAAGCTCGAATGAGAGAATATATAGCAACCCATTCTGAGCGGCTTGCTAGATTCGAGGAAGCAGTTTATAAACAAAAGGAGGAAATGCAAGAGAAAAT
The DNA here is from genome assembly GCA_030686995.1 of Artemisia argyi. Taxonomy (NCBI): domain Eukaryota; kingdom Viridiplantae; phylum Streptophyta; class Magnoliopsida; order Asterales; family Asteraceae; genus Artemisia; species Artemisia argyi. The sequence continues at coordinate 228,736,124 of CM060708.1, read as the reverse complement.
GAAGGAGATGATGAGCCTAGTGGAGGAGTATGCAAACCAGAAAACCCCAGAAATGATGTTACTAAGGAAAGAAAGCGCTACCCCCACTACCCGGTTTGTTAATTCCATCACAATTGTCCACACGGATAATGAGGAAAAAGAGACCCCTAGTGAACAAACCATTGAAGAACCGCCAAAATCCCAATCATTAGGTTACTACCTAAAACATGATATAAACGAAAACACCATAACAAATTGGATAAAGGGTGACGGGCGTAACCAACCCTCCAAACAGGTTTCAAAAAAGGAGAAAGAGGGGGAAGATGAGTATGATACATTACCTGGGGGACCGGTACTTGAGAAACTACTTGTACAAAAAGTAGCTACTAAGCAAATGGCTTGTGGGAACTTTGTGATAGCAGCCAGCATTGGGAATTTTCAATGTCTTAATGCTTTTGCCGACCAAGGATCGGAAGTAAATCTTATGCCCCTAACTGTCTACACCCAACTAACATCGAAAATGCCAGCCACCACCCGTGTTAGGCTATCCTTCGCTGGACACTCTTATGTGTACCCTCTGGGGATCGCAGAAGATGTGCTGGTCAATGTTGCAGGATTCATGTATCCCGTTGATTTCATGATCATCGATGATAAAGGAGGTGGATGCATGCCAATAATCCTTGGAGCACCGTTCCTTACCACCGCAAGAGCTGTTATTAGATATGAAAATAGGAAAAGTGAGCTTAAGTCAGGAAAAAGAAAGATTAGCTTTCCCATGACCCCGCAATGTGCGCAAGAAAGCTTGATGAAGAGAAAGCTTAAAAACGACATTGACACATCGCCTATTCGTGTTCAGGAAAAGATTCTTGCATAGGAAGCAAGGATCAAAAGTTACAAAGAAACTAAACATAAAGGCAACAAAGGCTGCAACAAATTTCATGTCAATTTTGAATATAGTAAACCAACGGGGAATCATGTACCATTCGCGAAAGAAGACCTGGTACTCTTAAGACATTCGGAGATAACAATACCTCCCGATAAACTAAGTCCCTGGTGGTATGGGCCCTTCACAATTGAAGGCATAGGCCAAGATGGGATAGCTAACTTGAGCAGTAAAGGAGGAGGGGAGGTGACTGCAAGTATCGATCGATTGAAACACCACCGCCACGATAGTGAGGATCATAATTATATGGGATACATCATCTCGAGAGATGAGGTCACGTAATAGCCTATGACCTTGAGTCTAGCTACAAGACTCGTGAAAAAAGAAAAGCGCTTCTTGGGAGGCAACCCATGTTTTGTGTGATTTTATTTTGTTTGATTGTTATTTACTTCCGTATGCATGCTTTATTTTATTGTTGGTAGATCAGGTTTCAAAACTAAAATTGTGAAAATGCTTTATTTTGTCGTTTAACTTCGTCTTAACTTCATACAAAGGTATTTCGCAAGAGATAAGTGTAAGGGGAAACCCCAAATTTGTTTTTAAGAACGAAATTGATCATGATTCTCTACAATATTAAATGAACATGTATATTAGTATTTGTTAGAGTCAAATGCTTGTATCGAGTCATAATGATGTTTTGCAGCATTTTCCAGGAAGTAGGACATAAGTTTTCCAGAAATTTTCCGGAAACTTAACGTAAAGATTTCTGCAGGTCACTTCTGACGGCGTCATGAGTTAACTCCTGACGGCGTCATGTGTAAAATTCTGGAAATTTTGCTAGTTTTGTTTTTCTAACGGAGCCTTAAAGTTTTTGATAATTCTTTAGTTTTATAAACTTCAGGAAATCTGCAAACATTCATTCCACAAGCATTATATCTTAATTTGCTTTCTAGGATTTGTTAGTATATATAGACTGCCGCCGATTTTATGCGAGGTTGCCTTGTTTGTTTTCTCAGGTTTAACAGGTTATGTATGACAAGAAGATGATTTATATTTCCGGAAGGGAAGCTTTGATTGTTCATTTTCTTGGAGGAATATCTAACCTTGTTACTGCACTATCCACACCGAACGAATCAGGGGAGTATTTGCTTTCATTCTTTTACCTATTTCACTTTTACATTCTTTAATTGAACATTGGGGACAATGTTCATCCTAAGTGTAAGGGGAGGGTAAATGATGATACCTTATAGGACACACTTTCACTTGAGTTTGTTTGTTTGATGGTAGGTGTGTAATAAAACTATGAGAAATACTTGTTAGTGTAATTTTAGCGCCAAATTTAAAATTTTTTTACAACATTTAGGAGTGAAACTTTAGCCTTAGCAAGCGTCTCATGGATAGGAGTCGTATGACTAGCACAAAACCGTACTATTCAGAAAAATTTTCCACCTAAATATGTGAGGTTCGCCTTTAGATTTGATAGGAAAAGCATTTACTATTAGTGCTTATGAGTGTACCGGTAGCATTTAGATTCTAGAACTTGCGTTAGTAATGCATCCCGAGACCGCTAGTGAGACTACATTCGTGTAGTAGGATTTACTACATGATAAGAGGCATTAGGATCACCCCTGTGTTAAACCCGTATCATAATTACTTGACCATTTAAGTCATATTATTTGGCTAGTAAAGTCAACTAATTTTTCCCACACCTTAGCGTTGTACTCATTTTTAGTACACGAAACCCCTAGTACACCCCTCCGAGCCTATCTTTTCGTTTCTACCTTTAAGCATCTTACTTAAAGGAAGAATTTGTTACAACCCACTTAAATGTACACCCAAATCGCCTTAGCCTTCCGTGTATGCACTCATCTTTAGTGCATTATTGTTATATGTTTAAACCCTTAGTTAATTATCTAATTGATTACATGGTTGCTAAGTCGAGTCAATCCTTGTACATATTGTTTCGGGACGATTGGGACTCATGGGTAAAGTACTTATGTTATGGAGTAATGGGGAAGAACATCATATTATTACCTCCATATGTGCGTTAATTTTAAAAGTACTCCAAGTGTTTTGATTATCTTGATTCGAGTCATTAGATTAGTTTATTGTAAAGTATGTAAAAGTTCAAGTGTAAGGGGAATGTTCATTCCCTATGATGTATTATTTTGGATGGTAGGGTAAGAGTGTATGCAAAATAAATAAATAAATAAAATCGAAAAATTAAGAAAAAGAAAAAAATATAGAAAAAGAGAAAAGTGAAAAAAAAAAACATACGGGACTACCATCCCGTTTCATTCTATGTTTATTTTATGTTTTTGTTATATTTGATTTATTAGCTTAAGTCGAGTCTAATCTTGGCTTAGCAACGCCATATTGTACATGTAATTAACCAAGATGATTAACTCGCCACCAGTAAAGATTGCCTTTATCCAACAAAACCGTGTATTCCATATCCCTACACCTAACGTTATAACCCTTTAAAAGACCTCTTTGATAGTTTATCCTAGGTTCTTACGCCAAGTGGTGGAGGTTTGATCCTTTCCCAAGCCTATGGTAATCTATTTTGCTATGACAGGTAATGAGAGATGTTTTCCATTTCCATATTGTGATATATGCTTTATTACACCCGAGAGATGTGAGTATCTAAACACTATTTGTGAGGTGCTAGTGTATGACCTCCGTGCTTGTCTTTGGTCTTTAGTGGAACAATTCTTTGTTGTAATTACTTTTATATTAGTGTTAAATGACCTCTAACTTGTATTTTGATTAGAATAAAAGCGCATTTGCTTGAGGACAAACAAATCTCAAGTGTAAGGGTATTTGATGAGGCGAAAAATGAGCCATTTTTAGGGGGTTATTTAAGCCCGGATTTGAATTTATTTGATCAAATATTGCACTAAATCGTTCCTTTTGTGATTTTAGGTACTTTTGGAGTGAATTCTGGAAAAGAAAGCATTTTGAACATTTTTGGAGCATAAAAGTGAAGAAAACGGCAAAGTCTTAATTTTCCTTGCTGGGAACAGTACGTGACGGCGTCAAGAGGCTTCATGTGACGGCGTCAAGAGTAAACAAGAGATGAAAGTGGTGACGATCCAGAGAAATCGTGACGGCGTCAAGCTTGGCCGTCATGGTTCAAGATATGGTGACGGCCTACAACTAAATTACACATGACGGCATCAAACTTGGATCTAGGCAATCCGATCTCATTATGGGCGGCGAGTTGACGGCGTTAGATATTCCTTCTTGACGCTGTCACCATGTAAAATCTATATATAGTTTTGCAATTTTCATTCATTAGATATAACTTAAGAGGGGATAACTTTGGAGAACCCTAGCACGAATTTTACTGTTCTTTCAAGGGTTTTTACCCTTTGAAACATTTCATGTTGAATTAAGATAAGTATCCTTTCAATTCATTCAATATGTCTATGTCTTGTTTGAATATATCTTACGCTTGTCTTGAATTTAACATGCTAGGCTAGATCTCTTGTGTGTTTGCTTAGATGTAGTGAAACCTAGATGTTGATTATGGGTTGATTGGTTGTTTATAGTTGTTACGGATGAATGATTTCGATGTTAGGCTTAAGAAAACTGGCAGACTTCCATAGGTACCATGCTTGAACGTCTTAAGAAACATGAACCAATGCGTACTAGGTTATTATGGTTGTATTTAATGCATGAGCGAATTCTAATGATCCCATGTTAGGAGCTTCTTGCAGGCTCGACATAGGAGTGAAGTAGGAGCTTATAGAGTTGGGGAAGTACGTACGCCACCCCACGAATGGTATTAAGGAATATAACCCGTCATCCATGCAATTGTAACAAACTATCAACCTGTAAAAGATATCTATGGAGTAATGAAACCTAAGTAAACACAATTCTCCCCATTATTGTTCACACTACTAGTTTAATTAGCTTTGTTTTCATTTCTGTTATTTTATTTTGATTGCATCTTAGTTATTGGGTTAGTTGACTAGCAACTAATTCCGCCCACTCTTCCAAAAACCCGAGATTTTAATTGCTTTCATAAAATATAAAAAATACAAAAAGAATCATCCCTCACCTCTAGATCTAGTTTTTAGGTTTTCTAATCCTACCGACACTATTCCTGAGTTAAACGATCAATCCCCCGGTACTTGTCACTATACTATACTACAACGATCAGGTACACTGCCTGGTGGGGGTTGTAAGCTTCTCGAGATCCCTTGAGAGGCGATTCCCACGTATCAGTAATCATAATAATAAAAATCCTGATCTTTCTGTTAAATAACCCGATCACTTAGACGTTCACAAATACAATTGCACACCTCGTCGGGACATAACGACCCGGGGAAACTCTATACTCATTGGTTAGGTTGTCTTAGCCATTTTGAACTTGTTGACCATTTGCCTTGGTCAATATTGTCTGACTGTTCAGGACCAATCCGCTTCATATCCTCAAGAGGAGTTACTCCGAACCGAATGAGCACTTATATTGTCATACTTGCTTTATACTTCATATGTCCTTCATACCACCCATACTCATTCTCACACCCGAGTTAGGTCTTAGACTAAACACCCGATGTGAGGCTAATATGTGTTACTTCCCTTATCACAACTCAAGACTTAGTAGGAGGTATGGAGTTCCATAAGGTTCGAAGCATGTTAGTAGATCCGAACATTCTTGAAAACCTGAACTTCTCCTTTATATCACAGGCGCAGATTCTTGCATCTACACATACCTTATTTGCTTTTTCCCTCAAAGTGTCATGTGGTGGATTGGAGCAATTTACGAATACATCTATATTTTCAGTAAAATAAGAGGTAGCAGCGGAAAATTGTTAAATGGGGTGTTATTAAAAAAAAGTTGTGGTCTATGGGGTTGTTATTGAAAAAAAATAATAATAAATAAAAAAGATTAATGCCTACATAGAAAAAATATGTGTCACATAGGTAATTAATTGCAGGATTATTGGTCACCGGATACATGAAATTGCACGAATTCAAAAGTATAAGATTTTAAAAGAAAAAAATAATAATAATTGGCTACCCAAAACTATAAAGTTAGATGTATTTTCGTGCAATTTTCGTGCAATTGGTTTACACATAAATTTATTTTAAATTTTAGTTTAATATACGGAAATATAAGAATTTATCCGTGTTTAATGTTTTATAATTGTAATATAAGAACAACTAATAATTATCCAAAAGTTTTTATATAAACCTTTCCCAATTAATATCGATTAATATTTTGTAAATTTTTTTTATTGAATATACGATTTAACTTTATTTAACTGATATATGTATTGAGGTTAATGTTGTTGATTAAATTTTAACAACTGATATTATGTTGTACACAATATACGATTTTAATATCACATAATGACAGTTTGATGAAGTTAAAATACGAAATTTTATTAATCACCTTGTTTTTTAAGTTTTTATTTTTACAAACTTAACACTTATATTTTTATTTTTTATTTTCTCCAGTAATTTTTTTTTTACCAAATTTATCAAAATTTGATTTTTTTTTTTTTAATTTTAACTTTTAATTAACTGATAAAAATGTTTAATTTTTATTACTTGTCAAAATAAAATCCCAATTTTTTTTTCAATATAATTGTTCGGGTAAAATCCTTTTAGGTGCAACAACATTAGAAATTACTAAAAAACTGTGACTAATCGACGTGGCAAGTAGTAGTTCGCGTCAACCAATAGCTTCTCACAAAACTCACACGTGTCACTCCCCAATTGGTAAATGAAACGTGGAATGACATTAGAATCCCTGAAAACACATCAACACTTCGAAAGACATAAACTCATGAGACAGACATCGTATTAATATTTGATTGATTCCTTAAAAAAACACAGACATAAAAAACATGAAGATGTTGCAAATGGATCTGGTAGCATGGAGAGGATTAATATACACTATGTTTATACTTCACTTTGTTTTCGTTTGTCAGCTTCTTCTCCTTCAACCCTTAGTTTCAGCTTTAGGTAATTCAATTTATCTTTTATTGGAGATTTAGTTTATAATATGATTATATTTTTTTTGTATTAAGGATATTGAATTTGATAATGTTTAGCGGATTTTAAGGTTATGATTTTTATTGAGGCAATATTAGATATTGAATTTAGTTAATACTGAAAAAAAAAAAAAAAAAAAAAAAAAAAAAAAAAGGCAATTGTGAAGCTTGAAAGAAGCATTGATTTTGCTCTATGTTTATTATGGCATTTAGAGGATGAACCCAGATCAAGATTAATTATAGGAAACAATGGCTTGCTTTATGGCCAATCTACTATCAAGTGTTGAATGTTGATGTAGCCTGCTGTGTGATAGTTTCGTATTTGAACTATGCATAGTTGGTAATCTGTAGTTTTTGAACTCGTGGAATGCAGAAATGAGTCATGGGCTGTTGAATCAGGGAATATACTTATTATTATATACCTTTGATTATAGTTTAAAATAACGTATGAATTAAAGTTAGCAATGAAAGACAGTGATTTGAGTTGCTTGAGCTCATTCTTATTAGATACGATATGCATTTCGTCTGGTCTTCTGTTAATGTGTTGTTCACTTATGTGTTTATGGGTTGTGCAGATGGAAAATCTGGGGATACTGCAGAATTGTTTGAGAGAGTTTCACAAAGTATAAAGGTGAAACGTTATAGTGACGCAATCAATGATCTTAATACCGCCATAGAGGCTGATCCATCGCTTTCAGAAGCATATCTGCGCCGGGCTTCAGTTCTTCGTCAGTTGTGCAGGTTCGTTTTTATGACCTTTTAGTACATAACATAAGAAATTTAAAAGAGATGATGTACTGTGATTCTCTAGTTTTTGTGTTTATTAAGAATATTTAATCGCTTAGTAATCCAATACTGATAGCTACTCCCCTACTTCCTATAACAAAAATGCATCCTTTGACTTAGTGCATAGGTAATTTAGAGGCTTTAACTGATAATGAATGCCTAATCACATAAATTTTATGAAACCCAGAATCAAATTGACCAATATTATGAATTGATAAGAGCAAATATAATGTAACCAAGTACCCTTAAGCTTATAGATTTCGTATTTTTATCACCCTTGATCACTATATGTTTCTTAAAACGGTTGAAAAGGAACATAATTTCACATAGTTCCTGATTGGAAACTTATATGATTCAGGCGGTTTTTGGCTAATGTAGATATGAGGAATCTGAGAAGAGCTACAAAAAGTTTCTTGAAATGAAACCAGGAAATTCAGCTGCGGAGAAGGAGCTCTCTCAGTTGCATCAAGCGCAAAGTGCTTTAGATTCAGCCAATAATCTCTTCGATTCAGGCGATTATACAAAAGCGTTGGAATTTATCGATAAGGTGGTACTTATTTTTTCTCCAGCATGCTCACAGGTACCAACCCAAACATTCTAACTTTGCACAGTAACTATGGCTTTCTACAACTATTTTGTTTACCTGTTGTGTATGATTGGTTAAATTTCAGGCTAAAATACTAAAGGTGAAGTTATTATTAGCCGCTAAGGATTATGCAGGGGCCATTTCAGAGGCAGGATATATTCTTAAAGAGGACGAGGATAATCTAGATGCATTGCTGCTCCGTGGTCGTGCCTATTATTATTTAGCTGATCATGATGTTGCTACAAGGTGTTCATTACCACCTGTTTATCATCCTAAATATAAATGCAACTGAAAGGAAAGCTTTAGCTTGCACTGTTCTGAAAGTAGTTAATACCTTTTATTTTTTGTCAGGCATTACCAGAAAGGGCTCCGGTCAGACCCAGAGCACAGTGAACTGAAGAAAGCATATTTTGGATTGAAAAATTTACTGAAGAAGACAAAAAATGTAACCAACCTGATATTTGTAGCTAATCTAATCATAGTTTTGAGTTTTCTGTGTATCTCAAATTTAAGTTTTATTGCAGGCAGAAGAAAATGAAAAGAAGGGGAAGCTACGTGTTGCAGTGGAGGACTATAAGGCAGCCCTTGCTCTAGACCCTAATCATGTGGCACACAATGTGCATCTCCATTTTGGCTTATGTAAGCTTTTAGTTAAGCTTGGTAGAGGAAAGGATGCCTTAAACTCTTGCACAGAAGTTCTTACCATTGATGAAGAGCATGTTGAAGCTTTGGTTCAGGTCCTCAGTTTTTTTTCTTTAATCTCACACTCAGTATGCATGATATTACGAGCTTAATCTGAATGCTTATTTCCAACTAGTATAGCTTATTAAAAATTGTTATAATTCGACTGATGTGAATCCGGTTATTCAGAGGGGTGAAGCCAAGTTATTGATAGAAGATTGGGAAGGAGCTGTTGCAGATATGAAGGCAGCAGCAGAAAAATCACCTCAGGTTAGTTGCAATCATTTCCCTATAGTAGTTGACATTTCTGGTATTTACATATTTGTAACTATTGAGATGCCAACCTTTAAAAGGACATGAGCATTCGGGAAGGACTTATGAAGGCTGAGAAAGCTTTGAAATTAAGCCAAAGGAAGGATTGGTACAAGATTTTGGGTATTTCAAAGACTGCATCCATAGCTGAGATTAAACGAGCTTATAAAAAGCTGGCATTACAATGGCACCCGGATAAAAATGTAGACAATAGAGAAGAAGCAGAGAACAAATTCAGAGAAATAGCTGCTGCATATGAGGTTCTTTCTTAACCCTTTTAATGGAGGTGGCAAGATGGGCGGGTCGGATAATAAGTCAAACAGGTGACTTTGCACGGGCACGTTGGGCAACACTTTTTCCAAAAAAAAAAAAAAAAAAAAAAAAATCTCTTAAAGCAAATAGAGTGTCAAGAGTGTCAAATATGAGTATATATTTTCAGTAATATTCTAAAATTGTAAATATAACAATAAAGGAGGATTTATGCATATAGAAAAGTGTTGGGTTACTCTTCTTTTTAGCTATCTTTTACCCGTTTCATTACCATAACCTAATTGACCCATTCACAAGTAACTGGGTCAAAAGTGACTTCTAATTGCAAGTGTATTGTTCAGTCTCTTACTTGAATCAATTGTTTGATTGTTTGAATCTCACATCATTAATGCTTATTTCAGATTCTTGGCGATGATGACAAGCGTTCAAAATATGATAATGGTGAAGACATTGAGGAGGGCATGGATATGGGTGGTGGTGGTGGATTTAACCCTTTCGGTGCTGGGGGTTTTGGTGGTGGTGGTGGTGGTTATACGTTTCATTTTGAAGGTGGCTTTCCTGGCGGTGGTGGATTCGGTGGCTTCCATATGTAACTTAATGGATTTTGTACTAACTTCAAATTAATAGCGGAAGAGCTTTGTAGGAAATTGATTTTTCGGTTACTTGTTCAAATCATGATGATTTCATGTTTTCTTTTTCTTAAAATATACAGTCAGTGACAATAGACATGTGAAGTTCACAAGGCATTTTTGTTTAAACAATATACGAAAATCATGTGGCTTGAATCAGAGGAATTGTTATTAATTCGATTAAGGTAAGAATATGTTGCGAGGTGTATATGTCATATGTAATGCAAGTCCACGAGTGATTCAAGATTTACCACCTAAAACGTGTGTCGAATACAATTCAGGAACCAAATTGCCCCTCTCTGTACAAATTTTTTTACTAGAAAGACTTTATTATCTGCATATACAATTTGAGAGAACCTGTTTCTATGGCAAGACCACAAATAACGCCACAAAACAAAAGCTATTGGTTCTATATGTGCTAAACATTGATATACCCACAGGATCAAACTCAATCCGAGTTTCTTTAACTAAGATTTTAATGAATGGACCCTATTATGATCAAGATTGTTGGCCAGACTCTAAGGGTTGACTTCTTTGCAGGCCGGACTCGTTTTGTGGTGAATGACTAGTTTCTGGAGACTGATGTGGATGTATTGCCTCCACCGAACCACCTTGTTGTTGAGGCTCTTGTGCATGAGAAGGTTCCGGTGACTCCTGAGGCTGAGGCTGTTCAATATCTGGGGTCCCGCGAAGTTGGTTTGACCTATAACTTTCCCTCCATTTCAGGAATTCGTAAATAATAGAAGTTCCGCACATTGCACCACCAAAACCAGCAAATGTAGCAAGCAAAACTGATAGAATCCCAGTCACATGAAGCTGTAAATATCATATAAGAATCAGATAAAGTATATATAGTTAATGGGTCAAGCTCCATAATTCTCGCTACAATCTAAATAGACTCCATGTTTGACTTATGATGTTCAAATTACTACTCTTTAACTCGGAAAAAAAACAAACAAACAAACACTGACAGGATTTCTTTTTATTTTCTAAGAGATCAAATGATTATCCGCATCAAGGAGAGTATATGTGGCCGATTAAAATTCCCATGTTTGACTAAAGATGTCAAACAAGGACAACACACAAATTCTGTCTTATATAAGCAAAATTAAGAATAAACTCGCTTGAACCACTTACCTTTGAATAGAAGACATGTGCAAAACCAACCACTAGAATGAACTGAATGGTTGCATAAAGCCATGCATACCTTTTTCTGACTGAACATAAATTGCAGAAACTATTAATAACAATTGATTTATTACTAATCTGCATATAAAAAATGTTGCTATCTTTTTGGGACCGGAAGAAAGAAATATCAAGAGGAAGTTACGAAAATACCCATTGTTGTCGATGTCATGGATGCAAGGAGACCAAGTATGCAAGAAAAAGGCAGGGATATAGCAATTGCACCAGAACCCATATGGTTTACCTTTTACAAATTTAAGATATCAGAAGCGCTTCTAAAATTATAAAAGATTAATGATTTACGACTCTTGACATACCAAAAGTTGCTCCAAGAAGCAGAAGTAAGCAAGCATGCTAACAATCACAAGAACAGGTACGTCTTGCCATACCCTGATGAACCACTTCACATTGTTAGTTATATGCCCAACAAATCAAATATGTATTGGATTCTTTTACCTGTATGTAGGAGAATCATTCTGAAGCATAGCTCCATTTCCACGCATACGACTTTGAGATCTTGGTATTCGTAAAAGTGTAACAGGCAAGTTCATCACGTCTTGCTTGCAAACCTCACAAGTTTTGTTGCCTTTTATGCTAAACCACTTTATAGCACATTCTCGGTGAGCTAGGGCTAACTCTCCTTTGCAATTGCATTCCATCTTAAGGGTATCTTCGGCACCCTCCTGAAGTTCAACCATACATATTCTACAAACAGCTTCTTCTTCTGCAATGTCCTCACCCTTTCCTTGACGATTACTTCCATCTAAAGGGCAGATTGGTCATTATAAACAAGAGAATCTTCAAATACACATATTAACATATAATACAATAAACTCACCAGCTTCGACTGTGGGAATAAAATTTAGGGTAGGATGAGTTCCGTGTGCATCTTTTGGAGTAGCAGGAATAATCCGAAATACCCCGCCTAAAGACTCTTCTTGCATTATGATTCCGTCTTCAAGCAGTTCGGGAACAGAATGCGAACGAGGTATAGGACGTTGGATCCAATTTTTCTGTAAAGCATTGATTTAAAACAGTTTCCATGATGTATCTAAAGAAAGTGTATGGTTTAAGATGTACTTACATCCATGGCATTTCTTCCATGCATAGACTCTGGATTGGAGTGAGCAATAGGAGATACGGGTAATGATGCTGTTCTCTTCTTTCTAGATGCAAATACCTGTGTAAAGGATACTGTTCTCGACATTTTAGCCTTCCGTCTCATGTCGGATGGTGAGCCTCCAAGCGCCAATATTGCAGCCTTCTCAATCTCTGAAGTTCTATTTCTAAATTTGAAGCTTAATTTAGGAAGGAGGCTTTTAATGGTTGATTTACCTCTAGACGACGAAGGACTTGAAGGTTCATTGAATCTGGCATATGCGTAAGTAGGACTATGCAATGGTGAAAAGTTAACTCTTTTTGGAGTTTGTTGAGGTGTTGTTGGCGTATTAATCTTTTCATCATCTTTGGTAGAGGTGTCAAAAGTTCTTTCTGGTATCTTCAAGACCAAGTGCTGTGACTTTAAATGTTGACTGGTTGTAGGATCTTCAATTATTTCACTTGTGCTGAGTTCACTTATTTCACTGGTTTGTCCAACCTGTGGATAGAGTTAGAATTTTAGTGCTATTTTAAAAGATATTTAATGGATGCATTTAGATTAGCTTATTTTATGGGCTTATCAGCTTATTGAGATTTAAGAAAGCCGATAATCTCACTTTTTTTAGCTATTAGCTTATCACCTTAAGCAAGTTGATAAGCTCACAAGCCGACAAAAGGGAGCTTACTGGCTTTTCAAAATCTCAATAAGCCAAGAAGCCCATAGAATACTAATCAACCACCCCTAGTATCAGAAGTAGTATGTTTGACATTCAAAGTCAACTGTCTACTCTTGTTTTTGAACAAAAGAAGCAAGGACAGCAGAATGAAATGAGGCTACATCTAGCTTAAAATTCTTGAATTAACATATAATATGATAACTTTCTAGTCAAATTCATAGGTCTGACTATATACAAAAACTTGGCAGAGAGGGTCAAGAGTCAATAACACCAGAAAAATAGAATTTAACAGCATGAATGAACGTAAAGATACAAAATAGAATCCAGTAACAAAATTCTCCAATAAAAAGGTTCGGTTTGTCTAGCCGGCAATATAACTAGCATCATGTGAATAAATCCAAATTTATCAAACAAAAATGTTACTGCTCTTTCAGATGATTATTAATGGATGCAGTAGATGAACTTGGTATGAAAAATTATAGTGTTTGACTATCAAAATATCACAACGAAATCAGTCTTCATCATAAAAAAATGATAGACTTATACGTCTAACTTTAAACAGAAACTTGAAAGAGGGTCAAAAACACATGAAGGACAGAATCAAACAGCATGAATAAATGCAAAGATTCAGAATAGTATCCAATAACAAAATTCTACAATAAAAAAGTTTCAGTCTTTATAGAAAAATTTCAGCATATCATTAAAACATCAAAAGACAATTACCAATAAACAAAAGCTCATTTAAGTGTATCATCAAAACAAATTTTTTTAAGTTCAAAAAAAACAAAACAAATTTCTCTGATGTCACATATGTTAAATGATCATTGTCATAGTATTCATCTTTAATTATTTATTAGTAATGTTTGCAACAATTTCAGATAAAACTCCTGAAAAACAACCCGAAAACATAATAGCAACCATTTTTAGGTGTAACTTTGCACAAATTCATTACCAAAAAAAAAAAAAAAAAAAAAAAAAATTATCACACAGTTTAATTCTAATGTGTTCTTTAAGCCACTTAAAGAAACTATATCATTTTGTGTAAAAATGTAAACTTTATAACAAATTAACAACTCCAAGATCACAAGAAACTATCCTTTTATTAAATTAATAAAAACTCCCAGATCACACAATGATAAATCATCAACTAAATCTCTGTGCATATGTACTAATGAAAAAAAATATACCTCAGGAATTGATGGAAGATCAATTAAGATGTCATTCAGAGCTTCACTATCATTACTGCTTTTAGCCATAGATGGTGAATGAATACTTTTTTTGTCTTCAATATGCCAATGTCATGTTATATATATCATATGGGATTATTATGAAATAAAAGTAAACCCTGTAAAAACCCTTTGGAAATAATTATTAATTTAAGAAATTGATAGTGACATTGACAAATATAAGGAGGAGTTGGAAAATTGTTAGCCACCAACAACATCCACCTTGTGTAGTCTTGTACCATGGTACAACACCATCATCTTATATTTTTAACTCTATTTAAACCTTTTAGTTTTGCTAACCTACTTGATATGCCCCTTAAGATATGTGAGAGTTACAATTTGTTAGAATGTTTTGTGTATGGATGTTATTTTCCCTTTTTTTTTTTTTTTCAGGGGAAAAAAATAGATGATAGTGAATATGGGTTGTCTCACGTGTAAGCTTACATGTGAAATCATCAAAAATTACGTTGTTTTAACATGAAAAATATCAAATTTACTTCATTTGTATCATGTCCTTCACAATATTAGTGTTTTCTCTTAATTTCATCACAACATCACTTAAGATGGGTTCACGTTGATACATACGTTTTCTACATCATATTGTTAGGTGATTTCATTAACTAACAAATTAGCTATAGATTCAACAAAGGTTTGATTTAATTCATCATTAAAATGTGTTTCACTATGCATATATTAGTTCCACTACTTCAAATTTTGAAAAAAGAATAACCAAAATGACATATATTTTAGTGATTTTTTATGATTTCACATGTAAACTTAGATGTGAGACAACCCTATATTCACTTTTCTCAATAATAATAATAATAATAATAATAATAATAATAATAAATTATACGACATTACATAGCATTTTGTTAACCGGATCCTTTCACATTATTTGCATAATTGCATCCCTCTTGATATTATTATGCCATTTGACGAAGGTATTATGCCCATTAAATACCTAGGTGTTCCTCTTATTTCGTCTAGACTTCTTCACAAAGATTGCAAAATTTTGGTTGAAAGAGTTCAAAAGAGAATTGGAGATTGGAAAAATAAGTGGTTGTCTTTCGCCGGACGTCATCAACTTGTTATTTTCGTTCTATCATCAATGCATTTGTATTGGGCTTCGGTTTTCATTCTCCCGGCTGGTACAATTCATGACATTGAACAAATACTATGTGGTTTTCTTTGGTGTCAAGGCGATATGAAAAGGGGCAAGGCAAAAGTGTCGTGGAATGATGTTTGTTTGCCAAAATATGAAGGTGGGTTGGGATTTCGTAAGCTTGCTAAGTTTAACACTGCTCTCATGACCAATCATATTTGGAAGATCCTAACTCATAAAGAAACGTTATGGGTTCGATGGATTCATGCTTACAAACTGAAAACTCATAGCTTTTGGGATATCCGTTTGTGTTCAAATGTTAGTTGGGGTGGAGAAAATTGTTGAGTATTAGAAGTATCATTCGTCCATTTATTTGGTATAAGCTTGGAAATGGTTATAAAGCGTCTGCTTGGTTTGACATTTGGGACACAAATGGTCCTGTTATGTCACATATTACGAACAGGGCTATTAGTAGTGCTGGATTTATGCCTCGAGATAGTGTTGCTGACGTAGTGAATGGGATGGTTTGGAGATGGCCTCAAAGCTGGTTTACTCGGTACCCGTGCCTTAGTAACTTCAATGTCCCTATTCTACAAGATAACCAGGAAGATAAACTATTGTGGAAGTCCATTGATGGGTCGTTTAATAACTTCTCAGTTAGTGTTGCTTGGCAATCCATCCGTCATAGAAGTAATGAAATCGGGTGGTATAGATTAGTATGGTCAAAATATGGCATTCCAAGACACTCCATTCACCTTTGGCTCATTATGAGAAGGAGACTTAAAACGCAAGATAGACTGAAGCAATGGGACGTTGGCAATAGCGTCAACTTAAACCTGCTTCGGTGCTCTCTTTGCAATTTACAACCCGACTCTAGGGATGAGCATGGTTCTGGAGCCGGTTGGAACCGGTGGATCCGAGGACCGTTTTTTCTGAAAAGTGGGAACCGAGAACCGAACCGAATATAGTTTTTGGTTCCGGTTCCGGTTCTGGTTCCGGTTCTGGTTCCAGTTCTTTTGGATCTACCCGTATAGGAACCGCTTTTCTATAGAGCTAATAAAAAACACAAAAAAATAAACGTTTTAAGAACTTGCAACCATTTATATTTAAGAAAATAACAATTAACAACTAAACCATGAACTCGAATAGTCAATCATTCTATAGTTACTTTCACTTGTTCATATTTTAACAAAACAATAATGCATAATAATCCGGAAAACAAAACAAAATAACTTAAAACTTTGTTCATATCTGTTAGGTAAAGTATTAATAAAACTATAAGTGCTACATCATGATCATGTGGCTACGTGATGATGATATATAATAAATTATGTATTAATAAAAGTGCCAGCAAATTATAGCATAATGAACATGTAAAAGCTAATCGAATGCAAATAAAAATAAAATATAAACTTACTTGCATTATTTAGATAATGATGAATGATCTTGGAATATTATTAACTTTAAATTGATTATTGATTTGTGGATGTTTCAGTGAATTAAAGATTAGGGTTTAGAGTATTTGGCTTGATGGCTAGTAGTTTTTTTTTTTTTTTTTTTTAATTATTATTATTATTATTTTTTATGATACGTAGGATTTGATTAATATTTTGATTAGAAGTAAAAAAAATTACATATTTTTATAATTATTGGATCTTTGGTTCCGGAACCAAGAACCGGTGGAACTGATCCGAACCGATCCAAGAACCAAAAAATCTTAAAATCAAGAACTGGAACTGGAACCATTGGTTCTAGTACCGGTTCGGTTCTTCATGGTTCCGGTCCGGTTCTCGGTCCGGTTCTGGTTCTTTGGTTCAATTGCTCATCCCTACCCGACTCCCACGACCACCTATTTTTTGAATGTCCGTATTCTTCTAAAGTGTGGAGTATCGTCTTAAACGTTGCTGAGATTCCGAGCATTTCACCCCGATGGAATGACATTCTAAGCTGGTTACTCCCGTTGTCCTTAAAGGACAATGTCTCAAGTATTGTGGGGCGTCTTATCTTGGCTATGACTGCTTACTTCATATGGCAAGAACGCAACAACCGAGTTCATGCCAAGCCAAGTAGGAATGAAGATCAAGTGGCCAATATTATAGTGGAAATGGTTCATTCTAAGCTAGCCTCTATCAAATTCAAGAAAAAGGCTAGAGTGACCCATATGAAGGCTATTTGGAAGATCACATAGTTAAGTTGGACATGGAGCTATTATATTCACTGAGGAATAAGTTTATAGCGTTGTGTGCGATCTTGTGTTTGGATGTTCGTATTTGATAATTTTAAATACGAGTGTTTTCATTTTCTTTTTTGAGGATGGCTCATTACCATTCTTGCTTGTGAGTAACTTATATTATTTTTTAATATATTTCACCGGGTATAATCTCTTTACTCAAAAAAATAAAAAATACTTTTTTTTCTACTTTTGTACTCTTTTTATTTATTTTTTCTTCTAAATCTATTAATTGCACCCTTTAATTACTATAACTGAGAAGAAAATTTCTCTCAACGCCTGTTATTCCCGCAAGAAACTGACCAAAAATACTAAAAAACAAAAATATCAAAACATTTTTATTCTCGAAAAGAGCTAACAAAAAATATATCCACTGCATGTTATTGCTGTAACAAAATAAAGAAAAAATACAAATACAAATAAAATAAAAAATAAGATGATGGGAGTTGCATATAAGAAAATAAGAGGGTTAGAGATAAGTTTAACCTTTTTATTACATACATCATTTGTTTTTATGATAATTGAAGCCACGACTTCTTGATTAAATAACATCTCGAACTGTTAATACAAATAATGTTAAAAACATTATTTGCATTATTCGGTCTTTATACGTTTTAATAACCACAAAATATAAAAACACGATATGTAAAGTTACGTTAAATAATTTTTTAATCGAAAAAACTCATTTCGACAACGTATCGTCTACAACATCACTTCATGTATGAACAAACACGACACCGACATTAGTCAAGTGCTCAAAAAAATTATTTTCACAAAAATTCACATTTTTATGTGATAAAACATTTGTACAAAAGTATTTTTGTAATTAAAAAGAAATGTTTTATTAAAGAAAATAAATTTGAATTTCAAATATTATAACAGTAATTTTTCTCTCCTAAATCAGAAAAGTTTTTCACTAGATAAACTTTCACCACATCAGAACAAAAAGAGGGGCGTCTGTCAGGACAGTCCCTTAAATAGACAGACGGTCCCTTAGTGATAAAGGATCGTCCATATATAAGGGACCGTCACCCGCTCCTCCTGGCGCCTATAAATACTGCACTGTTTCTTTCAAAAAAACAATCCTCTTGGCACATAAACTTTATGTTCTTTCTTTCTTCCTTCTTTGATCACTATAACATGTCGATATGTGTTTATAAGTGAATCTCTCATCCTCTAAATCAAAGTGTAAGAGAAGAAAACTCGAAGTCATCAAGAATCAAAATGTTATTGAGTCCACACACAAACGTAACAAGTGTTACGATTCTCTTCTTACTCCAACTCTATCATTTGTATTAATTGTAAAGTTGTATATCCGACTTGTGTGTGAGCCGTATTTAGATGTGTTAGGGTGTATCCGGACAAAGGTGTAAGTCCGAGAAGTGTTGTAACTAGATTAGGACTTGTATTAGTTTGTCTGTTGTTGTGTGAAGACTACGTCTTAGTGTAGTTCTAGTGTGAAGATTGGGACTTACTGAAATCCTTGTGTGAAGATTGAATCGGATGAAGATTCAAGTGAACGGGAGTGCTCGTTCGTGTGAAGAAGTGGACGGAGTGATTGTTCGTGTGAAGGCTTGGATCGTGTGTCGATCTAAGTGGACAAGAGTGCATGTTCGTGTGGCCACGTGGGCCTTGGTGTAGGTAGATTGGTTCTAGCTAGGATTAGGACTCGACATTCCGCTTAGTGTCGTTAAACTTGGTGTAAGCTTGTGTACGGTTGGCTGCGCTTGAAGGGACTGTGTTGACATAGTGATTGTGACTCTCGAGTGTGGTATTCGGGGAGTGGAGTAGGACGAAGAGTGAGCTTCGTGCCGAACCACTATAAATCTCGGCGCCTTAGTTTGGTTGTGTTCTTTCTTTACTCTTTTACTTACTTCTTTATTTACTTGTAATCAAACATTTGCAGATTTCACATAATAATCAAATCTAACAATTTTGCAAAAAGAACTTAAAAAAGTAAAAGTTTTAAAACGTAATTATAAACGGTGAAATTATTCAACCCCCTCCCCTCTAGTTTCTACACGAACCATTATACAATCCTGCTAAGCTACACACTCTTTAGTTGCACAAAGGATATTTGAATGAAACATTTATTCGCGAAACTAAACACTTTTAAATTATAATACTTCTAATCAATAAAATAGAGCTAAAAGCACTAAGTGTCAATATACATTATAACGAGCGGTTTGTTTCGAAGAATATTTTTAAAGCAATTGTATTTTCTCAAATCAATTGTAATTGAAGTAAACTGTAATGTGAATGAATTGAAATCTCATGAAAATGTAATATGTAATGTAAGAAAACTAATAGTGAGTTGGTTGACTTGAAATATAATGTAAATCAAAAAAATTATGTCTCTGCTAATTTTTTATTTTATTTTATTTTGTCAAATACAACAATAACAACAACAATAATTATAACAACAACATCATCAACAACAACAACAACAACAACAACAATAATAATAATAATAATAAAGATGATAATAAAATATTTAAATTTAATAATAATTAATATAAAATTAATAAAATATTTAAGTTTAATAATAATGATATCAAATATAAAAAATTGTTTTTTATTATTTTTTATATTATTTTAGTTACAAATCTAGTAATGTTTAAATTAAAAAAAAAAAAAACATGTTAAAAAGTATTTACCCTGAATCTATTACAATAAATAAAAAGATAAAAATATAAAAGTATAATAATATTTATATTAAATAATAATAAATAAATAATTTAATAAATATTGATGATTTAAATTACAAGAATTCCAAAACATAATTATAAACTTTACATCTAACTTGCGATATAATTCGAATTCCATCACTTGATGTAACTTGAGTAATTGAGTTGCAATTACGTGTCAAACCAAACAACCTACGTATGTAATATAAATTACAATTTCTTCCATTCTAAAAACAAAAAATATTATATAATTTAATCAAATTGCAATCATCATATTACACCAGATTACGGCGAACCAAACCAAGGCTTAAGTGTATGTTATAGGTATTTGTTGTCACATTAACTTTTTTTTTTTTTTTTTTTTTTTTTTTTTTTTTTTTATAGCACAAATTATAACATATGAAAAGACATTCTTAGTCATAACATGAGTTTTTTTTAGAAAGGCAACAAAAAATAAAAGACCTCAAATAGGGAAAAACAAAATACAATACACGGCATCCCTCTTCAATTAAACAAACTAATTAAGAGTAGAAGGGACTCAAAAGAAAACAAAATACAACCATGAACTCACTGTCACTAAAACTAAACAACTACAACATTGATATTTTTTGACTTTTACACAGAACCTCACTAAGTACATTGCCACGAAGTGAAACACAAATGATCAAGCCCACAAGAGATACATACTCCCGTGAAACCTGACAATACATAAATCGCAACTAGACAAAGACAAGAACATAGCCAATTAACATTCACGATGCATAACCTGAGATTTAGAGCAGATTTACAGGCACATACGAATGAAATTGCAAACCCACATACCAGATAAAGCAAACTCACTGTACCATGAAGCCTTTGACCCATACTGCCCAACTCCAAGCTCACATTAGCAACACAATTGTAACCCAACATTAAAATGCAGCCAACATTGGCCACACTTGAAACTCACAAGCTGATAATATCCCAGGATATACCAATGAAATAAAAACATAACCTGGAACTTTACTGTAGATGCTGGTCCAATCACTCAATTGATAATGATTCCCATATTATGTCACGACACAGTAGCATATTGTAGTAGACTAAAGTTATTATATCCGTATGTTTCGAGGGTCCCATAACCATTGTTGCCAATTTATCGAATTATATTTCTTTGATCTTCTCACTATCCATTCGAAGCACTTGAGTTGAATATCTTGTATAATCTTGTTAGTACTTGAAGCTTTCTTACCGAACACACGAGCGTTCCTTTCTTTCCAAATGTAGTAACCGGATATCCAAATTGTCGCTTGCCAAAGTAAAGCTAAATTGGAGGAAACACACGAGTTAAAAGTACAACAAAACCCACAAAATAATAAATACAAACAAAACACACACGCACACAAAATCAGGAAAAAAAATTATCGATGACACGGGTTATTAGTTATTACCATACCATAATGCCTCTTATAATAATAATAATAATAATAATAATAATAATAATAAATAAATAAATAAAAAGGCTTCCTATAAAGTGCCTTCACTAATAGTCTAAAGATTACATGAAATTAAGGTCATATAAATTCATTTTTTACGGCTAAACGCACACTAAACAACTTAATATTTCTACCAAGTATCATCCGACTACAAATAGTAATACGATTAGAAAGTTTTATAATAATATAAGCAATCTAATACTATAAACATCTTAGATGATTATTATACCTTATCCAAACTCATTATTGTCTAAAAAATATTTGTTTTAGTAGTTGACTCAGTACAGACGGCCTTTCCCCAAAAGGCACCTTTTCGTATATTATCCTAGGTCTGCTGGTTCTTTGTAATAAATAAAATAATAAATTGTAAATAGAGATAAGATCTTAGATGAAGTTGACTATGAATGGCAGCTTATTGCAAGTTTTATATGCAAATATTCTGGCATTACATTTCTATATAAAGGCTAAAGCACATATACATACTCAACGTCCACTTAACATGATTTGGACGGTTGAACCCTTATCACCTATATTAGTCATCTTAAATACACATCGGATATCGCTAGGCCAAAGGTATATTAATTTTGATGTTACGTTATTAACAAATACTTTAACTAGACCATAATCAATTATATCAACATGTCTTTTAGAGTAATGTTACAACTTCTTATTTTAGCATCCAACTCTACTTTCTACACATAAAAGGTTAAAAACTCGACACACGACATCTATCATTTCTCATTACTAGTTACAATGCCCGCGCACGCGCAGGTTTTTTCAAAATTTTTAAATCATATATTTTTATTTATTAAAAAACAAATAATTTAATCTTTGTTTTGTTTGATTTATGATATTTTATTATAGTTTTTTATTGTTATAGATAATTATTTAAAAATTTTAATCTTATTATTAATTGTATATTATCTATATTTTTTATATTTATCTTCTACTCCGTACTTGATAAATATAAAATGTTACCTAATAAGAAAATAATTTTTTTTTTTAAATAAAATTATTACTAAATAAAGTATGAATTGATTTTTTTGAAATGAAAAATTCCCAATAGGGGTTTTATTTTATTATATAAAAGATTCATCTAACTTGTTGATGCTTCAAACTATAACAATATAAACCTCAGGGAGGGTAAATAAAAATACATGTTGGGAACACCAACGGTGTAGCCGCATGATACATCGACGAAGCAAAAAATGGTTTCGTTTTTAATCAAGTTATTTTCTTCAACTAACACTTTAAACAGTTGATGACCTAGCACGATGTCTGTTGGTACATTGCTGACGCGGGAGAGGTGGCCCCTAGAATAATTGGTCATATGCCCTAGCAGAAGCCAATGGTTAGCAAGACCACATGCGTTTATAGTAGAGTCTCTTGGTCGTATGCCCTAGCAGAGGCCAAGGCTGCATAAGAGAGATTAAATATGCCTAAGTGCTGTCAAAGTCTCGGCCCTAGGAGTTGTCTCAGGAAGGCAATTGGTGCGGAAAAGCACCTACCTAAAAATTGTTACAATACGAGGTGGATCACCCATGCGTTGCCGCGGGGTGATTTTCTAAAGAAAGTTTAGCAAGTGTTGCAAAATAAGAATGGTAGTAACAATATTTAAAGGCTGCAAGGTTGTCATTACATAAACTTCATGTGCATTTGCTACTGTAATGCTATACAAAAAGTGAGGTTTGCAGTTGTTGCATAGAGCATGATCCACACTTAAGGCGGATCTGCAGTTACATTGTAAGTGTGATACAAAAGATTATCAGTCTGCTAGTTCATTGAAAAATTGTAACAACGAATCCAATACTAATCATGTATTATAACACCATACTAATTGACACTAATTTCATATCTAGTTGACAAAAAAAGTAAAGCACTTGATCTTCTGCCTCTTTATTTTCTCTACATTATTTTAAGTTCTTGAATATGTAATTCATGCGACTCAAGTGACCCTTCAGTTTACGTTCCTTCTGCAAATTCATTGAAAAGTGTTAAAATGTTACCTGGGTTCTCACTTTTGTGCTTGCTATTTTCATTTTCTTCGTCTGCAGCAGCTGCAGAAATGATATTAACACGTTTCATAGGAATACGGTAGCCGGTTTCACTGCAGCAAAAGGTTTTATCTTTCTGCAATAATAATAATACAGTTTCATCAGGCCTCTATTTGTCAATGAATGTACATTTTCTATTTCTTACGTGTTAACTTACCAGTCAGGTACTAACCTCGTGGCATCAATGGTATGTCCAAGTTCATGTACGGATACATAAATGACAGAAGAAATACACATATATACAATATCACCTGCTGATAATTCATATCTCAAGTCTTGCATAACTTGTTTCTATGAAGTAGACATATATCTGAGATCACCAATTGTATTATAAGCTTAGATAATCCATATGTGGTGTTGGTATGTACCTGATATATGATCACTAAATAAATAGTACATCATTATATAAACATAATGCGTTTATCTAAACAATAAGTACCGATTACTTGTGGTTTGAAGTAGTAAAAGTCATTTCCTATAAAAATACCCTGGTGCGTAATCATATATTTAGCGATGCGGAGTAGAAGACGTTGGCTCAAGTAAGAGAGCCCAAAAGAGATATATTACATTTATTTCAATAAGTCTGATGAAATAGGAATATGCAAAAGCAAATTCTCGTTATTTGCTTATATTACTCTATTTTAAGCAAATCTCAGTAACCATTTTTCAGTTATATGACAACGTAATATATAGAAAAGTAGAAAACACAGCCGGAAAGGGAAAAAGAGAGTAACATACAGCCATTGCTTTCGGAAGGTCAAATGCCATTTGTTGTGATCTGTGTGTTATTCCTCATTTACCTGTAGCCAATTTTTTTTTTTTTTTTTTTTTTTTTTTTTTTTTTGCTTTTTTTTTTTTTTAAGTTGACAAAATAAATACGTTTTTAGCAGCCTATTATCTGGTTTCCGATTGTCCTAATACTAAAGAAAAAGTTGAGGAGCTATGGATTGGAGGAGCAAGAAGCATTCATTGTCCACAATCAGACATTTTGGCAATACTCGTGTCGTCGTGATCCAGTTCAGACGAATTCACCAAGCTTTCGTAGAATCTCTCTCCTTTCTTTATCAAATCTCGTTCCAAAGAATGCAATCGTCATCGACATCCAACCATCTTTCTTGTATACAACATGAAATCCGATACTTCTCATTCTGCACACTCCATACTGAAATAATTTAACGAAAAATGAGCCGTTTGGAAACCTTGATTTTTGTTGTATAGTGTCATTTCGTAGAGATCAACTTTTTCGGCATATTACCAATACAAAAATGATGATTTGTGTTAACTTACTAAGATTTGTAAAATTCGATATAAACTCACATTTTTCGGCATATTATATCGAATTTATGCACTTGAGCTGTACACTCAAGGTGATAGGCAGTTTATAAGCCGAAAAATGCGAGCTTTATTGACTTTTCAAATGTCAGTAAGGGGATAAGCCCATCAAAAGTATGCTAGTGACTAATTTAAATAACAGTAGACTTTTACGATAAAAGGATTTTAAAGAGTTTTCAATAAAGCTTGATATCCTTTTATATCATAACAAATAAGAAAATGTGAAGACACTTGTAAAGATAAATAGGATTCACAATAAAGTAAAGTTTTTTTGTCGTCAAAAGGATCGACTCTAATTATCAAAGATAAGAGGGTTTTCTTTTTTATTTTTTATTTATTATTTTTTTTTTAATAAATCTGCTAATGAACATATATTTTGTATTGGTAACAAATAATAAAATGAGGAATCATATACTTTTAATCAGTATTTGATTCCACTTTTGTTCATGAAGCTAAAAATTGGTTAATCAATCTCGACACTAAAATGGAGCTTTTGGAAGATATAAAGTAGAAAAAAATGTTGTATACCTTCGAGTGCTTCATCCGCTACTTGCGAGTGTTGTTGTACTAAATCTTCCTTAAGACTAATATTGCAAAGAGTTGCTAATAACTTTTCAGAAAGAGTCTTAATGGTGTCCACAAATCAGATGCTTGCGCTCAGCTCCTGCAGTCTCTATAGCATCTACAGATTGGTCTGCAACGAAATCGCTACATCTGCTACTACAACAGCAAGAGAAACCGCTGCACGCCTCCTAATTTACAAAAGAATGGCAAAAAAATCGCTGAATAAAAAACTCCAGACCCATCTTCTAGCTATTGAACGACTAAGCAACGTTAAATAAGGAATACCTTTATTGGCCCCAGTAGCCCGTTTAAAAAGCCAAGAAGAACCTTGTTCACCCTTGTCCACAGTCTTGTTTGCACCTACACTTTACTTAAAAGGTAAAAAACACACATTTTACCACCAATCACTACAAAACACACCTGAAAATTAACAACGTTAACATTAAAAGCACACGTTATAACCATCAATTACCATAACTTTTACCTCTGTTTTAGGCTTATGGATTTGTTCTTTCTTAGCTTCTAATCTACCACTTTTTTTGTACCTCAAATACGACGGCGGCTCCTGGCACACAATAATAAAACTCAATATCAAAACCATTATAGCAATTACCATCCGAATTGCCCGGCGAAAATGCATATAAGCAACATCATTCATTGATTAACCCTAATAATAGCCTCTAATGACAGCCAACAACAACATCATTAAGCCTAGTATTAAAAAGTTTCTATAACATCTTCTATATCATTTTAATATACAGTAACCATTCAAATAAACCTACTAACAATAATAATCAAAAAATTACCAACTTCAGGAGTGTTTGGATTAGCTTATATTTTGGGCTTGTAAGCACATATGAAATTGGAATATTGAATACACATAAATCAGGTCAAAAGAAGTTACCTGATGATTTTTCGAAAATCCATTTGAGCAACTAAAAACCTATCACAAAAATAATAATTATTTAAGTTATCATCTTTCCTGTTACAAAAGAGCATAACATAAATTATCAATCCTTAACACAAAATAAAAAAATTTCCAAATTACAATAAAACCCTAATTCAAAAATCCATAACCTCATCAACCCTAATTAAAACCCCAAAATTCTAAATCGAAACACAATTTGATTGATTATTGATAAATTAGAACAATAACATAAAAATTAGTGCCAATTAATTCATCAGCGTGATTTCCCAATTTTTTTAGGGTTTGCTTAGGAATTTTTTTTATAAAAGTGTTTAGCATAATCAATAAAATTAATAGAAAACACAAACCAAGTGAAAAAAAAATCCAAGCAATCTGACCTGACTTATCATCATATTTCTCAATAATCTATTAGTGTGTGTGTGTGTGTGTGTTTTTTTTAGAGAGATGAATGGTGCGGGAGGGAAGTATATTTGTGAGTGACTGCCTGAAGCAGTTTTGGGGGAAGGAATTTCCTGTGCGTTTTACTGTGCATACCCACACAGTCAACTGTAGCAAATGCTTCCAAGTGTGGAAGTAGCAATTTTAGATAAAAAGTTGTGGGGAGCAAGGCCTCACACAAAGTGTGGAAGTAGCAAAGGGCTTTACTG
The DNA here is from genome assembly GCA_030686995.1 of Artemisia argyi. Classification (NCBI taxonomy): domain Eukaryota; kingdom Viridiplantae; phylum Streptophyta; class Magnoliopsida; order Asterales; family Asteraceae; genus Artemisia; species Artemisia argyi. The sequence goes on along the minus strand of CM060708.1, from coordinate 228,708,779 downwards.
TAGCTTTTGGCAAAAAAGTTTCCTGGTAAATGTTATATTTAATAATATATTACACCCTAGTGATATGCTTTATAATAAGTTTGTCTTTATTTATAATTGTAGATGCATGATATAACACCAATATTTTGTTCTTGAATTATATGCTTGATAATATTATTTTTCTTGATTGGTAACTCTACAAGAAAAATATGTTGTTAATACAAATATCGCCTAAAAACGTTATTTATATTTTACGATCTTTGCTAAGTTTTGTTAATGACAAAGTATGAAGTTTAGCTATAAGTAAATCATCACTTTAAGTGTTTAAGTCTTGTTTAACTAAGGTTTACATTTCATTTTAAACAAAACATTGTTTTTATTTCTTAAATTAGAAAGTGTCTTGTCACATCACATTTATTTCTTAAAATAGTAATGTCACATCACATTTAGGGCAAGCTTTGTCCATATACATTTATGATAAGAAAGAGTGTTTGACTAACCTTATGCTTGCTTGCAAGTCTTGTGTTTGACTAGAAGTAATGTGATGTGACCTTGTTTGGTTTGGAAGATTTATTGCAAAAACCAACTGCAGCCCTGGCAGTACCCTGGGGATACACGGGCAGAACCCTTCTGAGGGGTCCGCCGTATCCGCCAGACCTGCAGAATGGTTTGCTATAAATACCAAATCATTTGTTTGTTTTGAGTCACCCTTTTAGGACATATTTTCACATACTCTCTAAACTAACTCAGTAACATTTGTCTTGTGTAATTCTCTTATGTAGCAAGGGACTTCACAAGATCATTCAAGAAGTTACAAGCTTCAACTCTAAAGTTGCAAGTCTTGGTAGCCTGGTCATGTATAAGCTTTGGTAGTTTATACTTCATTTGTGTCATGTATGTAGAAGTGATTGGTTAGTATTTTAGACCTCAAAATACGTAGTGTGTCGGGAGTTGTTGTACCCTTGTAAAAGAACTAACGGGAGTGGTTGTACCCTTGGTAAAGAACTCGACATCTAGCTTAGTGTCGGTAAAAGTGTAAGCGACGATGGGAGTGGTTGTACCTGTGTAAAAGAACTCGACATCTAGCTTAGTGTCGGTAAAAGTGTAAGCGACGTTGTAAAGGTTTTCTCCGCCGGTGAAAGGAGTTTGTTGATTAGTGCTTATAACTCTCGAGTTGGAAACTCGGGGCGTGGATGTAGGGCAAGGAAAAAGAGTCCTTGTAGCCGAACCACGATAAACAATCGTGTTGTGGTTTGATCGTTTCTTTCTTTATCTTTGCTTATTACATGTTGTTCTTTAGTTAGAATTGCTAGTTACATATAAAGCTTTTCAAAGAACTAAACAAGTAAAGATGTGTTTGTATCTTCAAACAAAAGTAAAGCTTTTCAAATAACTAAACAAGCAAAGTTAGGATCATCACAAGCAAAGCTTTTCAATGTATGAAACTAGTAAAGTTAGAATTGTTATTTACATAAAAAGCTTTTCAAAGAATCAAACATATAACGTTGTGTTTATATCTTTAAGCAAATGTAAAAGTTTTCTAAAAGATATTCAAGTTAAATATGACATTAAAAAGCGGTAAACTATTCAACCCCCCTTCTAGTTTTCCACAATTGGCATCAGGAGCTACGTTACTCAAGATCTTTAAAATAGAATGTATTTTAAAATTTGGATCGATCCATGGATTTTGAAAATCTCAAAGAAGGGCAACCTATTCAAAACCCACCGCTATTTGAAAAACAAAAGTTACTTGAATGGAAAAGTAATTTTGAAAACTATGTGAAATCAATTGATCAAGATCTTTGGCATATTATTTCTTTTGGTGATTTCAAACCAAAGAAAACAAGTTTTTAAAAACCAAGATAACTATCTTAAACTTGATAAAAATATTAAAGCTAAAACAATGATTTATAAAGCTTTAGTACCAAATATGAAAGAATGTATTTTTGTCAAACGGCTAATGATATTTGGAAAAATATGTTAAACTTTCATCAAGAAATATGTCAAGTCAAAGATGATCAATTTGATCTCAAATATGAATTAGAAGTCTTACAAATATTAATAGATAGACATTTAGTTGAGATAAATACATGTACTACTAGTTTAAATGTTTTAAATGAAGGTGTAAGTGAAGATGATTTCTCATATCGAGCTCTTAGTGGAATTGCTTACGATTCATGGAATAACTCGGATGAAGATGAAGCCAACCATCCGGTTTGTGATTCTCAACTAGATAAAACATCAAGCAAGGTACATTTTGAAACCAAACACTTTTGCTTTGACAAATTTATCCTAGAGTTTTCTAAACTAGAAAATAAGTCTAAACGTTTATGCAACATGGACCTGAAAACTATCTTCAAGAATGAGTCTTCAAAATCTTTTAAGAATATCTTTGAAAAGGAAATCTTGTTAGAAGATAAAATGTCTAGAATTGTGAGTAATGTTGAAATTGATCTAGAATGTTAATTATGTCTAGATTACAAACATGAGATTAAAAAGCAATATAAGAAAGGAAAAATATTAGTTAAATTTGATGAAAGCTCAAAATCTCTTGAAAGATTGTTGAGGAGTCAAAGGTTGTTTAAAGATAAAACCGGATTAGGATTAAACTCAAAAGCAACATTAACTAATAAAACAAAGCAAGTAAAACTTGTCAAACCTAGAAGAGAGATTTAGAGATAATTCAATCTCTAATAGAAACTCATGATAAAAGAATTAAGATTATCATGATCTATGCTTTTATATGATTGTCTAACCTTCTTGGATATATGAGTAATTGAGTTTCAAAGCGTGTCGTTAAATCAAGATTTTACGCGTTGTGTTTATCCTCTTGATAGCATCTCTATGCAATTTAAAAGGTACGCATTACTTCAACTTGACTTTGATTGTCTCTTGTTTCTAGCATTATGTGTTGGAATATGTATTATTGGTAATACTCTAAATGTGTTTACATGCTATTAGTAATAACTAAGATTAGATTCTATGCGACAAGGAATTTGGTCATTAGTATTAGTTGGAGATATAAGGTGTTTTGGTTCTTTAACCATCAAGAGATAAACACGAAAAACTCTTGAGTAAGTCTCACTCAACTCTTGCTTACAAGTGAGCTAACTAAGAATTTCCTAAGTGTTAAAATGTCTAACACTTTTGTGATGCTTGTAAAAAAAAACCTTTGATAAACAACATTCTCAAATACTATACTTTGAGTCTTAAATTATATTTTTCTTCAATCACTCCTTTATGATAATCTCACATAAAACACACAAGGTGAAATAAATCACATTAGCATACATTAGGATGTGTGAAAGAAAATAAATTTTCAACATCTAGGATTTACTCATCAAATGTGACACATAGTCTCATGATGTTGTACCTCTTGGACTTTTTCAAAACAAATAGAGTTCATAGTCTCTTAAGTAAGAAAACCCAAAGATTCGAGGAGTCGTTGAATATAACATTTAACGAGTAATCTCCTCCTTCTAAGATATCATCTTTGGTAGATGATGACTTAGTCGAAAGTCCAATGATGGCAAGACAAGTATGTTGTGTAAAACATTAAGAATAAAAATACAAAATAACATCTTCTCACCTTGAGTCAAAACATTGAATCAAGCAAAATTGACATAAGTTATAAAACTTGATTTATAGGTCATAGTTGTGTCTAAACAAATTCAACAAAAACAATTTTTGGAATTTAGAGTAAAACAACTAGTGAAACAAATTATATGTTTCGAAGTAATCATGTGATTATAAGTGTCAATATTTGAAAGTCTTTTTGATAATAAAAGCAAACTCCAAAAGCAAGGGATTTTAACTTAAAGACATTCTTAGTTACTCTATTGTTTTCAATGGTTAAGATATTGATGACTTATCAAGAATGAGATTAGTAAATCCGTAGGTAAAACTAAACGTAGAGAAATGTTCTGAAGACTACTTGTTCTCATAACAATTAGATCCAACATTATGTTTAGCTTTTGTCTATGTGCTCGTGTTAAAGAAGATCCTTAAACAACTCTTTAGCTGAGCTTGTTTGGATACATTATAAGGTACTACACAACTAGGATTATGGTATCCCAAAAGAACGGGATTAGAAACCATTGTGTATGCCAAATGAAATTATGTCGGTAATAAGTTGATAAGAAAAGCACAAGTGGTACTTGCACTTTTATACTTACTTACCCAATGATTCTCTAAAACACGTAAGGTTCTCAAATTAGTTTCGGATGGAGAAGCACATCAACAAGCTCCACTTGAACAAGCTAACTCACGTCGACAACAGAATTCGTCTCATCAACATTGTTATCCCTTCAACAAAGTAAGCATCGACTTCAGCGACAATTCAATACATTATGTTCTTAATTGACATATTGTGATCCATCATCATCATCTTGGTAAAAATGTTCATTGAGGAACATCTTAACTAAGAAAGTCGTATTCATTAACCATTCTATCAACGTTTTCACAAAACCTCTTGAATGAGAAGCATTCATCATCCCTAGGCTTAGTCAAGGACTCATAAGACCTAAAACCTTAGTTTTGAATATTAGGATAAAACCACAAAAATCCAGACAATACCTTTTGAATTTTTCCCTGCAGCACCCACGGTACCCTCAGACCATACGGGCGGAACCCACTTTTTGGTTCCGCCTGGTCCGCCAAAGCCACAGATTGTTTTATTTTTAATTTCAAAACCAAACACCCTCTTAACTTAATCATTCACTTTCAAACAGCCATCACCCTTTCAAAAACACATAAGCATACGAATTTTAGGGCTTTTAATCCAATCTCTTCAAATCCAACTAACTTTGTAAGTATTCTAATCACAATTACATTTTTGATTCAAGTATAACATTCTTGTTTACAATCATTAATTAGAATCTTAAGGTTTATGCATAAAACTTCTTGATTCATGAAAAACTTGGTGGCTAGTCAATTATGTCTTTCATTAGTTAACAATTGTATCCTTTTTGTTGTTACTTTGATTTTCCAAACACACCAAGTGCATTGTCTTTCAAAAATCGCATCCAAGACTAGAACATGGTTCATCACCACATTGTTAAAACAAATGAAAAACATCATTAAAACATCACTTGCATACTATCTCTTGAATGCTAAAGGGGATACATAACTAATATGTATTTTCGGGTACATTCAATCGAAGACACATTCAATTAGGAGAGTGTTGGTTATCTTTTGTTTTTATAACAAAATTTGCATAACAAAACAATTTGGTAATCAAAATGAGTCAAGATAACCAAGTCTCCACATTGTTTGCATATAGGAACACATTAGAACATCCACATTTTTAAAAGTCATTAACATATAATTTTGTGTTTTCTAGGAATCAACATGCCTCCCGCAAATAAATCCGATCACAAGGAAACCCTTAAGTACATGCCCAAACACCATAGGACCAAAGGTCTCAACCCTGTTCAAGTAGAAACCTTTAAGGCACTAGAAAAACGCTATGTTCACAAAGGTAGAACCATTGATCCATCCTTTCTAGAAGGAACATCCATTCGCCAAAACTTTGCCGCAATCAACTTTGATTGTCTCCTTGATATAGATGAGCCAATTTGTCCTAGGTCCATCTTAGAATTCTATGCAACCGTAAACCTTTCCACAAGTGTTGTTGGTAAGATATCATTAAACTTCACAACAAATCAAATACCACATGACATAGATTTAAAAGACTTAGCTATCATTCTTGGTGTCCCAAATGAGGGAACTTGCCTCTACACGGATAAGTGGCCCATTTCAAGTCTTGATTCTTTTGAGCGTTTTTATCTATACGACACACCTCTTGCTAGTAAGGAAACTATTAAGGAACATCTCTTTATTAGAACCTCTACCACTAGGGTGAATCGTTCAGGGAATATTGTACATAAGGATCCTTTTGGTATGGAGCTCAATGAGCTTAAACCACAATTTAAGAAGTGGGAAGAAATTCTTAGAGCTAACGTCATAAGTACCATAGGAAATAGAGATCATATCAACACATGCCTTTGCTACATGATCTATAGCATTTCCACCGGTCAACCCTTCAACTTAGCCTACTACCTAGTCAAAAGAATGGCCGACATACCCTTAGTTGGAACAACCGCTCTTCCCTATGGAATGCTTCTTACCCGCCTCTTTAGAGCAATCTCACCCATTTCTCCTAACGATAATGGAATGCGCCTTGACTATTCTCTCGTTCCTCACATCTTCGTTCCTTTAAGTGATAAACGAGTTTTCAAAGGTAAGGGCAAACGTACTCGATCACCTACACCATCATCATTATCATCCGGCATGAGCGAGGACGATAAACTTCCTAACTCTAAGTTACCTCCTTTAGAATACCTTCAAGCACTCCCCGTCATTGACAATGCATCCGAAGAGTTCAAGCAAACCAAAGGAATGTTCAAATGCTTTGGAAGGTACCTAAACAAGCTCAATAAGAAGATAGACCGGTTGTGAGAAGATTAAGGAGTGTTTGGCTTATGAATGCTTTAGAACCATTTATGTGTTAAACTACGTGATTTGTTTGTTTTTCATGTTTATGTTTTATTACGTTTGACGGATTATGTTTGTATGAGCTTTTATGCATAATGACAATGTTTGAGGTGTCTGTCATCTTTTTATGCTTATAGCAATTTTCACTAAGTATAGTGAAATTCTCGACCTTAAGGTTAAAGTCCTATGATATGTGTGTTTACATGTTCAATTTTTACATTGCCTAACTAGATATACAATATCTTTTTGATTTTAGGAGTTTTCGAAAAATTTGAAAATCGTCTCGCGGGTCAAAATCGCGGACTGCCAATTTTTCAGCACTGGCGGATCTGGCGGTACCCAAAATTGGGTTCCGCCAGTGTAATTTCTGGGTAACCTAGAATTGGCCCAACGGACCAGACGGAACCCAAAACAGGGTTCCGCCTGTGTATTGTGAGGGTTCCGCCAGACACCTGCATAATTTTTTTTTTTTTTCATTTTTCTTAAGTCCAAAACTTGTAAAGTGTCAAACCATTATCCTAAGTGAGAAACATCTTCCATTAACTCCAATAACCATATTAGAACAACTCTCACTCACTAAAACAATTAGGAAGCCACTCCCCTCCAAAAATTCAAATTCAAATATAACTAACCCAAGGAACCCTTTTAAAGGATCCTTCAAACTATTGAAACATTTTCAACCAAATCACATCCTATGATCACAAAGCATTGAGTGCATATGTTGGTCTTTCACTCCACCTTATTCCATTGGATTGACATGCAATGATTTAACATATTCATGAAAACTTTGTAAATCATTTGAAACCTCAATCTTTGAGTGGTAGAACATCAAATCCAAACACCCATTTCAACATCTCCTCCACCCTATAAATTTGAAAGTTTTGCAACAATTCAAATCACACCATCACAACTAAAACTTCTTCTCTCAAAACATCAAAACCACACCTTTGAAATGACTAAATCCAACACATCATCCGAGTCATCAAATTCCTTCTAAAAAATCACTAGGATTAGTGTTAAACCTTGTTGCTTCAACAAAACCGTCAAGTCAAGCTCATCTTCTTCAAGTGATGCTTCTCTTAACATTTCTTCACCTATCCAAGATTTCCTTAATCTCACTACCTCAATACAATCCCCAACACATTGTAATACCATGTAATTACCTTTCAAGAATTGCTTAATCTTGACTCCAACACCCTCTCCAACACATTGCTACACAAACATGGCCACCATTCCTCCAACAACTAAATCTTCAAGTGATTCATCATCAACTTCTCAACAAGCTCAACCAATAAACACTTCATCACCTCAATCACCAACACCTACACCAATGGAACTTTTCCATACACCTCCAACATCACCACTACCCTATTTGGAAACATTAGAAGACCTATCACCCAAATCATCAAGTCCACCATCCTTGTCACTCTTTGACACCATTGCTCAAATGGAAACCCAACAACAACCTAGTGAGCAACTAGATGATGAACCCCATCAACCATCATTAGTAGAACGGTTGGCTTACCGTTATGCTAGACCATCCATTTTTCCAAATGATCAAGGTCATACCCACTCACAATCATTTGTGTTTCACCCAATTTACAATGACCTTCATGGCAATCCTTCCGGCGAACCAAGCTTCCGCCATTTTATTCAAAACCAACAACCACCACAACAACAACAACCATCACCACAAGAACCTTCCCAACAATTTGAATATCTACTTTCTTCTTATAAGAAAATAGAAGCATCCAAATGGGAAAAACCTCCAAACCTTCATAATGAGATTGACACTCATTTAAACCACCTTCATGCCTTCAAACGTATGGTTAAGTCTCAAATCAACCATATTATGGTTTTACAAACAACACTTCACTCAACAAATGAAGGAAGCAAAAACACTACTCAACCATCCACCTTTGCTCCTTCAAGTTCAAACCATCCACCACCAACATCAACATATCAAACCCCTCTTCCACTAAACTTTCCCCGCCATGATTGCAATCATTGCGAAAGAAGCGCTCACATTAGTGAAGGGTGTCGAAGGGAAATTCGTGAGCTATCCGAAGAAATGAGGTTTATACTAAATCACATTTTGGATCTTCTACAATCCTTGTCTCACACACCTCAACCCTAGAGTCTCCAAAATGAAACAAAACCGTTTCTTTTGGAAAATGTTTCTCATTTAAACCAACAAACCAAAACCGTGTCATCCCTTCAACCTTCAAAGTAAAGCCCGCTACAACCCTCCAACCCACATTTTCATCCTTAAACAACCTTAGCCTTGTATTTGGAAAACGTTTCTCATTAAGGAAAATGATGATTTCCTTGTAGCTTTTTATGATTCCTAGTTTATTTTTAGTTCTTCTTTATTTTTTTGAAGTAGGATGGTGTCATCCAAATTTTTTGTCTTTGACTTCTTTAAGAGTCAAAATTTTACATGAAATGAATTTCATTCTACTACAAGGTTTTCATTGTCTGTTGACCATGTAGGTATAATAAGTGAACTATACCTTGCTATGGTACCATACATATATCTTGTGTTTTTGAAACTAACCTTTCTTTTTGTAGGATCATTATCCATGTTGTCTTCCTTGATACTCCATTTAGGGGAGTAATATTCAAGGGGGAGCATGAGTGGTGTATTATTCCACCTCACAACTCTTAGTTGTGTTTTAAACGTGAAATGCTTTCATGACTTGTCTTGTGCGACAACTAATATTTTTCTTGTAGGTTCAAAATCCATGTCTCCTCTCTTGGCACTCCATTTAGGGGGAGTATCGTCCAAGGGGGAGCAAGTGCTTACTTCCGCTTCGCTACTCTTCTTTTTGTTTCGACAAAAAGGGGGAGAATTTATATAAACTTGTGCTTATCACCTCATCCTTGCAAAAACAAGTTTTTATAATAACTTTATAAGACTTAACACTAAAACTAGTGACTTACTTATAAATAAAGTTTATGTTTTGTCATCAACAAAAAAGGGGAGATTGTTAATACAAATATCGCCTAAAAATATTATTTATATTTTACGATCTTTGCTAAGTTTTGTTAATGACAAAGTATGAAGTTTAGCTATAAGTAAATCATCACTTTAAGTGTTTAAGTCTTGTTTAATTAAGGTTTACATTTCCTTTTAAATAAAACATTGTTTTTATTTCTTAAATTAGAAAGTGTCTTGGCACATCACATTTATTTCTTAAAATAGTAATGTCACATCACATTTAGGGCAAACTTTGTCCATATACATTTATGATAAGAAAGAGTGTTTGACTAACCTTATGCTTGCTTGCAAGTCTTGTGTTTGACTAGAAGTAATGTGATGTGACCTTGTTTGGTTTGAAAGATTTATTGCAAAAACCAACTGCAGTCCTGGCGGTACCCTGGAGATACATGGGCGGAACCCTTCTGAGGGGTCCGCCGTATCCGCCAGACCTGCAGAATGGTTTGCTATAAATACTAAACCATTTGTTTGTTTTGAGTCACCCTTTTAGGACATATTTTCATATACTCTCTAAACTAACTCAGTAACATTTGTCTTGTGTAATTCTCTTATGTAGCAAGGGACTTCACAAGATCATTCAAGAAGTTACAAGCTTCAACTCTAAAGTTGCAAGTCTTGGTAGCTTGGTCATGTATAAGCTTTGGTAGTTTATACTTCATTTGTGTCATGTATGTAGAAGTGATTGGTTAGTATTTTAGGCCTCAAAATACGTAGTGTGTCGGGAGTTGTTGTACCCTTGTAAAAGAACTAACGGGAGTGGTTGTACCCTTGGTAAAGAACTCGACATCTAGCTTAGTGTCGGTAAAAGTGTAAGCGACGATGGGAGTGGTTGTACCCGTATAAAAGAACTCGACATCTAGCTTAGTGTCGGTAAAAGTGTAAGCGACGTTGTAAAGGTTTTCTCCGCCGGTGAAAGGAGCTTGTTGATTAGTGCTTATAACTCTCGAGTTGGAAACTCGGGGCGTGGATGTAGGGCAAGAAAAAAGAGTCCTTGTAGCTGAACCACGATAAACAATTGTGTTGTGGTTTGATCATTTCTTTCTTTATCTTTGCTTATTACATGTTGTTCTTTAGTTAGAATTGCTAGTTACATATAAAGCTTTTCAAAGAACTAAACAAGTAAAGATGCGTTTGTATCTTCAAACAAAAGTAAAGCTTTTCAAATAACTAAACAAGCAAAGTTAGGATCATCACAAGCAAAGCTTTTCAATGTATGAAACTAGTAAAGTTAGAATTGTTATTTACATAAAAAGCTTTTCAAAGAATCAAACATATAACGTTGTGTTTATATCTTTAAGCAAACGTAAAAGTTTTCTAAAAGATATTCAAGTTAAATATGACATTAAAAAGCGGTAAACTATTCAACCCCCCTTCTAGTTTTCCACATATGTGTTGGATAAAACCCCGAGATAGTTTAACACGCGCTATCACACCAGTGGCAGTTGGTATGTGCATTCTTGAGGAACCAGATATGGTGCATGACTGGTTCATTAGACTTGCAAGGAGAAGCAACATGTATTTCATGAAAGGAATACCATAAGGTATGAGATCACAAAATAACTTCAACATGTGTGCTAGATGGCAACGAACTCTCTCATAATATTCATCATGTTGGAAAGAATGGGACTTAAGCATCTTAAGTAATTTGGCTATCCATAACTACTGGATAATAATCTTGTCGATGGTGTTTCGAACAGTAAAGAGATTACGGGCGATGATGTGTTGCAGTAATGCGCCTAGGCTCAAGATCATGTGTAAAAACCCACAAAATCTCATCACTATCATTCCCATTACAAATACCTACAGTAGGTATTTCACAGGTTTTTTTTTTTTTCTTTTTTTTTTTTTTTTTTTTTTTTTTTTTTTTTTTTTTGCATTCATTACTTGCATGACTCTCTAAACCTGCTCATGTATCCACACAAGCCAAATAACTCAACACTCACATCTTATAAACCCTTGGTATGTCAAGCATAAGATCACAACAACACCATAATAATTAATCTACCAATCTAACACACTAAACATACCACAAAACCCTAATGAACCCTAATTAAGCCCTAATTAGGTCTATGTGCTTACTAAACCCTATATGCTTAACTAAACTAGTTTGAAAGTGTTCAAGGCTTAAGTATGAGTTACCTTAGGAACATTAGGATATTTTAGGACCCTTAGACCCTAGTACAACCCTTTAGAGCTTAGGTACAAGTCCCTTAAGCACAAAACCATAACTAGGTTATAACTTCCCGAAATCAGGTCTAAATTATCCCAAAACTTTCCCATAAGCTACTACCACTTAGTATAAGTCTCTTAGGACATAGTATTAGTCGTTAGGCACTCATAGGACCCTAACCTAGGCACTAAACCTTAGTATAAACCCTAATCTCTCACTAAGCCAAATTAGGATAAAACTAAACCTAAACTAGTTAAAACCTAAGCATAAGCACCTCAAGCACCTCAACCTAGCACCCTAGCACCTTAGTCATGATTAGCACACCCTAGAACCTCTAAGCACCCACACAATTAGGTGTATCACTTACTTGTCACCACATTCAACCTCTCGACTCACCACCACTACAACCGGCCTAGGCAGCCCCTTAGCTACACCATAGCCCATCCTCATCACCTCCTAGACCTCCCACAACACCCTCCAGCTTTTCTTACTCACCCCTACCCCTCCTCAACACCTCACCCCTTCTTTTCTTGCTCGCTACTCCAAATGAGCCTATAAAAGGCCTCGTACCCCTCCACACTTCAAACCCTCCCATTTCCTATTTTCACCTCAAACATTCAGTAGTATAGGATCCTTAGAAGACCTAGGAGTCGAGTGGTGTGAGTCTTGAGGCCTTGTCGAATCACATTTCCATCGCTAAAACCCTAAACCCTAGGTTAACCCTCGTTAAACCCCAACTGGTCACGTAAGCTTTCTTTACTAGTTCTATTAGCTTTAGTTTAGTCTTAGTATAGTATTAGGATGCCTTAGATCCCATAGGAACCCTTGCCTAAGCCTTGATCACTTAAACTTGCTAGTTTTCTTTTTAAAACCCTAATTATAAACTAAACCCTAATTATAAGCTGTAAGCCCTTTTTATAAGCTCTAAGGTAGTTTATATAACTTATATAAGCTAATATTAGTTAAACATAAGCTAGGAAACCTTTTTGTTTCATAAAATATAGTTTGCATGGAATTAGGACTAGTTTTGCAAAGTTTTCCATGCATAGGGGTATATATGGTAACTTTATGAAAATATTAGGTCTAGGTACTATTTTTGACATTTCTTAGAAGTTATAAGTATAAGGAACCTTTTTACAAAGTAATAAAAACCTAGGATAAAAAGTTAAATAATTATAAACTTAAAAGGACTAGTTTTGCAAAAGTTATGAAACTTAGGGTATAAATAGTAAAATCTGTAAACTTATAAGTCCAAGGGTTATTTTTGTCATTTTCTCAAAATATATAAGTTTAGGGACTAATTGTGTCAAGTATAGATAGTTATAGGTATAAATAATATAAGTATTATAAGTATAGGGTAAATTTTGTAAATATATAAAACTATAAGGGTATAAAGTGATAATATTATATAAATATAAAACTTAATTAAAGTTAGAAGCATAACACAATAATAAGGAGCTTCATGTGAGGAGTACCATGTGGATACTTCATTTTGACGAATTTGCTGGGTTTACGAATTAAAGTGCCCTGGCTCCTCAAACGATTATTGCGTGTACTTCTGGATTATGATGGCCCGAACGGTGTTATGTTATAACTAAACTTAATAACAACATAGCTCAATGGTAGGGAGCTTCACGTGAGGAGTATTAACTTCTGAATTATGATGGCCTGAACGGTATTATGTTAATAACATAATACAATAACAGGGAGCTTCATGTGAGGAGTCATATACTTCTGGATTGTGATGGCCCGAACGTGTTATATTATATCTAAACCATTAACGAACCTAATAATTATTACTTAAGAAACTTAAACAAGATAACTAAAGCTTGACATACATCCAAACCTACAACACACAAGGATACGTGAGTAAGGCAGTCTAGTTCCCGAGTCACTTTTTGCATCAATTAGATTTCCCTAAGCCCAGGTGAGTTTCATAGCCTCGCATCTTTTTAAACTTTCACTCTAAATGCTTTACAAACCCTGTGAGGGGGATACATGCTACTTGCTTTACTTTAAACCGAATACAAGTCTTTTTCTTTGGTTGTTGCACGAGTAAACTATCTGCCACCACTACATAACTAAAATTCATGAATCTAATCGTTTGTGATATTTTACCCACGCGAACGCGGATATAGTTGATAGATCTATTGGAGTTTGACAACTCCCGTTGATATTACATCTTTCTGGATGGTATCAGTAAGTACTATATTTGAACCCACTGAAGGATTAACTTTGAAAAGTTATCCTTCCCGTCCCCTCATGGTTTGGTCTGCAGACCCCATGACCCAGACTGTTAACGTGTGGTTCATGAGCTTAGTGCAACACACCCCACTCTTGATAATTGTGCATGCATCACAATTATCACACACACAACATTTTCCCAGATGGGTGTAACAACGGAACCCAGAGAACTTGTATTCACTAACACTTAAACCTATGACTCTCACTCAACACCTAGTGTTGACTTTTAAGCATGTATTCTAGGTATATCACTTCTACGGAGATATGGCAGAAGGAGGCACTGAACTCGGAGGACTTTCAAACCGGTTATTATTCAAACATAACTTAACACCTAGACTTTGTGACCTCATCAATAGTAAAAGTATATCTTTTACTATAAAAACTCTGATAATTAAATAAATGATAACTAAATTTCTAAAAACGTCTCTTTTCGAGTCGTTTTATATTACTGTAACTATGATTTCATGAAGTAATACCTCAACCCTAAATCCGTTGCGAACTTTGAAAATAGGTGTGTTACACCATGTGAAAGATAAGATGATTAAAAGAATAAGAACAAAATGAGATAAGGATTGATAAAGTAATATTATCAATCCAACACTTGAATGCAAGTATTTTTCAAATGCTTGATGTAAATCAAGGTATCTTGTGGTACTGAGAAACCGCATAGACAATGCATGTCTATTCACAAGAAATCTATGATTATAGATTGTGTCTGTTAATTACTTCAGTTAACATATGGTCTATTTAAGAACCATTAAAGTTAACCTCTTATGCGTGAACGTCTAAGAGTTACTTGAAGTGATAAGGAATGCACTTGACTAAAGTTGTTGAAGAAACTTCGTCAGGAAGTGCAACTCTGCATAAGAATGGTGTCCTAAAGGCACGCATGAGTTAACAATCTGTAACTTTGTAGAAATAATGACGTCCTAAAGACGTGCATTAAGTTAACATTTTTTTTTTTTTTTTTTTTTTGGTAACACGGACTTTCGACTCGACATTGCGAGCCAACTAATCCCACGGCGACTACCCTTTTGGATAGCCCGGAGTCGGCACAGGTGAACCTCCGTGGCCACAACCTTTTTTTAGAACCTTTTGGGATATATAGTTTTATAAAACATTTAAATTTATGAAGAAAAACTGTTTTTGCTCTACGGAGTTTATCATTTAGATGACTTTTTTAATCTTCATCAGAAAATAAAGGATATATTTTATATAATAAAGGAATAACATTTATAGTGATTTTGCAAAATCATTCTTATTAAAAAAAATGGATCAATAGGAGAGCTCGATTTTGATACATAAGCGAAATCAAGCAATATGATTGGCCAATAAATTATCAAAATTGAATTGATTTTTGTCAAACTTTAATAAATTTGGTGAAATTTGGTTAAAGAAAAAAACACATAAAAATATAGGTGTCAAATTTATAAAAATAAAAACTTAAAAAAATGATGTAATTCATAAAACTTTAATGGTTGAATTTTAATTGTATTATACAGAGTTAAGTGTAAAGAGTTATGATATTTAGACCTAACAATGAGACCTACTAAAGACCAATACCATTCATTATTTGACAAATGTCCACATTTTCTTTTTCATCATTTCCCACCAATTAATTTTTCAAATGCAGTAATCACATCTTTAGGTCTAATTTTAGGTCTAGATCTTAGGCATACAAATCATTTTTCAAGTGTAAAATTATAAGTCTCCATAATTTTTAATAACTTTAGATTATAAACAAATAACCTCTTACACTTTATACTCCTAGACTTTATAATATGAACTTTGTTTACAATTACATATTTACATGAGTATTAGTTTGTGACTTTCATCTATTAAAATTACAAAATTTTGAAAATATACGAATTAGTTTAAATTACAAAATTTCCCACCAGTTAATTTTTCAAATGCAGTAATCACATCTTTAGGTCTAATTTTAGGTCTAGATCTTAGGCATACAAATCATTTTTCAAGTGTAAAATTATAAGTCTCCATAATTTTTAATAACTTTAGATTATAAACAAATAACCTCTTACACTTTATACCCCTAGACTTTATAATATGAACTT
Source organism: Artemisia argyi (assembly GCA_030686995.1). Taxonomy (NCBI): domain Eukaryota; kingdom Viridiplantae; phylum Streptophyta; class Magnoliopsida; order Asterales; family Asteraceae; genus Artemisia; species Artemisia argyi. The sequence goes on along the minus strand of CM060708.1, from coordinate 228,692,818 downwards.
TGTTTACAATTACAGATTTACATGAGTATTAGTTTATGACTTTCATCTATTAAAATTACAAAATTTTAAAAATATACGAATTAGTTTAAACATACGTTAAATATTTTTAAAATAAATATTAGTTTTAAAAACGTTAAATAAGGACTCATGTTATCCTATTTAAAAGTTTAATTTATACATACACATGTTTGAATATTAACTACAGCTAAAGTATTATTAACGGTAATATAAATATCAAATAGTAAGCATGAACTACTGTGATATGAAAATAAATATAAGCAATTATGTTTATAACAACTACTCATTTAATTATTATTTAAAGTTTATATACGGATATTCAGAAAAACATTTTTAAAAATTTTACGGAGTATATTTTAACTTCATTAACGCTCATTATGTGCTAATAAAATCGCACATTTTGTACAACATGATATGAACAGTTAAAGTTAAACAACAACATCAACATCAACCCCAATATCTATGTCAGCTAAACAAAGCTAAATCTTTCATCAATAAAAAAATTTACAAAATATTAATAGATATTAATATATAATGAAAAACTCATTCATATTAGTAGTTGTATTTATATCACAAATTTTCAAGGGTAAATTCTCATATGTCGATATAGAAAACTAAAATTTTAAAATAAATTTGATTTATTTGTGAACCTCGTGCGTATACGAGACTTATAACTAGTTAAAACTTTAAAAGATTTTCGATCTTTTTCTTACCCTTTTTTTTAATTAAATCTAGCATGGATGTTTTATAATTAAATCTTTTTCTACCGTTTTTGACTTTTTTCTACATATACAGAAATTGTAATGACATAGGCATGACCAAAAATAAGTACACGATTATTAAAATAAACAAATCAACATAGTTTGTTACTAGTACAATTTTATGAAATCAACTTTATTACTTCGTATTACTTATAACTTAAAAAGTAACCGAGTTTACGTAAGTGAATCAATAATTTGAAAACTAATCACTTGTCGTTGTTGTATTACCCATTAATCACTATTGGGATTCGATAGTTATGTTATGAAAACTTGTCTTTCACATCGTGGACTGCAATGCTTGGACACAATGTTTACCTTTTACAAGTGCAATTTGACATAGTTGAATTCAGTGTAAGTTCCACTTTTATATTTGTATATACTACAGTAATAACAAAAGTAATTAATCAGTTAATTTGTTTATTATACTTTTAAAGAAAAAGATTGTTTCATACGTATATGTTTAATGGGAAATGCATCTTGAAGCCAACATAGAGTTGCATACAAAATATAATAGTGGTCACCATCAACTCACAACTATTATTGACTTTTGTGTTAATTACAAAATCATTACGGAGTAATTTTTTGCAACTTTGTTAAAAATAAACAGTTGGTTTTTCCGATACTGTGTGATCTAGTTGTTTCATTAATGATTAATCCATGTTGGTTCAAGAATCTATTTTATTATAAAGTTCATCTTTGGTGTTTGGCAGTTCAAGTTGCACTCAAGAGCTCAATTTTGCAGAAAGCGATTAGTTTCAGTTTCACGAGTGGCGGCGGCAATTTCTACTTTATTCTCAAGCCATTGTAATATAAGATGTCATCTTGCATCCTCTAGTTGTTTATCTTCGTTTGGATCATTTGTGATTATTTTCAATACAACAACTTTTGCCAAATAATAATAATAATAATAATAAATAAAAGAAAAAAAAAAATTGTTCTTTCTCTTTTTGATTAAAAAAGTTCTATGTATTACCACCAATGGGTGACGCAAAGGTAAATCTATTTATTTTATTGCACACTTGTAACACTTAGTTAAACAATGGATGTGTGATTAAAACATTACTAGTAAAATAATACAAGTTACCCCCTCACTGAACCAAAATATTATTTTGACAAAGTTAAGTTTCTAAGAAGTAAATGATAGATCTGATAAAATCTTTACAAATAGGGCAGAAAGTGCCATGTAAGAGCAAGGAACAATAACATATTATAACAACAATTTACCCGTCATGTCAGTGTCACATTATTTCAACACCAAATAACATAACATAAAAAAACACCAGATAATCATAACATCAAATAACACCACCTTTTGAGATCCGTTTTTCTTTTTTAATTACAATTTACAAATTCTATCCTCAAGAATTTCATGTATTAAACATTCAAACACTTTATTAAAAAAACTAAACATTACAATACAAAATAAAAAACATTACAATTTAAAAAAAACGACATAAAAGAAATTACGAAATGAAACATATGAAATAAAATACGATAAGTAGATAAATTAAACTAGTCGGTTGGCAGATCTGGCAACTTATATTTTTCTTTGATTCTCTGTTTTTTTATTTCGATCCAATATGCCGCGCCCGGATCTATGTCACTCATTTTCATACCGAGAAATTTAAATTCTTCCAAATGCGTAGTCGTACGTCGTTTGGGCCGCTTCCCGTCTAAGTCGAAGCTCGGTTGACATACCTTCCAAATTGCTTGACGCACTTCCCCCGGTGCTAGTCGAGGTATCAGACTTTTGTTTTTTTTCCGGTGCGCATTTTCCCGGCTGGACGTGGTCTTGCTTCATCACCGAATAGATCTTACTTGCTTTGACTAGGGACGTCTCCGGTTAAGTCAATCGGTTCTGGGCGTCCCATTTTGGACATGCCCTCAAAAACCATGCATCATCTTGAGCAAACGAAACACCTTTATGCTCGTCACGATACATTTATCTAACATGCCTCGTATCATCCACTTCACTTTCACCACTTTTTGTCAAACGTTTAGCACATGTGTAAGCCACTTCGAACTTTTGGCAATTTGCGTTCAACGTATGCTACTTGCTTGATAGCATATATTTGTTACGAACTTGGAAATTTTTCCAGTTGAACTCGTTCATAATCCGATACCAAAACGTGGTGGACTTTTGAGAAGCTCCAACATTCTTATCCTCGGAAACGGTCACCCAACACACGGTAAGTAAAACTTCATCTTCCGGTGTCCAACGTAACGTAGTACCGCTCACGTCGAGATTTTTTTCATTATACACCTCCGGTTCTTCGGCTTTTTTTGCCATACGTTTACCTCCAAGTTTTTTTTTTTTTTCGTGGAGACGTAGCTTCGGGGTCCACAGCCGCCGCTTGTGAGGATTGCGTTTGTGGTGTTGGCAGTGTTTGTTGCTCTGTTTGGTTTTGTGAGAAATTTTGTTGCGACATTAACATAAATTGGTGTTATTGTTCGGGTGTCAAATTAAGTGGGTTAGGATTTGAGGAAGATCCGATGTTGGGGTTAGGATTTCCAAAACCCATTAAGTTCAAAAAACCTGGATGGTCACGTCCCCACATTGTTTTTTTCTTTTCGTGCGTGCAAATATGAGTATATGATTTTTTTTTTTTTTTTTTTTTTTTTGATTTATTTATTTATTTTTGGTGGTGAGTATGGCTATGTTTGGCAAAAGTAGCTGTGAGCAGTAGCATTGAGCAGGAGCAGTGTGCAGTAGCTGTGAGTTGTGAGCAGTAGCCAAAAAAGCTCACAGCTTCATAAAAAAGCATTGGGAAAATGAGCTTTCCTAAAAAATAGCAAAGCCCACAGCTCTCATGCCAAACAAACATAAACAATCTCCAAAAAAGCTCCGCGCCAAACATAGCCTATATGTTGTATTTATATGAGTATTATTTATTTATTTATTTATTTTTTAATGTAGCCGTTACGTTTCATACAAGGGGTTGTTTTGCAATTTTGTCCTTGGCCTTTAAACGTTACAACGCAAGTTAAGCCATCAACATAATTTGCAACGCGAGCACAGAGCAAACCATGTGGAAATGGAGTTAACGCCATAACGGCGTGGAAATTTGTACACCTAGGACGATTTTGCGTTTCTACATTATGAGCCTGTGCTCTACGTTATTGCAGTTGCTTCCATGTTTATCTTTATCTTTTCTGTTTAATTCGTTGGTGCCTTTCACACTTCCAAACCCAATAAATAGCGTAAAAGTGATTGTTTGATTATGATTGATAAATAAAATAATAATAATAAAATTATAGGTAAAAAAACAAACATATCCTGCTTTTGTCCTAATACTCCCAAAGGACTAAATGAGTAAATGACTATCTACATATGAAAGAATAAATATATCAAACTATTGTTATCAAGAGATATCTAAATGTACTTTTGTTGTGTGAGAAACTTAATATTTGAATGATTGTAAGTTCAACTTCTACTTAGAAAATCTGAAATAATTTGTGATGTATATTCATATATTATGAAATAATTAAATGTCATTCAAAAAAAAAAAATAAATATCAACTATTATTATTTCATCTATCTGACTTAGCATAAACATAAAAGAGACCCTTACATGAACAAGATTTATACATGCTTCGTAGATTAAATTTAGTGTTTTGTTCATTGATAGCGATTATTCTTTTGGTGTATAGGTTTTATCCACGTTGCATTGCTAAGACATGTAGTCTTATCTTTATTAAAACGGATGAACTAATTGTATAAGGAAAACACAAGAGAAGATAAGGCCATCACTATTTAAGGTTTGTTAAATAGACCTACACAAATAGTATAAATCAAAGTCAAATATTCTTTATGATGATTTATGTTGCACACAAACTTGTCATTCATTGTGGTTAGTTCATTTCCACATTGTAAAGCAATGATTTCTTGATAATGACATCTTAGTAATGGCAAATTGGCTAGTGGATCTTGATAATTTACCCATTATTCATTCATTCATATTGGAATTTTTGTATCTCAAGTAACAATTTTAGACACGACACGATAAACGACACGAACCTGATACGAAGTTAAACAGGTTTGGGTTGAGAATAAACGGGTTTGGTTCAAAAACAGGTCAACTAGTCTAACCCGTTTAATAAACGGGCCGTTTTTGGGTTGAGTAAGAGTTAAACAGGTCAATACGTGAATCCGTTTAAGTATATAAGCCTCTAAAAATTAAATATATAACTGGTTTTAATGTTGGATATAGATTAAATATATTTTATTATATACTTAATATGAGTGAATTACGATTATAATGCAAATATTATTGAAATTGACACTTATAACTCAGATATCATTGAAATTATCTTATAGCTATTTGTATGCTATTTTTATTATATTTTAGATGTTTATATCATTTTTGCATTTAAACTAGTTAAAGCAACAAAGCACCAACCTTATTCACTGCTTGACCTATCTTAACTACATTATAATGCATTTAGGCCGTTCCTAAAAAGGCAGTCTTAAAAAAATAAAACCAAAAATATTTCTTTAATTGAAAGGATTTCAAACTAACACATACGAATAGGAGTTAAGTAACATTATGAATTTTACTATCTTTAATTGTAGGAGCCACTAATATTTATGAACCTCATTAACTTGCAATAGTCCATTTAATCAATGTGATATAACAGCTCAATTAACTACCTTTTAATGCATATTATATATATATAAAGCTTACAAATTAACCCACGAACTAACACAGTTTCATCTCAGCTTCTCAACACACATTACACTATTAATAATTTAAATTTTCTAATTTTAAAAAACATATATCTACTACGTTTTAAAGTATTTGAGACAATACTAGATAAGGAAGGTTTAAAATAAAAAAAATATTTGCTCGTCATAAACAGTCACTCGGTACCTGCCGCCGTATTGCGCGGGTACCCTTCTAGTATACTTAAACAGGTTATACGTGTCACAAATAGGTTACGCCTGTTATGCAGGTCTGGGTTAGGGTTGAGCTTCTTGACACGATTAATAAATGGGTCGTGTTTGAGTATATGTTATTTCAACCCGCAAACCCGCGAACCCGAATTGGTCCACGAACACGACTCGATTGACACTCCTACTCAATGGTACCTAATTGTGTAAAAAGCTCTTTAACCAAGATGGTTATGGGTTCAAGTTCTGCTTAGGATATGTGAAATATATTTGTGCTATAAATGTTGTGAGATACTAGTTAAAATTGTCGTTTTAAAAAAAAAAAAAAAAAAATTATAAAAAAAATAATAAATAAATAAATAATTGAAACTTGTTTTATTTTTTTCCATGATTCATCTAAACATGTTATAAATGATAATTTAACAACAATATATTAAACATGGTTCATTTAAAAAAAAATAATAATAAATAAATAAATAAATAATTGAAACTTGTTTTATTTTTTTTCCATGATTCATCTAAACATGTTATAAATGAAATTTAACAACAATATATTAAACAAGGTTCATTTAAACATGTCATAAATGATAATTTAACAACAATATAGTAAACATGGTTCATTTGTTTGTTTTTTGTTTTTCGTGTTTTTTTTTTTTTGTTTTTTTTTTTTTTTGAACTTTTGTTCCTTAGTTAATGAACCAAATAGTTGCCTTCATTAGTCTTTGAGGCAACACTTTTAACAACAATATATTACACGGAATAACTAAATCTCGAACAACTTAACACTAGACACGTGCCACGCAAACCCAAACGAAGCCCGAACACACTACACTGAAACTCAACATACCACTGGGACCATAACCTAATGAAACTAAAATACCAGAACCGACATCGGACATCCATGCTCACACACGACGTTTGTCAACAAAAGATCAGTGTAATGGCAAAGGGCTACTGATTTCAACTGATCCTAATTTTGGAGTTAAAAACTTGCAAGACAGCAACCCAAAATAGCAAGTGTATTTTTTAGGATGGTTAACCAGAAATCTGGATATAAATGTGATTTACTATGTTATATATGATAATCCCCAAGTGTGTCATACAAAATTTTAAACATCAATCAATGCTGCATCATGCTTGGATTACTCAAACTTACAAATATGTTTTATAAGGAAAAAAACATACAACATTATTTGGCTACGGTTTTTCTCAATCTTCAGCTCCATTGCTCACCTTAATTTCCAATAGCCTCTCCACTGGCTGCCTGCATATTGGGCAACGGTTTGTTTGGAACCTCAGTACTTTAGCACATCCGCTGCACATACACTGAAACCAAACCAACTGACTTTAATATATTGGATCATAAAAAAGATTATACATGTGTTTGTGAGTGTAAAAGAAAGAAATGTTACCATGTGACGGCAAGGAAGGACTGTAGTGTCCCGAGGTTCTGATAAACAGATGACACATTCTTTGCCAGGATCATTCCCATCAAAGTCAGCACCATCGACTGAATTACCAATCCCATAAATCTCCTGCAACTCATATCTCATTCCATTCACCCACAGGATTTGTTTGGCCACACGTACCTGATATTCACCTTTTTCCTTCTCAAACACCGCTTGCGTTATTTGGGAATTAGTACTAACAGCTCCACCATTTGTACTCCCGTCTTCTGATACACATGGACTTGCTTCTGCCTTAATTACTAGAGGATATACACCCTCGTCACTCACTTTTACTAGTTCTGATTCATCAAATGCTGAGAGATCTATACCAGTCCCAGATTCTTGTCTGAATTTCTGGCCCAGACCTTGTTGGAAGGCGACTGTAATTGGTGGAAGCAGGTCTTGTTTTGTTGGAGTCATGTTACAGTCATCCCCCTCTTTTGCAAAGAAATAAAGGGTAATGCTGCAAAAAAGATCAGCATATGTTAAATAGAAAGACAAAGAAAACAAAGCAACTCTATATGTCATCTATACCATAGTACGCAAAAGAAGACAGAAATGTAACGACACCTCAATGCTATCACAATTTCAGGAGTGGTTGCCTAAGCTTAGTTTGTGGGTTTGAGGCTTAAAGCATATTTATAATAAGCAGCTTACGGCTTATGATGAATACGCTTATAGCTCGTTTTGAGTCTTTGGATTACCTTATAAGCTATGTTGTTTGGATTAGCTAATGTTGGTAGAATAGTCTTTCTGTTATAATAGCCGAATATAACCTTAAGCCCCCCAAAAATGCCACATAAAAAAGAGCTTATCGAAACCCCCCCTAAATAAGCGCATAAACCTAGCTTTCACTATAAGGGGCTTGTGTTTTCTAAAAAAGTTAATAAGCACACAAAATAATCTAACACAAATACCCCTTCATGAGTTTTATGGTGAATGGTTACCCGCAACACATCAACACAACTACACTAGACTATTGTGTTGTGGAAAAGGAGTCCTTTAGTGCCTCAGGGGACCTCAATTTTAGGGAATTCAATGAGCTTTAGATCTAAAGTACTGATTTAAACTAATATGTTAGAATTAGGGGATGCATCTATGTTTAGCTTAAAAGAGTCGTAAACAAATAGAAAAATTTAACTTGACCCACAAAAAAAGGATCAACCAAACACGCTAGTCTTGGCGTCTTGCTGTCCATGCCCTTAGTTCTTTTTGTTTCCATTTTGTGGCTGTCATCTTCAATTATCCTCAAGAATGAGACCCACGATTACATAATTTGATCCCTCTCACAGCATATAAACAAGACTCACAAAACGTCATGTATGTTAGCTTGTTGCAGATCATGTATGTTATATAATACGTATAAAACAGTAGACAAAATGTGTCTATGCAACACTTGGTAGTCCCACAACCAGATACTTTCTGTTACAAAATGTGACTTTTGAAGTCTTGACACAGTGATTTAGCAGCCCCTAATTGTTACAGGCAAATTATAACTATTGTAAAAAGTTTATCCTGTAAGTTATACAAAATTACAACCTTTAGGCATGCTACATATTGATAAAAATATATCTAAGGTATTTATGTAAAATACTAATTGATTGCCCCCACTAGGAAAACTAAAAAGCCCCAAGTGACATGTTTTTGCATTGATCAGCCTTTTGGGTGAAAGCCTATCCCATATACTTGCTTCTTCCAACGAAAAGGGTCCAAATTTTCTTTTCGAAGCAAGCGTAAATCAGAGTTCTTTTACAGTACTTTATAATATACAGAGTACTATGAACAACCTTACATTATTTGCTATCATGATCGTTTTATTGAAAAATGAAAGGGGCTCGTCCTGTTAAGCTATGAATTTATCAAACAATTACCAGTTAAGGGCAAAGTCCCTTGATTCACACAACATAAGCAAAACCAAGCTCAAACCCCGGTGCCCATTGGAAACAGCAGAAGCCATATTCGAGAGCATATTCTGCTCAAAATACCACTTAGGTTACAAACTAAAGTTTGATGATACATGAACTTGACAGCCATCAAGATATCTTGGTCCCATTTTATCTCTCCATGTCAACAAAGCACAAACCATGCTTTCATCACTAACTAGATTGTATATATCCTTAAGCCGATATGCACTACTTTAAACCATCAAATAACAAAATATATTCTTTTCAGGCATCGATCTTCCATGCAGAACTTGACCAAAAGTCATGGCATAAATAGTCCACTCAAAGATACAAACTCTAATACAATTAACAGAATTACCCTTATGAACAAAAAGTTAACATGTGACTAGTATGCCCATATGATCAGTCAATTCATACACCCAAAACTCCAAAAGTCACACATTAAATATCTTCAAGGTGCTTATTTTAACATAAAGTAACAATCTTTTACATCTTTAAATCATATAACATAAATAAAAGGTTATACCTTCCAGCACTATTAGCATCATTCGCAAAAACAGCAAAAAGTTCACTCAAGGTATAAACTCTAAATAAAGTACAAAACTACCTTACACGTAATAATTAACCATATGATCAATAAAATTTCCATGATGCGTGATTTAACCAGAAAGTAACAACCTTCAACACCTATTATCATAGTATACAATTTACAGACCTACGCTTATACACAAAAATCACTAACATGTACACACAGTAAATATTTTCAATTTGCGTAGTTTAATAAAAAGCAACAATCTTTAATATCCTACGATCACATATCATAAAATAAAGTTTACGCCTCCCAGCAACATTAGCATCATAGGTAATACAGCCAAAAGTTCACTCAAGGTATAAATTTTGTAGTGTGCAAAAATGCTCATTTTTATCATTGTACTATTTGTTTCTCCATTTTGGTCATTATACTTATTTAAAGGTATTATTAGTCACTAAACTTTTTAAAAATCTTTGTCCACTCAATATATCCATACAAGCTAATTCAAAAATATCTGGTTGCCAATGAACTAGATACCTAGTTTTGATATAATAGTGACCTAACAATGACAAAGACTAAGGGTGTGTTTGTTTTTTAAAAAAAAGTCTTACTAGCCATCTTACTCCCTCTTAATCTTACCAGTTAGAGGTGGGCAGACGTTTTGGTTGTTTGTTTTTTTCTTTTGAGCCAGACCCAGTTAGACATATAACATCTTACTCAGTAAGAGGTGGGGGACTTGTCTTACTGCCTCTTACTCAATAATTGAGATTGAAGACTCGTGTTAATATAATATATTTGATGGTTTATTAACTATGTTATATTTATGATAAAAAGTGTTATTTCATATTTACACAAGTTACTTAAATAAATTACAGAAACGAGCACTTAAAATCATTCGGACAATTATACAAAAACAAACAACATTATTTCGTTTAAATTTAGACGTTCTACCCACCTCTTACTAGTAAGATGTGGTAGTCAGATTCAGACCTAAAACATCTAAATGAAACAAACACACCCTAACATTTTTGCAAAGTACAATCAACCAAAAGATATCATCAACTTTAATACAGATTACATCACTACCCTTAAACATCAAAATGAACCACCATATGATCAGAAAAAATATAAAAATGCATAATTTAAAAAAAAACAACAATCTTGAGCAACCTATAATTACATAACACAGAGATCATACCTTCCAGCAACATTAGCATCATAGGTAAAAAGAAAAAGAAAAGGTTCACACAAGGTATAAACACTAGAACCAAATTACAAAACTACTCGAGACACAGATTAACCACTATCTCCTAAAGTGCTTATTTTAAGCAGAAGCAATCCGAAATACCGTCTCAATGGTATAAACTCTAACAAACTTACCAAATCACCTTGCCTGATTTAACAAAAAGTCACAATTTATAGAGCATATAATCACGTAACAAAAAATAACTCATCATATTTTTATAAGCTAACAATGAACTAAATATCTAGTTTTAACATTATAGTGACGTAACAGAATAACAGATAACATTTTCGTAAAGTACAGCGACCTGGAGGATCAATAACTTCAATACACATTACAAAAGCACCCTTAAACACAAAAATTAAGCACCTTATGAACAGTAAAAACCACCCAAATCCAAAATTTAACAAAAAGCAACTTATAATCAGATAACATAAATTAAAGATCATACATTCATACCTTCCATCAACATTAGCATCAGAGTTAAAAATCAGCAAACAAGTTCACCCGGCATACACTCTAACAAAAACTACATAAAATTGAACCATATGATCAGTAAAAATCACCTAAATGCATCATTTTACAAAAAGTAACACTCTTTAACACCCCTTATCATACATCCATACTATACAAATAACATATACAAAAAAGTTACTACTAACATCAAAATACACAGTTCAACAAAAAGTAACAATCTTTAACACCATACTTTCAAGAATCATACCTTCCAAATAACAAATAACACTAAGCTACCATCACAAATAACAAAATTACCTAGAATAATAAACTAGTTTTTCCGTGTTCAGGTTACCATGAAAGGGCGAGTCTTTGACTCAGATGTACGCGGCCTAACCATTTCACACACAACATGTTTGTAAGCACACTAGGACGCGTAACAAAACTACCCATATACACACACACAAAATCACCATAGAAAACCATATAACCACTAAAAAAACCCATCAAAAGAATATATATTATATATATACCTTCCAGCAACAGTAGCATCATAAGTAAAAACAACAAGAACTTTCCCAGGGTTAGACTCATCAGCTTCAACTTTCAAAGTCTCTTTCTTCAAATTAACATCATTCCTAATAGTAACAGCTTTCTGATGATCAACATAAGGCGTAGGCGTCTGCATAACAGGTCCACAAGGTGGCAACGGATACCTCCCTCCAACCCACTGTCCACCTTCACCTTGTGGGCCCCCCACTGGCGGAGGAGGTGGGTAGTAAGCCCCTGTTGGGTAGTTGTTATAGCTAGGCGGTTGTTGTGGTTGTTGGTTGGTTGGGTATGGTGTGGCTGCTGCGAATACGTAGCGGTTGGCGTTGAGTTGTTCGGGTTGTTGGGGTGGTTGGGACGGTGGTGGTGGTGGGTTTGATCGTCGGTGGTGGTGGTTGTTGCGACGGCGGTTGGAGGAGCTGTTGCTGCTGCCGACATTACCCATGATGATGATTAAGGTACGAGGTTGGTTTGTTGTTTGGTTGGTTTTAATGAAGATTTAAGAAACCCATATGAATAAGAATTGAAGGAGATGTGAAGAGTGGGTGGGGAGGTGGTGGAGGTGATCACGAAAAGAAGCTCCACTTTAAAACGGAACAAGAACCAAACATATGTCTTCTTATGTGTACTTATGTACTTTGTTATATGTAATTATATGTATATGAGTATATCTAGTATCTAGTTGTTTGTGTCATGGTGTGTGTATAGGTTGTGATTCGGTGTACTTTGTGACAAGTTGTACACATTTTTATATCAAATTTTCTTGTTTTAGAGGTTATCGACATGCTGACACATAAGAAATGGATGTGATTCACTAAAAATGACACCCAAAATAACATTGAATTATGTTTTATTTGCACTCGTGTCAATTCGGTCGATCCGGCTCGAAGGGAATGGTACGGGCCGGAGCTAGTAGGATGACCAGGAGTATTGAGTCACCCCTAATACTCACTTTGTTAGGTAATCATTCGGACCATACGTTATCTTCTTATCAGTTTTGTAATTAGGTCTCGTTATTAATATCGATATTTTGATAAAAACTCATAAATAAAAACTTAACGAATCTATATAGCACAAAAGTTAATTTACTTATGAAACTATTTTGTTCTAGTTTAGCTTAGTATTATTACAGTTTTAGGTTGAACGATGGGTTAAAAAGCAACGTATATAATGTCATAATTTATACGTCAAGTTAATTCGGCTTCCCTTAACTTAAAATCCTCGCTTGCCTCTGGGTACAAGGATGACTTGTGTCTAGGAGTGCATCATGGGAAAGGATCGAAAGGTAACCTATGAAAAAGGGACGGGAGATTTGCTCCTCAATCCTCATCTAGGGTCCCGTAAAATCTCCGAGAGCTTTATCTTGTTAAGTGGACTCGTATCTTGTAACGCTAGAAACTGAATCACTAAAACACAAATAAAATACACACACACACACAAAACCAACATCGTTCAAATGACACTACCAATAACGTCGACCATGCCAGTGAGTTGCAGTGTGGGATGGCATTCAGTGTCATCCGATGCATTGAGGATAACATTGTGATATTATGTGCTCTTATAATTTACAAGACTCTTTACTTAAGAGCAACCCTAACCCTCAATTTATACACTTTGATGTGACTCTAGCTCAATGATCGTATCTTATATACATTGAATTGTTACTTATTATTAAGAATTATCGAGTAATTTTTGGTTGTTTCACAAAAACAATTTTTCCATCTTAATAAGAATGTTTATGCTTGAGAATAAGCGCATGAAAACTAGCCCAAAGATGCATGTGAGATTTGAACTTGTGTCTTTGAGTGAAATTTTATGTTACCATAATTAAAAAGCAATTATTCAAATTTCATTTTCCCTTTTCAGAAAATCTTGTGTTTGTTTCATGGGTATGTAGACGAGGTACTGGGTTTAATTACTTAAAAAAAATGTTTCGTATGGTAGGTTTATGTTTTACCTTAAGATTGAATCCAAATAAGATGTACAGCTATTGCTAAACCAAATATAATGTTTATTTGGTTTAGTGAACAATTTTCTTGATGTTTATATGTTGGCAGAAAATGAGTTGGTGAGTGTCACATGAAACTTATATTGGCGATGACTCGTTCTTGGTCTAGATTAGAATTCCTTACGAAACTTTGTTGTGGAGTTAAGAGAATGCACTTTTAAGATGACGTGGTTTTACGAATAAACAAAAAATAAAATAAAATAAAAATAAAAGAGAAGAATCAAAAAGAAACTTGAAAACGTTGTACGTGCAGTCAAGACTACGCTCCACATCATTAATGATAAGAAATGGAAGATGGCAGCATTAAAGATAAGATCAAAGAAAGAACAAAAGATGCTATGATACGATGTCCTTATGTGTGATTTCCTATATTGAAAATTGTTTTATTTGTTATTTATGAATATTTTAGAAGGTGTAGTAATCCGCAAAAGACCTAAGAAGCCAATACTAGTTTTGTCGTCCATACGGTCGAAATCACTCTATACCTACAATTAACCAAGTTTGTAATATTTGACGGAGTGCTTGGTTTGTAGAGAGAATGGTTATGGTTACGGAATCTTTATGGTTTAGAAACCCACATGTTTGATGAGTTTAGAGAATGGCTAATTTTGAGAGTTTGATGCCAAAGTCAAAAGTAAAACCAATTAACCAAAAAATTGTATTAAAAATGAAAGTCATTCTTTTCATTTTCATACCCTCAAACCAAACACCCTTTAATATATTATATATTGTCTTAGGAATATCTATATTTTTGATACTTGCACCAAAGTAGAAGTCATGAGAGACACTATTTAATCAATCTAATCAATTCATACAATCAATCATAGTCAAATGTATGCTTCAAAAAAAATATATACGGATGTCTTAGACCTGAATTACGATGACATTCACTATATACAATCAATCCAATAAGAATATATATACGGATCTTTATTGTTATGATTACTTACAAGAATATATCTTAAGAGACTAAATTCAAGCAATCTCATGATCCAAGCATCAAAATCAAAAAGACACTTCATTCACAGCCCTACAATAAATTATAGTTGAATATTTTCACTAAAGTGCCAGAAATGTTCGGGGAAACATGTACCATTGAAGTTGCTTAAAAGGTTTTTTCAGTTTGGTCCCATACAACTAATATAAGTTATCCAGCAAAATAAAGTGGTTTCCACTAGCCCAAGTAATACGGGTCCCTTCATCCCTTGTATTGATGATTTGCGAGCTAGGAGCAATCATGGACAAGAGAATATATCAATTGAAATCATACCCAAATTATCTTGCAAGATTTGTTGGATCAAATTGTCTCCAAATAGATGAATCTATGCTATAGAATGTGGAAGTGTATATTTATATGTACGTACTTAAATCTTTTGATCAATATAAGGCTCTTTCGTGACACCTTTGTGGTATAAGTTGATTGGTGTGTTTGTCAAAAGTAGCAGTATTAGTGAGCAGTAATAGTTAGTTAGTTTATTTATTTTTATTTTTATTTATTTATTTTTTTAAACGTAAATGTAGATGTAATAATAATATGTAAAATAGCCTTTAAGTGCTCATCACTGTTAAATACTACTTCATAGAGTGTTGGAAAACAAGCATTCCGAAAAAATAAATAAAACTACTTTCTGCTTACCAAACGAACATTAAAGATTACAACAGTTAACGCTCCTAAATATATTTATAATTTTGGATAACCTTTCAAAGGATGCATGTGAATTTTAGAGAAACTTGAGCATAAAGAAAGAAAAAAAACTTTCCATTCGTCTTTTAAGTCTTATGGCTATTATATAGATTGGGCCAGGCCCATATAATAATAAATTGGGCTGGGCTACCACATATGACCCCCAAAACAAAAGCACAAAAACACACAGGGGGTGTTCACACAGTCGGTTTCACCTTCCGATTACACACAGTTGCGTTGCACCACTCCGCCGTCTTGAAGGTAACCTTTCTATAATCACATCTCTTTCATATTCAATTAACCCTAAACATTTATCCCAGATTTATGCGTTATATATATTTTTTGTAATTAATTGATGCTAATTAATTTGAGCTCAAGTGCAGTGGCTTATTAATGAATTGTTATTTAGGAGTTTGTTAAAAGGGGTTTTATTTTCTCCCGAATAGTTTTGAAAATTAATATTATTATTATAGGTTGTTAAGCTTTTAGGTTAGGTTTATATAGTACAGTAATTGTTTTACTTGTTACAACAACCTCTCATATATATATATATATATATATATATATATATATATATATATTTGAGCACATTCACGCGTGCTACATACACTTACCAGAGGTGTTTCTCGAAGCAGTCTTCGGGTAGGTGTGTGCTTAGTTTTCCTGCTTCTCTTTTTGTTTATAAGTAGAAGCAGTTTCTGATTCCCATCATATAGACCTTTTATCAAGTAATTTTATTAGAAATTTTGAGTATTCTTGTTTTTTTTACTGAATTTGCTAATCCAAACACTATGTCCCAGGATGCTTATTTTTAACAAGGTTATAAGCATAAGCAGGAAAAAATATACAATCCCAAACACCGTCTAAGTTTCCATTGGCCTGGAAACACAAACTGGTTTAGTTTTTAAAAAAGGTCGTAGTTTGTTTAGAGGGGAACTTCTAACTGGCGAATGGCGATGAGTTTACCACTAGTAGTTAGAAGGGAAGGAATTGACCTTGAAAAGAGCTTTTATGTAGACAGGAAAGGATGATAAACTAGCACTAAGAAAAAGCGTAAGCAGGCAACTAAGAATTTCATGTTGAGTACTTGAGTTAAGTTTTTTAATGTATGCTATATAAACTCTTTGAGATAGACCAGGAAACTATGTTAAAACTGTTTTAAAAAAGATTTTAATCATTTTTCATTAAATTATTTAATATTTCGTAGATACTTAGAATGGAGATATCCCTGTTTAATGAGATTTCCCGAATAGTAGTTTAGCGTATGACAACGATCTTATAATAGTTAGGGAATTGGTGACTCTTGTTGTGTTACCCTTATTCAAGCATATAAAGAAGCACTACTTTATATGTGTTTCTGTAAACATGTTATTTAATATGATTATAACACAATATATTTTTCCTCATTTTCAGATAAGGTGCAATGGCGTTGCTGTTCAAGGTATTATCAGTTTCTCTGGATCTCCTGTCTCTTATTATTCATTATGATAAGTTGGCGTTGTTCGTATGACTAACTGAACTATATGTGATGTTCTGTTTTGACATTTGCTTGGTACTCTAAAAGAGAGAAAAAATAGGTCTAGTTGCATGTTAATCGGTGAAATCAATATTTGACAAAACTTGACCTCATTAAAAATCAATTTCTCTAATGTGTAGCAACATAGAATGAACCTGGTACGAGTGTCTCGGTGTCTCCTTTAGTATTGGCTATATGCATATAAAACTCATGGAAAATATTATATACTCGTAAATTGGTGTATGGGTTACTGAATGCAGGCATCAACCCCTTTAATATAGATCATCTAGAGTATGATGCCATCAGAACTAACAGCTTATTCGTTCTCCTCTCTGTTAAAACTGTAAGCTACCTAATATAGTTAGCTTTTCAAGCAGTAGTACTAGATCCTAGTATTTAAACATTAAAACTTGGGTAACCACTCAGAGGTGGCCTATTGGTAAATTTAATCTTGTCTTGGAATATATGGTACTTAACATTGGCTGACATTCACTTTATCATGACCAAGCTTGAACACTATGACATTTGTTGATAAATTACAAGCTGTAGCTTGAATGCAATGGATTTTCAGTTTTCGTGACATCTATACTTGTTTGTTCTTGCTTTCTAAATGCTTTATGTCATTTTTTTTTCAGGATCCGAACAAGATATCAGCATACCGTGATAGAAGGTTTCCAGGAACACAAGAGGAATATGAGCATGCTCTCCAAACTTCAACAACTGTCTATATTGGCAATATGTCTTTCTATACTACTGAAGAGCAACTTTATGAGCTGTTTGCTCGAGCAGGAGAAATAAAAAAGATTGTTATGGGTTTGGATAAGAACACAAAAACGCCTTGTGGCTTCTGCTTTGTCATGTAAGTCAGAAGCTCATATTCAGTTCAGTCTAAAGCTATTCAAGTTGCCTAAGATATACTACCAATCACAAATCACAGTGAATGCTGTTTTGAACTTTTATTTATCTTGAGATAGACAAGACAGCTTGTTTGGAATCCGTAAGGCTACTATTTGTAATTGTAGTTGCATGATATAGGACAATGGTTATGTGCTGTTGCCAAGCTCTCAACCTTGACATTTTCTAGCCAACTTCGATACTCGAGTTATGGGCAAAATAAAAGTAGAAGTGTAACTAAATCTTATTCGCTTTCAAACTTTTGATAAAAAAGAAAGAAAGTTAACATTGGAGTTTGTGCTTTTCAGGTACTACTCTAGGGAAGATACCGAAGATGCTGTGAAGTACATAAGTGGGACTATTCTTGATGATCGTCCTATTCGTGTAGATTTTGATTGGGGATTCCAGGATGGAAGGCAATGGGGTCGTGGTCGAAGTGGTGGACAGGTGACCTAGCATTATTAGTCTACTCTTTTAAGTTTACATTATTCATGTTTCACTTTCATGTTGATTTCTGTTTTTTTGACCAGGTGAGGGACGAATACCGCACTGATTACGATCCTGATATCCTTTTTAAAGTTTTGAATTATCTAAACTATTTATCTTAGCATTACATTAGCAAAGGCATAATCATAAATGCTGCTTACTCTGAGTTGTAGTTCTTAGCTTGCCAGTGCTTTTTGTGTGCGCTTCCAATTAGTAAAAGTGGCCGTAATTAGTTACATAAATTCATAATATTAGTTGTTCTGTTAATTTGGTGAACATCTATTGATGGAAACGGCTTGGCTGGGAACCCAAGGTTGTGGTTACTCTACTTTATCAAGTTCAATGACTTGTTAAATTACCCTAAACAATTTCAAAATACAGTACTTAGTTCCAAGTGTCCATCGTAAAAAAGTGACCGAATGCTTTTTGGTCTAACAGGATGCAAAATGCCGGTCAGTGGTATTGTTATCACTTATCACTATTACAGTGTAGGCTTAATTACAGATATGCGGTAACTTGTCAACTGTAAAGGTCATCATCTGATATAATCAAACTGTAATTGCATTTTACTACATCTTATTGACCAACCAGTAGTCCAGTATATATTTTAACTCACTTGCAGTCTGCAAACTTAGCTTAAGAGGGCTTTCTCTTTTTATCCGATGCACCTACTTGAACTTGGAAAATTAGATCAATTGTTTGTTTTCTTTAACTGGTCATACATAGAGGTGGTTATGGAAAATTGGTGCAGAAAGAGTTAGAAGAACAAAGACAGGTAGTTGACTACGGGGTTGGTTCATTGGGATCTTTCCAGCCGCCTCCTATGGCTCAAAACTGTAAGTTCATGACTTGCTTGTTTCTTTCTTTCTTGTACTATTTTTATACTTTTTCATTACCGGCATTTTTAATGCCTTTTGTATATAACCCTGCTTGGCTAGATATTATACCCCGTTGAAATATAGCCAAATGCTTGCATGCATAGGTGCTAAAGTCTAAAGATTAATTTGTAGTGACCTATATATAAGTAACTAACTACGTATGGTGCTGACACATGACCAGCTACATTATCTAACATTGATATGCTAGAAAAAATGCATCACAAAATCATGACTCTGCATATGCATAAACTGGATTACACGACACTCAGGTGCACAGCATAATAATATACTCCGTAGTAGAACAATGTTCGATGTTACTGTGAGCTGCTGTAACCCTACTAAGCTGAAAATGGTACACATTTAGTAATTTAGAAAGTTTAAATGAAGTCTTTCAGATTACATACGTAGTAACATGAACCATAGGTTGCTACTTGATATGAGTACACCTGAGTAACAAAATTGAGATCAAAGAAGTTTTAAGGCAAATATGACATATCTGGAGCTAACCTTCTTTGAATCATACAGTATAAACCAAACAATTGGATATTAAAATATGAGGGGTCATTTGGTGTTCAAACAAGGGTTCATATTCTTGTTGTAAGATCAAACGAGTATAGTTTTTTCTATTGAGTTTGACCCAACCAGAGGCATATTATTGAAATCCTTCCGACTATTTTAACAAGCACAAAATCCCGTCAGTATGAAAATTTGAGAATTAGGATTCTGCTTTTCGGCTAAAGACAGAGCAGGTTGGGTAATGTTGTTTTTTGACCTAACCAAAGTGGATACAAATTAGTCTTATAAAGATTCAGATTAGAGACCACATAGATTTTTGTGAAGACTTAGGTCCTCATGGCCCATGATCTTTGAGAAATGAGTGATTTGGCACTAAAAAGTCCTATACAGTTTTAACCCAATTTCATTGGAACAAAATAGTGGAAAAGCAAGAATGTTCTCTCAGTTAAAAGGACCCTGATTGGCTCTTTATTCATCAGTAGAACAAAAAAGGATTTCGCGAAATACAAACTAGAAGTAGACGATAAACAAATATTCAACAAGAATCCATACAATCATAAATGGAATCACAAATCCTAAATTTATCTTATGTGAATTTAGTTTTTTTAATGTGAGTTCTGTTTATACGCTGCTAATCATCATATTGTGCAGACCCAAGACATGGAGGTGGACGTAATAATTATGGGCCCCCCAATCGGCATGGCAGAGGAGGTAACAAATACTTTCTCCTGCTATCATTCTTTCATACGATTTTCCTTGTCTTTTTGGAACCATATTGCATTTTAAATTGAGTAATTACACAACATTATCAGATTACCACCGGAAGAGATACCGTGATGATGACCGTCGTGGCTACGATGACCGCCATGGCTACGATGACCGTCGTGGCTATGATGACCGTCGTGGTCCAGATGAACGACGTGGCCCAGATATGTCCAAGAGGAATACTGATCATGAATCTCGAAAAGACTCTGATCATGACTCCAGACAGGTAGTCCTTTCTCACTTGTCATACAAATTTTTGGTTAATTTGTTTCTTTATAAAAACTCATATCTTCACTTTAGATCATACAGTCTGAGATTTTTCTTATCTTTTGTGTCCTAATACGGCGTATGCTTATTTGATCAGGAGAAAAATCCGCGTTTCCGTGAGCGCGGTGACTCTGATGACGAGGAAGATGACCGGAAGCGACAAAAATAAGTTCAAAATTTATGAGGAATTTTTCTGTGTACAATATTGTTGTTAAGATTTATTTCCCTAATCAATAGTTTGAAATTGTTAGCAAAAACTAGGTGAATTCGTAATATTTTGTTTTTATTTTTTGCTTCTAGTTTCATAACTAACTGTTTGCTTATAGATTAATTGGTTATTTGGTTCTTATAAGCAAAAAACTAGCTTCGGTAACAAGTATGGAACTGTAAGTACAAAGATATCCTATCTAGAGTTTTTTGTTCTTTTTTAGAATGGTTAAAATTCCTCTGCATTAGGTCTTGCATTATTAGTTTTATCCAGCAAATTTTATTTCATATTAACACATTACAACTTATCTGAACTTTTACCATCTCATCAACATTATTATTTGAGTTGGCAGATTTATCCACATGAACTGTATTCTTAGCATTCATACAAATGATCATATAAAGTAGATTAAATAATACTACGTAACTAATATGACTCAATCATTACGAGACTTGAGAATCAAACGTTAGTTAAAAAGTTGGGAGAATCATATTGAAATCTCATTATTAGTGTTGAATTCTCATTGTTTCTTGGCCTTCCTTTTGATTGAAAAGTACTTCATTTTGACATGAACTTGGTACGGAACACTGAATGATTCAAAAGCTGTGTTTTGGCCTATTACTATACTTTGGTCAATAGTTCAAGAAACCAAGAATTTTTTAATATGAAATGGTCAAGGTCTGGCTCATATTAATTGGGTCAATATAAAAAGAACATAAAAGAAGGCTTCGGGATGTTTTCGTATCTTGTAAGAAACAAATTTGGTGAGAAAAATCATGGCGAGACTTATTATAGAAAGAGAGAGATTTTAAGATGATTATTTTCAAGTATTACTACATTGGCTACTTGTTAAAAACCAAGAACTAAATAGCTATTGCTAGAGAGTTAAACTATATCTTGTCACTCGGTAGGAACATACATGTTCAATGTAGTTGGGTGTATAAAGATATCCTATTTACATGTTGATGATACAATATGTTTCGATAGTTGTAACTCTTAACATCTTTATTAGTTTTATTTGATAAGAAACATATATTGCCTTAAAATAATAATAATAATAATAATAAAATAAATAAATAAAATCAGTTATAGCATTTGTGTTTCACTTTAGTTGAACTCACTAACATGAATAGTTCATCTAAAGTAAATAGACTGAAGAAAAAGAAAAAATAAAAATAAATAAAATAAAATAAAAAAAACAAATCGCATAAAAAATAATTATATTTTAGGTTAATTTGAAATTAGGTATACTAACTTTTCTCTCTTTCTTAACTTAAGGTATCGAAGTTATTTTTATATGCAATGTAAGGTTTTTTCTATTTTTCGAAAAAGGTTTTACGTCATTACTTTCGCTTAAATGATTAATTAATTTGAATCATCACTATTATTTAGCATTTAAAAGTCATTTCGGTTAAAATTATGATTGATAACCAAATTCAAAAAGGCAAAAAAACCTAACGTTGCACGTAAAATTAAGTTCAATACCTTAAATTGAGAAAAAAAACTATTGAGTACTTTAAATTTAAATCGTCTTACAATAAAGTACCTTTTATGCAATTTGCCAAGAAAAAAGGTTAACCAAGAAATTCGAATACTTTTAATTACTAATCTTTTATATAATAAACGGACCCTATAAAGTGAAAAAAGAAGGTTGAGAATTGCAATTGGACTAATAGGAATGCATTATAATGCTTACGTGATAAAATTGATCATTAATATTAATCAATAAAAGTCAAAATTAAAACTCATTTCGGTCAAACTCTTTAATTTTTGTCTAATTTATAAAATGTGTTAAAAACATATATGCTAGTTTTGTAAAAAGAAAACCTTAAAAATGGAAGGAGTGATAATACAGATGTAGTTGTTAAACTTTAAATAAATTATTTGGACTTAAGCGTAATTATTAATTTTCTTGTCTTTAATAACTTTATAAATTTAATAAATACACCATAGTTTAATACCCCGTAGACTTTATATTTAATAAAAAAAAAATGTAACAATATGTTGTTGTTATTTATAAATATTATAATGAGTATATATTAAACTAATATATTTGCACGGAATTATAAATATAAAAAGAAAAACACGGGTTATTGTGACATGTAAATGAATACATGATATGATAAATATACGAATGACTCGTGTTATTCTTTTTTTGTGAGATTGAGTAGAAATAATCAGGAAAAATATTATTTTTTAACTATCATCATTCAATAACGACTTATGTTATTCCTCTGTATAAGTTTGACTCGCGTTTACACGTGTTTGATAATTAAATATGGCTAACATTATTACTCGCATAAATATAATATAAAGTAAAGGCACGACTTCAGGGTTACTGTAAGACGAAAATAAATCAACGAGATTGTACATATAGCAACAACACATTTTTTTACGGGTTACTATGTGCTACTAAACACGCATAATGTCTAATACAGGGTATCGATAGTTAAAGTTAAACAAGGTCAATCTAAACAATATTTAAGTTAAACAAAGCCAAATCCTTCATACAACAAAAATTTATAAAAAATATTAATCAATAAAAACATAATGAAAACATTGTGTAAAACCTGCGCGTGCAAGATTATTATAACTATATACATACAAAATATCTTTATATAATTTTATAGAAAAATCTTATACATTACAAAAACAATAAATTTATAAATTGTCATAATATTTAATATCAAATAATTTTTTTAAAACATTATTACCTATTATATTATATGCCCAAACTCCGGTACGTGCACAAGTTCTAAAAGAATTATTATAAGTGAAACGAATAAAGATGGTTTATAACTACTAACTCATAATTTTTTAATCGGATATAGACATAAAAAGATCTAATAACTTCTTTTTGTCCCTTTGTGTTCTTAATTTAAAAAAGGCTAAAAACGAACTTTCGTTCTCATATGATTACGAACTTTTCTACTTAAATAGCAACACAATATGGACTTTTCTAGAATAATAAAAACAAGGAAACCATGAACAACGTATCTTAAACTATTTACAATATGATAATTCCACTTGTTTGAAATAACTTATAACTAATGGCATTCTTTAATACACATAATATTTAGAAAGATAAAAAAAAAAAAATAAAAAAATAAAAAAAGTACTTGCATATCAAGTTTGTTGAGCTTTTACAATATTTTCTAAATACAAGTAAATATATATTTGCTATCAAAAATGCTAAAACCTCTTACAAAACATTTTACTCACAGAATTCTGACAAATGTCAAAATGGACGGTTTAAATGCAGAGAAAGAATGAATGAAAAAATCAAAGTGCATGTTGTAGTCGCTTACTTAGCCAATTAACAAACACCAAAGAAGCAAAGACCTATTGGTTGTTCAAAGTTTGAAAATAAAGCTAGAACTAATTTAACAATATTCAAATGATATAAAAGCTTTATCTCTTTTTATATAAGAAGTTATAATCCGCATGTCTATTATATGGCCAAAGAGACCTACGCTGTCTGAGTCCAAATTTTACGTTGAAGCATGACTCCCTTTTATTTATGCTTTTATATCGAAACTAATCGAATCAACCCTGCTATTATGTATCGGGTAATTTGATAAAAGGTGTTTCATTATACATAATTTTTAGTCGACCGTTTTAAAAGTGCACTGTTTGAGTTTTTATGCTTTTATAAACAAAATTTTCAACAAGCCCTTTTATTATATTTTTTTACTCTCTTTCTTATTTACACCTTGTAACCGATCAAAGCTTCGACATCCCTAATCGTGTTATGTCTTATGTTCTAAAAATCATACCATTCAATCCTAAATATTTTCCTCTTTAATTTGAGATCAATTTTAACATGGTTTTGAGATGTATTTCAAAAACTCAATATCAAATCGATAACTCATGGACTTCTACGATACATTGGGACTTTCTGCGATGGCTGTGATATGATAATATTTGCCAATTTTCCTCATCCATTTTTTTTTTTTTTTTTTTTTTTTTTTTTTTTTTTAACGGCGGAAATTTTTAAAACAAAAACTAGCAAGACGCTAGAAAATTACAAAGATAGTAAATGAGGGTTTTTAAGCAACTCAACCCAACTAAATGACTCTTTATATCTATACCGAGACCAATAAAACGACCTAGCTACTACATCTTCATATATGGTGGCCTTGGAAGGACTCTTCGAAACGAAAATACATTTATTTCGGAAGCTCCAAATATGCCACCACATGGCATAACACACTCCTTCAAGCAACTGCTTATGCTTAACCGAAATCCGAATATTCAAAACCAAATCTAACCACTCTTCATATGAAGACAACTCCATGTAGCTAACATCCCACCATCGCGAAATCTGGCGCAAAATCTCTCTAGCTATATGGTAACTAAAGAAAATGTGTCTAGAAGTTTTTGCCGCCTCACCATACATGGGGCGTATAATAGATTCGATTTCCATACCTCTATGAGAACTGTTGAATCTAGTTGGTAAACAATCTAACTTTACTCTCCAAGCATGGACATTTACCTTAATAGGCATCTCTTTGATCCAACGCGTCTTGGAAGCTACCTCTGGCAACATATTCCCATCAAGCAACTTCCTAACCGAAGCAACAGAAAAATCACCCGAGCCCTCCAAAGCCCATGTCCATCTATCCCTCATGTCAACGAGTAATGTACCTTCCACCTTATCCAACAACGAATCAAACTGGGCCTTTTCCACACCTCCCCCAGGATCTCGTCTAAAAGAAAATCCTAGGTTACACTGAGACATCTTCGAAGCAACATCAATATTCTTACTTGACTCCAACGCGTATAACCTGGGATACAAGTACTTAAAAGCAGTACCACCACGCCAAACGTCCTCCCAAAACAAAGTATCTACCCCGTTAACCAACTTTTTGTGAATGAAACTAATTAAATTAATACCTCGATCTTTAAGCAAATCCACTTCATGAATTATACCAAGCCATAAAGACAGAAAAGTCGATTTAGCCTTCTTGCCAATTTTCCATCTTCTCCGTGAATTGCTTTCACTACCCGCGCCCATAGAGAGGAACTTTGAGAAAAAATCGCCACACCCATTTAAACATAAGGGCTCTATTCAACGCGAATAAGCTTGACACCCCTAAACCGCCTTTGTGTTTTAGAGCCAACACATTTTTCCATTTCACCAAAATCGGCTTTTTACTAACGAACTCAACTCCATTAAAAAAATGAGCTCTAATGGATTCCATACGTTGTAACACTTTTATCGGGATTTTAAATAACGACATGTGATAGATCGGCATTGAGCCTAAAACCGATTAATACACCTTCATAAGACTTTTGGTCAAATTTGATGAGATAATCCTTGGTGTTTAGTATCAAACATTTACTTTCAAGCACTCTAAAATATCTTAATGTAGGCTTTTTACTTCTATATAATTCATAAGGAGTTTTGTTAAAAAATGATATAATTAAAACTCGGTTTAAAATATAAGTTGTTTTGTCGACGTCGTTACAACAAAACTTTTGTGAAATGTTTTGTTCGTTAAGCATTGTTCTACTCATCTCTTGAAGCGTTCGGTTTTTACGTTCTACTACACCGTTAGATTGAGGAGTACGAGGTGCCGAAAAGTTATGTTTTATACCATTTTTATCACAAAAATTTCTAAATTGCATTTCATTGTCAAATTTATGTCCATGATCCGTTCTAATTGACACAATGCAATTTCCTAATTGGTTTTGAATTTTCTTACTAAGAATTTCAAATTGGTCAAAAGCTTCATTTTTTTTTTTTTTTTTTTTTTTTTTTTTTTTTTTTTTTTTTTTTTTTTAATTTTGTCCAAGTATACCTTGAATGATCATCTACTATAACCAAAGTGTAGAAGTTGCCTCCATAACTTTGTATAGCGGATGGACCGAATAAATCCATATGCAAAAGTTCTAGACACCTAGATGTAGACACCATATATTTATCCTTATGACTACTATGAACTTGTTTACCAATTTTTCAAGCATCACAAAAGTTTTGGTCATATTTCAACTTGGGTAGGTTTCTAACTAATTCTTTAGAGGACAAAGATTGAATAAGTCTCATATTAGCATGACCTAAACGTCTATGCCAAAAGGTTGAGGAATCATCTAATGTGGTGAGGCAAAGTTTATCTCTAGATGTTTTATCAATATTCATAACGTATATGTTGTTCTTTAGAACACCTTTAGCTATAGTTATTCTGTCTTTTAGTATTTTACTTTCGTTTTCACTAAATAGGGCGTTATACTTTTTACGACATAGTTGACGTATATTAAGAAGATAAAAACCTAGGTTGTCAACATGAGCGACATCATGAATAGAGAGAGAGAGAGAGAGAGAGAGAGAGAGAGAGAGAGAGAGAGAGAGAGAGTCATATTCTTGATATGTTGAGAAGAGGCTTTTGTTACCGGTCATATGTCTTGAGCACCCACTATTTTTAATCCATCCATCCGGTTCTAAACACACTCTCAAGCATACCTATTTTTATGAAAAACACTCAAACATTTAGTCCCTAGTATCTCATGGGTCCATTTTTGTTAAACATACCATTCATGTATGGAAATGGTGGATATGGGTTCCAAGACATGTAATTTGAAACTTGATAATGTCTAGGCAAGTTCTGGTTCCCACCATTTTGATAATTGGGTTGTGTGTTGTAGTTGCTCTTTGGAAAGGGGCGTTTGGGAATAGGAGTTTTAAGCCTTGGTTGAGTAGTTCTAGTTCTAAATTCATTTTTAACAAGTCCTACTCCTGTTTTAAAAGCCGGTTTTAGTTTTGTTTCAGTTGAGCTAGCACTAGGTTTCTTTGCGACTTTAACAAATTCAATACGAGCCGATAAAGAAGATCTTTGTTCTGCTACAGTACCCGCAGATCTCTTTTGATCAACGGACGGAACCAAATTTTTGGTTCCGTCTAATCCGTGGATTACTGTAGATGTTGGAATTGTTTCTTGTGCTTTTTCGGTTTGTTTTGTTAGACTACTTAATGTTCCTGACTTCATAAATCCTAGTCCCGTTTTATCAAATGGCGACTTTTGAAGTTTCATTATTTCATCCGCACAAGAAATGCTTTTATCGAATCTTTTAAACTTTGCGGTTTGTTTGATAAGATCGTCTTGTGTGATTTTAAGCCTTTCAATCTAAAGTTTAAACTTTTGACATGATGTACATACTGTGTCAATAGTTTTACTATTTTCTAAGCGTTTTGCTTTTTCTTTTAATTCATAAACTTCATTTTCTAAAAATTTCTTTTTGATTCTTAGAACTTTGTTTTTGTTTATGATTTTTAAGTTTAGCTCACAAAGTTTGTTATATTCTTTTTGTAACGTGTCATCATCAATAAAAGAACAAGATGAATCGGAGTGTATCTCATTTGAGTCTTGAGCCACGAGAGCAATTTCGTCATTCTTTGGCTCCTCGTTATCATCTTCACTATCACTCCAAGCACCACTTACAAAAGCTCTTTGAGTTTTGTTTTAGGTGGTTTTGGACATTCTCCTATGAGATGGCTTGTGTCTCTGCATCTAAAACATTTTCTTTTACCCTTTTCTTTCTTATCATCATGATCTTTTCGGAAGGATTTCTTGTCATCTCTAGGTTGCCTTACAAACTTCCCTCGTCTCCGAAAGAACTTCTTGAAGTCTCTTACGGCCATGGAATATTCTTCATCATCACTATCCGAACTAGATTCCTTATCATCACTTGATTCTACTCTAGCTTTCAAGGCAATAGATTTAACTTTTTCTTTCTTGCCTTTAACTATCTCCGATTTTCCATTACCATTTCATGAACTTTGAAGTTTCCAATTAGCTCGTCAAGTGACATGCTCAAAAGATCTTTAGATTCTTCAATTGTTGTCACTTTTGATCTCCACTTGGGATGGAGAGCTCTAAGAAATTTCCTGACAAAGTTCTTACTACAAAAAGATTCATCAAGTGTTTTTAGAGAAGTAATAATAGTGTTAAATCTAGCAAATGCATTATCAATAATTTCATCTTGTTATCCTTAACTTGTGAATTTCCTTGATCAGTGATTATCAAAGATTGCCAAATTTCTTTAGCAGTTTTACACATAAAGACTCTTTCATATTCTTTCTTAGGTAAAGCATTATAAAGCATCATTTAAGCTTTATTATTTTTTGCAATCAATTTCTTTTGATCATCACTATGTTTATTAAGAGTACTATCCTCATCCCGACCACTTCCAATATCTTTAAAAGTATCTTTGTGATCACCTTCAATAATTATATACCAAAGATCTATATCTTTTGATTTCACGTAAGTTTCAAAGCGATTTTTCCAATATATAAAACCATTTGGTTCAAATAGTGGTGGTCTTTGCATATATTGCCCTTCTTTGAAATTTTCAAAATCCATGGATCATTCCAATTTTTAAAATACAATATATTTTAAAAAGCTTGAGTACCGTAGCTCTTGATACTAATTGTGGGAAACTAGAATGGGGGTTGAATAGTTTTACCATTTTTAATTTTAATTACCTTTGAAAACTATACGTGTAATCGACAATTGTAAATAATAGACAATAAGTAAAGATAAAGTAAGAAACGATCAACACACAACACAGATGTCTATAGTGGTTCGGCTACAAGGACTCTTTTTCCTTGCCCTACTCCATTCCCCGAGTATCCAACTCGAGAGTTTTCTTCACTAGTCAACAAGCTTCTTTCAACGGTGGAGAAAATATTACACGTCGCTTAAACAAGATTACCGATACAAAGCTAGACGTCGAGTTCTTTTACAAGGGTACGACCACTCCCGTCACTCTATGTATTTTAAGGACTAAAATAGTAACCGATCACTACTGAATAAATATAATCAAATGGTGTATGAACAACAAGAGTTCACACAATGCTAAGCTAACAAGTCTTGCAACTCGACGTTGAAACTTGTATGCTTTATGAATGAACTTGTGATCTTCTTGCTACAAAAGAATCTCACAAAGATGAAGTATGACTAAGTTAGATGAATAATATATATGCTAATATGTGATTGTAAGTGATAAAGAAAAACTTGGATGTGGCTTGCTATTTATAGGCAAAACTTGCCAGCAAGCCTCGGATACGGCGGAACCCTTATGAGGGTTCCGTCTGTTATGGACTTTGGTTCCGCCAGACTTGACAGAAAAATCCCCAAGAAATCTTTCCATATTTAGCCAAGAGATTTACCAAATCTCACCATGATACATTGAGTAAGAATCTAACCAAAATATATATGAGATCTAGCAAAGTTAACTTTGAGATTCTAGAAATCTTTCAAAGATATGCATATGATGTATGCCATGATGTCATGGTGTATTTCTATTATTAGAAATATGAAAATGTTATGTTTATGTAAAAATGTAAATGTAGCAAATGTAATGTTTAGTTTGAAATAAAAGTATGTTAATGAAAGACTTAAACTATATTTATGTATTGCTAAAAATAAAGTTTACACTTTGTCGTTAACAAAATTTAGCAAAGATTATAAAATATACATAACGTTTTAGGCAATATTTGTAGTAACAGACCTCTTATATGTAACAGGCTTGAACGTCTTAGAAACGCAACCGTATAGTGCACTGTTGGTTGTTCTCGTTTTATTTATTGCGCGAATTACGGCTTGTAGATCCTAAGAAACTTAATAGACTTTAAGGTTTTTAGGGTAGACTAAGATTCATAGAGTTGCGGACTTCGACACCTCCCCACGACCAATATTAAGGAATACAGCGCTTCAACTAAAACAAGGACGTGACAATTCGACAAATCAATAGGAGATAACTAGGGAGTAATTGAATCTAAGTAAACACGTTTTTCCCTATCATAATAAGTCACCAACTGTATCTTTCTCATTTATTTTAATTTAATTGAGTTATAATTAGTTTTAGGTTAGTTGACTGGCAACTAATTCTGCCTACTATTCTAAAACCCGAGATTTTTACTGCTTTCATAAAAATTATAAAAATTCAAGAAGAATCATCCCTCATATCTAAACCTATCTCGTCATACATCTTGACCTAACGAAACTATTCCCCTAGAGAATGATCAATCCCCTGGATTTACCTATACTACAATACAGCGATCAGGTACACTACCTGGTTGTGAAACTTCATTTTGAGGTCTTGCAAATCTCGCATCATATTTTTGGCGCCGCTGTCGGGGAATCGTTATTGTTTAGGTTCAATTTCTATCTCGTTTAGATCTACTCACTAGATTCTTATCAAGTGAGATTTTATTTTCTTTTTATTATCTTTCTTTTAGTCTGTCTCTTCTTCATGCCTTTTGTTTTATAAATCTCTTTGTTTAACACCATGGTTAATGAAGGCATCTTTGATCCCATCAACCAACCAAACCAACCACACTTAGCACACCAAGAGCAACCCCACCAAGACCCACCTCGAGCCCGTACTTTAGGTGAGTACTCCAAACCAAGCCACCAAGGCTATCGAAATACCATTGAGCTCCCCCAAAGAGCCAATGTGTCTCCCTTGCAATCCGACACCATCCAGTTGGTGCAAAGCAGATGTGCATTCCATGGACTTTGTTCCGAAGATCCAAATCAACATCTTAAGGCTTTCCTTAATATAGTAGATTCCATAGACCTTGATGTTGAAACTCAAGAGATAACGTGATTACGTCTCTTCCAATTCTCTCTACGTGACCAAGCTAGTCATTGGCTTGAGCGTTTACCTGTAGGATCTATCACATCTTGGGATGATCTCACTTTTCGTTTCCTCGCTCAATTTTTCCCACCGGGGAGAACTACCAAGCTAAGGAATGACATCTTAATGTTCCAACAACGTCAAGCTGAAACTCTTTACGAAGCGTGGACTCGTTTCAAGGACTTACTCCAAAAAGTCCCTCATTATGGCATTGATCTTTGGCTTCAATTCCAAATATTTCAAATCGATATTCTTATCGAAGAGAAGGAACGGAAAAACCCTAAGTAGAAAAAGAAGTCCTATAGTTTACAACTCTTCTTTCTATAGTAATTTGACCTCTTGCTCTACCCATCAGTCTTCTATGAAGAGAAAAATAAAAAGCTCTTCCCTATCTACTCATTATTCGGAGGTGAATTATAAAACACCAAAAGCCGTGTGTAGAAACTAGAAAAAGGGGT
Organism: Artemisia argyi; assembly: GCA_030686995.1. Taxonomy (NCBI): domain Eukaryota; kingdom Viridiplantae; phylum Streptophyta; class Magnoliopsida; order Asterales; family Asteraceae; genus Artemisia; species Artemisia argyi. The sequence goes on along the minus strand of CM060708.1, from coordinate 228,660,695 downwards.
TGAATAGTTTTATCGCTTCTTTTTAATTTTCTAAAGCATTTCGCCGTTTTAGGTCCGGTTATTTTTCATTTACAAACTTGTTGAATTCTACTAGTTATGTGATATCAATTTAGTTACTAGCATACACAAATAAACAAGTAAAGTAAAGAGTAAAGAAAGAACACAACCAAGAGACACGGCGATTTATAGTGGTTTGGCACGAAGCTCACTCTCCGTCCTACTCCACTCCCCGAGTACCACACTCGAGAGTTATCAATCACTATATCAACACACTCCTTCAGGCGGAGCAACCCGTACACATGCTTACACAAGGCTTAATGACACTAAGCATAATGTCGAGTTTTAATCATAGCTAGAACCAATCTATTCCAAGGCCCACGTGGCCACACGAACAAGCACTCTTGTCCATCTTGAATCTTCACCCGATCCAAGCCTTCACTTATTTGACATACTTGGTTCTTCACCCGAACCAACCCGTCACACACATGACTCACTTGATTCTTCACCCGAATCAAGCCTTCACACACTTGATCATCACCCGATCCAAGTCTTTACATAATGACTCAACAAGTCCTAACCTACACTTTAGGACATCACTATCCTCACAACAAATACATGAACTAATCTAGTTACAAGACTTCTTGGATCTACATCACCATCCAAGCTCACACAAATACAATACTTGGAACTACATCACCATCCAAGTTTACACAAATATCCCCATCCTCGACTCACACACAAATTGGAAAACAATGACATAATATATATATATATCCTATCACGTAACGCTTGTTACGTTTGTGTGTGGACACCTATAACATCTCAAATCTTCATAGTTGTCGAGAGTTCTTCTCTTGCACTTGACGGAAGAGGAAATCACTTATAAACATATACTGACATGTTATAATGATCAAAGAATAAAATGAACAAAGACCAGAAAGTTTTGTGTGTGTGAAAGTCTGTTTTCTGAAGTGTAACAGTTCAGTATTTATAGGCGACAAGAGGGAGAGGGACGGTTCCGTAAATGCCAGAAGGTCCTTTATTACTAAGGGACCGCCGCGACAAAATGCTCTGTTTTTGTCCTGACGTGGTGAAAACTTATCTGGTTCAGGCTGAACTCATTTGGGGGGAAAACGAGCTGTTATAAAGTTTGAATTTGAATTTATTTTCTTTAATAAAACATTTCTTTAAAAAACACAAAAATAGTTTTGTTAAAATGTTTTGTCAAACTTAAAAATGTAAGTTTAGGTGAAAATGAAATTCTTTGATCACTTAACTAATGACGGTATAAAGTTTGTTCATACCTGAAGTGATGTTGAAGCAGCTACGTAGAAGTAACGAGTTTCCTCGATTAAAAACTTATAAACCGTAACTTTACGTAACATGTCTTTATATTTTGTGATTATCAAAACACGAGAAGACCGAATAATGCGAATAACGTTTTTGACATTATTTGTATTAACAATCTCCCCCTTTTTGATGATTACAAAATATAAACTCATTTTAGGTAAAATTGTGCATTGATAAATTTTTAAAGAGTTTTCCTGTTACATCTCCCCCTTTTGGTAGAATCAAAAAGGTGTGTCGTGGTTGTTGAGGAGAGAAGACACGAGCACCCTTGAAAGAAAATCGTTGGAGAGATCAACGAAATACAAGCTCCCCCTAGCTAAGTGCTCCCCCTTAATGAGGGCATCGGGGAATCGAGCTATGGTGATGTGCTACAAAATAGAGTTAGAGCAAAGCACATGCATAAATACTGATGAGTGCTCAAACACTCATCATTTTTTGTCAAATCTGAACTGCAAAACATACAAAAACACTCAGAAATGCATCATAATACTGAAAATATTTCAAAATTGTGTTTTATATGTTTTAGATGCAAAAAGAGTAAAAACAGATGAAAAACGTACAAAGTTTGCAATATTGGCAGTTTCAGTCCCCCAAGTTTCAAAATTTGTCAAAATTAGTCCCTGAGCATTTATTTTGAAAGAAAAGTCAACCCAAATCCCTTAAAAATCAAAAGTTGTCAAAAATGGACTTTGGGTGAAAAGTTTGAAGAAAATACAATTTTAGTCCCTCAGTTTTGAGAAATTACAATTTTGGTCCCTGTAGTTTCTAAATTGGCAAAAATAGTCCCTGGGTGTAAAATTTGGAATTTATCAAATATGGTCTTTTGTTTACTTACTTTGGCAAAGTTGGTCCCTATTTGTGGAAAGTTGCATTTCAGGTCCTTGATTTTCAGATTATTACAACATTGGTCCTTGTGTACTACTATATATCCAAATGGACCCTTGATTATTAACCAAACAAACCCAAGGCCTGATCCAATACACCCCAAGCCCAAACCACTACCCAAGCCCACTCCCTAAAAAAAAAAAAAAACAACCCCCCGTTTATTAATAAATCCCCCAGTCAAACACCCGGTCAAACCCTTCCCTAACCTCACTTTCCCTCCCCTAATAACCAGGGAGGTTTGCCCCCTCCACTTGCCTCCACAGCCTCCTCCACCACCTTCCTTGTCCCCCAGTACACCCCAGCATTAAAAACCTTACCTATAACTACCTAACCCACTCCCAATTGCTTGTTCCAGTTTTCCCGCCAAAATGGTGTTGACGGCCAAGATCAAATTAAGACATCCAACGACCAAGAAACAAGTGGGAAAGTCAGAGGAGGGACCCCTGGTCTATTTAAGTGAAGAAAGAAAGCAGAAGATAGATAATTAGAGTAGTAATTAGTTTAGTTTAGTTTGAGGTAGTCGAATTTAGTGTAAACTTTAATCTAGTTATAATCTTTGATTTTAAAAGCTTGTATCATGTTTCTTTAATGTAATTTCAACTTTTTTCAATATCAATTTCAAGGTTTTGTTCCAACTTTCAAATTTGCATTTTTAATTTTCAAATTAATGCTCTGTTATTCATTAGTTGTTGTTATTGGATTCTTTAGCTCACATAAGCTCCTAACAAAGTTTATTAAAGCTATTAGAAACCTTTAAAACAGTTTAGCTATAAAAAAAATCAAAAATACAAGAAAATCAAGAAAAATATAAAGAAAATAAAAAAATCAATGGTGAAGGAGAAGGAGGCTGAGCAAAGTATTCATTTGGCCTAAAATGACTCTATTGGTGTAGTGACAAGCCATTGGAAGAGTTTTGGACCTTTGTTCCATATTATCAGTTGAAAAATCATTTGTAAGTCTCCAAATCAGTTTTTGGTGTGAATTCTATTATTTTGTTATAAATTGTTATAATTGTTCTTAGTTGTTAATTTCTGTTTATTTATGCTAATCTTAGGTTAGTACAAGGTTTAGAATCAGTTCATGGTGTAGAACACCCTTTTGCTTCATAAAATTTGTAACAGGTTCATATATAGGGGTGTTTGGATCATCTCTACATCAGTACCCTTGTTGTTGCTGTGGTGTTGTTTTAAGTTCTGGTAGATTGCATTAGGTCATAGTAAGTGTAGACAACCATTAAATACAAGTTTCAAGTGACCATAGTCAAAATCACCTTCTTACCCTTGAATTGTGTTCACTGTTGAGGTTTTAGCTTCTATAATCATCCATAACAGTGTAATAGTGGTTAAATTAGCTTAAGATAGACTCATAGTAGCTTAATCTTACACATTAAGTCATAAAATCAAGAACAAATCTCACATTAGTCAACATATCAAGTATTTCTCAAAAAGTCAAATTGTCATTTTCTCAAATTTTCCAAATATTGTGAGATTTTTAGTGAATTTTCTGTTGGGAACTAGGAGGTGAAACTTCTTGGGTGTATTGTCCCTCAGCTGAACTATTGAATCCCATACTCACCTCATTTTTACAATTTTTTTTGTGGGCCCCATTCCCCTCCAAAGTAAGCTGCAGGCTGAGCTCTGCCCTGCTGCAGCAGATACACAGTCACCACCACCACTTTGGTGGTGGTTTCTGACCACCACAATGGCCCCACAGGCCCCAATCTTGGTTCTCCCAACCCCCCTCCTGGTAGCCTTTAAACTTTGTGTTGGGAATTATACTAACAGTTACCACGGCTGAGAGATGATGTTACAACTGCAGAAGATTGTACTTGCAGTGGAAACTCATTACCACTGCAAGAACAATATATTACCACTGCTTATTAGATAACTGTTAGGAAAAGCGTCTAGATAAATATAGAATAGATCTTGTGTATATCTTATTCTATTAGTTTTTTAATTATCTTGTAGAAGAAGATTCCTTGTGCTATAAAAGGAGATCCTAGGTTAAAGGTTTGATATACGTTTTTCTAGAGCTTCAAGGTGTAACCCTAGTGATATCAAGATCACTCGTATTATTATCATTAATAATATTGGAGCTAATAGTTTGTTTACATATATTGTTTATATATAACTGTCTTACTCACAATCAAACTTCTAAGTGTTACTAAGTAGATTCCGCATACTTAGTGATATAATTCAAAGTATCAATCTAACACAAGTTCAAGGTGTTTAGATCCATCAAGTGGTATCAGAGACAGGCTTTGATACTTTGATTTAGAAGACTCAAGTTCACTCAGAAGAATCAATGGATACAGAAACCAGTAACTCAAACATTGCTGCTAAGCTTCCAAAGCTTAAGTTGAATGACTTTGAGATGTGGAGGCTAATGATAGAACAATTCTTTATGGTCCAAGACTACACACTCTGGGAGATCATTATGGTTGGAAATTCTTTCAAACCAAGTTCTACTTCAGAGATGATTGGTGGCAAGGAAGTAATTAAGGTCAACACTGGACCTGTTACTAATGATGAAAGACTTCAACTGAAGAATGATTTGAAGGCCAGAGGTCTGTTGCTGATGACACTTCCCAGAGACCAAGTTGTAGCATTCAGCAAGTTCAAGACTGCAAAGACTCTCTTTGATGAGATCTGTGAAGTTTTTGGTGGTAATGATTCCACCAAGAAGACTCAAAAGACCCTGATGAAGCAAACTTAGGAAAACTTTGGTTCAACAAGTAATGAATCTCTTGATAGCATCTTCACAAGACTACAAAAGATTGTTTCTCAACTCACTGTTTTTGGAATTGAGGTGGAAAGAGAAGACCTCAATCTAAAGTTCTTAAGAAGCTTACCCTCTGAGTTTGGAACCAATGTTGCTGTGTGGGAAGATAAGCCAGAGTTGGAGACCATGAAACTTAATGACTTGTACAATAACTTCAAGGTTATTGAACAAAGATTGAAGAAAGGTGGCAAGATAAGTTCAAGTTCAGGAAGTGTTGCACTCATATCATCATCTCTTGATGATAGTTCAGATGAAGAAAGTGATAGTGATAATGATTGTGCTAACATTGTTGTTTCCACTGGTAGTGGAAGTGTTTCCACTGGTAGCTCAAAGAAACAGATTGCAGGGCTTAGTGATACTACCTTTTATGCTTTTATATCAAGTCAAGTGGGTGGTTCAATCCTCAATCATGAGGATCTGGATCAAATTGATGAAGATGATATGGAGGAGATGGACATTAAATGGCAAGTGGCATTACTAAGCTTGAGGACAAAGAAGTTTTGGAAAAAGACTGGAAGAAAGATCAACATCAGTGGCAATGAAACAGTAGGTTTTGACAAAAAGAAGGTGGAGTGCTACAATTGTCATAAGAAGGGGCACTTTGCCAGAGAGTGTAGGAAGCCAAGGAAGTCTGACAACAGGTCAACTTGGTACAAGCAGGACAAGAAGAAGGAACCTACTACTGATGAGCCAAAGGGGCTATTGGCCATTGATGGAGTGAGCTTTGATTGGAGCTTTATGACTAAGGAAGAGGAAGATGATTTAGAGTCTGCAATGGTTGCACTAATGGCTTTTTCTGACTCTGAGGTACAAACTGATAATGCTTGTTCTAAATCTTGTAAGGCCTTAAAAGAGTATGAGAAACTTAAAGCACAATTTAATGAGCAACTCATAGAGTTAACTCATACTAATTATAACTTACCAAATCATAAAAGAGGCCTAAGTGTTTTAGAAACTCAATTAGAGCATTATAGGGCAAATGAATCTAAGTTCAATGATGATATTGCAGTATTAAGAAGAGACTTAGATTATCAGGTTGCTGTTAATAAGGTTCTTAGAGAAGAATTAGAAAAGGTTAAAGTGGCTAGCGAGAATATAATGATAACTAAGCAAACACTGGATCATCAATCCAAGTGTATTGATAAAATTTGGGAAGCCCAAATTGTGAGCAAAGCTAAATCAGGTCTTGGATACAAAATTGTTCCACCACCTCTAAGAGGTGTTCCATCACCTCCTGGCATTGACTTAGCTCACACAGGTTTAGAAGAATTTCAGGATCTACCTATGACCTATGGACCAAAGTTTGTTAAACCAGTTGAAATTGAAAAGGTTCAGGTTGAGGTTGATGTATTTGATAGTGCTAGTGACTCATCTCTTAAAGATGATAATTTGAATGTTGAGTCTAAACCTAGTACTCCTGAGAATGTTAAAGTGGAGGTTAAAAGATGTATTCCTGATGTTGTCAAAGAGAAGCCTAGGTCACAACCTAATTTCACTAGGCCCACTACTAGATATGCAGAGATGTACAAAAGTAGGTCACCAACTCCTAGGGGCAATATGAGGAGTTGGAATCATGTTAAATCCAGGCAATTTGGTAGTGACTTTGTGTTCAATAACAAACCCTGTCATATATGTGGTAGCTTTGACCATTTGTCTTATAGTTGTACCTACCACTTGGGAAGAAGGGAAGTGTTTGGGAATTCTAGGGTGAATGGACAAAATGCTAATAACTTAACTCACCCAAATCCACTTAGCAAGATGATTCCCAGGTCTGTTTTGCTTTATTCTGGCATTAGACCAATTTCCACTGCTAGACCAGCAGTTGCCAACGCCAGAAATAAAAACAGAGTTTACCCTAAGCCCCCTGTTACTAATTTTATTAAATCAACTCAAACAGGGAAAAAGACCAATTTTGAAAAGAAAGTTAACAATAATCAGAAGTGGGTACCTAAATTTTCAAAATCAGCAGTTTCAACTGCTAAGCCAGCAGTTACCACTGCAAGGCCAAAGGTTACCACTGGTAGGTCTGTTAACAAGAAAAGGGTAAATGTGGGAAATGTTGTTAAGGCCTCAGCACGTTGGGAAGGGAAACCAAAAGGAACCATCACCTCAAACAATCCCAATGGTGTATCAATGACCTTTGAAAGATATAATTATATTGATACACGAGGCAAATCCAAGTCATTTGTGGCTTGGGTCCCCAAAAGGAACTAATTCCTTTATTTTGTGTGCAGGGACATTCAAAGACGAATAATGATCAAGGATACTCAGACAGTGGATGTTCCAGGCACATGACTGGCAATAAGTCCTATCTTTCAGACTTTCAACCTTATGATGGACAATTTGTCAGCTTTGGAGGAGGAATTGGTGGCAAAGTTTCTGGCAAAGGAACAATCAAGGCTGGAAACATTGATTTTGAAGATGTGCAGTATGTGAAAGAACTCAAGTACAACCTCTTTAGTGTGTCACAGATGTGTGACAAAAAGCATAGAGTTCTATTCACAGAAGATGAATGCTATATCTTATCTAAGGATTATAAGCTTCCAGATGAATGTGACATTTTGCTTAAAATCCCTAGAAAAGGAAATTTGTATAGCATTGACATGCAGAACATAGTGGCTAATAATGATGTTACTTGCTTGCTAGCTAAAGCCACTTTGGATGAATCAATGCTTTGGCATAGAAGACTTGGTCATGTTAACTTCAAGACCATCAACAAGATTGTAAAAGATGGACTTGTCAGAGGACTTCCAGAGAAAAGATTTGCAAATGACCAAACTTGTGTTGCATGTCTCAAAGGAAAGCAACACAGAGCTTCATGCAAGACCAAGGCATTAAATTCAATCAATCATCCACTTTTTATGCTGCATATGGATTTGTTTGGTCCTACTTCTGTGAGCAGCATCAATTTGAAGAAGTATTGTCTAGTTGTAACTGATGATTTCAGTAGATTCACATGGGTTTTCTTTTTAAGTACTAAGGATGAAACAACAGGCATTCTTAAGACATTCATCACTCAAGTTTACAAAGTGGTTAAGGCTCTTTATGGCTTACATCAGGCTTCAAGGAAGTGGTATGAAACCTTAGCTAATTATTTGTTGAATAATGGGTTTCATAGAGGTAAAATTGATCAAACTTTGTTCATCAAGAAAGACAAGAGTGATATCCTACTTGTGCAAGTATATGTTGATGATATTATCTTTGGGTCTACTAAACAAGAGATGTGCAAAGAGTTTGAGAAGCTGATGAAAGATGAATTTCAAATGAGTTCTATGGGAGAACTTACATTCTTTTTGGGGCTGCAAGTACAACAGAGTAAGGAAGGCATATTTATCAGCCAAGACAAGTATGTGGCTGAGATTATTAAGAAGTTCAAGTTTACTGATGCAAAATCTTCCAATACCCCTGCTGACAAAACCACTCACTTATTGTTGAAGAATGCTAGTGGTGCTGATGTTGATGTTCACACTTACAGATCTATGATTGGCTCTTTGATGTATCTTACTTCATCAAGGCCAGACATTATGTTTGCTGTATGTGCTTGTGCAAGATTTCAAGTGACTCCAAAGACATCACACATGATAGCAGTGGAAAAGATTTTTAGGTACTTGAAGACTTATCCTAATCTTGGATTATGGTATCCAAGAGACTCTCCAATGGAATTGATCACATACTCAGATAGTGACTATGCTGGTGCAAGTTTGGATAGAAGATCAACTACTGGAGGATGTCAATTATTGGACTATGGGTACAATTTCATGAACACCATTATCTATATAGACAATAGTAGTACCATATGCATTATTAAAAATCCTGTGTAACACACTAAAACTAAACATATTGAAATTAGACATCACTTTATTAGAGATTGTTTTGAGAAAAAGCTTATTAATGTTGTCAAGATTCATACTGATGACAATTATGCTGATTTATTAACAAAAGGGCTTGATGTGGGTAGGTTTCAATACTTGGTAACAGGTATTGGAATGCTCAATCCATAAAATTTTTGATGTCTAAATACTTTTCAGTGTTGCAGGATACTTTTTAGGTACTCATATTGTTTGTATTGTATGTATGGTTTTCTACTAACTTGTATGCAGAGTTATCAAGAGCACAGTGGTAATTAACATACAACAGCGGAAAGATTGGTGATAACAGCAAGCAGAAAAGAGTACTTTTATTGATTATTTAGAAAAAGTACATCACATCCATCAACAAAAGATTGTCACCAAACAAGAAAACCATTACATCTGACATGAACCTACAACCTAACACCTACTCCATAGGTTTCTTTCCTTTTCCCTCATACTGATGCTTGCCTTTGGAAATTTTCTTTCTCTTGTCATCAAAAGAGAGTTGTTTCCTTGGACAAGCAAGTCCCAGAACTTGCTTGGGAGGCCTTGGTGCTTGATTAGGCTTGTCTACAGCTGGCCACTTCATGTTGTTTATTGCAGATGTCAATGCTGTGGTGAGGGCCTTTGGGAGTTCCTTGGAAAGATCAAAGGTTGGATCATTGTCATCATCTGATGAAGAGCTGGAATAAAACTCAAGAGATGGAGCTGGATCAGCTGATATCTTTTTATTGGGCTTCATGCTTGAAGATGAAGCAGTTGCAGTATTTGGTGGAAAGTATCCACTCCATCCTGAAGAAAGCTCTTCAGAGTCTGAGTAGTAGCTGATTTCCTCATCAGAAGAGTCATCAGAGGAGATGTAAATTAATGGAAACCAACTCATGATGATGCTTTCGGTTTATGTTTATTGAAGAAGATTGTTGACGAAAGATAAAAGATGTTGAGCCCCTTTTATATGCAAAGTCAAGGTCGAATTATAATTAATGAAGGATATTTATTCCTACTTGTTTTGGTAGGTTGGAGGAGTAAATTTGGTTATTATCGGGTTGACTTTTGGAAGATATTTTTGTGAATAGTAACTTGGTTAAAAAGTTACTTTGGGTTAAGTTTTATGGGTTAAGTTGAGTTGTTGAATACAACCCATATTATTGGAGTTATTGGAGCTAATAGTTTGTTTACATATATTGTTTATATACAACTGTCTTACTCACAATCAAACTTCTAAGTGTTACTAAGTAGATTCCGCATACTTAGTGATATAATTCAAAGTATCAATCTAACACAAGTTCAAGGTGTTTAGATCCATCAAGTGGTATCAGAGACAGGCTTTGATACTTTGATTTAGAAGACTCAAGTTCACTCAGAAGAATCAATGGAGACAGAAACCAGTAACTCAAACATTGCTGCTAAGCTTCCAAAGCTTAAGTTGAATGACTTTGAGATGTGGAGGCTAATGATAGAACAATTCTTTATGGTCCAAGACTACACACTCTGGGAGATCATTATGGTTGGAAATTCTTTCAAACCAAGTTCAACTTCAGAGATGATTGGTGGCAAGGAAGTAATCAAGGTCAACACTGGACCTGTTACTAATGATGAAAGACTTCAACTGAAGAATGATTTGAAGGCCAGAGGTCTGTTGCTGATGACACTTCCCAGAGACCAAGTTGTAGCATTCAGCAAGTTCAAGACTGCAAAGACTCTCTTTGATGAGATCTGTGAAGTTTTTGGTGGTAATGATTCCACCAAGAAGACTCAAAAGACCCTGCTGAAGCAAACTTATGAAAACTTTGGTTCAACAAGTAATGAATCTCTTGATAGCATCTTCACAAGACTACAAAAGATTGTTTCTCAACTCACTGTTTTTGGAATTGAGGTGGAAAGAGAAGACCTCAATCTAAAGTTATTAAGAAGCTTACCCTCTGATTTTGGAACCAATGTTGCTGTGTGGGAAGATAAGCCAGAGTTGGAGACCATGAAACTTAATGACTTGTACAATAACTTCAAGGTTATTGAACAAAGATTGAAGAAAGGTGGCAAGATAAGTTCAAGTTCAGGAAGTGTTGCACTCATATCATCATCTCTTGATGATAGTTCAGATGAAGAAAGTGATAGTGATAATGATTGTGCTAACATTGTTGTTTCCACTGGTAGTGGAAGTGTTTCCACTGGTAGCTCAAAGAAACAGATTGCAGGGCTTAGTGATACTACCTTTTATGCTTTTATATCAAGTCAAGTGGGTGGTTCAATCCTCAATCATGAGGATCTGGATCAAATTGATGAAGATGATATGGAGGAGATGGACATTAAATGGCAAGTGGCATTACTAAGCTTGAGGACAAAGAAGTTTTGGAAAAAGACTGGAAGAAAGATCAACATCAGTGGCAATGAAACATTAGGTTTTGACAAAAAGAAGGTAGAGTGCTACAATTGTCATAAGAAGGGGCACTTTGCCAGAGAGTGTAGGAAGCCAAAGAAGTCTGACAACAGGTCAACTTGGTACAAGCAGGACAAGAAGAAGGAACCCACTACTGATGAGCCAAAGGGGCTATTGGCCATTGATGGAGTGAGCTTTGATTGGAGCTTTATGACTAAGGAAGAGGAAGATGATTTAGAGTCTGCAATGGTTGCACTAATGGCTTTTTCTGACTCTGAGGTACAAACTGATAATGCTTGTTCTAAATCTTGTAAGGCCTTAAAAGAGTATGAGAAACTTAAAGCACAATTTAATGGGCAACACATAGAGTTAACTCATACTAATTATAACTTATCAAATCATAAAAGAGGCCTAAGTGTTTTAGAAATTCAATTAGAGCATTATAGGGCAAATGAATCTAAGTTCAATGATGATATTGCAGTATTAAGAAGAGACTTAGATTATCAGGTTGCTGTTAATAAGGTTCTTAGAGAAGAATTAGAAAAGGTTAAAGTGGCTAGTGAGAATATAATGATAACTAAGCAAACACTGGATCATCAATCCAAGTGTATTGATAAAATTTGGGAAGCCCAAATTGTGAGCAAAGCTAAATCAGGTCTTGGATACAAAACTGTTCGAGCACCTCTAAGAGGTGTTCCATCACCTCCTGGCATTGACTTAGCTCGCACAGGTTTAGAAGAATTTCAGGATCTACCTATGACCTATGGACCAAAGTTTGTTAAACCAGTTGAAATTGAAAAGGTTCAGGTTGAGGTTGATGTATTTGATAGTGCTAGTGACTCATCTCTTAAAGATGATAATTTGAATGTTGAGTCTAAACCTAGTACCCCTGAGAATGTTAAAGTAGAGGTTAAAAGAAGTATTCCTGATGTTGTCAAAGAGAAGCCTAGGTCACAACCTAATTTCACTAGGCCCACTACTAGATATGCAGAGATGTACAGAAGTAGGTCACCAACTCCTAGGGGCAATATGAGGAGTTGGAATCATGTTAAATCCAAGCAATTTGATAGTGACTTTGTGTTCAATAACAAACCCTGTCATATATGTGGTAGCTTTGACCATTTGTCTTATAGATGTACCTACCACTTGGGAAGAAGGGAAGTGTTTGGGAATTCTAGGGTGAATGGACAAAATGCTAATAACTTAACTCACCCAAATCCACTTAGCAAGATGATTCCCAGGTCTGTTTTGCTTTATTCTGGCATTAGACCCATTTCCACTGCTAGACCAGCAGTTGCCACTGCCAGAAATAAAAACAGAGTTTACCCTAAGCCCCCTGTTACTACTTTTATTAAATCAACTCAAATAGGGAAAAAGACCAATTTTGAAAAGAAAGTTAACAATAATCAGAAGTGGGTACCTAAATTTTCAAAATCAACAGTTTCCACTGCTAAGCCAGCAGTTACCACTGCAAGGCCAAAGGTTACCACTGGTAGGTCTGTTAACAAGAAAAGGGTAAATGTGGGAAATGCTGTTAAGGCCTCAGCACGTTGGGAATGAAGACAAAAAGGACTGGACAGAGTCTTGAATCAAAAGATGGAAAGAAGTTGAAGACTCAGAAATCATCTCAAGCAACAGAGGGTCCCAGCAAGTTGACAGAAGAGGAAGTTACAAACATGTTATTAATTGAGTCTGATGTTCTTAATATTGAACCTCTACAAGCAAGATATCCAGTATTTGGTTGGGAAATCTTTTCTGATAGTTTTGGTGTTGCTTGGAAGATCATCAGAACTGGAAGTGTCACAAACATTTGCAGAGACTTTGAAGATATTGTTAGATGTTGTGATAGAGAAGATTTGGATACCTTGTGGAAAATTGTTCAAGATTAGTTTAAGAAGGATGAACTTGTTGATGTCAAAGCTAAGGAGTTATGGGTTCACTTCAGAAGACTATATGAACCTGACCCAAGTGATAGGTATTGAAATTTGAAGCTCATGGTACAAGAACTTTGTGGAAATTCTATGATTCAAGTTCTGTACATCATGTTTCTACTCAAGATGGAGTTGATGTCTTTATGCTGGCTGAGAAAGAATATCCATTGAGAGCTGGAGTATTAACAGTGATGTTGTCTGAGAAGCTTAGGTGCTGGGAAAGAACTGAAGTCATAGATGATTTGCTACAAAGGATTTATGATCAAAGTGTGAGAGCTGATAGAGAGTTAAGAAGAAAAAGATAAGTGTCTGGAAGAATTCCCATATCCTCATGTTTACTGAATACTTGAAGAAACTTATTGATTTTTGTATTAATCATAAGTTAGGGGAGGATTGTTGGGAATTATACTAACAGTTACCACGGCTGAGAGAAGATGTTACAACTGCAGAAGATTGTACTTGCAGTGGAAACTCATTACCACTGCAAGAACAATATATTACCACTGCTTATTAGATAACTGTTAGGAAACGCGTCTAGATAAATATAGAATAGATCTTGTGTATATCTTATTCTATTAGTTTTATACTTATCTTGTAGAAGAAGATTCCTTGTGCTATAAAAGGAGATCCTAGGTTAAAGGTTTGATATACGTTTTTCTAGAGCTTCAAGGTGTAACCCTAATGATATCAAGATCACTCGTACCATTATCATTAATAATATTGGAGCTAATAGTTTGTTTACATATATTGTTTATATACAACTGTCTTACTCACAATCAAACTTCTAAGTGTTACTAAGTAGATTCCGCATACTTAGTGATATAATTCAAAGTATCAATCTAACACAATTTCAAGGTGTTTAGATCCATCACTTTGACCCTAGGTTTGACCTTAAGACCCCTGGGACCCACCTGAATCAACCCCTCATCCTTGTCCCATTTTCTGAGTTAAAACAAGAATCCAAGTGCTTAATTAGTGCTTATTTGCTTATTCTGGGAACTTATTTGTGATATTCTTGCTTAAACTTGTCCAACACACTTATTTAGACCAGAATCACCCATAGTGGGTCCCACTTAAGCTCATTTGAGCTTATTTCCTCACTTGGTCAACCAAAGTCAACTGTTGAGCCAATAAGCACTCAAAGTGCTTATTTTTGATTTCCACAAAAGTTGTTTTTGTAAAAGTTTCATGTTTTATGTTGTAAAATAGTTTTCTAAAATAAAAATCTAGAAAAAACAAATTAATTTCAAGTGATAGTTTCTATTTAATTTTATTTAAATTTTAATTTTCATTTTTAGATTTTTATTAAGCACTTAGTATTTTTATATTTTTCTTAAATTCCTTTTATATTAAAGTAATTTTAGTAATTTTCGCAGATTTTTATTTTTTTCATTTAGTATTTATTAGATTTAATATTAATTTAATTAATAATTAAGTTTTAAATAGCATAATTAGTTTTTACAAAGTAAAACCTAGTTTTTATATTTTTCCTAGCTTTTATATAATATAATATAATTTTATGAATTTTTCTAGAATTTTTACTGTTCATTTTCTATTTTTTATAATTTAAATAGTTTAATTAGTATTTAATTAATATTTAATATAATAATTAGTAAAATAGTGTAAAAACTTGTAAAACAAACTTTTTATAATTTTTTAGGATTCCTGTGATGGTTAATTAGATTTGTAAAATTTTTCTTAATTTTCTAAGTTAGTTTGTTATTTTTAATAATTTAAATTAATTAAAATTAGTTAAGTAATTAATAATTTGTAATTAATTAATAATAAATAATTAAATAGTGTAAAAATTAATTTTAATTTTCTAAAAATTTTCTTTTATCTTTAAGTTTGTAAAAAAGTCATTTTCACCCCCTGTGGGTTTTCAGATTTCAGTTTTCACTTTTTATTTCGTACGTTCGCGTAAATTTAAATTGAACGTACGCGTTTTTAGGTTTTACACGTTTCTGGTATTTCAAACTTTCCAGTCTTATTCATATAGCTTATTTAAGCTATTTCTTCGTATATTCCTCAGTTTAATCACTCACAAACTTTTTCCTGTCCAAATTCACCCGATCACAAATCCGTTTGTTAACCATCACACCTCGTCGGGACATAACGACCCGGGGAAACCCTATATTCCACGGAGCATTGAGCCTAGGTAGTTTGACCTTTTTGACCATCACCTGGTCAATTTAGGTTGACTGTTCTGAGCCAATTAAAATTTTGGCGCCGCTGTCGGGGAGGTGTGCGCGTTTTTCTAAACGGTTTTGCGTATTAGTGAATCGGGATATACATCCATTGTATATTTACCACCCTTGTTCATATTATCTTCTTATAAAAACAAAACTGTTCTCGAAAACATTTTAAATCAGTTTTCAATGAACACAAAAACACAAAACATTTTCTTTCCTATTTGTACAAAATGTTCATTCAAAAATCCAAAAATAATCACCTTTACCCTCTCACATCTTTGATTCTTCATCCCTACCCCTCTGTAAACCGTTGATTCTTTCTATGTCGTATCCACACCATTGTGGTTGTCAATGATGTGGTGGTCCTCATAATGGCGGGAATTGTCCCGTTTGTAGCATGGTAGAGTCAGGAGATGGGTCTGTCTATAACCAAGCTCCCTATCCTTACCATGATACATCTGATTCATCCTACCAGCCACCACATCATGAGATACTGACATATCTGTGTGAGTTTTGTGGTGGTCCTCACCAAGGATTTGAGTGTCAAGCCGGAAACACGTTTGTCTATGAACAGTTTTCGGGGGACAATCAGAACTTTGGCTATGACCAATATCCATATGATTCATCAGTCCAGACTCAACAGTTTTACTGTTGTGAGTGCTGTGGAGGTCCAAACTCTAGCTCAGATTGTCAAACAAGGAATCCATATCCTTATAACAATTACGACTATTCGTTTTCAGACCCACCTCCAAGGTGAGTATATTGAGGCATCACTCCCACAGTCTGATGCTGATCCTCTTCTTGAGGAGTTCGCCGATGAACTTACTCACATCAATCCACTTCCAACGGGAAGTGACGATGGTCTCCTTGACTTTGAAGCCGATCTGGGAGAAATTGAAAGTCTCCTTTATCATGATCCGTCACTCACTTCTGATCCCAATAGTCCAATAGAGAATAATAATCACTTTGTTCCTGAAGCATTCAATATTACTCTCACCAATCCTCTATTTGAATTCGAATCTGAATTCACTTCGATTTCATAATCCACTCTTTGATAATCGGAATGAGGATTGTGATGAGTCTGTTCCGGAACATGAGTTCACAGATTCAAATCTTGTGAGTGATTCTCTTCATGAGGAGTTCTCCGGTGAACTCACTCATCATATCATGACTCCTCCGGAGTTTGATAGCCCGGGGGGAGATACGCCCAATCATGAGGATTTGCAAATTCCCACCCACCCTCCCGGGATGTTTTTGAGCTTAACCCTTGAAATCCAAAATCAGGCTAATGAGCCTGTTCTCAAGGAAGAAGATCAAATCATGATTTTCATTATGGTTTTCTTCCTTTTCTTCACCTATAAGGTGACTTCTTCTCTTCTTCACTCCTTCGGGAATGAAGATACCATCTTTGATCCCTGCATTTTCATTTCCCATTATCTTGAGCCGGGATTATATCTCATCGGTGTGGAACTTTCACGTGCTTCAAATGTTTGTCCAAACATCTTGAATGAAAGTCCGATTAAGATTGTTTCTTCCACATCATGCTTCCCCAAGGACAAATGAATTCGGGGTCGAGTCAAGCTAGCGACTCGGTAAACAAAAACAGTAGCATGTACTTAGGGTTTTCACCCTAAGTGTGGGGGAATTACCCCTACTGTGGTTACTTATAAAGTGAAAATACAAACTGGTATTTCCACATTTAGATTGTAATATTGCCCTTTTACGTTCAAAGAGTCGGCATAATAGCCGGGACTTTGAATATTGAGGACAATATTCATTCTAAGTGTGGGGGGTATTCTAGCAAATTTTATCACATTTTACTATCTAGTACCCCCGTTTTTTGCCAAAATCTCAAAAATTTTAACTTTTTTTCACTTGTGCTTGAAAATTTTTGTGGTTATCAGTCCGCCATGTCTAAACGACAAAAGGATTGGCTAATCCAGGAGCAAACGGCTCTTGGTAAAGATATATTAAATCCGTTTATGGCTTGCAATTTGCCCAAAATTGTATGATAAATCAACTCGCCATATCCCAAAAAGTGAATGAGTTGGCTAGCCCGCAAGATTATGGCTTGTGGTAAAGGCAATGGAAAAACCATAATTGGTAATCAGCTCACCAAGATGTTGACTTTGTCCATCAAGAGTTGGCTAGTCCAGAAGCAAACGGCTTTTGGTAAAGACTAATCAAATCCGTTGATAGCTGGTGGTTTGCTCAAAATCACATGGTTATCAGGTGGACCATAGTTCTTACTTGAATCGATACATCTGGCTACTCCAGAAGTGATGGCTTTAGGTAAAGAGTTTAAAATCCATTAAATTTTCAAAACAGTTATTGCTAGGGACTAGCAATATTTTAGTGTGGGGGATTGATAAGTGCTCAAACACTTATCATTTTTGGTCAAATCTGAACTGCAAAACATACAAAAACACTCAGAAATGCATCATAATACTGAAAATATTTCAAAATTGTGTTTTATATGTTTTAGATGCAAAAAGAGTAAAAAAAGATAAAAAAAAAAAAAGGTACAAAGTTTGCAATATTGGCAGTTTCAGTTCCCCAAGTTTCAAAATTTGTCAAAATTAGTCCCTGAGCATTTATTTTGAAAGAAAAGTCAACCCAAATCCCTTAAAAATAAAAAGTTGTCAAAAATGGACTTTGGGTGAAAAGTTTGAAGAAAATACAATTTCAGTCCCTTAGTTTTGAGAAATTACAATTTTGGTCCCTGTAGTTTCTAAATTGGCAAAAATAGTCCCTGGGTGTAAAATTTGGAATTTATCAAATATGGTCTTTTGTTTACTTACTTTGGCAAAGTTGGTCCCTATTTGTGGAAAGTTACATTTCAGGTCCTTGATTTTCAGATTATTACAACATTGGTCCTTGTGTACTACTATATATCTAAATGGACCCTTGATTATTAACCAAACAAACCCAAGGCCTGATCCAATACACCCCAAGCCCAAACCACTACCCAAGCCCACTCCCTAAAAATAAAAAAACAACCCCCCGTTTATTAATAAATCCCCCAGTCAAACACCCGGTCAAACCCTTCCCTAACCTCACTTTCCCTCCCCTAATAACCAGGGAGGTTTGCCCCCCTCCACTTGCCTCCACAGCCTCCTCCACCACCTTCCTTGTCCCCCCAGTACACCCCAGCATTAAAAACCTTACCTATAACTACCTAACCCACTCCCAATTACTTGTTCCAGTTTTCCCGCCAAGATGGTGTAGAACGACCAAGATCAAATTAAGACATCCAACGACCAAGAAACAAATGGGAAAGTCAGAGGAGGGACCCCTGGTCTATTTAAGTGAAGAAAGAAAGCAGAAGATAGATAATTAGAGCAGTAATTAGTTTAGTTTAGTTTGAGGTAGTCGAATTTAGTGTAAACTTTAATCTAGTTGTAATCTTTGATTTTAAAAGCTTGTATCATGTTTCTTTAATGTAATTTCAACTTTTTTCAATATCAATTTCAAGGTTTTGTTCCAACTTTCAAATTTGCATTTTTAATTTTCAAATTAATGCTATGTTATTCATTAGTTGTTGTTATTGGATTCTTTAGCTCACATAAGCTCCTAACATAGTTTATTAAAGCTATTAGAAACCTTTAAAACAGTTTAGCTATAAAAAAATCAAAAATACAAGAAAATCAAGAAAAATATAAAGAAAATAAAAAAATCAATGGTGAAGCAGAAGGAGGCTGAGCAAAGTATTCATTTGGCCTAAAATGACTCTATTGGTGTAGTGACAAGCCATTGGAAGAGTTTTGGACCTTTGTTTCATATTATCAGTTGAAAAATCATTTGTAAGTCTCCAAATCAGTTTTTGGTGTGAATTCCATTATTTTGTTATAAATTGTTATAATTGTTCTTAGTTGTTAATTTCTGTTTATTTATGCTAATCTTAGGTTAGTACAAGGTTTAGAATCAGTTCATGGTGTAGAACACACTTTTGCTTCATAAAATTTGTAACAGGTTCATATATAGGGGTGTTTGGATCATCTCTACATCAGTACCCTTGTTGTTGCTGTGGTGTTGTTTTAAGTTCTGGTAGATTGCATTAGGTCATAGTAAGTGTAGACAACCATTAAATACAAGTTTCAAGTGACCATAGTCAAAATCACCTTCTTACCCTTAAATTGTGTTCACTGTTGAGGTTTTAGCTTCTATAATCATCCATAACAGTGTAATAGTGGTTAAATTAGCTTAAGATAGACTCATAGTAGCTTAATCTTACACATTAAGTCATAAAATCAAGAACAAATTTCACATTAGTCAACATATCAATTATTTCTGAAAAAGTCAAATTGTCATTTTCTCAAATTTTCCAAATATTGTGAGATTTTTAGTGAATTTTCTGTTGGGAACTAGGAGGTGAAACTTCTTGGGTGTATTGTCCCTCAGCTGAACTATTGAATCCCATACTCACCTCATTTTTATAATTTTTTTGTGGGCCCCATTCCCCTCCAAAGTAAGCTGCAGGCTGAGCTCTGCCCTGCTGCAGCAGATACACAGTCACCACCACCACTTTGGTGGTGGTTTCTGACCACCACAGTGGTCTCACAGGCCCCAATCTTGGTTTTCCCAACCCCCCTCCTGGTAGCCTTTAAACTTTGACCCTAGGTTTGACCTTAAGACCCCTGGAACCCACCTGAATCAACCCCTCATCCTTGTCCCATTTTCTGAGTTAAAACAAGAATCCAAGTGCTTAATTAGTGATTATTTGCTTATTCTGGAAACTTATTTGTGATATTCTTGCTTAAACTTGTCCAACACACTTATTTAGACCAGAATCACCCATAGTGGGTCCCACTTAAGCTCATTTGAGCTTATTTCCTCACTTGGTCAACCAAAGTCAACTGTTGAGACAATAAGCACTCAAAGTGCTTATTTTTGATTTCCACAAAAGTTGTTTTTGTAAAAGTTTCATGTTTTAAGTTTTAAAATAGTTTTCTAAAAGAAAAATCTAGAAAAAAGGATTTATGATCAAAGTGTGAGAGCTGATAGAGAGTTAAGAAGAAAAAGATAAGTGTCTGGAAGAATTCCCATATCCTCATGTTTACTGAATACTTGAAGAAACTTATTGATTTTTGTATTAATCATAAGTTAGGGGAGGATTGTTGGGAATTATAATAACAGTTACCACGGCTGAGAGAAGATGTTACAACTGCAGAAGATTGTACTTGCAGTGGAAACTCATTACCACTGCAAGAACAATATATTACCACTGCTTATTAGATAACTGTTAGGAAACGCGTCTAGATAAATATAGAATAGATCTTGTGTATATCTTATTCTATTAGTTTTATACTTATCTTGTAGAAGAAGATTCCTTGTGCTATAAAAGGAGATCCTAGGTTAAAGGTTTGATATACGTTTTTCTAGAGCTTCAAGGTGTAACCCTAATGATATCAAGATCACTCGTATCATTATCATTAATAATATTGGAGCTAATAGTTTGTTTACATATATTGTTTATATACAACTGTCTTACTCACAATCAAACTTCTAAGTGTTACTAAGTAGATTCCGCATACTTAGTGATATAATTCAAAGTATCAATCTAACACAATTTCAAGGTGTTTAGATCCATCACTTTGACCCTAGGTTTGACCTTAAGACCCCTGGGACCCACCTGAATCAACCCCTCATCCTTGTCCCATTTTCTGAGTTAAAACAAGAATCCAAGTGCTTAATTAGTGCTTATTTGCTTATTCTGGGAACTTATTTGTGATATTCTTGCTTAAACTTGTCCAACACACTTATTTAGACCAGAATCACCCATAGTGGGTCCCACTTAAGCTCATTTGAGCTTATTTCCTCACTTGGTCAACCAAAGTCAACTGTTGAGCCAATAAGCACTCAAAGTGCTTATTTTTGATTTCCACAAAAGTTGTTTTTGTAAAAGTTTCATGTTTTATGTTGTAAAATAGTTTTCTAAAATAAAAATCTAGAAAAAACAAATTAATTTCAAGTGATAGTTTCTATTTAATTTTATTTAAATTTTAATTTTCATTTTTAGATTTTTATTAAGCACTTAGTATTTTTATATTTTTATTAAATTCCTTTTATATTAAAGTAATTTTATAAATTTTCTCAGATTTTTATTTTGTCATTTAGTATTTATTAGATTTAATATTAGTTTAATTAATAATTAATTAATAATTAAGTTTTAAATAGCATAATTAGTTTTTACAAAGTAAGACCTAGTTTTTATATTTTTCCTAGCTTTTATATAATATAATATAATTTTAGGAATTTTTCTAGATTTTTTACTGTTCATTTTCTATTTTTTATAATTTAAATAGTTTAATTAGTATTTAATTAATATTTAATATAATAATTAGTAAAATAGTGTAAAAACTTGTAAAACAAACTTTTTATAATTTTTTAGGATTCCTGTGATCGTTAATTGGATTTGTAAAAATTTTCTTAATTTTCTAAGTTAGTTTGTTATTTTTAATAATTTAAATTAATTAAAATTAGTTAAGTAATTAATAATTAGTAATTAATTAATAATAAATAATTAAATAGTGTAAAAACTAATTTTAGTTTTCTAAAATTTTTCTTTTATCTTTAAGTTTGTAAAAAATTCATTTTCACCCCCTG
Organism: Artemisia argyi; assembly: GCA_030686995.1. Classification (NCBI taxonomy): domain Eukaryota; kingdom Viridiplantae; phylum Streptophyta; class Magnoliopsida; order Asterales; family Asteraceae; genus Artemisia; species Artemisia argyi. Next base: position 228,638,722 of record CM060708.1, on the reverse strand, counting down.
TGGGTTTTCAGATTTCAGTTTTCACTTTTTATTTCGTATGTTCGCGTAAATTTAAATTGAACGTACGCGTTTTTAGGTTTTACACGTTTCTGGTATTTCAAACTTTCCAGTCTTGTTCATATAGCTTATTTAAGCTATTTTTTCATATATTCCTCAGTTTAATCACTCACAAACTTTTTTCTGTCCAAATTCACCCGATCACAAATCCGTTTGTTAACCATCACACCTCGTCGGGACATAACGACCCGGGGAAACCCTATATTCCACGGAGCATTGAGCCTAGGTAGTTTGACCTTGTTGACCATCACCTGGTCAATTTAGGTTGACTGTTCTGAGCCAATCAAATACACATATATGAAGATGATATGGATGTGAAATCAATTATGTAGTGCAGGAATCAGATAGAAAAACACAGAATGGAATTAAATTTTGAGTACTACTGGGGACGGTCCCTTATTAATTAGGGGACCGTTAGTCCATTTAAAGGACCGCCAGCAGTAGGCTTCCAAGTTGGCTGGTATGTTGTGATTTAAGTAACTTCCCATTTTTGAGGTTAGATATTATTAGTCCATTTTCCTGTTTAACAATGACTAATATCACAACATGTTATCATATATAAAACATTATCATTCATTCATTCATTCATGAAGCACATACATCATAAGTACATAACCAAAGCAACATTAGACTACAACAAAGATCATCTACTAATACGACAAGTCATCTCCCAAAGCATGCTTGATCCAAAACATAACATCCACTTGTTTATTCTTTAACTAGATATTTGAGAATATCTAGTTAGATGGTGGAGTGAATAATGGTGATGAAGAAGGTGGAGGTGGAGCTGATGGTGGCATGGTGGAGATGGGAGTTGGTTGAGAGTTTTGTTGGGATAGAAGGTACTCAAGATATCCAAACATGTAGTGAAGATCATCTCTAAGGGAAGAAATGAGATGAAAGTTATGATAGCAACAAGCACATCCCATGGTGTGGTTGTTTACTAAGTTGTAAGGAATGGAATGGTTAAGGATTGAAGATGATGGTGGAGTTGTAGGATTGTTTTCCAAATGTCCATTTGGTGAAAGAGTTAGAGAGGTATTGGGTGGTAATGGATGTGATATCCTTGGAGGAGGAGACAAGTTTCCAAGGAGCTTTGGAAGTTGAGATGACGAAGCAATTTGTGGACTAGGAAGGTTTGATGTGTTAATAGAGCAAGATGAGTCACTTACAAAAGGAGTGCAAGCGCCCGAACCGGATTGAGTGAATAAGAGTGATGAGTTTTTAATAAATGATGTGAATGTGACGAATTGGGTCTTGATGATGATGAAAAAGTGCCTTTGATGGAGGGAGTTTCAATAGGTGTGTTTGGTGCTTGAGAAGAAGGGATATTATGAGTGAGGTCAATAAGGTTTCTTTGTGGTTGTGTAAGGTTGAGTTTAGGTCTTTTGTTTGGTAGAGATGGTGATGTTAAAGGAGACTTCATTGAGGAAGATGAGGATGTGGGTGATGAAGATTAGTGTGATGCATGGGTGTTAAAATAACCAAGAGGGATTATGGAATGGGTAAAGCATGCATTAGGATATTATAAGCACATACAAATGTTTTGATAATATAAGGAATGGTGATGAAAATCATGCAATAGGTGATCAGGTTTGCAAGAAATGAGAAACAGTACATGAACCCATGATCAGAGGCTGACGGTCCTTTAAGTGTTGGACGGTCCTTTATTGTTAAGGGACCGTCATTATGATACGGGACCGCCGGCAGTAAGATCTCAAGTTTCAGCTTAGTTTTTCCTTTTCAGTAAAATGACACCTTCAGACCAATCTTGTGAAATACATATCCACATCTATCATTGTAAACCAATTCAAAGTGCTAGTTTAACAAGTAGGCATATAATATGCAATTATATCAAGCCAATAATTGATACAAACTACTTATCAGATGTTAAAGTAATGAAACGATCACCTAGTGTCATTAGCAAACAGTTAAATAGCAAGTACCAGTTATACAAATACATGATAAAGATGTTTTCCACAACCAAATGATACATTATGATAGGTCTCTACTTTTTCTTCCCCATCAACTTACGTAAGCTTTTTCCGATTGACTTCCAAGCACCTCGATTTTCATCCCTTAACTGATGTTGCATGTTCATTATTTGGGTCTGGCGTTCAGAAAAGTTATCAAGGTTTCGATCCTCATGAGGAAGATCATGAAAGACTTGCGGATACCCAGACGGTAGAGAGTTGACATAGGTGACTGGAGATGGGGTACTATCACGAGAAATTCCTTCATCATGGAACACAACATCGTCATCGTTGGGATTAGATGATGATCTATGAGCGAAGAAACTTGAACCTACCGACCTTCTCGACCCATAGCTTGTCCTATACCTAAATTCTGGTCCTACAGATCTTCTTGACCCATAATCAGACCTAGTCCTATGATCTAGATTTTGGGCTAGAGGAAACATGACAGGATCAACCAAAGGATATTCAACATTGTTGAGAACAGGGTAGTGATGCATGACATGACGGAAAAGACGGGTTAAGAGCATACCGTATGGTAAGACCATAGTAGGTTTGCTACGGGAAAACTCCATTTTCTTGGCCATATAGTATGCAAGATTATAGGGGATAGTAAGGGCGACATAGTAGAGAATGTGACTAAGACAAGCAGGGACGTGCTCACGGTTTCCTCCAAGACAGAAAACATTCTCACGAATAATTTTAGTCATGGGTTTCATGTAATCAACAATTTCCTTGGTCAGGATTTGATTAACACTGACTGGTACAAGAGCCCCTTGGTGTACTCGATATTCAGGTTGATATCTGTCATTTTGAATAATGGATCTTATCTCTTCAGGAGATGGAGGAATTGTGGCGTATTTTCCATATGAAGGATAGCTCCTAGCAAGAGCATCAAGGCTCCATTTATGAGTGAATGTGCATTGCCCTTTGTAGGGAACGCCAAGAGCTTCACCAAACGCGGGAAGAGTGTATGAAATCATTTGATTTTGAATGGTGAAGTTGACATAGATTTCACCATTAGGATCAGTGGTTAAGTTGAGAAGTCTATAAAATTCTAAAACAAATTGTGGATTGATTTTCTCATCGACTCTATAGATGCAATCAAGGTTAATGAGTTGGAACATTGAGTTTAAATAGTTTATATCGGTATAGTCTCCAAAGACACGACGACCTTCATGGAAATATCTAGATTCAACGTTTTTGAAAGCCTCATTGATGGGTTCAGGATAGTAGTGAGAAAGTTGAGGGATGTATTGTTTTGTGTTTTGGTGGTCAAGGCCAATGGGTTTAGGCATGTTTCACCTATTAACAATAAATTCATAATTAGCTAAAATCTAGTATTGGTTAAGTCTTGATATTATTTGAAAACAAGCATTGATCATCAGGAGTTCATATTTGTCATCATTAGTGTAAATACTATGATGTCAATAAGTTGTTTTAAATCCATTTTCCTATACGGGGATTACCATATTTTTAAAGTTTTATTTGAAACCATATCTTATTTACCAATGTAAACACTAATGAGTTAATTATCAAACAGTGTGGGGTTTGAGATTTGAAAATGACAAGTAAACAAGATTGATGATCCCCTCAAATCTAATGGAATGATCCCTAATTATGAAATAAGAAAAGATTAGATAAGGATGATTTACAATTAGAGTTAAGGAGTGATTATTAAGCTTAAATTTAAAAACCTTGAACTTTTATGGTAATTTAGAAGACGTTCTTCGTTGCCTTTTAGAGATAAGTGTTGAAATGGGTTTTGTTTGGCTGTGAACAAAAGAGAACCGTGTATAAGATGAAAAAGCCTAGACGGTCCCTTATCGAATAGGGACCGCCAAAGGGACCGTAGAGAGGTAAGGAATCGTCAGCAGGAGGTTATAGTATTGATTGACGCAAGTGTGAATCGTCTATAGACGAGAAATAGAGAGCAAACAAAGAGTGAAGCAAGTGTGAATCGTCTATAGTGATTGATTGACGACAGATTTGTTATAAACAATGGTTGTGGTAAGACCATTGTTTTTCCAAATAATTTGCTTAAATCCAAAGAAGGATAAGCATTTAGACAAAGCATCTAGCACATATTGGCATACAAACATCATCAAGCATATAAGCAAGTAATCTCTAATCATGTAGTTACATGAACATATAGCAAGCAATCAAATAACAAACATATTAGTCAAGATTAGTAAGAAGACTTACCTTGGCCTTTAGCTATCCTTATTAGCATATAACCAAAACTTTTGTTGTTGGTGATGCAAAACTAGACGATACTCACTTGGCAATTTTTCCATATGATAAGTTAAGCAATTGGCTTGGTGAGATAACTATTTGGTTGTCTACATACTTAAGGCGCGTATAGTCTTTTTAGCTAGTATCCACATTGCACATTAAACTGCATATTGTCTTCTTAATAGTCATTACATCAAAGCAAGTAGATTTGTACAGCAACTAGGTTGCTCAAGAAATCCTTGTCGGCAACATTACCTACAATGAAGATATTCAAACCAGTAGTATATGATTGCACTTAAACTAAGTGTTTTTCTAATATCACGTTTTCATCATCTTTGGCTAGGACATTCCCTTGATGAATGTATAAACTATTTTACCGAATGCCATTTACCATTTGACATAAAATTGTTTTATCAAACTAAATTTTTGGCAAAGATTCATAAATCAACATTTTTACTTCAAATATTTCACACAAGTTTCTTATGAAGAGCTTATTAGCAAAACTTTATTTTATTGATTATAAATCATCAATTGAAATGACATGCCAAAGATTATGATCTATTGATTTCACATAACTTTCAAATTCATTTTTCCAAATGACAAAATTTTCATTTTTGAAAAATGGTGGCTCATTCAAATAAAACCCTTCTAGATATCATTTTGAATCTATAGATCGATTCAAGTTTTAAAGTACAGTATACTTTAAAGATCTTGAAAAACGAAGCTCTGATACCAATTGTAGAAACTAGAAGGGGGGGGGGGGTTGAATAGTTTCACCGCTTCTTTTTAATTATCTAAAACGTTTCGCCGTTTCAGGTCTGGTTACTTTTCATTTACTAACTTGTTGAATTCTACTAGTTATGTGATATCAATTTAGTTACTAGCATACATAAATAAACAAGTAAAGTAAAGAGTAAAGAAAGAAAACAACCAAGAGACGCGGCGATTCATAGTGGTTCGGCACGAAGCTCACTCTCCGTCCTACTCCACTCCCCGAGTACCACACTCGAGAGTTATCAATCACTATATCAACACACTCCTTCAGGTGGAGAAATCCGTACACGTGCTTACACAAGGCATAACGACACTAAGCATAATGTCTAGTTCTAATAATAGCTAGAACCAATCTATTCCAAGGCCCACGTGGCCACACGAACAAGCACTCTTGTCCATCTTGAATCTTCACCCGATCCAAGCCTTCACTTATTTGACATACTTGGTTCTTCACCCGAACCAAGCCTTCACACACATGACTCACTTGATTCTTCACCCGAATCAAGCCTTCACACACTTGATCATCACCCGATCAAAGTCTTTACATAATGACTCAACAAGTCCTAAACTACACTTTAGGACATCACTATCCTCACAACAAATACATGAACTAATCTAGTTACAAGACTTCTTGGATCTACATCACCATCCAAGCTCACACAAATACAATACTTGGAACTACATCACCATCGAAGTTTACACAAATATCCCTATCCTCGACTCACACACAAGTCGGAAAACAATGACATAATATATATATCCTATCATGTAACACTTGTTACGTTTTTGTGTGGACACCTATAACATCTCGAATCTTCATATTTGTCACGAGTTCTTCTCTTGCACTTGACGGAAGAGGAAATCACTTATAAACATATACCGACAAGTTATAGTGATCAAAGAATAAAATGATCAAAGACCAGAAAATTTTGTGTGTGTGAAAGTCCGTTTTCTGAAGTGTAACAGTTCAGTATTTGTAGGCGAATGAAGGGAGAGGGATGGTCTCGTAAATGCCAGACGGTCCTTAATCACTAAGGGACCGTCGGCCTATTTAAGGGACCGCCGCGACCAAACGCTCCCTTTTTGTCCTGACGTGGTGAAAACTTATCTGGTTCAGGCTGAACTGATTTGGGGGAAAACTAGCTGTTATAAAGTTTGAATTTGAATTTATTTTCTTTAATAAAACATTTCTTTAAAAACACAAAAATACTTTTGTGAAAATGTTTTGTCAAACTTAAAAATGTAAGTTTAGGTGAAATTGAAATTCTTTGATCACTTAACTAATGACGGTATAAAGTTTGTCCATACCTGAAGTGATGTTGAAGCAGCTACGTAGAAGTAACGAGTTTCCTCGATTAAAAACTTATAAACCGTAACTTTACTTATCATGTATATTTTGTAATTATCAAAACACGAGAAGACCGAATAATGCGAATAACGTTTTTAACATTATTTGTGTTAACACTGTGTTATCTTATGGACCTAACATAGGTCACATCCCTCATGTGCTCCATGAGCACAAGAATGCGGAAGAATCGTGGGGCATCATAGAAAATCTTGCTCTCTATGACAACGAATGTTGGAATGACCCCGCGAGTTGAGCAAAACGGTCAAGGCAATATCCTTGCCTTTGAATAACTCAAGCAGTCCCGACCGTAGGATCATGGAACTCGAAGACCAAGTCAAGTTTCTCATGAAATCCTACGAAGCTCCAAAACCTTCAAATCAAGTGAACCAAATCACTTCTTCGTGTGAATTATGTGGTGGTCACCATGACACTCGTGATTGCATGAAACTCCCCGAATAAGCTTTTGTAGATTATGCATCCTCGCTTACCGACAGAGCGGGAGATAAGTGGTTCACTTTCAAAACTGAGCAAAACACTTATGGTGATTCCTACAACCCTTCTTGGAAGAATCATCCAAACTTTAGGTAGAAACAAAACCAAAACTCATCTCAAAATAACCACCTAATCATTTTTAATCAAACAGTTCATCCTCCAACCGTACCTTCAACAATAATCCTTCCAACAATTTTAATAATCTTGAAGGATTAATGTCTAATTTTATATCATTTCAAGAAGCTTGTTTGACCTAGTTTGAAGCCGATTTCAAACAAAAACAAAGTGAGATGACCAATAAAATTGACAACATGTTAAAGGTTTTCAACGATCGAGTATTGGGAGCACTCCCAAGTGACACTATCAAGAACTTGAAACTAAATGTTAACTCCGTCTCATTGGTTTCGTCTCCTAGTTATTGTCCTCAATATTACTCGGTTAATGCAATAAACACATGTTTCAAACAAACTCAAGTTTTTAAAAATGACCAAAATGATAATACACCAACTAATGTGCCGATCAACCAAGTGATTGAAACACCATCCAAACAAGAATCCAACCCTATTATCGATGAAGAATGCAAGGAACTTCACTTTGAACGTCCGGTTCTTGATGTTTTGACTCATGCTCCCTACTACAATGCCCTTTTGGGAAAATATAAGGAGAGACTTAATTTGGGTAAGAATGGGACCGCTTTTGTTCAAAACAAGTTTCCTAAGAAGTTAGATGATCCGGGTATATTTTGTTCCACCTTGTAGGATAGGAAATTCCGAAGCTTGTGACACATTAGCGGATCTAGGATTGAGAATCAACTTACTTCCATTGTCCCTTTATAAAACTCTCAACTTAGTGAAGATAGAAGAAACGGAAGTGGTGATTGGTTTAGCGGATGGAAGTGTTGCTTATCCGGTAGTGATAATAAATGACATGTTAGTACATATTTGGAAATTAACTATTTTGGTTGATTTCCATGTCCTTGATATGGTTAGTGACACTACATGCCCATTGTTAGTAGGAAGAGGATTCTTAGCTACCGCTAGTGCTATGATTTATTGTAAGTTGTCTAAGATAGCGGTAGGGGAAGGTGATACTAGGACAATCTAGGATGTCAAGAAACGTGCTTATGATAATGATGAGGAACAAATAACTCATTGGGTAACTATAGGAAACCATCAAGATATGGCCCTTGGATTAATGGAGATTTCATTAGAGCTCAATGCCTGTTCTATTTAAAGGAGGAATTCGTCAACAAAACACACTCTATAGAACAACTTTTGGATAGGGATACCGAAGTAGACCCATTTGAGGATCCTTTAGTTTTTAGGAAAATGACTGAATTCCTAGGAGCCTTGCCAATTAACTTAGGAATGAATAAGTGGAAGAGTGAGAGCTCAAAACATAAGTGGAATTGGAACAGGCCACCAAAAAAAGGTGATGGATCATGGCACATCAAGATGACCATATATGATCCCGATGGAGAAAAGTTTGAAAAGTCATAACGAACCAAACGTACTAATAGGAAAGTAAAAGGAAAGTTTGATCCAAAAGATGTCCTCGATGAGGAACTTACGCACATAGGGTAATAGGCCATGACTTTGAGTCTAGCTACAAGACTTGTAAATAAAGAAAAACATTTCTTGGGAGGCAACCCATGTTTTATTGTTTGCTTGTTTTTATTTTGTTTGATTTCATATGTATGCTCCATCATAATTGTTCATCGTTCATGTTTCAAATGTTTAGTGAAATTTCTTCTTTATTTTAATTTTAACCTCGCCTTAATCACACTTAAAGGTATTTTACAAAAAGATAAGTTTAGGTAAGATCACATCGGTTTAAAAGAACGAATTCGAACATAAAAGATAACAATTACTGATTAGCATATATATTTGTGTGTTTGTTAGATTTAAATGCTTGTATCGAGTCACAATGAACGTTCTGAATTTTTCCAGGTTTTATTAATTAGATTTTTCTAGAAATAAAACGCAACAATACTGTCAGGTCATACGTGACGGCGACGGGGTCTACAACCCGACGACATCAGGCACTGTAGCAGCACAGTTTTCCAGGATTTTGTTTTTCTGTTGTAACTTAATTTTAAAAAAAATTTAGAATTGTAAATTTTCAGGAGTCTATGGACATTTATTTTGCAGGCATTATATCTTAATTGTTTTCTAGGAATTAGTTTTTCTATATATAGTGTTTACCGCCGATTTTTTGTGAAGTTTTGTGTTTCATTTTCTTAGTGAATTACAGGTTATATTGGACAAGAATATAATTGATGAAGTATGATGAGCATTTATTGAAGTTATTTTTTGGGAGAAGGATTTAACCATGTTTTCACATCGTCCATGCCGAGCAAATCAGAGGAGTATTAGTTTCTTTTCTTTATTTTATTTTCCCATTATCAAAACTTCGATACTTTTCAAGAACATTGGGGACAATGTTCAATTTAAGTGTAGGGAAGGTTGTTAGTGCAAAAAGTGTGGTTGGGTTAAGACTGGGCTTAGTCCGTGCTGGGCCGATCTTGATGGATCGTTTGTTGTATAGCTTATGCACTAATCCAAGTAGAGGAATGAGTTCCTGCATAAATAGAAGCACACCGTTAGCCTTACCATGGGGACAGACCCCACAATTAAGCTCCAGCATGAGAATAAGTGCTCATGTTGTGAGAGAAATATTCGTGTATTGGGATGAGTGAGAAAGTCATACCCCGAAAGTGTGTGCTGAGGCGGTGGAAATATTAGGGTTACATAATATTTCGCATATTGCTGTAGTGGTCGGAGTGGGACCCTTGTCGGACAAGGATCCGCAGCTTAATCGATGTTTGCGGACTTAGGTCGATTTCTGGACCGGGGCCCGGTCTGCGAGCGTACTTCAAGAGTGCCGCTCGTATGTTTCCTAGTTTGTCCAAATTGTGCCATGCTCGTGGTATGAGCTTTGGCCATGTCTGGCTTTATTGGCTTGTTGGGCCGGAGCCCAGTTTGCTCGTTGGGTCGGAGCCCGTTTTGTTTGTAGGTCCGGAGCCCAGTTTGCTTGTAGGACGGAGCCCAGATCGTATGAGATAGTCCAGGCCTAGTAGGCCTGCTATCCGTACTATACGTTATCGAGTCCCCCTAGTCTAGTGTAAGGCTGAGCAAACGGACCGGATAGACCGGACCGACCGACAAAACCGACCGGACCGGACCGGACCGGACCGACCACATTCGGTCCGGTCCTCGGTCTAAGCTTTTTGGCTAATTCGGTCCTCGGTCCGGTCCGGACCGACCAAAAACCCGAAAAACTTGCCAAATCTTGCCTAATTGGACCGGACCAACCGAAGACCGACTGGACCGGACCGGACCGAGACCGGACCGACCACATTCGGTCCGGTCTCGGTCTATGGTTTTTCCGGTTCTCGGTCTTCGGTCCGGTCCGGTCTTGGTCGGTCCGGTCCGGTTTTTGGACCGTGATCACCCTTAGTCTAGTGCGTTCATTGCTTGCAAGTTGTGGTAGTGTGCGGTGAATGTTTCTAGACTAAGGTTCCATTAGTTCCACTCCGTTGGTGCATTACCCTTTCATTAAGTGCCTTTATGCCCCATCTTAGGTAGCACCGGCGTACATGTGTCGGGTGATTATGCTCGGATACTTGGTCGTTTAGAGCTTGGATGCCACTTGGTTTCTCGTGGCTGGATGGTAAAGATCCCGAAAGAAGAATATATTTTCTGTAGTCGGGGTAACACTAGCCTTGGCAAGATACCATTCTCGTTTGTTTCTGAGAAGGATTTATAACGGTGAAGGCAGATCCCGTATGATAAAGGCCAACAAAAAACGTACTTCCGTGGCCGAGTAATGCAAATATAGCATTTGGCTTACTGCCGGCGGAAGACGTACTTCCATGGCCAGGTAATGCGAATATAGCATTCGGCTTACTGCCGGTGGAAGACATACTTTCGTGGCCAGGTAATGCGAATATAGCATTCGGCTTACGGCCGACGGAAGATGTACTTCCGTGGCCGGGTAATGCGAATATAGCATTTGGCTTACTGTTGGCGGAAGATGTACTTCCATGTCCGGGTAATGCGAATATAACATTCGGCTTCGTACCGGGCTTGCAATGCCTCTTACGTACTTGGTGCGAATATGGAATTCGTCTTGGTACCGGGCTTGCAATGCCTCTTACGTACTTGGTGCGAATATGTGATTCGTCTTGGTACCGAGCTTGCAATGCCTCTTACGTACTTGGTGTGAATATGGTATTCATCTTGGTATTGGGCTTACAATGCCTCTTACGTACTTGGTGCGAATATGGTATTCATCTTGGTACCGAGCTTGCAATGCCTCTTACGTACTTGGTGCGGATATGGCATCCGTCTTAGTACCGGGCTTGCAATGCCTCTTACGTACTTTCTGTATCCGAAGGTACTTACGTGACATGCACGAAGATAACAATCATGGTGTCGTGATACCCATGTAGCCCCCCAAGTTTAGTGATGCTATACTTTATTAGTAGCAGTAAACTTACATGCTCAAGTATCCAAAAATCATGAATAATTTTAGCACTTGCTCCAACAGGCCATGGCCCACGTAGCACGGAGCTTACTGGAAGGGTGGCTATACCATATGTGATATGATCTAACCGTGGAATTAAGGATACAAAAGGTCCGGAAACGCACCACATGTGATTGCACGGAGGAGTTGTAGCTCCGCGTCTCCATGCTTGGGCAAGCAATGGAAGTTGTTAAGACAAAAGAGCGGATATCTGCTGTTGATGCGTGGGAATTGCACCAGGCTTTACCTCTCGAGGGATCTCGAGAAGCTTACAACCCCCACCAGGCAGTGTACCTGATCGATGTAGTATAGTATAATGACAAGTACCGGGGGATTGATCGTTCAGCTAGGACTAGTGTCGCTAGGATTAGAAAACCTAAATACTAGTTCTAGAGATGAGAGATGATTCTTTTTGTATTTTTATATTTTTATGAAAACAAGTAAAAATCTCGGGTTTGAAGGATTTGGGCGGAATTAGTTGCTAGTCAACTAACCCAATACTAAAGATGCAATCAAAATAAAATACTAAAAATGAAAATAAAACTAAATTAAACTAAGGTTGTGAGCAATAAGTAGAGAAATGTGTTTACTTAGATTTCACTACTCCCTAGATATCTTTTACACGTTAATTACTTGTTATAGTTGCGTGGATGACGGATTGTATTCCTTAATACCATTCACGGGGTGGCGTACTTAACTCCCCAATCCTATGAGTGCCTACTTCACTCCTATGTCGAGCCGACTAAGAAGCTCCTAACATGGGATCATTAGAATTTACTCATGCATTAAATACAACCAATAAAACCTAGTACACATCGGTTCATGTTTCCTAAGACGTTCAAGCATGTTACCAATTGGAGATCTGCCAGTTTTCTTAAGCCTAACATTGAAATCATTCATCCAATACAACCATAAACAAGTAATCAACACATAATCAACATCTAGGTTTCATTAGATCTAAGCAAACACAAGATAAATCTAGCCTAGCATAGTGGAATCAAGACAAGCACAAGATATAGACAACCAACACATAGACATATTGATTGAATTAAAAGAATACTTATCTCAATAGCACATGTAAGGGTTCAAAGGCTGAAAACCCTTGAAAAAGCTGTAAAATACGTATATGGTTCGGCCTTAGGGTTTCTCCAAACTTGTTCCTCTTTATGAATGAAAATTAGAAAACTATATATAGATAATAGAGGCTGACGGCGTCAAGAACAACCTTGTGACGCCGTCATCTCGCCACCAAAATAATCCTCGGACTGCCTTGATCTACATCTGACGCCGTCATGTATTCCATTTTTCCAGGCCGTCACACATTTAACTCTTGACGCTCTTCCTTGTGACGCCTTCATTTCTGTACTGGGTCGTCATGATCTTTACTCTTGACGCCGTCAACTTCTTCCTCTTGACGCCGTCACATACTATTACAAGCATGGAAAATTAAGTCTTTGGCGTTTTCTTCACTTTTATGCTCCAAAAACGTCCGAAATGCCTTCTTTTCCAGAATTCACTCCCAAAGTACCTAAAATCACAAAAGGAACAATTTAGGGCAATATTTGATCAAATAAATTTAATTCCGGGGTTAAATGACCCCCTAAAAGTGGTTCATTTTTCGCCTCATCAGCTGTCCTGGTAATAGGAACATGCTGTGTGGTTAAAGGTTTCTCGGCTCATGATGTTCACCATTATGAAATAAACATTCCATTCTAAAATATAAAGACTTTTGGAAGCATCCAAGTTTGTTGATCGGTATTTATCTCCGAAGGCCCGAGGCCGCAATGGTGATGCGGTTGGTGACCGCGGATACCAAAAAATAGAATATTTCCGGAAGGGAGCGTCATGAAAGAACGGAGCTTCTAACTTGGATATTTTGACGGTAATATCCTCATAAGCTGGAGCTTGCGACCGAGGATACCGAAAAATAGAATATTTTTGGACACGCGGAGCGTCATGATAGGGCGGAGCTTCTAGCTTGGCTATTTTGACAGCAATATCCTCGTAAGCCAGAGCTTGCGATCGAGAATACCAAAAAATAAAATATGTCCGGACGCGTGGAGCGTCATGAAAGCACAAAGCTTCTAGCTTGGCTATTTTGACAGCCATATCCTCGTAAGCCGGAGCTTGCGACCGAGAATACCAAAAAATAAAATATGTCCGGACGCGCAGAGCATCATGAAAGGATGAAGCTTCTATTGATGAGCTTTCTCAGCCATGTTTGGCAGCCACTGGTGATCATGTTGTAGGGGAGTTACATCAGGTGCGAGCCCACTTTGATCCTTCAGTGTTTTACCCTTCCCCATCGTATTCCGCACGGTGGATGTGGACGTGGAAGTAGTGTTGCCGAATTGATTGCTTATGACAACTATTTTGAGAACGCAGTTGTGTACTAGTCCCACGGATGGCGCCAACTTGTTAGTGCAAAAAGTGTGGCTGGGTTGAGACTGGGCTTAGTCCGTGCTGGGCCGATCTTGATAGATCGTCCGTTGTATAGCTTATGCACTAATACAAGTAGAGGAATGAGTTCCTGCATAAATAGAAGAACACCGTTAGCCTTACCATGGGGACGGACCCCATGACTAACCTCCGGCGTGAGAATAAGTACTCATGTTGTGAGAGAAATATTCGTGTATTGGGATGAGTGAGAAAGTCATACCCCGAATGTGTGTGTTGAGGCTGCCTATTATAGGCGGTTGAAATATTAAGGTTTCCTAATATTTCGCATATTGTTGTAGTGGCCGGAGTGGAATCTTGTCGGACAAGGATCCGCCCTTAATCGATGTTGCGGACGTAGGTGGATTTCCGGACCGGGGTCCGGTCCGCGAGCGTACTTTGGGAGTGCCAATCGTATGTGTTCTAGTTTGTCCGGATTGTGCCATGCTTGTGGTATGGGCTTTGGTCATGTCTGGCTTTATTGGCTTGTTGGGCCGGAGCCCAGTTTGCTCGTTGGGCCGGAGCCCGTTTTGTTTGTAGGGCTGGAGCCCAGTTTGCTTGTAGGGTCGGAGCCCAGATCGTATGAGATAGTCCAGGCCCAGTGGGCCTGCTATCCGTACTATACATCATCAAAGGTAAAATGGGATACCTTAGAAAATATAAGTTCGCTTGATGTTTGTTTTGTCTTAGAGTAAATTTGTAATAAAACTAAAAGAAATACTTGTTAGGGCAATTTTAGCACCACATTTAAATTTTTTTACAATATGTAAGGAGTGAAATTTTAGTCTTAATAAGTCTCATAGATAGAAATTATATTGCTAGCACAAAAAACCCTACCAGTCAAAAATTTCCACCCCTAAAATGTGAGGTTCGCCTTTAGATCTTTAGGAAAATACATTTACCTTTAATGCTTATGAGTGTACTGGTAGTATATAGATTCTAGAACTTGCGTTTGTGATGCATTCCAAGATCGCTAGTGAGACTACATTTGTATAGTTATGATTTATTAAATGATAAGAGGCATTAGAATAACCCTTGTTTTAAACCTGTTACTTGACCGATGGGCCAAGTTACTTGAAAAATAATGTCAAATCATTTTTCCACACGTTTGCGACGTACTCACTTTTAGTATACGATACCTCTAGTACACCACTCAGATCCTATCTTTTTCGCGGTTCTCGTAATACTTCGGTGAATCCCGAAATATTAATGAAGAGCATTGTTTACAATCCACCCCCAAATGTATAACCAAATCGCCTTAGCTTTCCTTGTATGTTGGCTTGAACGTCTTAGAAACGCAACCGTAGAGTGCGCTATTTGTTTTTCTCGTTGTATTTATTGCGTAAATTGCGGCTTGTAGATCCTAAGAAACTTAATAGACTTTAAGGTTTTTTTTGGGAGACTAAGATTCATAGAGTTGAGGACTTCGGCACCTCCCCACGATCAATATTAAGGAATAATTCGCTTCAACTAAAACAAGTATGTAACAATTCGACAGATCAATATGAGATAACTAGAGAGTAATTGAATTTAAGTAAACACGTTTTTCCCTATTATTAGAAGTCACCAACTGTATCTTTCTCATTTATTTTTATTTAATTCAGTTATAATTAGTTTTGGGTTAGTTGACTAGCAACTAATTTTGCCCACTATTCTAAAACCCGAGATTTTTACCGCTTTCATGTTATAAAAATACAAAAAGAATCATCCCTCTCCTCTTGACCTATCTCGTCATACAACTTGACCTAACGATACTATTCCCCTAGAGAATGATCAGTCCCCATGATTTACCTATACCACACTACAACAATCAAGTACACAGCCTGGAGGATTGT
The DNA here is from genome assembly GCA_030686995.1 of Artemisia argyi. Taxonomy (NCBI): domain Eukaryota; kingdom Viridiplantae; phylum Streptophyta; class Magnoliopsida; order Asterales; family Asteraceae; genus Artemisia; species Artemisia argyi. Next base: position 228,623,045 of record CM060708.1, on the reverse strand, counting down.
AAAACTTCGTTTAGAGGTCTTGCAAATCTCGCATCATATATATAAAGAAAAAAGGAATACACTTTTTATTTTTTAGAAACAACATTCATATAGAAAGTTGTCATGCATAATCCAATTCAAAAAGTTGCTCTTTCACTATTTTAAGGGATAATGTACATGAATGTCACTCAAGTTTTTAACTTTTAACATATAGGCCATCTTTTTGTTGCAATGAATTTAAAGGCCGTCCAACTATTTGGTTGTTTTCGTTTTCACTAATTTCAGCCAAATTTATGCCCGAAAACTATAAAATATAATTAATGAACTAACCTCTAACTTATCTGAGCAATACGAATTAAAAGTTTCATGTGAAATACTGATTATACCCTTAATTTAAGTGTGAATTTATATTGTTAAAAGTACTTTAGAAAGATAAAACTGAAATATCGCTGCTGGTTTTTTATTCGTATTAGTTTAATATATTGGTGTTTGGTTTATTCTTGCCGTTCAATAATTATCCAGATTAAAATTGTCTGAAATTTGTGTAAATGAAGATAAATACATAGTTTTGTGGCTTATAAGTTATTTTCATTAAATGAGTAGCATATATGAGAAAAACTTAAAAGTTGAGTGGCCTCCGATATATTATCCATTGTTTTTAAAACACCATGAAATGAATATGGCTCAAATAAGGTTGGCAAAAGGTATTGGCGTTGCCGAATATAGTTCAAGACATAATAATTTACATTTAAGGGCATGGTAATGGATCCAGTAAGAAAGAAAATAAAACTAAGAAAAATAAAAAATGTTTTCAATCACATATTTCAAATAAAGAAGGAGAATTCCATATGAGATGCATCTCTTTTTGTTGATGCATCTGAAATGTGCGGCTGTGGTTATTTTTCACCCTTTTTATTTCACTTTTATATCTTATTTGATCCTTACTCTTGAGGGCATAACATTAATCATTTTGAGAGTTTTAAGCATAAACATTTTCTCTTCTCTTTATACTAGGCAGGCGTGTATCTGTGCATAGCGACATTATCTTAACTATAATTATTTTTCTATATAAATCATGTTGCTATGCACGGATACATGCCCAGTATAAAGAGAAGAGAAAATGTTTATGCTCAAAACTCTCAAAATGGGTTTTAAACTGTTTAATTATAATATATCCGCGCATAGCGACATGATTTATACCAAAAAATAATTGTAGTTAAAAGAAAATGGGATTGGGATGAATATGCAAAAAAGAAAAAAAAAAAAAAAAGTAAAAATTGAGTAATTTTAAAAACAACAATATTAAATAACAAATACACTTTCACCCTCAAACATTCTTTCACTTCCTTTTGTGTTAAATAACAAAAGTTTCCCTACATACCAAGAGATCAATCCTAACCCTTCATTTTCTATATTAAATAACAAACACACTTTCACTAACCTTTTGTTTCAAAAATGAATATCTCTTAAAGCGTTAATCATTAAGCCAAAAAAATTACAGTATCATGACGAGCATTTGATTATCTTTCTATAGACGGGTACTTAGATATACTTTCAACATTTTTTTTTGTCCCTATTGAAACTTGCATAAGAAATCATATGTTATTAAATGCTAATTTGAATATTCGGATACCTAAACATGTAATAAAATAAACATAACCTTTTCTACAATATTTTAAAACTTTTACCATTTTTTCTTGGAAATTAGACATTCATAGCTTCCCAAACCATATAAAACACATTATATTTCAAATTGTAGATTAGTGCAGTTAATTTGTCGAAGTTTGATAAAACACATAAAATCACATATGATTTTTACCACATCACCAAGTAATTATAGAAGTTTCATAAATGAACTGTTATAATCTATAATTCAAACAAGAATTCCAACTCACGCGTTGCTGTAGAGTGCTTGTATACATTAGTCCTGTAGTTACTGAAACACTATAATTTTCTAAATCAAACTCATTCTTTATGTATTAACCGTCCGTGTAACAGTATTCGTGATACAACATCTCTCAAATATAAAATACTAAACATGAACGAAGTAAAATATTACCAACATATATATATATATATATATTTACACAAAATCATTTGCATTTCTTCCTAGCTTCAGCTCTTGCGAGCTTGCTATTGATAATACCCTTCCATAGAGACGACCTTTTGTGTTAAAAGTCGCCTTTATCAGAATGCCAGAGCCAACAGAAGCACCACCAATATCGGGGTATAGAAATTGGGAAAACTCAATATAAGTATTTTATGCTAAACAGGAAAGCATGATTTTTGACACAAAGAAGATTGGATTACATTTTAGACCTCGACTTCTAACATTGAACACTTTTTCAATCATTTTCGCTCTTCTTTTCCAAATTAGATATACAAAGACAACATACGAAGTACCTTTAAAACCATATTGCCATAACCTAGAATAAATTCATTGGTTTTGATCGTTATGACTTAATCTGAAAAATCCTATCAACAAACCTAATAAATTCGTTGTCTTTGTTTTTTGTGGCGATAGTTCCATCACTTTCACTCAAAAGTATACTCAAATAGTATCGATCTTAAAGTAAGACCTTGCAAATGTATTAATGATTGGATCAAACCCCTTCAATTCAAGGAAATGTATATTCTACCCTCAGTCATCTAAGTGATCATTATGAGAATTGATATGCCCACATTTATTTTTTGTTGACACATATCAATAAATATTACTATTTGTTTTATTGACCCACTATAATTTTTTTTTTCTTTCCCCCCTTTTTCTTGTCTTTTTGTTGTCCTATACAACCTCTTTCTAATGGGTTTTGGATTTCAGTGTTTGAGGTTCTTGGTAGATTTTTGCTGTTAGACGGTTTCTGATGGGTTGTATGGTTCATGGTGGTATTATGTTCTTATGGGATTAGGTTTACATATGGTTATTTATGTAGAACCGTAGAGGGGGAGGGGTGAATACGATTTCTTTGGATTTTTAGATTTTTATAAACTTTAAGCCACGAAGACAACTAAGAGGTCTACATAAGAGCAACCACAAACACAATCACAACCAAGAGTATATAAAGCGAGTAAAGAACACAACGATATATACTGGTTCGGGATGGGGGGTTTATACCATCCGTACGTCCAGTTGCTAATCTACAACACGATACTATTCCACTAGTATAATCCTTTCGGTGGACTACAAACCGTTACAATTCACTCCACCGATATTCACCAATATCAATGCTCACAAAGAAGGAGTTACTCCCCAACAGTATTTCGCCCTCGGAAACCACCCAAAAGAACCTTGTAACTCGAATTACACTTGGTCACCAAGACCTCAACCAAAACTACCACCCGAAAGTCTCAAACCCCAACTAGATCCCCAATTATCCAGGCTTGGTCACAAAGACACAAGACTTCCCTTACAAACAAATAGAATGAAAATAGACTATTTGTTTTAATCAAGCCCTAACATAACCTAGTGACTCGATTCTAGTAGAAAGGGTATAGATAAGAAGACCCTCGACTCAATCACAAGAGTGGATTAGGTTCTTGTGATTCTTCCCTTGCAAGGAGATGTATTCTTTCAAAGATGTAAGTGTGTTTTACTAAGAATACAAGAGAGATAGAGAGATTAGAGAGAAAAAATGTAGAGAGAAAGAATAATTGCAAGGGTGAGGAATACAAAAGGCAAGGGGGTATTTATAGGCCAAGACCCAAACTTGGGAAAATTTTACCGAGGCCGACGCGACACCCACGTGTCAACGCATGGGCAGTGCGCCAGACGTCTGTAAACTTTTTCCCAAGTGTTGGGTGTCGGATCTTATAAATACCTATCCTTGCTAAACACCCAATTGTACTTCACACTAAACCTTAACATTAATCAATCTAAGATTTACCAACTCAAATAACCAATTTGGAAAATGTTTTGTGAAGTGTTTATTAAAAAACCGATTATCAAAGATAGAAAGAAAGAAGACATAATTGGGTAGGGGTAGAATGAGTATTTCTCATATCGCATAGAAAAGAGAGAAGAGAATATGCCATGGTATATTCCTCTATAGGGAAGAGTGAGGAGGGTTAGGTTAAGAAGTAACCATAGTTAGGTTAAAGGTGTAGAGAGTAAGCCCTGGTTAGGTTAAAGGGTGTATCCAAGGGAATGTTTGATGAGGCGAAAAATGATCCGTTTTTAGGGGGTCATTTAAGCCCGGAATTGAATTTATTTGATCAAATATTGCCCTAAATCGTTCCTTTTGTGATTTTAGGTACTTTTGGAGTAAATTCTGGAAAAGGAAGCATTTTGGACGTTTTTAGAGCATAAAAGTTAAGAAAACGGCAAACTCTTAATTTTCCTTGCTGGGAACAGTACCTGACGGCGTCACAAGATTCTACATGACGGCGTCAAGAGTAAAACAAGAGGTGAAGTGGATAGAGTCCGTGACGATCCAGAGAGTTTTTACACTAGGGGCATGACGGCGTCACCATAGGCCGTCATGGTCCCATTACACGTGACGGCCCAGAGAAAAGTTGCACTTGACGGCGTCAGATCTAGATCTAGGCAATCTGATATCACTATGGGCGGCGAGTTGACGGCGTCAGATTTTTCTTCTTGACGCCGTCACGATGGAAAATCTATATATAGTTTTGTAATTTTCATTCATTAAAGGAGGACAATTGGAGGGATAACTTGGAGAAACCCTAGCACGATTTTTACTGTACTTTCAAGGGTTTTTACCCTTTGAAACCTTTCATGTTCAATTAAGATAAGTATCCTTTCAATTCATTCAATATGTCTATGTGTTGTTTGAATATATCTTACGCTTGTCTTGATTTTAACATGCTAGGCTAGATCTCTTGTGTGTTTGCTTAGATGTAGTGAAACCTAGATGTTGATTATGGGTTGATTGCTTGTTTATAGTTGTTACGGATGAATGATTTCGATGTTAGGCTTAAGAAAACTGAAAGACTTCCATAGGGTAACATGCTTGAACGTCTTAAGAAACATGAACAATGCGTACTAGGTTTTTATGGTTGTATTTAATGCATGAGCGAATTCTAATGATCCCATGTTAGGAGCTTCTTGCAGGCTCGACAAAGGAGTGAAGTAGGAACTTATAGAGTTGGGGAAGTACGTACGCCACCCCATGAATGGTATTAAGGAATATAACCCGTCATCCACGCAATTGTAACAAACTATCAACCTGTAAAAGATATCTAGGGAGTAATGAAATCTAAGTAAACACAATTTTCCCATTTATTGTTCATACCACTAGTTTAATTAGCTTTATTTACATTTTTGTTATTTAATTTTGATTGCATCTTTAGTTATTGGGTTAGTTGATTAGCAACTAACTCCGCCCACTCTTCTAAAACCCGAGATTTTAATTGCTTTTACAAAAATATAAAAATACAAAAAGAATCATCCCTCACCTCTAGACCTAGTTTTTAGGCTTTCTAATCCTAGCGACACTATTCCTGAGTTGAACGATCAATCCCCCGGTACTTGTCACTATACTATACTACAACGATCAGGTACACTGCCTGGTGGGGGTTGTAAGCTTCTCGAGATCCCTTGAGAAGTAAAGCCTGGTGCAATTCCCACGCATCAAGTTTTTGGCGCCGCAGCCCGGGGAATAGTTATTGTCTAGGTTAGGATTTCTTTTTATTAGGTCTACTTGCTAGATTCCTTTCTAGTAAGATTTTATTTTATTTTTAGGATTTCTTTAGTCTAGCTTATTTCTTCGTGACTTTGTCGTAATCTTTACCATCCGACATCATGGAAGGTGGTAACATCTTTGAACCCATCAACCCAGCACAACAAAACCACCCACAAAACCCACCACCAGCAAACCAACCTCTTAAGCCAATTGAACAAAATCACTTCTTCATGCGAATTGTGTAGTGGTCCCCATGACACCCGTGATTGCGTGGAACTCCCCGGAACAGCTTTTGCAGACTACGCATCCTCGCGTACCAACAAAGCGGGAGACAAGTGGTACACTTTCAAACCCGAGCCAAACCCTTACGGTGATTCCTACAACCCTTCTTGGAAAAATCACCCGAACCTTAGGTGGAAACAAAACCAAAACAATTCTTCCAATTCGCCTAATCGTTACCAACCAAACGGTCCACCCTCCAACCGCACTTTTAACAACAATCCTTCTAATAACTATGGTAGTACCAACAATCTTGAAGGATTGATATCCAAGTTTATGGCATCTCGAGAAGCTCGCATATCTAAGTTTGAAGCCGATTTCAAACAAAAGCAAAGCGAGATGACCACCAAAATTGACACATTGATGAAAGTTCTCAATGACCGAGAAATGGGAGCACTCCCAAGCGACGCGGTCAAGAACCCAAAACTAAACGTTAACTCCATATCGTCAGTTTCGTCACCCACTTCTTGTCCGCAATACTACTCGGTTAAATCAATGAGCACGTGTTTTAAGCAAAATCAAATTCTTCAAAAGGACCAATCAAATGAAACACCAAACATCAAACCGGTCAAAAGCATAGTTGAAACACCTCCCACACAAGACCTTGACGAAGAATTCAAGGAGCTCCACCTTGAACGCCCCGTCATTGATGTCTTAGCCCGTGCTCCCTGCTATAGTGCCCTCCTAGAAAAATATGAGAAATTTAAACTAGGTAAAAATGGGACCGCCTTCGTTCAAAACAAGTTGCCTAAGAAGCTTGATGATTCGGGTATATTTGTTTTGCCTTGTTAGATAGGAAAATCCGAAGCTTTTGACACACTAGCCGATTTATGATCAAGCCTCAACTTGATTCCCTTATCCCTTTTCACCACTCTTAAGCTAGGAAAGTTAGAGGAGACGGAGGTATTAATTGGTCTAGCGGATAGGAGTATTGCCCACCCGGTTGGGATGATCAAGGATGTAGTTGTTCACGTAGGGAAGTTGACTATTTTAGCGGATTTTCACGTCCTAGATATGGTTAGTGATACTACATGCCCATTGTTAGTAGGAAGAGGATTTTTAGCAACCGCTAGCGCTATGATAGATTGTGAGGAGTCTAAGATAGCGTTAGGTGAGGGCGATATGATGTTAAGAAGCATAGCTACGATTGTGAGGACCTCAACGCCCATTCTATCTAGAAAAAGATTTCATCGACAAAACACATTCGGTGGAACAACTCATAGCTAGAGATGAGGAGCTAGACCCTTTTGAGGACCCCCTAATCTTTAGTAAAATGATTGAGTTCTTATGCGTAATTCCTATTAACATAGAGATGAACAAGTGGAAGAGAGAGGGGGATAAGTGTAAGTGGAGGTGGGACAAGCCACCTAAGGAAGGTGACGGATCATGGCATATGAAGATGATTTTGTATGATCCGGATGGAGAAAAGTTTGAAAGGTCATACCGTACTAAGAAAACCGATAGGAAATTGAAGCCCAAGTTTGATCCCAAGGATGTCCTCAATGAGGAACTCACCCATGTCACGTAATTGCCCATGACCTTGAGTCTAGCTACAAGACTCGTAAATAAAGAAAAGCGCTTCTTTGGGAGGCAACCCATGCTTTGTGAGATTTTTATTTGTTTGATTGTTATTTGTTTCCGTATGCATGCTTCATTTTTATTGTTGGTAGATCATGTTTCAAAAATAAAATGATGAAAATACTTTATTTTGTCGTTTAACTTAGTCTTAACTTCATCCAAAGGTATTTTGCAAAAGATAAGTGTAAGGGAAAACCCCAAATATGTTTTTAAGAAACAAAATCGATCATGATTCTTCACAATATTAAATGGACATGTGTATTAGTATTTGTTAGAGTCAAATGCTTGTATCGAGTCATAATGATGTTTTGCAGGATTTTCCAAGAAGTAGGACATAAGTTTTTCTAGAAATTTTCCGGAAACTTAACATAAAGATTTCTGCAGGTCACTTCTGACGGCGTCAGGAATTAATTCCTGACGGCGTCATGTGTAAAATTCTGGAAATTTTGCTAGTTTTGTTTTTCTAACAGAGTCTTAAAGTTTTTGTTAAATCTTTAGTTTTATAAACTCTAGGAAATCTGCAAACATTCATTCCACAAGCATTATATCTTACATTGTTTTCTAGGATTTGTTAGTTGATGAGTGCTCAAACACTCATCGTTTTTTATATATTTAAACTGCCAAAACGCACAAAAACAATCAAAAAGATATCAAAATACTTAAATTATCCCAGGGATTGTGTTTTATGTGTTTTAAAAGCAAAATGTGCAAAAACAAAGAAAAAACGTACAAAGTTTGCAGTATTGGCAGTTTCAGTCCCCCAAGTTTGAAAACTTGTCAAATTTAGTCCCTAAGCATTTATTTTGAAAGAAAAAGTCAACCCAAGGTTTTGAAAGTCAATTTCACAAAATATTACATTTGGGTTGCAAGTTTTCCAAAATTACATAATTAGTCCCTGAAAAATCCAAAAATGGCAAAAGTGGTCCCTGGGAAAGTTTTGGAATTTTGAAAATTGGAAATATGCCAAAATGGTTCTTGAAGTTATGATTATTGGCAACATTAGTCCTTGTGGGTACCTTGGATAAGTTACACTTCAGCCCCCTCAACTTTGAAGGATTTACAAAAATGGTCCTTGTGTTAACTATTACCCAACCGGACCCTATTTTTATTTAATCCAAAAACCAAACCCAACCCAAGCATTGGTCTGATCCAGCTACACAACCCAAGCCCAAACAACATTAGCCCAACCCCTCCTAACCGTTCTAAATAACCCCCAACTTTGACCCGCGTTGACCATCTCCTTCCCCCCAACACCAGACCGCAAAACCAGGGTATACATCCCCCCCCCCCCTCCTCACCTTTTCACCAACCAATCCCCCCACAATTAATAGCCTCACCTAACAACTCCACCACCATAAATGCATCACCAAACCCCTCACCAACACCACTCAGAATTGCCCGACATAATTTTGGCGCCAAAATGGCAATCTAGGGCTCAGATCATCTTAGCATAATTGAACGATGGGGATTTGGTTAGAGGGTCAAGGCAAAGACATGGGGACTCTCAGTTTTCAAAAAGAAGCCATGTGGAAGACTTAGGGGTAAAAATTTTAGGTCGATATATATAGAAAAGCTCATAGAAGCTCCTAGTGTGTAATTTTTCTTAGTTTTATGTAGTTTCAGTTTATTTTTAATGTAATGTAACTATTTTTATCAATGAAAGTTCAGTTTGAAGCTTAATTCTCTTTTTCACTTTTCAAAGTCTCAATTTAAATTTCCAAGTTCTAATTAAAGTTTCTAATGTGAGTTCAAGTAATTCAGAAGCTTATGTAAACTTAAAAACAAGGTTTGGAAAGCTTTATAAGCTTTTAAGATCATACTAGGCTCAGTTTTAAATATTTACTAAAAAAATCAAGAAAAATCAAAAATAAAGGAAAAATTTGTGAAAAAGAAAAAGAAGGCAAGGAGCACAGTGGATTAAGGATGGCTGTGGGTTAGAGGTTTGTGGAAACCACATAGGTTTGGTGTTTGAGGTTCCTTGGTTCTTGGACTGAGCTTGGAAGGCTTTGTAAGATCTCAATATTTCATTTTTTGTCATCTTTACTTAAGAAGTATTCTAGTGTTTTATCTGTGCTAAAATTAGTGTTATAGTTGTTTATTAGATAGTAGTAATCACTAGGGAGTAGTTTGTGATGATTTGAACCAAGTTCCATAGCTTTATGTGTTGATTAGGGGTGTTTGGTTATAGATTGTTTGTGTGCATTGCTTGTTTATTTGAGTATTTCTCTGGTTCATCAGTTCTATTAGTTGTATACAAGCTCAGGGAAACATTTTATTTGGTCATAAACTCTCCCAAAGTCAAAATCACAAGGTATTGCTCACCACAGTCAACTGTGGTGAGTTTTCAAGTGAAAATTCCATCAAACCAATTCATAAAGTGTTTTGTTTACTTAAATTAACTTGCACACAGCTTAATATATCATTCTAAGTCATTAAATCAGTCACACAAGTTCACTAAAATCAAACCTTGCAATTTCTCAAAAAAGTCAATTGTGCATTCTCAGATTTTGATCAAACTTTGGAGGTCTGTAATTTGATGGATACTAGGTTTTAGAGTCTGAGTTTTTACAAGTTTAATCTCTACCACTTTGTTGATTTTTGAGAATTTTTCTAGATTTTATGGAATTTGTTTAGGAGGGCCCACCTGGCCTCAAAGTTAGTTGCAGGGCAAGAACTTGCCCTGTATCAGCAGACTTGTCTCACAACCCCAACTTTGGTGGCATTTTGTGACTGACCCAGTGGGTCCCACAGATCCTAATTTGCACCATTCAACCACCCTCCTACCCAGGATCAAGGGTTGACCCTTTATTTGACCATAAGATCAGTGGACCCTACCTGGTTTGACCCCAAAAGTCTGTCCCTCAACTGTCTCAGAACCAAATAAGCCAAGTGCTTATTTTGGTATTGTGGCTTATTTCTTTGGCTTATTTGTGTGATACTTGTTTAAGTTTGTTCTTTATACTTGTTTATATCTGTTTTCACCAGAGTGGGCCCCACATTAGCTCATTTGAGCTTATTTCACTCTTGGTCAACAAAAAGTCAACTGTTAAGGTAATAAGCACTTGAAGTGCTTATTTCCTTGACCTCAGTCAAAGTCACTTCACAAAAGTTGTCTAATAAGTTGTATTAAGCAGTTTGGAAAAAGAAAATCTCAAATAAGCCCAACTTAATAGAAGTGATAGCTTCTATTTAAGCCATTTGGCTTATTCATCAGCTTATTTATAAGCAAATTCCATTTTTACAATTTTCCTAGGCTTCTGGTGTGTAAAAACTATTTCTGTAAATTTTTCAGATTTTTCTTTTGTCATTTAGTATTTTTCTTAATTAAAAGTAGTTTTTAGTAATTATTAAATAGTTAATAATTAATAATAATTAATTAGTAAATCAGAAAAATATAATCTAAATTTTAAAATTAGTTTTTAGTTATTTTTAAGTTTTTCAAATTTTATTCTCACTTTTCTAGTGTAATTTAATAATTAATTAGAATTTAGGTTATTTTTAAATAATTAAAAAGTAATTAATAATTAGTTAATAATTAGTAATAATTAATTAAATAGTCTTAAAAATATATTTTCATTTCTAAAATTAGTTTTATAGTATTTTAGATTTTTCTAAGTTTAATTTTGATTTTTCCAAGTTAATTTCATAATTATTTAGAATTTAGGTTAATTTAGTTAATTAAAAGTAATTAGAAAAATAGTATTTAATTAATAGTAATTATTAAATTAGTGTAAAAATTAATTTTAAATTTCCAAAAATTTTCTCTTATCATTAGGTTTGTAAAAAAGTAATTTTCATACCAGTAGCCTTTCCAGATTACCTTTCTCACATTTTGTACGTTTGTCCACGTCTTCGGCAAACGTACGGTTTTTAATTTTTAGGTGATTTCTTCTCGATCTAAGTTCAAGTAATCATTCAAATAGCTTTCCTAAGCTATTTTTGTTAATAATATCCAAATAATTCTCAAAACAAACCCTTTTCCGTGAATAACACCCGATTACGAATACGCTAAAGTTACATTTCACACCTCAACGGGATTTAACGACCCGGTGATACATTATATTACCCGGAGTATTGATCTAGGCTATTTGACTTAGTTGACCATTCTTTGGTTAATTTAAGTTAGGTGGTTTGGCATCAATCAATTTATGGCGCCGCTGCCGGGGAGGTGTGCGCGTTTCTGTAGCGTTTTTCGAGATTAGTGTTATCTCACCTCACTCATTGTACAAATACCATCACTTGTGAATATTTTCAAAATCAAAACACATAAAAATGTCATTGACACTTTTCCTAAAGTGTTAAAACACCAAAAAAAAAAAGTAAAAAACAACAAAACCATATCGTAACGTTTTCTGATTCGGTTTTCCTTTAAGGTGATTCTTAAGGAGAAACGAGTCTGGATTACGGGACGATAACAAAAATATTGTCCAAAAAGTTTTTATCCCTAGTGCATGCGCACTCGTTCTTCAAGGTCCACTAGCCCATTACGTGAGCTGGTTCGGAAACCTCGAAGACCTCGTAGACGTTCTGCACCAACAGTCGGATCTGAGATCCGTACTGTTCCACCTCCAGCTGTCATCATGGCAGCTGAACCCACTATGAACGAGCTTCTCCAAGCACCCGTCGAGGGTTACGGAGATGCTATCGTTGTTCCAACAATCATGGCCGATAATTTTGAGCTTAAAACAGGATTAATAAATTTGGCCACATCACGTCAATTCTACGGTTATGAGAGGGACGATCCTCAAGATCACATTCGATGGTTCAATAAAATCACTTACACCATCAAATGCAAAGATGTCCCCTCTGATGCAATCAAACTTCTTCTCTTCCCATTCTCCCTGGAGGGACAAGCCCGGATTTGGCTTGAAAAACAACCTCCACGATCTATTGAGACATGGGAAGATCTTGTGAAAAAGTTCGTGAATGAATTCTTTCCTCCTTCCAAAACCACAAGTCTCAAGAACGATATCATGAAATTCACGCAGAAATTTGATGAATCCTTTAGTGAGGCATGGGATCGTTACAAGAAATTGCTCCGAAAATGCCCTCACCACGGTTTTTCTGATCTCATGACACTTGATACTTTCTACAATGGTGTAAGCCAATCTGATCAAGACTCTCTAAATGCCTCCGCTGGAGGTAACTTCTTGAATCGCACCACAAAGGATGCTTTAGAAATCATTGAGAATAAATCTAAGGTTCGCATTCCCCGAAGCAGATCGGTTTGTTCCCAAAGGGATGTTGTTCCTTCTTCATCACCCGTGGCTCAGTCTAGCACCGATGCTAGACTTGATAAACTCACGGAAGCTGTCCATGCATTTGTTCTCGCCCAAAGCAAGAAAGATTCTTCTCCTTCTCCACAAGTTGAAATCAAAAAGATAGAAGTTTGTGTCACTTGTGGTGGTCCACATTCATATTATAATTGCACTGCCACTGAAGGCAATCCATTCGAAGTAAATGCAATAGCCAGCAATTCCAACCAAGGAGGTAACCAATACCGTCCTCAAGTGGATCCAAATTACCGGGCTAGCAATAAGGGTGGACCACCCGGTTTTCCTCAGAATCCAAATAGGTTTAATCCTAATCCACCAAGGGGGCCTAATTTACAAAATCAAAACCCTGCCCCCGTCAATCAGTACCCACCCCAAAGGGGTAATCAAGGGTATTCAGCTCCAAATTATCAAGATCCCCTCCTAAACGAGCTCAATAACTACATCAAAGTTAATGAGACCAAAATGAGGGCAATGCAAAATCAAATCTCAAATTTGAAAAATGATTTCCAATCATCAATAACCAAACAGGGTCAAGAGCTGAAGAGTGAGTTGATGCAAACAAACAACAAAATTGATCAAAATCAAGGCAAGATTGAAAATATGCTTGCCAGTCTTATGAATCATCTCACTCCACCCTCTACATCAGGAGGTCTCCCGGCTAATACAGTTGTTAACCCCAAGGGTGAACTCAAAGCTATTACTACACGAAGTGGTAAGGCTTATGAAGAGCCGCCAGTCCCTCCTATCCCTCCTATTCCTCCTCCTCTTTATCCCGAGGAAGTTGAAATTGAGCCTGAGGCAACCACGGACAAGGTGCACTTTACTAGCCCACGAAGTACCGCACACGTCCACCCTCAGGTTGTTCCAGAAATTGTACCAAAATCTGGACTTGTACCAAAACCGGGAGTTGTATTTGAACCATCAACAACTCCTGGAGAGAACCCTAAATCCAAACCTTCACTACCATACCCGTCAAGACTTAATGAGCAAAAGCTCTGCGAAAAGGCTAGTCACCAAATGGATAAGTTTTATCAAATCTTTCAAGATTTGCACTTTGACGTTAGCCTTGCGGATGCTATCATCCTGATGCCCAAATTCGCATCAATGATCAAGAACTTGTTAAGCAACAAGGAAAAATTGTACGAAATGGCAAAGACTCCATTGAACGAAAACTGCTCAGCAGTTATCTTAAAGAAGCTTCCCAAGAAGCTTGGAGACCCTGGGAGATTTCTCATTCCATGTGTTTTCCCTGGGATGGTTGAGTGCTTCGCCTTAGCTGATCTTGGCGTTAGCATCAACCTGATGCCTTACTCAGTGTGGGAGAAACTGTCTCTTCCTCAACTCACTCCTACGTGCATGACTCTCGAGCTTGCCAACCGTTCAATCTCTCATCCTCTCGGCATTGCCGAAGATGTATTCGTGAAAGTAGGAAAGTTCCATTTCCCTGCTGACTTCGTTGTTGTTAAGTTCGATGCTGACCCACGAGTTCCTCTCATTCTTGGGAGAGGATTCTTAAGGACGGGTCGTGCGTTAATTGATGTGCACGAAGAGGAAATAACTCTTCGTGTTGGTAATGAAGCTGTAACCTTTAACCTCGATCAAACTTCTAGGTACTCCTCTAACTATGACGCCGAAACGGTTAACCGAATTGATGTCATTGATGTCGCGTCTGAGGAGTACGCTCAAGAGGTTTTAGGTTTTGTCGATGATTCTCCGAGTGAAAACTTCACTCCATCTTCTCACCCCATTATTGCCAATTTTTCTCCTTCCCTCACTCCGTTTGAGGGAAGTGACTTCATCTTCTCAGAAGAAATTGAGGCCTTTCTCAAAAGTGATTCGATTCCCGATGGAATTGATAACCAAGAGATCGACCTCGAGAGGGATATTCACCTGCTGGAAAAATTGTTAAACGAAGATCCCTCACATCCTCCTGTTCTACCACAAACACTTCATAAGGAGGAAGTCAAAAATGTTGAGAAAACTGATGACTTTCCCGCGGTTGAACTTAAGGACTTGCCGCCTCATCTTGAATATGCATTTCTGGAGGGTGATGATAAATTGCCCATCATTATTGCTAAAGACTTAAGTGTTGAGGAAAAGGCTGCTCTTATACAGGTTTTAAAGTCTCATAAGCGAGCAATTGCTTGGCGTCTCTCCGATATCAAGGGCATCGACCCTGAGTTCTGTACTCACAAGATATTAATGGAGGATGACTTCAAACCTGCGGTCCAACATCAAAGAAGGGTGAATCCAAAAATTCACGAGGTTATCAAACAAGAGGTTTTAAAACTTCTTGATGCCGGATTGATTTACCCTATCTCGGACAGTCCTTGGGTCAGCCCAATCCATTGTGTTCCAAAAAATGGTGGCATTACCGTTATCACAAACGAGGAAAATGAGTTAATTCCAACTCGTTTGGTTACGGGGTGGCGCGTCTGCATTGATTATCGTAAATTGAATGACGCCACCCGTAAGGATCATTTTTCTCTGCCCTTTATGGATCAGATGCTCGAGAGATTAGCGGGGAATGAGTACTATTGCTTCCTCGATGGTTTCTCGGGTTACTTTCAGATTCCCATTGACCCGCAAGACCAAGAAAAGACCACTTTTACGTGCCCCTATGGAACCTTCGCATATAAACGTATGCCATTTGGCTTATGTAATGCTCCGGGCACGTTTCAAAGATGTATGATGGCCATTTTTTCCGACATGATCGGGAAAAGTATGGAGGTCTTTATGGACGATTTCTCGGTCATTGGGGATTCGTTTAAATCATGTCTCTCCCATTTAGACAGCATGCTAAAACGTTGTGAAGACACAAAGTTATGTCTAAATTGGGAGAAGAGTCACTTTATGGTCAAAGAGGGTATTGTCCTCGGCCATAAAATTTCAAAGAATGGGATGGAGGTTGACCGTGCCAAAGTGGACGTCATTGCAAAATTGCCTCATCCCACGACTGTGAAAGGTGTTAGGAGCTTTTTGGGTCACGCCGGTTTCTACCGTAGGTTTATTCAAGATTTTTCTAAAATCGCCCGGCCTATGACCCATCTCCTCGAGAAGGATGCTCCTTTTATCTTCTCCCCTGAGTGCATCGAAGCCTTTGAAACATTAAAGAAAAGGCTTACCGAGGCACCGATTCTTGTTACCCCCGATTGGGACTTGCCCTTCGAGCTCATGTGTGATGCTAGTGATTATGCTATAGGGGCAGTCTTGGGGCAACGCAAAACTAAACATTTTCAGCCTATACACTATGCCAGCAAGACTATGACTGAGGCACAAAGTCATTACACCACCACTGAAAAAGAATTATTAGCTGTGGTGTATGCTTTTGAAAAATTCCGGCCATACCTGATTCTGACTAAAAGCATAGTGTATACGGATCATTCGGCTTTGAAGTATCTATTTGCAAAACAAGATGCAAAGCCGAGACTCCTCCGATGGGTTCTCCTCCTTCAGGAATTTGATATCATTATTCGTGATAAAAAAGGAGCTGAGAACCTAGCTGCTGATCATCTCTCCCGTCTTGAAAACCCTCACCAAAATGCTTTCGAGAAAAATGAAATAAATGAAACATTTCCTCTCGAAACCCTCAATGTGGTTTCATTTCGTGGAGACTCGATTACCCCATGGTTTGCCGACTTTGCAAACTATCTTGCGGGTAACTTCATTGTGAAAGGGATGTCGTCCCAACAAAAAAATAAATTTTTCAAAGATGTAAAACATTGCTTTTGGGACGACCCCTACTTGTTCAAGATATGCGCGGATCAAGTCATCCGGCGGTGTGTGTATGGTCAGGAAGCCACTGAAATTTTAAAGGCTTGCCATGCTGGTCCCACGGGGGGCCACCACAATCCCAACTACACCGCCAAAAAGGTGTTTGATTCTGGCTTTTACTGGCCCTCGATCTACAAGGATGCCCAAGATTTGGTCAATACTGTGACGCTTGTCAACGTCACGGGAATATTTCACAAAGAAATGAAATGCCTCATAATGCAATTCAAGTTTGTGAAATCTTCGATATCTGGGGCATCAACTTTATGGGGCCATTTCCATCCTCTCACGGCAATAAATACATACTCGTGGCAGTTGACTACTTGTCAAAATGGGTTGAAGCGAAAGCTTTACCCACAAATGATGCCCGAGTAGTTGTGAAATTTTTAAAAGCTCTTTTTGCCCGATTCAGAACTCCACGTGCTATTATTAGTGATCGTGGTACGCACTTCTGTAATGACAAGTTTGACAAAGTCATGCAAAAGTACGGTGTGACTCACCGTCTTTCTACTGCGTACCACCCTCAAACGAGTGGACAAGTCGAAGTGTCCAATCGGGGCATTAAAAGAATCTTGGAAAGAACTGTAGGTGAGAATCGTGCATCGTGGTCGGACAAATTAGATGATGCACTTTGGGCTTTCCGTACGGCTTACAAAACACCCATTGGGTGTACGCCTTATAAACTTGTGTACGGGAAAGCGTGCCATCTTCCGATCGAGCTTGAGCATAAAGCCTATTGGGCCCTCAAGCATGCCAATTTCGACCTCAGAACAGCGGGTGATCACAGAAAAGTTCAACTCAATGAATTAAACGAACTTCGTGATCAAGCTTACGAGAACTCTTTGATCTATAAACAAAAGATAAAGAAGGTTCATGACTCAAAAATCAAAAATCGCGTTTTTAACATTGGTGATCGAGTCCTTCTTTTCAATTCTAGACTCAAGATCTTCTCGGGAAAGCTCAAAACCCGATGGACTGGTCCATTCACTATCACAAAAGTTTATCCTTATGGCACCGTCGAATTATCTCAAAATGACGGTCCAAATTTCAAAGTGAATGGACATCGGTTAAAGCACTACTTTGGAGAGGACGTACCATCCATGGTCGTCCCGGATCTCCAAACTTTCCCCAAGGACAATTGAATTCGGGGATAGAGTCAAGCTAGCGACTCGATGATCTAAAACTAGCAACAATACGGGTTTTCACCCGTATCTCTGATTCTTTCTATTTTCTACCACCGAGTGTGGGGGAATGGCCAACCCCCCGCTGTTTGAAAAAATTTATATATGTATATAAGTCAAAAAAAAAAAAAAAAGTTGTATATATATAGAAATAAAGTGAAAATTGGTATTTCCGCAGTTAGATTCGAATCTTGGCTTTTTACGTTCATAGCTTCGGCATAATAGCCGGGACTTTGAATATTGAGGACAATATTCATTTCTAAGTGTGTGTGTGGGGGGGGGGGGGGGGGCAATTCTAACGAATTTTATCAAAATATCTTTCAAGTACCCCCGTTTTTGGCCAAAATTTTCAAAATTTTTCACTTTATTTCAAAAATTTTGTGGTAATCAGTCCGCCTTGTCTAAACGACAAAAGGGATTGGCTAATCCAGGAGCAAACGGCTCTTGGTAAAGATAAATCAAATCCGTTGACGGCTGGCAATTTGCCCAAAATTGTATGGTTCATCAACTCCCCGAAAACAAATGAGTTGGCTAGCCCGCAAGATTATGGCTTGTGGTAAAGGCCGTAGAAAATCCATAATTGGTAATCAGCTCACCAAGATGTTGACTAGGTCCATCAAGAGTTGGCTAGTCCAGGAGCAAACGGCTCTTGGTAAAGACTTAACAAATCCGTTGGAAGCTGGTGGTTTGCTCAAAATCACACGGTTATCAGGTGTGCCACAGTTCTTACACCTGGCTACTCCAGAAGTGATGGCTTTTGGTAAAGAGTTTAAAATCCATCAAGTTTTCTAAAAAGATTGCTAGGGACTAGCAATAGTTCAGTGTGGGGGATTGATGAGTGCTCAAACACTCATCGTTTTTTATATATTTAAACTGCCAAAATGCACAAAAACAATCAAAAAGATATCAAAATACTTAAATTATCCCAGGGATTGTGTTTTATGTGTTTTAAAAGCAAAATGTGCAAAAACAAAGAAAAAACGTACAAAGTTTGCAGTATTGGCAGTTTCAGTCTCCCAAGTTTCAAAACTTGTCAAATTTAGTCCCTAAGCATTTATTTTGAAAGAAAAAGTCAACCCAAGGTTTTGAAAGTCAATTTCACAAAATATTACATTTGGGTTGCAAGTTTTCCAAAATTACATAATTAGTCCTTGAAAAATCCAAAAATGGCAAAAGTGGTCCCTGGGAAAGTTTTGGAATTTTGAAAATTGGAAATATGCCAAAATGGTTCTTGAAGTTATGATTATTGGCAACATTAGTCCTTGTGGGTACCTTGGATAAGTTACACTTCAGCCCCCTCAACTTTGAAGGATTTACAAAAATGGTCCTTGTGTTAACTATTACCCAACCGGACCCTATTTTTATTTAATCCAAAAACCAAACCCAACCCAAGCATTGGTCTGATCCAGCTACACAACCCAGGCCCAAACAACATTAGCCCAACCCCTCCTAACTGTTCTAAATAACCCCCAACTTTGACCCGCGTTGACCATCTCCTTCCCCCCAACACCAGACCGCAAAACCAGGGTATACATCCCCCTCCCCTCCTCACCTTTTCACCAACCAATCCCCCCACAATTAATAGCCTCACCTAACAACTCCACCACCATAAATGCATCACCAAACCCCTCACCAACACCACTCAGAATTGCCCGACATAATTTTGGCGCCAAAATGGCAATCTAGGGCTCAGATCATCTTAGCATAATTGAACGATGGGGATTTGGTCAGAGGGTCAAGGCAAAGACATGGGGACTCTCAGTTTTCAAAAAGAAGCCATGTGGAAGACTTAGGGGTAAAAATTTTAGGTCGATATATATAGAAAAGCTCATAGAAGCTCCTAGTGTGTAATTTTTCTTAGTTTTATGTAGTTTCAGTTTATTTTTAATGTAATGTAACTATTTTTATCAATGAAAGTTCAGTTTGAAGCTTAATTCTCTTTTTCACTTTTCAAAGTCTCAATTTAAATTTCCAAGTTCTAATTAAAGTTTCTAATGTGAGTTCAAGTAATTCAGAAGCTTATGTAAACTTAAAAACAAGGTTTGGAAAGCTTTATAAGCTTTTAAGATCATACTAGGCTCAGTTTTAAATATTTACTAAAAAAATCAAGAAAAATCAAAAATAAAGGAAAAATTTGTGAAAAAGAAAAAGAAGGCAAGGAGCACAGTGGATTAAGGATGGCTGTGGGTTAGAGGTTTGTGGAAACCACATAGGTTTGGTGTTTGAGGTTCCTTGGTTCTTGGACTGAGCTTGGAAGGCTTTGTAAGATCTCAATATTTCATTTTTTGTCATCTTTACTTAAGAAGTATTCTAGTGTTTTATCTGTGCTAAAATTAGTGTTATAGTTGTTTATTAGATAGTAGTAATCACTAGGGAGTAGTTTGTGATGATTTGAACCAAGTTCCATAGCTTTATGTGTTGATTAGGGGTGTTTGGTTATAGATTGTTTGTGTGCATTGCTTGTTTATTTGAGTATTTATCTGGTTCATCAGTTCTATTAGTTGTATACAAGCTCAGGGAAACATTTTATTTGGTCATAAACTCTCCCAAAGTCAAAATCACAAGGTATTGCTCACCACAGTCAACTGTGGTAAGTTTTGAAGTGAAAATTCCATTAAACCAATTCATAAAGTGTTTTGTTTACTTAAATTAACTTGCACACAGCTTAATATATCATTCTAAGTCATTAAATCAGTCACACAAGTTCACTAAAGTCAAACCTTGCAATTTCTCCAAAAAGTCAATTGTGCATTCTCAGATTTTGATCAAACTTTGGAGGTCTGTAATTTGATGGATACTAGGTTTTAGAGTCTGAGTTTTTACAAGTTTAATCTCTACCAATTTGTTGATTTTTGAGAATTTTTCTAGATTTTATGGAATTTGTTTAGGAGGGCCCACCTGGCCTCAAAGTTAGTTGCAGGGCAAGAACTTGCCCTGTATCAGCAGACTTGTCTCACAACCCCAACTTTGGTGGCATTTTGTGACTGACCCAGTGGGTCCCACAGATCCTAATTTGCACCATTCAACCCCCTTCCTACCCAGGATCAAGGGTTGACCCTTTATTTGACCATAAGATCAGTGGACCCTACCTGGTTTAACCCCAAAAGTCTGTTCCTCAACTGTCTCAGAACCAAATAAGCCAAGTGCTTATTTTGGTATTGTGGCTTATTTCTTTGGCTTATTTGTGTGATACTTGTTTAAGTTTGTTCTTTATACTTGTTTATATCTGTTTTCACCAGAGTGGGCCCCACATTAGCTCATTTGAGCTTATTTCACTCTTGGTCAACAAAAAGTCAACTGTTAAGGTAATAAGCACTTGAAGTGCTTATTTCCTTGACCTCAGTCAAAGTCACTTCACAAAAGTTGTCTAATAAGTTGTATTAAGCAGTTTGGAAAAAGAAAATCTCAAATAAGCCCAACTTAATAGAAGTGATAGCTTCTATTTAAGCCATTTGGCTTATTCATCAGCTTATTTATAAGCAAATTCCATTTTTACAATTTTCCTAGGCTTCTGGTGTGTAAAAACTATTTCTGTAAAATTTTCAGATTTTTCTTTTGTCATTTAGTATTTTTCTTAATTAAAAGTAGTTTTTAGTAATTATTAAATAGTTAATAATTAATAATAATTAATTAGTAAATCAGAAAAATATAATCTAAATTTTAAAATTAGTTTTTAGTTATTTTTAAGTTTTTCAAATTTTATTCTCACTTTTCTAGTGTAATTTAATAATTAATTAGAATTTAGGTTATTTTTAAATAATTAAAAAGTAATTAATAATTAGTTAATAATTAGTAATAATTAATTAAATAGTCTTAAAAATATATTTTCATTTCTAAAATTAGTTTTATAGTATTTTAGATTTTTCTAAGTTTAATTTTGATTTTTCCAAGTTAATTTCATAATTATTTAGAATTTAGGTTAATTTAGTTAATTAAAAGTAATTAGAAAAATAGTATTTAATTAATAGTAATTATTAAATTAGTGTAAAAATTAATTTTAAATTTCCAAAAATTTTCTCTTATCATTAGGTTTGTAAAAAAGTAATTTTCATACCAGTAGCCTTTCCAGATTACCTTTCTCACATTTTGTACGTTTGTCCACGTCTTCGGCAAACGTACGGTTTTTAATTTTTAGGTGATTTCTTCTCGATCTAAGTTCAAGTAATCATTCAAATAGCTTTCCTAAGCTATTTTTGTTAATAATATCCAAATAATTCTCACAACAAACCCTTTTCCGTGAATAACACCCGATTACGAATACGCTAAAGTTACATTTCACACCTCAACGGGATTTAACGACCCGGTGATACATTATATTACCCGGAGTATTGATCTAGGCTATTTGACTTAGTTGACCATTCTTTGGTTAATTTAAGTTAGGTGGTTTGGCATCAATCATTAGTATATATAGATTGCCGCCGATTTTACGCGAGGTTGCCTTGTTTGTTTTATCAGGTTTAACAGGTTATGTATGACAAGAAGATGATTTATATTTCTAGAAGGGAAGCTTTGATTGTTTATTTTCTTGGAGGAAGATCTAAACTTGTTACCACACTATCCACACCGAACGAATCAGGGGAGTATTTGCTTTCATTCTTTTACCTGTTTTACTTTTACATTCTTTAATTGAACATTGGGGACAATGTTCATCCTAAGTGTAAGGGGAGGGTAAATGATGATACCATATAGGATAAACTTGCACTTGACTTTGTTTGTTTGATGGTAGGTGTGTAATAAAACTATGAGAAATACTTGTTAGTGTAATTTTAGCGCCAAACTTAAAATTTTTTACAACATTTAGGAGTGAAACTTTAGCCTTAGCAAGCGTCTCATGGATAGGAGTTGTATGACTAGCACGAAACCGTACCATTCAGAAAAATTTTCCACCCAAATATGTGAGGTTCGCCTTTAGATTTGATAGGAAAAACATTTACTATTAGTGCTTATGAGTGTACCGGTAGCATTTAGATTCTAGAACTTGCGTTAGTGATACATCCCAAGACCGCTAGTGAGACTACATTCGTGTAGTAGGATTTACTACATGATAAGAGGCATTAGGATCACCCTTGTGTTAAACCCGTATCATAATTACTTGACCATTTAAGTCATAATATTTTGGCTAGTAAAGTCAACTAATTTTTCCCACACCATTAGCGTTGTACTCATTTTTAGTACACGAAACCCCTAGTACACCCCTCCGAGCCTATCTTTTCATTTCTAACTTTAAACATTTTACTTAAAGGAAGAATTTGTTACAACCCACTTAAATGTACACCCAAATCGCCTTAGCCTTCCGTGTATGCACTCATTTTTAGTGCATTGTTGTTACATGTTTAAACCCTTAGTTAATTATCTAATTGATTACATGGTTGCTAAGTCGAGTCATATCCTTGTACATATTGTTTTGGGACGATTGGGACTCTTGGGTAAAGTACTTATGTTATGGAGTAATGGGGAAGAACATCTATTATTACCCCCATATGTGCATTAATCTTAAAAGTACTCCAAGTGTTTTGATTAGCTTAATTCGAGTCATTAGATTAGTTTATTGTAAAGTATGTAAAAATTCAAGTGTAAGGGGAATGTTCACTCCCTATGATGTATTATTTTGGATGGTAGGATAAGAGTGTGTGCAAAAAAAAAAAAAAAAATAAAAAAAATAAAAAAAAAAAAAAAATCGAAAGTATTAAAAAAAAAGATAAAAGAAAAAGAAAAAAAATAATAGAAAAAGAGAAAAGAGAAAAAACATACGAACTACCATCCCGTTTCATTCTATGTTTATTTTATATTTTTGTTATTTTTCATTTATTAGGTTAAGTCGAGTCTAGTCTTGGCTTAGCAAAGCCATATTGTACATGTAATTAACCAAGATGATTAACTCGTCACCAGTAAAGATTACCTTTATCCAACAAAACCGTGTATTCCATATCCCTACACCTAACGTTATAACCCTTTAAAAGACCTCTTTGATAGTTTATCCTAGGTGCTTACGCCATGTGGTGGAGGTTTGATCCTTTCCCAAG
This sequence comes from Artemisia argyi, assembly GCA_030686995.1. Classification (NCBI taxonomy): domain Eukaryota; kingdom Viridiplantae; phylum Streptophyta; class Magnoliopsida; order Asterales; family Asteraceae; genus Artemisia; species Artemisia argyi. The sequence goes on along the minus strand of CM060708.1, from coordinate 228,599,316 downwards.
CCTATGGTAATCTATTTTGTTATGACAGGTGGTGAGAGATGTTTTCCATTTCCATATTGTGATATATACTTTATTACACCCGAGAGATGTGAGTATCTAAACACTATTTGTGAGGTGCTAGTGTATGACCTCCGTGCTTGTCTTTGGTCTTTAGTGGAACGATTATTTGTTGTAATTACTTTTATATTAATGTTAAATGACCCTAACTTGTATTTTGATTAGAATAAAAGCGCATTTGCTTGAGGACAAGCAAATCTCAAGTGTAAGGGTATATGATGAGGCGAAAAATGATCCATTTTTAGGGGGTCATTTAAGCTCGGAATTGAATTTATTTGATCAAATATTGCCCTAAATCGTTACTTTTATGATTTTAGGTACTTTTGGAGTGAATTCTGGAAAAGGAAGCATTTTGGGCGTTTTTGGAGCATAAATGTGAAGAAAACGGCAAAGTCTTAATTTTCCTTGCTGTGAACAGTATCTGACGGCGTCACAAGATTCTACATGATGGCGTCAAGAGTAAAACAAGATGTGAAGTGGATAGAGTCCGTGACGATCCAGAGAGTTTTTACACTAGGGGCATGACGGCGTCACCATAGACCGTCATGGTCCCATTACACGTGACGGCCCAGAGAAAAGTTGCACTTGACGGCGTCAGATCTGGATCTAGGCAATCCGATATCACTATGGGAGTCGAGTTGACTGCGTCAGATTTTTCTTCTTGACGTTGTCACGACGGAAAATCTATATACAGTTTTGTAATTTTCATTCATTAAAGGAGGACAATTGGAGGGATAACTTGGAGAAACCCTAGCACGATTTTTACTGTACTTTCAAGGGTTTTTACCCTTTGAAACCTTTCATGTTCAATTAAGATAAGTATCCTTTCAATTCATTCAATATGTCTATGTGTTGTTTGAATATATCTTACGCTTGTCATGATTTTAACATGCTAGGCTAGATCTCTTGTGTGTTTGCTTAGATGTAGTGAAACCTAGATGTTTATTATGGGTTGATTGCTTGTTTATAGTTGTTACGGATGAATGATTTTGATGTTAGGCTTAAGAAAACTGGCAGAATTCCATAGGGTAACATGCTTGAATGTCTTAGAAACATGAACCAATGCGTACTAGGTTTTTATGGTTATATTTAATGCATGAGCGAATTCTAATGATCCCATGTTAGGAGCTTCTTGCAGGCTCGACATAGGAGTGAAGTAGGAGCTTATAGAGTTGGGGAAGTACGTACGCCACCCCACGAATGGTATTAAGGAATATAACCAGTCATCCACGCAATTGTAACAAACTATCAACCTGTAAAAGATATCTAGGGAGTAATGAAATCTAAGTTAACACAATTTTCCCATTTATTTTTCACACCACTAGTTTAATTAGTTTTATTTACATTTTTGTTATTTTATTTTGATTGCATCTTTAGTTATTGGGTTAGTTGATTAGCAACTAATTCCGCCCACTCTTCCAAAACCCGAGATTTTAATTACTTTTATAAAATATAAAAATACAAAAAGAATCATCCCTCACCTCTAGACCTGGTTTTCAGGATTTCTAATCCTAGCGACACTATTCCTGAGTTGAACGATCAATCCCCCGGTACTTGTCACTATACTATACTACAACGATCAGGTACACTGCCTGGTAGGGGTTGTAAGCTTCTCGAGATCCCTTGAGAGGTAAAGTCTGGTGCAACTCCCATGCATCAATGTTCCATTCTTGGTGTGGTTAATAATTAACCATGGTTAGATTTAGAAAGAAGTGTATAGAGAGTAAACCATGGTTAAGTATAGAGAACTAACCATAGTTGGGTTAAAATAACCATGGTTGGGTTAAGAAGGGTGTGTGTTGAGAAGTAACCATAGTTTGGTTAGATGTGAACCATGGTTTGGTTCAGAGTAGTATATTCCAAAGAATATTCCATTTCTTGGGGAGGAAGGAGAAATGAATGGTTGAGATGTGTTGTAAGAGAATGAATGGTTGAGATGAAGAGTGTGTAGAGTATGAGTTGGAATGTGTAAGTGTGTAAGGAGATATGTAAGAGTTGGATTGTGTGTATGTAGAAAAGTATGTAAGTATGGATGTGATGGGGAGCCTAGTATGTGTAGAAGGTGAAATGGTTGTGAGTAGTGTGTGTATTTTGAATGAGGGAGTATTGGAGAGTGTGAGATATGGGTTGTATAGATGTGATGTGTATAGAGAGTGAGTTGTATGTGTAAGTATGTGTAAGCGTGATTAGATGGGGAGCCTTGTGTGTATGAAGAGGAGTATGTGAGTGAAGTGTGTGTATTTTGAAAATAAAGGTGTGTGTAGAAAAGAGTGTATGTATGAGAAAGTGTTTATGTGTAGAAAAGAGTATATGTGAAAGGATGTTTATGTATGTATAGGGAAGAGTATGTATTGGTGTATGAGAAAGGTGTATTGGTATTGTATAATGTGGGGAATCTTGTATGGGAGAGTGTGTGAGTCAAAAGGGTGTAAGGTTGTGTAAGAGGTGTAAGGGAATATGTAAGAAGATGTTGGAAGAGGATTTTTGGAAGAGATTGTGGGAGATTTTGGTGGTTTTGTCTTTTGTGATTTAGCAGGTTAAGAAGTGATTAAGAAGAAAAGGTTTAGACAATTAAGATTATAAGTTGAGAAAATCATAAGTTACTTATAATTCCAAGTAACATAACGTCGAGAATCCATAGTTTCATATCAGGTGACTTTCCACGACTCGATGTACTCAACTAACACCTTGGTGCAAACAAGTCAAGTGCTTTGCGTTGATTTAAAGCATAACCCATGCGGGTAAGGATGCGTTTACGCAAAGAGACCCTGGACTTAGTTTGAACAATAAAAGAGTAAACCTTTTACGTGATTAGAGAAGTCGTAAGCACGGGATATGAGCATATGGATGCTTTCACGTGATGTTACGTGAAGTATACAAGCTCCCTAAGTTTAGAAAAGCCTTGGCTAGAGGCGAGAGTTAGAAAACATGAGTTGGCATTTTCCCGTAAGTGGGTGTTATAAAAGTTGGATCTCTCTAATCCCAAAACTCGTTTCGAGTGTTCTCAATTAAGCACATAACATATTCATACCTGAATTGAAAGATCCACATTTGTTGGGTAAGGGGAAAGCCGACTTTTAAAATTCATTCCGAACCATAAAGAAGCCTGGCGTGTCACCCACACGTTAACGCGCGGGCAGCGCGCCAGCACCAGATATGGATTCGGGGGATTTTGGCTACCGTTTGTTATTTTATGTGTTTCGAAGGTTAATTTTTCATCATTAAAACATTAGGAGATCTTGATCATGTTGCCTCAACAATCTCCCCCTTTTTGATGATGACTAATAAAAACCGAAAACAAATAAAATTACAAAACGTAGCGAAGACAAAGCGCACCTTTAGTGTAGCGTGCGTCTTGACCTTGCCTAGTAATTCGGTGAAGCCGTGAAGCCTTTGTTTGGTCTTTAGCTTGGACTTCACATATTGCTTCCTTTCTCCCCCTTTTGTCGAATCAAAAAGGCGAGACTTCCATTTGAATGGGTAAGTAGCTTGAGAATGGCACTTTGACGTGCTCCCCCTTGAACATAGCTCCCCCTAGATCGTTGCTCCCCTTGTTCCAAGGCGGGGATCCATGGGTCAAGAGCCTCACCTTTGCGGTGGCCTAACTACATAAAACAACACAACATGCAACAAACAAGAGATACTCATATGTGAAGGTCCAAAATGGGTTAGGTTACCATTTAGATACTTACAACATGGGTTAGTTCACAATAACATGTATATGTGTATATGCATGACAAGATAGATGGGTTCCAAATGATTTCATTTCATTTCAAGCATACATGAACAAAATATGCTCCACATTTTATTATACAAGGACTATCCTAGTACTTTATCTAAAAGCACTATACTAATATTTGATAACAACATTCAAATATGATGTCTAATTTTCTAGATTTAGGCCAAGGTTGACTTCTTCCTTCACCATCTTCCCCTTCCCTTTCACCTTATCATCTTCCAACTTCATATTCATCTTGGAGATAGTGGCTAACAACTTCATGAGTTCTTCATGGATGGACAAGAGCATTACCCTAGACTCAATCTTAAGTCTTTTAGAGCATTGACCATGTGTGTGGTGTTTTCGCAACAAATGGAGTACTCATGTTCATATAACCTTGGACTTAATGGTTCCTTAATTAAGTCTCACACTTCACTCTCCGCAAAGGTCCTTAACTCATACTCAAACAAAATCCTATTATCACCTTCATTTTTCATCATATCCATGAATGACCTCTTCAATCTCTTAGAACTCTCCGGGTTTTGATTTCCTTGATTGTTGTTAACGGACCTTTCCGAAAGAGACATACTTCCTTTTGTGAGAGATATTTTTCTAAAGTATAATGGAGGATGTATTAGGTTTAAAAGACTTCTTGAAGGTTTTATAGAGAAGATGATTGGTATATGTCCAATGGTTAAAGTTGCTTTGTTTGGGTAATATATCTAAAGGACATAAATTAGCATGATTACTTGTTGAAAAGTATGATTTGGTGGATTTTAAAAAAGTGATTTGTACTTAAGATTCCTTCAATACTTCTTTCTTACCATTTACATCCTCCTCATCTTCTAGTAATCTCATTCCTAGTCCTAGTCTCAATTTCAATATGCTTGGTTTGAGGGTAATCAATTGGTTTTGCTAGGATTTTTGATATGTTATCTATACACGGAATTTTCTCTATAGTGATATGACTTTTCTCAATGTTATCTCTTAGAAAATGATGCCTAATTTCAATATGCTTGGTTTGAGGGTAATCAATTGGTTGTGAGTTAAGATTGATAGAGCACGTGTCGTCACAAAGAATAGGTACATCATTTAACATGATGTTATAATCAACAAACGCTTGCTTCATCCATAACGCTTGTTGACACGCCCTTCCGGCCGCAACATAATCGGATTCCGTTATGGAGTTGGCAAAGGAAGTTTGCTTCTTAGAGAACCATGATGTTAAACATGCACCTACAAATGTGCATATTCCACTAGTGCTTTTCATATCAACTATATCTCCCGCATGATCCGAGTTGGCATAAACCAATACTTTTACCCCATATTCTTTGGATACCAAAGACCTAGGTGTTGAGTTCCTTTAATATATCTAAATATTCTCTTAACTGCCTCTAGGTGGGAAATCTTAGGGTCTTCTTGAAATCTAGCGCAAAGACAAACACTAAACATTATGTCCGGCCTACTTGCCGTTAGATAGAGCAAGCTTCCAATCATGACCCTATAGTTAGTGCTATCAACGGATTTGCTATCTTTGTCTAGGGTGAGAACTCTTTTTCTAGAAATAGGAGTTTTGGTAGCTTTAGAATTCTCCAAAGCAAACTTCTTAAGCATTTCACCGATCTACTTAGATTGATTGAAAAATATTCCATCACTCAATTGTTTGATTTGCAAACCTAGGAAGAAACTAAGTTCACCCATCATACTCATTTCGAATTCATTATGCATCAATTTGGAAAATTCATCGCAAAGCGATTGACAAGTAAAACCGAAAATAATATCATCAACATAAATTTGAATGATAATAGGATGTTCTCCTTTTGTTTTAGTGAATAAGGTATTGTCTACCATGCCCGTTTTATATTCATTGAGTATGAGAAAAGATTTTAACCTATCATACCAAGCTTTAGGATCTTGTTTAAGTCCATACAAAGCCTTTTTGAGCTTATAAACATGATTAGGTTTTTGAAAATCTATGAAACCGGGAGGTTGTGCAACATACAGTTCCTCTTCGATGACTCCGTTTAGAAAAGCACTTTTTACATCCATTTGAAAGAGTTTAAAATTATGACTACATGCATATGCAAGTAAAATTCTTATGGACTCTAATCGTGCAACAGGGGCATAGGTCTCATCATAATCGATCCCTTCTTGTTGATTATATCCTTAGGCGACTAGCCTAGCTTTGTTCCTACACACAACTCCATTTTCATCAAGTTTATTTTCGAAAACCCACTTGGTTCCTATGATAGTGTACCCACTCGGATATGGAACTAAGATCCACACATCATTTCTTAGGAATTGATCTAATTCTTATTGCATTGTCATCACCCAATTTTCATCTTTTATGGCTTCCTTAATATTTTTAGGTTCTATTGTTGAAACAAATGCGAAGTCATTGCTTTTGTCTTTGGCGTGTGACCTAAGAGTTCTTTCATCTAATTTTCCTATGACTTGATCTATAGGGTGATCTCTAATTTCCTTAATATTCTCTACCCTAGGAATTACTTCCTCAAGATCATTTATTGGAGATTTTATTCTATTTTGACAAGCATCTTCTTCAATGATGTCGTCATCTACTAAAGGCATTGACCAAGATTTTGGAGGGGTTTCATCAAAAATTACATTATAAGCGTCTTCAACTTTTAATGTTTCTTTGTTAAGCACAATATAAGCCTTAGATGTTTGTGAATATCCTAGAAAGATTCCATTATAATTACTAGTATTGTTCACATTAAAGTTATCGAATGAGTTGAAAATTAAGCATCTACATCCAAAAACTCTAAAGTATTCTAGGGATGGTCTTCTACCTCTAAGAATCTCATATGGTGTTTTATTGATAGTTTTTCTTATCAAAACTAGATTCAGTATGTACGATGCGGTTTCAACGGCATGACACCAAAACTTTTGTGGTATAGATTGTTCATTAAGCATTGTACGACTCATCTCTTGTAAAGTCCGGTTTTTCCTTTCAACTACCCTGTTAGATTGAGGAGTGCGAGGAGCCGAAAAATTATGAGAGATTCCATGTTTATCACAAAAGACACCAAATTGGATTTCATTATCGAATTCTCTACCATGGTCCGTTCGAATTGAGACAATTGAACATCCAAGTAGGTTTTGCAAACTTTTTCTTAAAAGCTTGAATTTATTGAAAGCTTCATTTTTAGTTTTCAAAAATAATGTCCAAGTATATCTTGAATAGTCATCTACTATTACCAAAGTGTAAAAGTTTCCTCCGTAACTTTGGATAGCGGATGGACCAAACAAATCCATATGTAAAAGTTCTAAAACTCTTGATGTTGAAATCATGTTTATAAGCTTGTGGCTTGCATGAACTTGCTTTCCTACTTTACATGCATCACAAAAATGATTATCAAATTTTTCCTTAGGTAGTTTTCTAACCAATTCCTTAGAAGCAATATTATGAATTAATCGCATGTTAGCATGACCTAGTCTCCTATGCCAAAGATTAGAATTATCTACAATTGATGCAAGATTAGTTTGAGAGTCACAAGATACATTACCTAGCTTTGTATCCTTATCCATGGGCAGGGTATACTTACAATCATCATTACACGATTGGAATCTTGTATGTGGATTGTTCTTAGAGTATACCTAGGATTTAAAATGCAACTCAAAACTTTGGTACCCATTGTTTCGTGGGTCCGACATGGTTAGCACATAAAAAGCCCAAGTTGAATACTCTTGGGTCTTGGAGTAATATGTACAATTGTTTGATCCCGTAACTTGAGAGTGTAGACCAAGGGTTGTTTTGAAAATGTGATTGGTTTTGGTCTTACTTGTCTTTGATTTAGTGAGTATGAAGGTCTCATTTTGGGAGTAGGTAAAAGTGGTCTTTGGTCAACTCGAGCATATCTAGGATTGGTTTGCAAAATAGCATTTTGTTTTGTGGTTTCTCTCCATACCATGGGTCTTTGATAACGTCGAGTGCTTGTAAGAGGAGCTTGAGGAGTGATTGGTTTAATAAGACTTTTAGTTTGAGCTTCTCTTTTCCCGGGAGACCTGGCACCCTTCTGGCGCGTTGACGCGTCACGTAGCGCGTCAGTCTCGGGGACTTTGAGAATTTTATTTTTGTTTTCAAAGACAATAGGTTTAGTTGGATTCTTGGAAACAATTTTCTCATATTTTGTAAGAGCAAGGTCTTCCTTATCTTGGGAAAATGTTTGAGTATTCACCATTTCATCAACAATATTCTTTTTTATTTTTGCAAGATTTAATGACTCTTGTTGAAATTTTGAAACTTCTTCACTCAAAGAGACAACCTTAAGTGTGAGGTTCTCACAACTTTTACAAGGTCCAACATTCTCTTGAAGGGTGATAAGTCTCTTTGTTTCAAGTTCAAGTTCATTATTTTTATTGAGTGCATTAGAGAGTTCCTTTTGAAGGGAACGTTTTTCTTTAATAGTTACACTTAATTTTCTAAATACTTCCTCATAATTATTAAGTAAATCCTCATTTTCCTCTTGCAATTCATTAATATCAAAAGAAGTTGTATAAATAGGAGAGTTATGTTGTACCTTATGAGTCTCGATTGCCATAAGACATGTTGCTTCCTTGTTAGCTTGATTGCATACTTCATCGTCGCTCCATATACTGCCAACAAATGCTGTGTAGTTTTGAGGCTTCGGACAATCACCAATGAAATGATCTTTGTCACCATAATTAAAGCACCCATCTTCGGCCTTACTACTTTTGCCATCTTTCCTTCCAAGATTGTTGACACAGTTTCCAAACCTTTTCCCTTGTTGGAACTTCCCTCCTCTTTTGAAAAACTTCCTAAAATTTCTAGACATGAGGTTGAATTCCTCATCATTCATTTCTTCTTCATCACTTACTTCATTGCAATCATTACCATCTTGTTTCCTAGTGATTCTAGCTTTGAGGGCCAAAGACTTTACTTTCTCCTTCTTGTCTTTGGTCATTGTTTTATCATTTTCGAGAATCATTTCATACACTTTAAGATTCCCGATAAGCTCGTCTAAAGGAAGCTCCGCCAAGTTCTTGGCTTCTTCAATAGCTGTCACTTTTAGTCGCCATTTCATCAGAAGAGCACGAACAAATTTTCTCACATGGTTCTTGTTGTAGAAACTAGCATCCAAAGCAGTAAAAATTGTGATGATGGCATTGAACCATGTATAACCATTGTCAATGGTTTCTTCATCCAAGATTGGAAACTTCTGATATTGTTGAATGAGTATATCAATTTTGCAATCCTTGACTTGTGAATTACCTTGATGAGTAATGATGAATGAGTGCCAAATTTCTTTAGCGGTTTTGAACAGATGAACTCACTCGAACTCCCTTCGAGGAAGAGCATTGTAGATCATCATTTTGGCCTCTTGATTTTTAACAAGTCTCATCTTCTCATCTTCTTTCAATTCCAAGTATGGTTATGCCACCATCAACTTGGTTTCGTGATCTACCATTGTGTAGACAAAATCGCCATTTTGGATGATTTGCCACAAGTCAAGATCCTTAGACCTAAAAAATGTCTCAAATCGGGTTATCCAAAAGCAAAACCCATCGGTTTTAGCAAAGGTGGTCTTCACATAGAACACCCCTCAACATTGTTCTCTTGAGCCATGGATCTATACTCAACTTTACCAAAAAATATTAGTTAGGATTTTAGAGTTTTGGAAAAGAAGTTTTTGACTTAAAACGAATTCTCGGGAAGGTTTTAATGCTCAAAAACTTGAGTATACCGCTCTGATACCAATTGTAGAATCGTAGGGGGGGTGAATACCGTTTCCTCGGGTTTTTAGATGTTTAAAAACTTTAAGCCACGAAGACAACTAAGTGGTCTACGTAAGAGCAACCACAAACACAATCACAACCAAGAGTATATAAAGCGAGTAAAGAACACAACGATATATACTGGTTCGGGATGGGGGGTTTATACTATCCGTACGTCCAGTTGCGAATCCACGACATGATACTATTCCAATAGTATAATCCTTTCGGTGGACTACAAACCGTTACAATTCACTGCACCGATATTCACCAATATCGATGCTCACAAAGAAGGAGTTACTCCCCAACGGTATTCCGCCCTCGGAAACCACCCAAAAGAACCTCGTGACTCGACTTACACTTGGTCACCAAGACCTCAACCAAAACTTCCAACCGGAAGTATCAAACCCCAACTAGATCCCCAATAATCTAGGCTTGGTCACAAAGACACAAGACTTCCCTTACAAACAAATAGAATGAAAAGAGATTATTTGTTTTAATCAATCCCTAACCTAACCTAGTAACTCGATTCTAGTAGAAAGGGTATAGAACAGAAGACCCTCGACTCAATCACAAGAGTGGATTAGGTTCTTGTGATTCTTCCCTTGCAAGGAGATGTATTCTTTCAAAGATGTAAGTGTGTTTTACTAAGAATACAAGAGAGATAAAGAGATTAGAGAGAAAGAATGTAGAGAGAAAGAATAATGGCAAGGGGTGAGGAATACAAGAGGCAAGGGGGTATTTATAGGCCAAGACCCAAACTTGGGAAAATTTTACCGAGGCCGGCTCGTCACCCACGCGTCAACGCGTGGGCAGCGCGCAAGGCGTCTGTAAACTTTTTCCCAAGTGTTGGGTGTTGGAACTTATAAATATCTATCCTTGCTAAACCCCCAATTGTACTTCACATTAAACCTTAACATTAATCAATCTAAGGTTTACCAACTCAAATAGCCAATTTGGAAAAATATTTTGTGAAGTGTTTATTAGAAAACCAATTATCAAAGATAGAAAGAAAGAAGAGATAATTGGGTAGGGGTAGAATGGGTATTCCTCATATGGCATAGACAAGAGAGAAGAGAATATGCCATGGTATATTCCTCTATAGGGAAGAGTGAGGAGGGTTAGGTTAAAAAGTAACCATGGTTAGGTTAAAGGTGTAGAGAGTAAACCATGGTTAGGTTAAAGGGTGTATCCAAGGGAATGTTCCATCCTTGGTGTGGTTAATAGTTAACCATGGTTAGGTTTAGAAAGAAGTTTATAGAGAGTAAACCATGGTTAGGTTAAATGGTGTATCCAAGGGAAATAGGGAATGTTCCATCCTTGGTGTGGTTAAGAGTTAACCATGGTTAAGTGTAGAGAACTAACCATAGTTGGGTTAGAATAACCATGGTTCGGTTAAGAAGGGTGTGTGTTGAGAAGTAACCATAGTTTGGTTAGATGTGAACCATGGTTTGGTTAAGAGTAGTATATTCCAAGGAATATTCCATTTCTTGGGGAGGAAGGAGAAATGAATGGTTGAGATGTGTTGTAAGAGAATGAATGGTTGAGATGAAGAATGTGTAGAGTATGAGTTGGAATGTGTAAGTGTGTAAGGGAATATGTAAGAGTTGGATTGTGTGTATGTAGAAAAGTGTGTAAGTATGGATGTGATGGGGAGCCTAGTGTGTGTAGAAGGTGAAATGGTTGTGAGTAGTGTGTGTATTTTGAATTAGGGAGTATTGAAGAGTGTGAGATATGGGTTGTATAGATGTGATGTGTATAGAGAGTGAGTTGTATGTGTAAGTATGTGTAAGAGTGATTGGATAGGGAGCCTTATGTGCATGAAGAGGAGTATGTGAGTGAAGTGTGTGTATTTTGAAAATAAAGGTGTGTGTAGAAAAGAGTGTATGTATGAGAAAGTGTGTATCAGTGTATGTGTAAAAAAGAGTGTATGTGAAAGGATGTGTATGTATGTATAGGGAAGAGTATGTATTGGTGTATGAGAATGGTGTATTGGTATTGTATAAAGTGGGGAATCTTGTGTGGGAGAGTGTCTGAGTCAAAAGAGTGTAAGATTGTGTAAGAGGTGTAAGGGAATATGTAAGAAGATGTTGGAAGAGGATTTTTTGGAGAGATTGTGGGAGATTTTGGTGGCTTTGTCTTTTGTGATTTAGAAGGTTAAGAAGTGATTAAGAAAAGATTAAGAAGTAATCTTATTGTCATTAAGAAGAAAAAGTTTAGACAATTAAGATTATAAGTTGAGAAAATCATAAGTTACTTATAATTTCAAGTAACATAACGTCGAGAATCCATAGTTTCATATCACGTGACTTTCCACGAATCGACGTACTCAACTAACACCTTGGTGCAAACAAGTCAAGTGCTTTGCCTTGATGTAAAGTATAACCCATGCGGGTAAGGATGCGTTTACACAAAGAGACCTTGGACTTAGTTTGACCAATAAGGGAGTAAACCCATTACGTGATTAGAGAAGACGTAAGCACGGGATATGAGCATATGGATGCTTTCACGTGATGTTACGTGAAGTATATAAGCTCCCTAAGTTTAGAAAAGTCTTGGCTAGAGACAAGAGTTAGAAAACATGAGTTGGCATTTTCCTGTAAGTGGGAGTTTTAAAAGTTGGATCTCTTTAATCCCAAAACTCGTTTCGAGTGTTGTCAATTAAGCACATAACATATTCATACCTGAATTGAAAGATCCACATTTGTCGGGTAAGGGGTAAGCCGACTTTCAAAATTCGTCCCGAACCATACAGAAGCCTGGCGCGTCACCCACGCGTCAACGCGCTGGCAGCGCGCCAGCACCAGATATGGATTCGGGGAATTTTGGCTGCCATTTGTTATTTTATGTGTTTTGAAGGTTTATTTGTCATCATTAAAATATTAGGAGATCTTGATCATGTTGCCTCAACAATTTGTTTGTTTAAATTCACATACATGTTGATCTTTGTTTCGATACCATACCCGGAAAAAAAAGTACAGAACATATAATGATTAAAAAATGTGTTGTCTTGTCAATAGAGAAGGTAAAAGAATCATAAAGGGGTAGCAATAACAATACCCGTAAGAGATAGTTTGTGCACCGGTAGATTGCAAGCCCACTGGTTTGGTATGGTTTGATATTATGGTTTACGAATAATGGATTAAGAGCTTGTTTGTTAAAATTTTCAGTTAATTCGATTTAATGCAGACACTTTCAATTTTATTAATTAATATTTTTAGTCATCTTTATCTATTAAGCAACAAACAAACAGTTTTCATATGACTTAATGAATTCATTTTTTTTTTTTTTCATACTAAGTCAATTTAGTCGAATTCAAACACCACCTAAGTATACTAACAGGTTACCAGCGGGTTGCAGAGGCGGGTACCATGAAATAAAACTTTCCGGTGAATCATGTATTTTAGTTTTTTATGTGTTTTTTGACAATTTAAATTTACGGATATCAAGAATTTCGTTTATCCCGTGCCTGTTCGGGCTCGTGCCAGTTTGGCTTGTGCCCGTTCGTGCTCGAGCCCTTTTTGCCTGTTGCCCGTTCGAACTTGAATATTTGTATAATGTGATTTATTATTTGTATTAGTGAAATTGTGTTTGAATTGGTTGTATAATATGCTTGATAAGTTGTATTTCTTATGTAAGAGGTGTTTTAATAACTACATTAATTGTATTTATTGACCAGTTAATTAATTAACTACATTAAATATCTTAACAATATTAATTGTGTTATAATTGTATTTCTTACTATAATAAACAATACTAAATTAGTTGTACTTTGATCTTAAGAACTTTTAATTGTATTTAATGATAGAAAATGTGTTTTAATTACTTGTATTTTTAGCTTTATAAATTGGATAAATGTGTTTTAATTACTTGTATTTTTAGCTTTATAGCTTAGATTGCTGAATTTTAAGAGTTTCTAGTTTAAGTAGGCATTGCTCCATTATAACTATAAGATAAAAAGAGGTGGACTAGTAAGTTCCAAAAGGTAGTTTCCTGCTATGGCTTGTTGGATTCTATGTTTAGTAGGCCTTTTGAAAGCTACATGGTAGGAGTACCAGCTTGATGATGCCCTATTTACTTTCTCTGTTTCTTGCTTGTTATGAGGTGGTGGTTGCAATTAGAGGGTTCAGAGGTTGTAGATTGGGAAATGTAGTCAAGTGGGAAGAATCCTTAAGAAACTGCTAAATATAAAGTGATGCCAGCTTGCTGGAAACGTGGCTTCTATGTTAGAAAGACTTAATGGATCTGGAGTTTTTCTCACTTCATTGGTGATGCCTTAGTGTAAGAGTCTCTGTGTTCAAAAGGAATTGATGTTTGAGCACAAACAGGGTGTTTAAATTAAGGAAATGTAGTCAAGGAGTGAATTTTCTCCATGGTTGCCTAGTGCTAGTGATCATTCCTAGACTAGAAGAATGGGTGTGAGTATTGTTCCATTAATTAAGATCAGTATGTATGCGAAGTTCCATAGTCTTTCTTCTGAGCTGTCTTGTGCTTTTATAGGGGCTTGTCCTATAAAAGGCAATGACTTGCTTATTGTATTCTCATTGAGTATGTTTTTATTAATATAATTCATCAATTTAATATATATATATATATATATATATATATATATATATATATATATATATATATATATATAAAGCAATGAGTTGCTTATTGTATTCTCATTGAGTATGTTTTTATTAATATAATTCACCAATTTAAAAAATAAAAAAATAATAAAAATATCAAATTCAATTATCAGAGCATTAGGCAGAGGTAGCGCAGCCTCAATTTCTTTATAATTTTTAGCGATAAAAATTTAGAAAGTCAACTATAGCTTGAATTTTGTAGTTCGACAATAATAGACGAAATATGATCATGTAAACAACTTGTGACAGGTGGGCCAATATACATTGTGGTAGACTTTTCTTACTATATTATAAAGGAGGAATGCCTTCTAATTTTAGCATGCTTAATTTTAAGCCTTACAAATTAATAAGCTTAAAGTACAAGTGATGAAAATATAATTAGACATTTACAAGTTAATAAGCTTAAAGTACACACCAATTTTCCCCTCATTTAATTCTAACATACCATTAATACTAACATTAAATATAATAAATAAAATATTATGTACATTAAATACAATTAATTAACCGGTCAATAAATACAATTAATGCACTTATTAAAACACCCCTTACATAAGAAATACAAATTATCAAACATATTGTACAACCAATTTAAACACAATTCCTGCATTAAATGTCACTAATACAAATAATAAAGCACATTATACAAATATTCAAGTCCGAACGGGCAACGGGTCAAATGGGCTCGAGCCCGAACGGGCATGGGCCAAATGGGCTCGAGCCTGAACGGACACGAGCCAACGGGCTCGAGCCCGAACGGACACGAGCTAAACGAAATTTTGATATCCGTAAATTTATTGTCAAAAAGAACATAATAAACTAAAATTACACGATTCACCGGAAATTTTTAATTTAGGGTACCTGCCGCTGCAACGCGCGGGTACCCTGCTAGTCTTGTTAATGAACTACGGAGTATTATATTCGTGAATGGTTTTGACGGCAAATATATCGATCTAACTTGAGTAAATTTCACCGATGGTCCTTAAAGTTGTCGAGTTTTGCACGGATCGTTTTTAAACTATTTTTTTTTTGGCATTTTCGTCCCTGAACTCCTCATTTTTGGCGTGGTTGGTCCCTAAACTTTTTTTGACTAACGGACGTTATTTCTGGCCGTTAAGTGCCTTGTAAAGTTACTTAAATGCCCTTCTCATATAACAAACACACAATTGAAAACACACACACACACACATGCAATTTTAAAAAGAGTACTTCCCCTTGCAACACATCTCCTGAGATCAAAGTGTCGATAGCAGTGTGATAGTTACAATTCAGTGCCAGAATAACTGTAAATTATTTTTCTTGTAACATATTCGGTCTGCTTTTGACACACAATTATTTCGAAACTGTAAATGACATTTATTGTTTTGTTCCATTATATATTTTTCTTTATTAGATCATAATCACTATCTGCTGTTTAGCAATTTTTTTAAGCACGAGTGATATCTAATTATGCATCAATCAAAGGTCTTTTTTTTCCCTTCATATCTTCTCTTTGTAAAATAACAGTTTAGATGTTTGATTAATCTAAATTTAGACAAACTTAGCGGTCATTTAAATATCTTGTTTAGTATACTACATCGAGATGTAAATTTGTATTATATTACATACAAATTTACAAGATTTGGATGTCAGAGTCTATAAACAACTAAATCATATACACTGCAGCCGCGTCTTGAACTTCTGATTCTCCGCACCCCATTGGTCGGTCTGAAATCCTAGACAACATTAGTCATGTCCGTGAGGCACCCTATCGTCACCGGTCTCACCATTAGGGTTTAAATGATCATGGTTCAGATAATTTATATAGTTTCATGACTTGCACATTGTATCATTTAAAATGATACAGCTTCCCGTTATTAAAGCTGATTTCGACACTCTTGTTGAAGCAAGCCCTCATAAGATTAAAACTGGCATGCCATTGCACCACACTGTACTGGTGGTGTAAAAATTTCCACCGCTGCACAGGCATCAGCCTACCTCATCTGCTGCAACATTATACTGGTGTTTTTCTTCTCAAGCAATCTGTAAGAAGTAAGACAAGATGAAAACACGAGTTAGCTATGAATCAGAAAAATAGCAACAATGCCAATTTGTGAGTACAGCAATTTAAAGTAGTAAAATCTGAACACTGCTGCTACACACGGTTGTTGCGGTTACGGATCCATGACGTAGATGTACCAATTTGAAGCATGTACTAATTAGTTGGTCTAATAGGGTTGTGTTCTATCTCAGCTGATCGCATGAAAACTTAGCACAAACGGAAGCGCGTCAAACATGCTTAAAGTCTCTAAAAGCCTACTGCTTTTATTTAAAAATTCACTCTCATCATTGTAATAATACATACTGTCATTCTAACCATGATTAACACATTAATTACATATACATACATACTTTAAACATTGTGTATTGGTCAACCCAACCTCAGCCAACCATTTTGACCCATATAAAAGCTAAACCATTTTTTACCCATATTGAACCAGAACTGGTCGCTTTTACCCAACCCACCTGACCTGCCCTGCCCATCACCTCTGCCTATCATGATATTCATTTACATGACATTTTCTGCTTGGGGTGCACTAAATAAAAAGACATTATTTGATACAGTATTTTTTTTACCCTACAGTAGTAGTGTTGCACCATGGTTAACTGATCTTCAGATTGCTAATGCGGTAGTAGTCGCAAGATACCTAAAGGCGACTCTTATAATTCCAGACATCAGAGGAGCTCAACCCGGTGATTGGAGGTTGTTACTCCACTTGCTCTTCTTATTTCCTTCTATTTGTCTTGTTGATTGTGGTTTGCATAGTCAAACAGTCAAGTTCCTATATGTGACCAAATCGCATGTTCATATATTTATATTAAATTTAAGTTTATTCTTTACTATATGATGAAAGTTTGTAAATACAGTATAAAGTGGCCCAACATTGGTGCAAGCAGTTAAGTAGCTTTACCTTTTCAGTTGGCTACTTCATGTTTGGATGCCACTTAATTATCTGCTGCATTTCTTTTTTAGGAACTTTGGAGATATCTATGACACTGAAAAGTTTGTAAATAGCCTTGAGGGAGTGGTCAAAGTAGTGAAAACCCAACCTTCAGAGTTATCATCAAAAAATCTTGCTGTTCTTAAGGTTCCTAATCGAGTCACTGAAGACTACATTGCAAATAACATTGAACCAGCTTTTAAAAGCAAGGGAAATGTAAGGCTAGCAACATACTTACCTTCTGTAAACATGAAAAAGAGTGATTACAACGAGTTAGTACTGCTATCGATATTGAGTTTATGTCTCAATAGGTACTGCTATCGATATTGAGTTTATGCTACTTCCAACGAGTTAGTACTGTTAGTTGATGGTTAGTACTGGTAGAAGATCATGCGCGAGGTTACTGTTGTAGATCCAAAATGGCTAGTCGAATTGTGGCTTGATGTAAATAAGTACTGTAAAAGATTGCCATTTATGCTCATGTTATTCTGCATGATAGACCAATAAAATTTTGTTGTCATACTACCTGCTGTGATGTGAGTTTGTTTTGAATAAGTACTGTAAAAGATTGTCATACTACCGCAGTTTGACCTGTTTTACCCATTTGTTCTATAAGAGATACTGTAAAATTTATGCAAAAAACTCATTTGAAGTGAAGGTCGCGGTTTGACCTGTTTTACCCGTTTGTACCATAAGAGATATAATATAGCTTGAATCGACCCTTTTATAAGTAAATGGGTCAAAATTGAGATCTCTAAAGAGCAGTATGGAAGGATAAACTATAATTACCTAGCACTGTAACATCTATTGGACCAGTCACCCTCACATGCTAGACCTTCTCTGTTAGATTGGACCAGTTACCCTAGTTCAGAAACAACCAATAACTTGATCGCAATGTTACATAAGCTCAGTTAATACAATTGCTAAAGTGGTCTGCACAATAAGCATTTTAATTAAATAATAAACCAAAAACAATCAAACAAACAATTGAACACAAAAGCTAATTTCATTTCATTAAAAGCATAAGTACCAAATAGATCAACTTAATATCCAACTAACAAGTCCTAATAACCACTTCTAATAGCATAAACACTAGATCAACCACCAATTAAAGGTACGGATAATGGGTTTGGGTTATTATGGTGTGAGATTGAAGGAGATGGGATGTTGAAGAACCCTAAGGATTTCACATTGCCAGCACATGTGTGTGTGTGTTTTTTTCAATTGTGTGTTTGTTATATGAGAAGGGCATTTAAGTAACTTCACAAGGCACTTAACAGCCAGAAATAACGTCCGTCAGTCAAAAAAAAGTTTAGGGACCAACCACGCCAAAAATGAGAAGTTCAGGGACGTAAATGCCAAAAAAAATAGTTTAAGGACGATCCGCGCAAAACTCGACAACTTTAGGGACTATCGGTGAAATTTACTCATCTAACTTGATTTGATACGCTAACTAAGATGTTTAGTATCATTCAAAGGACGTAGAGTTTTTCTTTTGTTATAAACTTATCTATTAGGCTACTCACAGTGGCAACCCATATTGCATCATCTTTCCGGCTGCCACCTCAGCTTTCTCTCTCTTCAACCCATATTCATCTCTCTCATCACAGTGGCAACCCATATTGCATCATCATTTTTTTTCTTTTTTCTTTAAAAAAAACTATTTTTTAACACAAACACAAATTTTATTAATAAAACATAAATACTACATAAACGATTCGATACGGAAAACAAATAAAACGCGATACGAAAAACAAATAAAACGCGATACGAAAAACAAATAAAACACGATAACACAAGGGTCTCTCATTACTCATCGTCTCTGTCCCATGCATTTGTGTTTCTTAGAACGAACCACACATGTTGATAGTATATCCCTCTCCCATAGCGCTCATAATAAATTTGGTTTGCATTGCTGAGACGACAAGGGTCTTCACTTGTACGCAGCAACTCTT
The DNA here is from genome assembly GCA_030686995.1 of Artemisia argyi. Lineage (NCBI taxonomy): Eukaryota > Viridiplantae > Streptophyta > Magnoliopsida > Asterales > Asteraceae > Artemisia > Artemisia argyi. The sequence continues at coordinate 228,580,220 of CM060708.1, read as the reverse complement.
TGTAAATGGCATTATACCTACAGCATTCAGCATTCATTCTACTCCACATAGCCGTAATACTATTTTTATTACGGTTGTCACCATTGGTCTCATTGTTGAACCTGTGTGTAACTTCAGTCCAAAAAGAACGTCCGTTCACAAGCTCTCCGGGATCTTTAACTTCAAGCCATACGCGAGCTAGCAGATCTTCTTCTTCCATTGACCACCGATTATTCATTGTGAAATGCTTTAGGAGTGTGTGAAGAAAAATGTTGTATTGTGTGGTATTTATAGGGGATAAATATAAGAAGCGGGATATTTTTGAATTCAAAATTCAAATAGAAGGCGGGATAAATTTTAAATTCAAAAATTAAATACAAGGCGGAATGTTTGAAATTTAAAATTCGGGCGGGATCTTTTAACACAAACGTAAATTTTTTATTAATAAAAATATAAACGTTACATAAACAGAAATTAAAAACAAATTGTTGTTGTTGTTGTGGTGTATCAGCAACTTGCACATTCTCTTCAAAACTCCAACGTATCTTGTTGGATTTCTCGTTCTCAATCTGCTGCACACAACCCCACAATATTTCAACAACATCAGCGTCTTTGCGAAACTCGTTGTACAAAAACTGGTCGATCACATATTTTCTCTCGACAGAGATATCTTTGCAAGCTTCGTATCGTGTTCTCAGGCGATCTTTGCGTAACTTCGCCAACTCAAACTTCTTAATAACTTCGACAATTGCATCCTGGCGTTCCTTGTCATCAATTTCGACTTGTTTTTTGACATAGTTTTGAACTTGTTCCACATAGTGGGGAAGCTTACAAGCCATTTTTTTTGTTTGATTTGTTGTTTGAATTATATTTGAAAGTATATGTTTGAAAGTGAGTTTAATTTGAGTATTTATAGGATGAAAGTGGTAATTTTTTTTTTTTTTTTTTAATCAAACGGTAACATTTGTTTTTAAAAATGGGATTATACGAAATAAAGGTGTGAAAAAATCGATCGTTTAGGCGAACGATATTGAGAAAAATTGCCCGACGATCGATATCCATTTTCTCCCCACATTGGCAATATCGATCGACCGATTTGGTCGACCGACTTTTTCCGACCCACTACCACCAGCCTTATATTCATAGATGATTTTGACAGAAAAGATCTAATAACTTGATTTGATAAGTAAAGTAAAATGTTGAATATCTACCAATGGTGTTCAAAAAAAAATATCTACCAATGGACCGGAGTGGAACAAATCTCAACTATTTTATTATTATTATTATTATTATTATTATTATTATTAAAAGGTAAATATTTTATAAGGATGGCAAAAAAATCCATATTCAACGAGGACCCGATCCCCAAACCCGATTTGACTGGGGAATCCCCGAGTTGACCAGGGAGGGGATGGGGAAGGGGAATCTCCGAATTATGAAATCGGGGATGGGGTGAGGATGAGGATAGAATAAATCCCCGACCCTGAACTTTTTAATGTACAAATACGTATAAATCACACACACACACACAAACACATACATACATATATATATATATATATATATATATATATATATATATATATATAGTTTAAAATCATTTGAGGAACAAACTTTTTTTACATATCAAGTGACTAATCTCGACCTTCCATCTTCCTTTCATATTTATTTGATCTAATTGATGAGATTAATCCCAACAATTTAAAAAAACACACTTTCATCCTTTTTTTTCAAATATTAATATCTTTCAAACCGTTAATCGTTAAGCGAAAAAAAATATACCGTTACAACGAGCATTTAATTATTTTTCTATAAATAGGCAATTTGATATACTTTCGACAAAAATAAAAAATTTCGTGTTTTTCACATTTTTTTTTTGTGGCCGAAAAATTCATATATGATATTACATATCATATATGATTTTTTTCGGCCACGAAAAAAAACGTGAAAAAAATGATTTTTTTTTTGTCGAAAGTATATCAAAGTGCCCGTCTATAGAAAGATAATTAAATGCTCGTCGCGATGGTGTAATTATTTTTGTTTAACGATTAACGGTTTAAAATATATTTAAATTATAAAAAATAGGTAAAATATTAAAATGTTTTTAATCTCAACTATTAATTTTTTTTTTTATGGATGGTGGGATGAGTCCCTTGATATGTAAGAAAAAGTTTGGTATTTAATATAACTCTCCTTAAGGGCGCGTTCTATGCAGTACCAATATTAAATGCAGTACGTTACAGTACCAATTTGAACCAATAACAATTTAGTATTATTAAATATTTTTAATTAATTCATAAGGGTAAAATAGTAAAACACATTTTTATTTTCATTTTGTATTTTTATAATTAAAAAACGTTTTTATAGGCCCCTTAATTTTTGGAATTTATTTTTTTTTATTTTTTTTTTAACTTTTAAAAACTGAGTGCATATGTGTTTTTTTTATTAATATTGTAAATTTCATATAGTTCTAGCGTACATTTTTTTGCTTGAAATTGTAATTGCACATATGTTTTATAATGTACATTCTTTAATCTTTGAAATTTATAATTAAAAACATAAACATATATGTAACCTCGTAACGAATAACAAACCAAAAATATAAATATATAGACAAAATTAGATATCGAATACAATTCATTTCGAATACAAATGCAACTAGTTAAATATAGTATCCATGTCATTAAACATGTGTGCACTCTAATAAAAACATATGTGTACGATTCACTTTTACTTCAAATTCATTAGAACATATGAGCACCCTTGCAAGAACATATGTGCACGATGAACTTTCTCGTCAAATTCATTAGATTATATGTGCACGCCTTTAGATAACATATATGCACGACTTCTAAACACACAAGTGCATTCGTTGATCATCTTCTATCACACGCCGTCTTTTGAATTTGAGCCATCCCCTCTGAAACAAATTTAAAACAAAAATAAAACTACTTACATAATTTTGATATTTTAATATAGGATCAATACATGTTACGAAAGAGTTAAATGATTACTGCTATCTATTTAAGACAATTCACTATAATTTTGAACCACATTACAACACGAGATGCATGTACTTGTGCAAAGTTGTATGGCTCTACTTACAAAGCAGGCAACATATATGATTTGAAGATATAATAATTTTGAAATGATCAATTTACTATAAATCGCTTCTTTCAAAGTTTACTTACCGTACAATGAACAAATTGTCATATACCGAACAAATAAAACTACTTACTACTTCTTCATCATAACAAAGAGCATACAAGCACTTATTTCAAACAACTGAATAATAAGCACTTAAACAAGAAGAAAAACAGTAATGGAGTAAATATATGTCATTCAAGTACCGGTTGAAGAAACATCTCCATAAAATTACGAAAGGAGTACAAGTTCCAATAAGACAACCATTGATGATCATCTTATTTACTTTGAGATTTGATGCTTAAGAACCTGAGATCTGATGTTGATAGAAAAAATGCAACCGCCATCAATGGAAAAAAGGCAGTTCGAAGTGCCAGTTTGACAGATCGGAGCAATGGCGGAACTAGAACATTTTTCTTGAGGGGGCCGAATTTATTTTGGGAGGGCCGAATTGGAGATTTGTTTGTAACCTCAATTTAATTACCCCTAAAACTTATAATATTTACACTATGTACCGCAAATTTTGGGAGGACCGGGACCCTCCCCTGCCCCTTCATAGTTCCGCCATTGGATCGGAGGTTCGGGATGTCAGATCTGGTGGAAGGCTTTCGTGGTCGTTGTTGGTAGGAAGTCTTTGTGGATCAACCGAGGTTTGGGGATCGGTTACACAAAATGAAGTTTTGGGTGTACCGGTTGCACAGGTGGGCGAAGGTGTCGATTGGGCGGTGATTTGTTGCTGGTGATCTCTAGATTAGACGAACAAGAGAAGTTATGAAGATGAAGATGAAAAGAATCGTGAGATCTGTGTTTTTTCTAATAATATGCTATTTAATTAGGAGAGATAAAAATGAAATAAAGTGTAATACCAATAATAGCCTTTCAGCCTTTTATTTAATTGAAAAAGAAACCCTTATCTTTTGCTTAGTTACATTTTTGACACTTTTAATCCCAACCTTTGATCAAACTCATTCAATGGCCCAGATTCAATTTAAGAGTACTGTAAAGTACTGTATCTAATATTGGTACTGCATAGAATACAACACTATATATATATATATATATAGTGAGGATTAGGTACGGATTTTTTTAATTCGTGTGGCTGTGCGGACAGATCTTAGCCGCCCATTTCAGATCTAATCTTGACTTTTTGTAGAAAAGTCAAAATTCAGCGCAACCTTCAATCAATCAATTGACCATGAAAACGATTTTTTTATTTTTTTTTCCTTTTCAGCGATCCTTAGTCTTGTTGTCTTCTTTACTTTTTTTACTTTTTCAGATTTTTCTGAGCACTTTTTGTTTTTGATTATGAGTTCTATTGTGATATTAAGGATATTATGAGTGCTATCGTGATATTAACGTATTTACTTAAAAAGTTACTTTGATATTAGTAAAAAAAACTTAATATCACTGTCTTTTTTATTATGATATTAAAAAAAGTTACGGTGATATAAAAAAATTAACTTTGATATTTAGAAAGCATGATAATTACGGTGATATTAAGTTTTTATACATACAAAACCAAGAGTGATACAAAAAATAGAAACGTTGATATTAGTAAAAACTTAATATCACTATTCATAAAAAAGTGATGTTAATAAAAAAAGTGATATTATGTGATATCAAGATCTGATTTTGACTTTTTTTACAAAAGTCAAGATCGTCAGGATCAGATCTTGACTTTTGTAAAAAAAAAAGTAAAAATCAGACGCTAATATCACAATACCTTTAACTATGAAAACGATTTAAAAAAAAAAAAAAAAAAAAAAAAAAAAAAAAAAAAAAAAAATCAGCGATTCTTAATTATTTGTTGTCCACTTTATTTTTTTAATTTTTTCAGATTTTTTTGAATTTTTCTCTGAAAAAAAACTAATATGATAGTGACGATTTAAAAAAAAACGGGATATTTATGATATTGTCACTCCGTCTTTTTCAGATGGTTGACTAGATGGAAGGCTTAGATTCGTCCGTACCATCCACACTAAAAGACAAAAACGTATCTGATCCTCACCCTATATATATATATATATATATATATATATATATATACACACACACACACACACACACACACACACACACACACACACACACACACACTAAATGTACGTATACATGTATATGTTTGTGAGGATTTACAAGTATTATACTTGCAGTATATTTGTACGTATATATATCATTTAATGGATCAAATTTATCATATATTTTAAAGGGTTTTACTAAACACTGCCCACTGGGCAATTTTTAAGCTACATTAAACAATCTGTTTTTTTTCATGTTTAAAGTAATTATGCATTTAATGCACAATAAATTAACATAAAAATTAAATATGCGATTTTTGATTTAATAAAGTTTAAATTTCTTTTTATATTCATATTAAACATTACCCATTAGCCATTGTTTAGCAAAAGCCTACTTTAAAAGAAATGATTGAGATGCCTAAACTTATGCCTAATATCATGCCTAAACTTGGATGTTACTTCTCATTGGTTGTATTTGAGGGACCCACTTCATCATAAACCAGTGAGATAATGCCACATACTTTTAGGCATGATTTTAGACCTCCCAATCATTTCTCACATTTTAAAATGTTAAGCACTAGTTAAGTACTATTATCTAACGTCCAAATACACTCATTCGGTGCACTCTTTTTATATTGTATGAGATGTTTCAATACAATGTTTTAAAATTGAATTACATTTAATTAACCCAACTATGTACAATGTACGCTTTTTAAGACATTTTATAAGTCAATTATTTTTATTTTCAATTCGTTATGTAATTTTTATGCTTAATTAATAAGGGCCGAAAATCCCCGAATTCTCATGGGGACCCCGATCCCCATTGGAGACGGGGATGGGGATGCAAAAAGATTCCCCGATTGGGATGGGGGCGGGGATGGGAGTGAGAAACGGGGATGAGGATGGTAAATACGATCCCTGATATTCCCCACCCCGTTGCTATCCCGACTATTTTACTTTGATAAAGTAAGGGAAATTCTTTTGTTGTTTTATTAAAAATATGAATATGTGAAACTATATAATGATTGTTTATTTGAGTTTATGCTTTAGTTATTAAATATTATTTGTTTAAACGTAAATGTTTACTAAAGGGCTTGTATCTCAATGGTACCTCTTGTTGGCTATGTTTGACACACAAGATTGTTGGGAGATTGTGCTTAATTTTTAAAAAAATAATCTACTTAAAAAATAATCTTTGTTTGGCAAACATAACTTATAAGAGATTCTAAAAAAAACAATCTTTCATAATCTCTTAAAACCAAAGGTTACTTCATTTAGCTTATAAAAATAATATCTTTTTATAATCTCCAGCACCAGCACTAGTTCCAGCAATAGTTACTTTCCCCAAACATACCCGTTGTGTGAAAAATTTTTCAACAAAATGGTTGTGAGTTCAAGTCGTACTTAGGACATATGAGATAAATGTCGTATACAATTTGTGAGATAGTTAGTTGCTGTTTAAAAACAAAATATGGTTACAAATGCTAAAATAATAATAATAATAATAATAATAATAATAATAATAAATTTATTTATCTATTTTTTTATTTTTATGTGGTTTTTATTAGCTTAATTCATAAGTGCTCGATTTATTTATTTATTTATTGAAAATCGTTTCCTATCCAGGTAGACCCAAAAAAGCAGAAACAAAACCCGAATCAAAAAATATATTCGATTCGATTCTCAGTTCTTACTTTTCACAAAATTCGATTCTTGGCCCATCGTTTTCGGTTCCAAACCCATGCTAATCCCTAATTAGCCCTTTTAAAAATTCATCACTTTGCTCACAAAGGTCTAACGTGGTACTCCTTAATGGAATACGTCAATCATACTGGAATATACGTATACTCCTTCTTGCACGAGGAAAAAAACTTGGCTTTGAATGTTTCATTTTCCTTTTACTACGAGTCTACGACTTATAAAAATCAAATCTTCCAAAAAGGTATCTATATTAAAACATACCGTGTCTAGTTGGGGTTACCAATTGTAAAAACAAAAACATTTTTAATATTTTAATATCAAATGTAGTACGTAGTAATTAATAACTATATTAAATCCTAGCTCATTGCTTGGTCGTACTATGTGTCATCAAATCTATTCTACTGTTTCTATTCAAACAAAAATGGTTCAAGGTCCTTTCAGGAGGTCAAACTTCATTTTTTTGGACACCTATATATCATCACATCAATCTTTCTTCTTGCAAATCCCCACATTTTTTATCTTGTTTCATCCCATAAATACTCCTACAATATAATCATTACCCTGAGGAAAATTTGAAATTATATGGTTGGTACAAAAATGAAGATGTCTCTCCCTTTTTTACAGTGTTTCTGCTCAACTTCAGATGACAAGGTGGTCCATAAGGATGATAAAGGTCAGCTTAAGTTTCTGTCACCTTTTTTACCTTTCTATTTTTAGAGATTCTTGTTTCTTGATCATGAGGGATAAAATCTTGGTCTTTTTAAGATGTTGATGTAAACTATGCTGTGGATTTGTTATTAATAATGGATTGGATCAAAAGCTGAAAAATGTGAAAAGAGGAAGAAACTCACAATTTGTTTATAATTTTCTCACTTTCTGTTCCATAACGAAAAAATGTGTTTATTTTTTTATTTTTTATGGGTATGTAAGATTGAATCAAGAAATGAAAATTGTGTAAAACAGGTGAAGGAGAAGCTAAGAAATTTAAGTTGTTTTCTTACCATGAGCTGAAAGTTGCTAGTAATGGTTTCAGCTCAAAAAACAAAGTTGGTGAAGGAGGATTTGGCTCTGTATACAAGGTGATTATCCTAACAAATCCTTGAAATATTTTTTATGGTGATGTTATCTGTTTCGAGGTTTAGACTTTGCCCGGTTGATCATAATCGGGGTCGTGGGTAGTTTGAGGTGTATGTGAATTGGCTGTTTCATACTGTCTTGTATGAACATACATTTCATTTTAATATAATTCTTTGAATGTGTAAACAAAAAAAGTTAGTTGCAGGATTTTTTATTAGCTTTTTTTTGGCTTTTTTCCTTAAAATAGTTAATTAAATGGAAAGATCACATTTAAAAATGTTGGATGTTTGAAACTGTGGGCAACATGATGTTATAGCAACAAGTTCTCCCAGTAATACATTGTATTAATGTAATGTCTTGTGAATATAAAACTATGAATATCAAACATTCAAACTTATGATGTTGCTTTAGTGATTAAACAAGAAAACGGGCTTGATATGCATTCAGGAGTCGTACGATAAAATCTAATAATGCATCGATGTGACATCGATCATGGCTTAGTAATGCATATCCAAATTCGAATTCCATTCAACTATGCCGGCAGATACAAAATTCATTGTATTAAAATGCTACTTGCTGATGCATTATTAACTTATACACTGACCTTTTAATATTGTGTTTGACTTTTTTTTGGTGTATTATTAGTTGAATTATTTATAAGTTATAACTATAAATTTGTTTTACTCCTAACAGGGCCAACTCAGTGATGGGACTACCGTGGCAATAAAAGTTCTTTCAATCGAAATAGAATCAATGAGAGGCGAACGTGAATTCATATCTGAAATTGCTGCCTTAACTGATGTACAACATGAAAATCTTGTCAATCTTCATGGTTGTTGTGTAGAAGGAGCCAAACGATGTTTGGTATATGATTACATGGAAAACAATAGTCTTGCACATCGATTTCTAGGTAACTCTTTCTCAATGAATTTCCAGTAAGAAAAATTGTGGTTGATATTTGTATGGTCTTTCTTATCGGTTTATTTTTTTTTTGTTGATGTATAGGTTCTGAGCAAAACAGGAAAGGTTTTAGTTGGACGCAGAGGAAGAAAGTTTCATTAGGAGTTGCTAAAGCATTAGCATATCTTCATGAAGAGAAGAAGCCTCATATAGTTCATAGAGATATTAAAGCAAGCAATGTACTTCTAGATCAGGATTATAATCCAAAAGTTGCTGATTTTGGGCTTTCAAGATTATTTCAAGATGACACATCTCATATTAGTACTCGTGTTGCTGGGACATTGTAAGTCCTCTATATAAATGTCATTGTCCTTCTTTTCTAGTATTATGTCATTGACATTTCCATATTGTTTTGGATCTTATTTCTAGAGGGTATCTTTCTCCGGAGTATGCTATTAGTGGACGTTTAACACGGAAATCCGATGTTTATAGCTTTGGTGTACTACTTCTTGAAATCATCAGTGGAAGGTCAGCCGTTGATTTTGATATGGAACACGGAGAGCATTTCCTGGTCGATAAGGTACACAAAAAGAGAACCATAGACTTTGCTTATTACAGGTTTGCTTTTATGTTGTTTGTACTTATAGCAAATGTGTTTTTACAGGCTTGGGATATGTATAATCGCGAGTGTCTGGAGGAACTGGTGGACCATCTATTGTTAAAAGGGTATGATGAGAGGTTAAAGGCAGAAGCAGTGTGGTTCTTGAAAGTTGGATTACTATGTGTTCAAGAAAACACCAAGCTTCGTCCCCGAATGTCTGGAGTCATCAAGATGCTAACTGATGAAACTAGTGTGGAAGGAGTGAAGATTTCACAGCCGGGGTTTGTGGCTGATCTCATGGATGTCAAGATTAATAAAAAAAAGTCAACCGAGACTTTCTGATGGTTAGGTGATGTCTAATTTGAGACTAACATATGTAAAGATTGGTTGTGAATCCTACAAGTTTGTACATTAGGTTCTGAAAAAGTTTAGTAAAGTTTGCAAAAAAAGTTCCATGTCTAGTTTTGAGACTAACATATGTAAATGTTGGAATACTTCAAGCGTGTTTATGATTATGCACCCTATGAAAAAGGGGGTTTTTGCTCGTGTATTTTGTTTACAGATAGTTTTGAGTTAACTTTCTATCAGAATGATCCCTAAGATTTTTGTTGATTCTTTGGTGGCTTACAAGTATGCATTTCCAACAGTTGTATGACAACATTGTGTCAACACTAGACATAAAGATTCAACTGGGAAATGATTAGATTAAATTGATGAAAACCATATGTTCATATCCTAAAAAGATAAAATCAACTGCTTTGCATGACTGAAAATGCTGCATACATAAATTTATCCCATAAACAGATCACAGTTAATGATAGAGATACGAATAATAATGATCTTTTCAAGGATCTTACTGGTGACTTGGGTGTGAAATATTCAAACCTTAACAGCGGTGACTTGGGTCATGAGGATCCTGATTACTTCTGCTGAAAGTTTTGCCGCTTGTCTTTTCAAGTGATCAATATTTGAAGCTGTCTCATCAAGCCGTTTTCATTCACTCCAGAAAAACCAGTTGAATGATATGTGATTCATGTCGTAATTTCTAAGCATCTCATCATGCACCAATAAGAAGAAAGAAACGGTTTGAAAGGTTAACTCAAGGGTCCGTCAAATCATCAGTCACACAAACAAAAAAAGTCAGAGAATTTATTTCGCAGTTCAATTAAGAATCAACTTAATCAACTCGTATTAAATATTAATCCATGCTTCGTCATATTATCTATAACAGAATCTATTATAATGTTGTTATTCGAACAAGAAATGGTCCTTGATTCCTTTAATGGGGCTGAAAATCATTCTTTTGACGAGTATAGTAATATATATCATTACACAATCCCCATAAGTTCATCTTTCATAACCGATTCCCAATCACAATAACCATACATTTGGTATTCAATTGAAGGCTAGAACCCCATTACAATTACGAGTACAGGAATTTATAAAGAAATAAAGATAAAAATGAGGCCAATGTTTCTGCTCAACTTCAAATGAAAAGTTGGTCCATAACGATGATAAAGGTCAGCACAAGTTCTTTTTGATCATTTTAGCCGATTATTTTGTTGAATCTTGTTTCTTAGCAAGTGACTGAAAATGGGTCTTAGTAAGATTTTGATATAAATAATGTTATGGCTATGTACGTTTAAATCTGAATAAAAATGGGTGCATTTAAAGATTTTGATATGAGGATGCTTATGGCTATAAACTATTATGTGAGATCGAACAAGTTAATGAGAATCGTGTATAACAGGTGAAGAAGGTGCTAAGAAATTTAGGTTGTTTTCTTACCATGAGCTGAAGGTTGCTACTCGTGGTTTCAGTTCTAAGAAAAAAGTTGGAGAAGGAAGTTTTGGCTCTGTTTATAAGGTGATTTTCCTAGCAAATACTTGATTTAGTTTTCGTAAGGTCTAGCCTGTTCTTCAGTTGCATGGTTTGAGACTTGTGCTACATGTACTAACATGCTTATAATGCATAATAGCCTTGCACTTTTTATCTTGTGATGGCTTCTTCTGGATATGAACTTACCATTGATCACATTTTTTATGTTGCATTGGTGATTAAACGAGAAAACTAACTTGAGATGCATCTGAGGGTTGTACGGTAAAACATGATAGATAATTCATCAACCCAGTGATGCAAATGTGCGTCCTTTGAAATTTTGGATATATCCGGGCAAGACCTGGCTAGACCCGGTTATTCAGGCCAAGACTCACATGCCATCTCATTGTTCACCCGGAAAATCTTCTTGTTTAAGACAGATCGCTTCCCTCAGTCAGCGGGAGGCCTAGTCGATGTAGGCCCTCAAAGCAAACGGCACCCGTGTATTCCTGCATACTTGTGTGAATGGCAGGTTTTACTATGTTTTTGGCCACTTCATAATTATGTGGTTTGCATAATACCGAATTTTATTGTTTGGTGGTATATAAGTGAATCTTAATAAATTGGTTTATAACAATCCTAAATCTAACAATCACAGGTAGCAAAAATAGGAGTATATCTGCTAATACAAAAAAGGAAAGGCTGCAAACCTCATCATATGATGAACAGGTATCTTGCATATTTAACCTACGAAATGTCAGAATTTTTATGTTTAAGCTTCTTTTGTTGTAAATGAGAAAGTCTGAATGTCTTTCAAGATGTATATATATATATATATATATATATATATATATATATATATATATATATATATATATATATATATATATATATATATATATATATATATTATGGATTGGATGCTCCTCCTGCTCGGGCAGGACTCTCAGACGGCTATGATCGGACAATAGAGTATGTAAGATATAGCTCGTGCCTCTTAGGCTTAACAAGATGGGGTTCGGATGAAAACGGATATCGCTAATCCAGTCTATTCTATTTTGTCTAGTCTATTCTATTTTGAATAGTCCAGGTAGTTGACTACAGGATCGGGTCCTCTGTCTTTGCCTGAAACTTTCACTGTCTGTCAAAGGAATAGCTGAACTACTACATTGATTAGGCGGATTGTTTTGTTTCATTATTGATATTGTCATACTGAATGCGATTATGTGATACTGAATTAGTTGTAACAAAGTATTGTTTTTGCGGAAACTAGTACTCCATCATTTTACTATAGCTTCGTATATTATCACTGACGGGCAAATTATTGTGGCGATAAAAGTTCTCTCCATCGAAACTGAATCATTGATAGGCGAGCGTGATTTCATATCTGAAATTGCTGCATTGACTTTGCTGCATTACCTGAAGCGCGACATGAAAATCTTGTCAATCTTCGCGGGTGTTGTGTAGATGGAGTAAAACGATGTTTGGTATATACAATTACATGGAAAACAGTAATCTTGCACAGCGATTTCTAGGTAATTCATTGTTATTTCAGGGAATCACCCACACTTTCTTCAAAACTTGTCGTAGTGACTTTTGATAATTTAAGGTCTGTTTTATTGGCCTCTTTTTGTCTATTTATAGGTCACGAGCAAAACAAGAAAAGTTTTAGCTGGACACAAAGGAAATATGTTTCATTAGAGTTGCAAAAGCATTGGCATCTCTTCATGAAGGGATAGAACCTCATATAGTTCATACAGGAGATAAAGCAAGCAATGTACTTCTAGATCACAATTTTAATCCCAAAGTTGCTGGTTTTGGGCTTTATAAAATATTTCAATATGACGCGCCAATGTGCCATGTTTGGACACTGTAAGATTTAGATAAATATGTTCTTAGTCTGTCTGTTTGTTCGCTTCTAGTGTGATGTCACTGATGTTTTCCATATTATCTTAATTTCATTTCTTGAGAGTATATGACTCCGGAGTATATGGCTACTGGACATTGAATTCCGAAATCCGATGTTTTTAGGTTTGGTGTACTACTTCTTAAAATCATCAGTGGCAGCCAGTTATGGATTTTCTCAATAATTTAGGAGAAAATTTCCTGCTTGTGAAGGTAAATGAAAACTGAATCATAGACCTACTTATAATAAGTTCGATTTTAACTTAATGTACTTACATAGATGCATTTTTTCAGGCTTGGAATATGTATGTTCGCAAGCGTCTAGTGAAGTTGGTAGACCCTATGTTGTTAGAAATGGAGAATAATAAAAGGCTAAGAGCGGAAGCAATACGGTTCTTGAAGATTGGATTACTACGTGTTCAAGAAAATTTTATGCATCGTCCCACAATGTCTGAAATCATCAAGATGTTGACTGTGAAAAATAGTGTGGAAGGAGTGAGGACCTCGAAGCCGTGGTTTGTGATTGGACGGTGGTGACAGATTTTCTGATTGTTCATTGATGCCTAGATAAAGTGATTTTTTTTGTCATGCATTTTGTAAGCATATTGTTTTTTGTTAACTTTGTATCACCGTGATCCCTAAATATGTTATTCTTTTGTGGCTTATAAGTTGCATTTCCAAAAATTATAAGACAACAGTGTGTTAACACTGGACATTATAATTCAATACATATGATAAGAAACAAATAAATTAATTTGATAATAACCATATGTTCGTATCCATAATAGAGGACATCAACTGCTTTGCATATCAGAAAATGCTGCACAAACTTATTTAACCCCAAAACAATTTGCAGATACTATACGAGATACGAGGATATGATCCCTTTCAGAGATTTTATTGGCAGCTGCGTGTTATAAAAAATACGATATGGTTGCGAAATGTTCAAACCTTAACGACTGTGACTTGGGTCATGAGCAGCTTAATGACTTCTGGTGAAACTTTTGCAGCTTGTTTGTTCAGCTGATCAATCTTTGTAGCTGTCTCGTCGTCAAGCCGCTTAACATTCGTTCCAGAAAAACCAGTTGACTTATGTCATCAATGTAGCAAATAAAATGATAAGCATCTCATCATGGATCAATCAGAAGAAAAAAACAAGGTGTTATAGTCTAATTAATGTAACCTCTGAAATTGTTTTCTGGTATTCTCTCTCCATTTGCTCTCGATACTTAGCTACATCTTCTTCGGCCTCATCTTTAGCTTGTTTAAGTCTATTCATTTTCGCTACAGAAGAAAAACAATTAGGCTTCTCACAAACACCATAAATTATACGAGATTACACATAAGGCTAGTTTTTCATGGAAATACAAAAAGTTTACCGGTTCTTGCAGCATTGACTATTTGTCGTGCTTCTTGTTCAGCAACTAGCAATTGCTGAATTCCACCTTGTCGCCTGTAATCCTCCATGCCTGCAAAGATTTTTAACCAACCTCAAGAGAATTGTAATTCATATTATGAAGATCAAGGCTACATGTACATAGTACAATAATGCAACATGCCGAAGATGGTCAGTTAAGGATTTCAGTAACACCACGGATCTCAATGTACATTAGTCTCTGAAATTCTGAAATAAATACCTACGTGGGGTATTCGGGATTGTGTTTGCTAAACATATTTTGCACTGATAATTACTTCTTTTCAAATGATTAGCGAAGCACTATTTTCTGATTATTTGCATTTTGCAAACACGATAATCAAGTACTCTTTCATTCTATAAGCTTCATAACATGTACATATATTAGTGATCAATATAGCCGAAACGTCGTTTATCAGTCATTTCTTATACCTCAAATCAAATTTTGAAATCATATGATTTATGTATCTCTAACCGTAGGTTGTAAAAGAATGCATCTCAAATAATCCTTAGAACCAACATCGTGACAATAAATATGCAATGAGTCAAATAATCATATGGGCATTGTTATTATATGACATTATTCACATAGATCAAGACATACAACATAAAAACAAATAGTGGAAATATAGAAATGAAAAGCATACCCTTATGATACGATCAAGAGAATAAGATGTTCAGAAATGAGAGGTGATCAAATCTGAGGATGATATGTCAGTTAGTTATTAAGTTATAATAATATTGAGATGGGAGGTGATTTGCACACTCCACCTTTTTATTTGCACACTCAATGTACAAGTAAATAAAGCATGATCTAAATACTGTACAACTGTCTGATGCATTAATTAGAGTGTCCTAATAAAAAATCAAAGTGTGCAAATCAATTCCCTATTGAGATTGATCCGGTTAATACTTTCTCACGACGTTGGCTTTTTATACATTTTTGTAGTATGGACTCATCATGGAATGAGTTATGAGTCCTTAGTTAATCCAGAGTGGAGCCCAAAGGCTTAGTTATTAGGCCCAATACTGTCTTTTATTCATGTGTTATGGGAAGAGATTCAGTGACAAGAAAAATTAAAATAAAAAGAATAAGAATGATTTCTAGCTATATAGAGATAGAATTTTAAAAGGAGATGCATCTATTTTTATAGTTGTATACTTGCATCCCAAATGTATTATGGTTGTGGTTTCTGTCTTTCTCATTTAATCCTAACTCGTGCTATATACTCTTTAAGCAAATATAAATTGCTTTTACATGCATGCATGCAAATGCAAAGACTCATCCTCATTTCGTAACATAGACATAAAAAATAAATAAATAAATAAATAAACACTATATTTGTTTACTTGTAAATGCATAGTAAACCTGTATATAAGGGGTCACTTGATGATACTTAAAGAACATCTATGCAAGTATGCATCACCCACACCAGGAAAATTTCAACACTGCCATAAACGGATGAGCCTATATTAAGGCCAAAGTAATAAAAGTTCCTCATAGTGGAAAATTCATACCTTCGCCACAGACCACAGTAGATTCAAAGCTAAAACCACCACACTACAAATGATACCACCAGCACAAAGTGTTTTGAGACCCATGTATGACAAGATCCAGAAATTTATATCGGGTGTAGCACGATTATTATTGCAGTCTCCTTACAAAAACTAAATGATTATTTTTATGAGGAACAAAGCATGAATTCGATCAAATTAGTAAGAGCACTCGGTGTAATCACTCAGGAAGTGAGTTAAGACTTAACGCATGCCGCGTTAAGGCTGCGTTACCATACCGTCGTTTCAAGTTAAGGGCCAAGTTAAGGAGCTGGGTTAAGGAGGTAACTGTCACGACCCGTCTACTTGATATGGATTATGTTCGGGATTCCGGATTTTTCTACACTTCTCTTGGAGGATCATGGATAAGCTTGGAAGCCCTTAGAACATATTAGAAGATGTAGGAATAAGTTGGAAGCTCTAGAAGCTTATGGAAATCATGGAAGCTTATAGAAATCCTAGAAGCTTCCATAGAAGTGTGTAGAACCTTGTACATACTAGTATAAATAGGTGGTAGCCTCATTTTTAGGGATTATCCAAGAAGTTCACTTGTAAAGCTCTCTTGTAAAAGTTCTAAGCAATACAAAGCATTTTCATATTCCACTTGTTCCTATCTTTAAAGCTTTCTTAGTTGTGTGCATCGTTGAGTATTCGAGCAAGGCTGAGCTTAGTCGAGACTAAGTGCCGCACGGAAGACCTTGTAGAGACAAGTCCGTGACAAGTGGTATCAGAGCTACGTTGATTCGAGGCGATGGCGAACGTAACCGAGAAGATTGGTGCTAGTGGAAGTGTGATTCTTGATGAGAGGCAAGGTCGAGACGATAAGCGTCAAGACCCCAAGAAGAGAGGAACATCTAAGGACGTAGTGACGAGTTTGGATACGAGATTGATGGGTGTTGAGACATCCGTGACGGAGTTGAAGGACCAAGTTGAGGGCTTGGAAGGTCTTAACTCCGAGTTTACGAGCATGAAGGAGGACTTTAGGGTCGTTCTTAATGCTCTTAGCGGTGACATGAAGCGCGAAATCCATGGCTTAAAAGAAATGCTCATGGGTGAGATCAAGAAAGTGCGAGAAGAGTTAGGAGAAGAGATCTCTAACATTCGTAAAACCGTCGAAGACTTGCAAGCTAATGTGGTGCTATGCAAGCGGTCCATGGCCAATGGAGGTGGCGAAGCTAGCCATCATGCTCCGAAGATTAATGTTCCTAAACCATCACCGTTCGTGGGAAAACGGGAAGCTAGGGCGGTCGATGATTTCTTGTAGTAAATGGAGCAATACTTGGAAGGTGTCAAAATCATGGATGACGACTCCAAGATCAAGATGGCGACCCGATACTTGAAGGATACCGTGACGTTATGGTGGAGGCGTCGATATGGAGATATCGAGCGAGGTACGTGCACTATCAACACTTGGGCTGATTTTGTAGTAGAACTTAAGAAGCAATTCTATCCGGAGAATGCTAAGAACGAGGCAAAGAGTCGGCTTCGTAAACTCAAGCAATCCGGAACAATCCGAGATTATGTTAAGGAATTCACTACACTTGTCTTGGAGATTCCGGAACTTTTCGACCAAGACTCTTTCTTCTACTTCCTTGATGGCTTACAAGGATGGGCTAAGACGGAGTTAGAAAGACGTGGAGTTCAAGACCTTGCTACGGCTATCGCCCATGCCGAGGCCTTGATCGATTTTGGTACTAGGAGGGAACCGCCTAAGCCGAAGGATCGAAAGATGAACCAAGAGAAAGGTGGGGGAGAGAAAGCCGCCCAAGCAAAGAATGATAATGCACGTAAGCCACCAACCGAAAAGGGCAAGGACTTGAAGACGAATTATAAGACGGGAGGATGCTTCATATGTGATGGACCTCATAGAGCTCGAGATTGCCCCAAGAAAGCAAGCCTCAATGGAATAATAGCTCATGAAGATGAAAGTACTAGCGAAGGTGGATGCATGAGTACGATGAGGATTTTGAATGCAATCAAGGCCAAGACGGAGGTGCCAAAAGTTGTAGGAAAAGGACTACAATTTGTGGAAGCAACCGTCAACGGGATTAAGGTACGTGCTCTAGTTGATTCCGGTGCCACTCATAATTTTGTGTCGGTTGATAAAGCCAAGCGGTTAAGGATTGGCGCTACGAAAGGGAGTGGGACGTTTAAGCCGGTAAACTCAAAAGCCAAACCGATGGAAGGAGTGGCTAGAGATGTTCGGGTGAAGATTGGAGAATGGGAGGGGACGGTTGACTTGTCGGTGGTCCTGATGGATGATTTCGATTTGGTTCTTGGGCTGGAGTTCCTCGATAAGGTACGAGCTTTTCCTATGCCATTTGCTAACACTTTATGTATCCTAGATGGTGGAAAGACTTGCATGGTTAGCACGGAGCGGGATTCTAAGTGTGGAGTGAAGACCCTTTCGGCCATGCAATTCAAAAAAGGGTACAACAAGAGTGAACCTTGCTACTTGGCGGTAACAAGGCTAGAGACGGATGACGAGTCGGGCAAGGTAGAGGTACCTAAGGAGATCGAGCGAGTACTTGATGAGTTCAAGGACGTGATGCCCAAGGAGTTGCCCAAGAAGCTACCACCTAGGAGGGAGGTGGATCATACCATCGAGTTGGAACCGGGTTCCAAACCACCCGCTAAAGCCCCTTACCGAATGCCACCGCCGGAGTTGGAGGAGTTTCGTAAACAACTCAAGGATCTATTGGATGCTGCTATATTCGACCCTCGAAGGCCCCATATGGTGCGCCGGTGCTATTTCAAAGGAAGAAGGACGGATCCTTGCGGATGTGCATAGACTACCGGGCACTTAACAAGGTAACAATAAAGAACAAGTACCCTATTCCTCTCATTGCAGATTTGTTTGATCAACTTGGAAAGGCGAGATACTTCTCCAAGTTAGACTTGAGATCGGGGTACTACCAAGTACGGATAGCGGAGGGAGACGAGGCTAAAACGACGTGTGTCACGAGGTATGGTTCTTACGAGTTCTTAGTCATGCCTTTCGGTTTAACAAATGCTCCCGCTACATTTTGCACCCTCATGAATAAGTTATTTCACCCATTCCTTGATAAATTTGTGGTGGTATACTTGGACGATATTGTTGTTTATAGTCATACCTTGGAGGAGCATGTCTTGCATTTGAAACAGGTGTTCCAAGTGTTGCGAGACAACGAGCTTTATGTGAAGTTGGAGAAATGCTCCTTCGCCCAAGACGAAGTTGAGTTCTTGGGCCACAAGATCAAAGACGGTGGATTGATGATGGATGGGGCAAAAGTGAAAGCTATCCAAGAGTGGGAACCACCAACCAAGGTGACGGAGTTGAGATCTTTTCTTGGCTTGGTGAATTATTATAGAAGGTTCATCATGGGATACTCGGCAATAGCATCTCCATTGATGGACCTATTGAAGAAGAACAAAGCTTGGATGTGGGATGAGAAGTGCCAAGCAGCGTTCGAGAGTTTGAAGAAGGCGGTTATGGAGGAACCGGTGTTGAGACTACCGGATGTTACCATGCCCTTCGAGTTACATACGGATGCATCAGACTTTGCAATTGGAGGAGTTCTAATGCAAGACGGACATCCGATCGCATTTGAGAGTCGAAAATTAAATGAGACGGAGAGGAAGTACACGGTGCAAGAGAAAGAGATTACGGCAATCATCCATTGCTTGCGGATTTGGAGGCATTATTTGTTGGGTTCGAGATTCGTGATCAAGACGGATAATGTTGCCACGAGTTATTTCCAAACCCAAAAGAAGTTAAGTCCCAAGCAAGCTCGTTGGCAAGACTTCCTAGCCGAGTTCGACTACCAATTGGAGTACAAGCCGGGGAAGGCTAATGTGGTAGCCGATGCATTGAGTCGCAAGGCGGAGTTTGCGGCAATCACCCAAGCCCAATTCCTTCTCCAAGATCGAATCAAGGAAGGATTGGAACATGATCCTTTTGCCAATAAGATCATAGCCTTAAAGATGGAAAGACTCGGAGGTTTTGGCTTAAAGGAGACATGTTGTTCACCAAAGGAGATCGGCTTTACGTGCCTAAGTGGGGTGATCTTAGACGGATAATCTTGAAAGAGTGTCATGATTCGAAGTGGGCCGGTCATCCGAGGATCAAGAGGACGTTGGCATTGGTTGAAGGCACTTATTATTGGCCAAGGATGAAGGACGATGTAGAGACATTCGTGTGGACGTGCCTTATTTGCCAACAAGATAAGATAGAGCAAAAGAAGTCCGGAGGCTTGTTGGAACCTTTACCCACGCCCAAGGGACCATGGGAGAGCGTTTCCATGGACTTTATCACATGCTTGCCGAAGTCAGAAGGAAGTGGGAGTATTATAGTGGTGGTCGATCGATTCTCGAAGTATGGAACTTTCATTGCCGCACCACCCGATGTTACGGCGGACGATACGGCTAAGCTCTTTTTCAAGAATGTGGTGAAGTATTGGGGAGTGCCACATGTGATCGTTAGCGATCGAGATCCTAGATTCACAGGGCGCTTTTGGTCGGAGTTGTTCAAGATCATGGGAACGGAGTTGAACTTCTCTACGAGTTTCCATCCCCAAACGGACGGGCAAACGGAAAGGGTAAACGCACTATTGGAGCTCTATCTTCGGCACTATGTAAGTGCCAACCAACATGATTGGGCTAAACTCCTTGATGTTACTCAATTCTCTTACAACATGCAACGGAGTGAAGCCACGGCGAAGAGTCCTTTTGAGTTGGTCACGGGGCGCCAACCATTAACTCCCAATGCCTTAGCCGCATCATATGAGGGGAGTAGCCCGACCGCTTACAAGACGATGAAGGAATGGCATGAGCAAGCGGACTTGGCCCGGGCATTATTAGACAAAGCGGCTAAGAAGATGAAGAAGTGGGCGGATGAGAAAAGGAGACACGTCGAGTTCGAGGTCGGAGATCAAGTGATGGTGAAGCTCTTGCCTCAACAATTCAAGTCATTGAGGAAAGTGCATAAGGGATTGATACGGAGGTATGAAGGCCCTTTCCCAGTGATTGGACGTGTTGGGAAAGTATCTTATCGACTTCAACTACCGCCCAAGTTGAAGATTCACCCGGTCTTTCACGTTAGCTTTCTCAAGCCTTATCATGGAGACGAGGAAGACCCGGGACGAAGGGTGTCCAAGCGGGCACCAACAGCGGTTGTAACTTCGTATGATCGAGAGGTTGAGGAGATCTTGTCGGATCGTACGATACGAAGACGAGGAGTGCCGAGCTACAAAGAGTACTTGATCAATTGGCGTGGTTTGCCCAATAGTGAAGCAAGTTGGGAGGCTGAAGACTTATTGTGGCAATTTGCGGACAAGATCAAGAAGTATAATGAGGAAGGCACGACGAGGACGTCGCGAGCTTAGGTGGGGGAGGATGTCACGACCCGCCTACTTGATATGGATTATGTTCGGGATTCCGGATTTTTCTACACTTCTCTTGGAGGATCATGGATAAGCTTGGAAGCCCTTAGAACATATTAGAAGATGTAGGAATAAGTTGGAAGCTCTAGAAGCTTACTAGAAGCTTATGGAAATCATGGAAGCTTATAGAAATCCTAGAAGCTTCCAAAGAAGTGTGTAGAACCTTGCACATACTAGTATAAATAGGTGGTAGCCTCATTTGTAGGGATTATCCAAGAAGTTCACTTGTAAAGCTCTTTTGTAAAAGTTCTAAGCAATACAAAGCGTTTTCATATTCCACTTGTTCCTATCTTTAAAGCTTTCTTAGTTGTGTGCATCGTTGAGTATTCGAGCAAGGCTGAGCTTAGTCGAGACTAAGTGCCGCACGGAAGACCTTGTAGAGACAAGTCCGTGACATAACGCTGCGTTAAGTGTATTTAAAATAAATAAATAAATAAATAAAAAATAAAATAAAATCAAAACACCCCCTTGGTTCTTAAACGACTAGTTTAGGTTAAAAAACTTTCGAAACACCCCTTAACGGCTAGTTTGAATTAGAATTCAAAAGCCTCTATAAATACCAACATTTACAAGTTAGTTTCACACACTTTTCATACACTATTAATAAATAAATAAATAAAACACGAATGCCCCTTATGGCTTGTCGTCTGCCACATTCCGTCAAAGAAATGCAATTGTTTATTCAAAAACAATGTGATAAAGAAGATGTTGATCGTCAAAAGGCTATTATTGATGTTATCAATTAGTTTCAGCTTGCAAAAGCAAAAAAAAAGCGTATGAAACAACGATACGCGAAATGCACAGATATTTCTGCGGAAAGAAAAGTTGTGATTGACCATTTTTTGAACGAGGAAGCCAAGAAAGACGAGGCCATAAGTGACACGTTGCAGGGTTGTGTTAGATAGATACAATCCAACATCCGCAACAAAATCCGGTGGAGCTACGAGGAAAACAAAGAGGTTAGTTCTGTATCACAACAATTGACTCAACTTGGGCTAGGTGCATCAACTTCATCGAATGCACCTACATTTATTGAGCAACAACAGTCTCCCCATTTACGGGTTATGCCGACGAGGCAGATAATCCTTTTGGTTTAACTGCACCACAGCTGTATGAAATTAGCGTTGACGAACAGACGTTGAGAAAATTTGAAGCATTGCAAGCAAAGCTTCAACAAGAGTGGAAGGAGAAACTCAGGAAGGAAGAAGCAGAACGTAACGCGTTTATTGAGGAATTTCCTGGGTATAGGTCTCCTTCGTATGATTCTGCTTGCGGGGAGCACTCAGATTAAATTATGTTTATGTATTTCGTATGATAGTGTATCGTAGTGTATTTAATGTAAAATTATTTAAAGTTTATTATGTAACATTTATTTCCATATTTCAATGAATTTGTATTGTAAAAGTTTAAGATTAAATGTTATGTTATTTATTAAATGAAGTATTTGTTTTAGTTTAGGGGTTGAATTTGTAAATAGATGAGTTATAAGGGTTTTTTTTTTTTTTTTTTTTTTTTTTGAGTTAAGGTTAAAAAATTAAATTTGATGTGACGCTGACATAACATTGAGTTTAGGGTTAACTCTGAGTTACCACACCCTACGCTCTAATCGGAAGGATGTTTGGTGACAAGGTACAAACATTCTGCTTAAAACAAAATAAGGCAGTCAAAATTTGTTGTAGCTCGATTACTGTAGTGAAGTTAGCTCGGTTAGCATAGTAAAGGTAAGTTTAAAATATATATTGACTAAACAGGCACAATTTTTCTATGTAAAAGATAAAATATAAAATTTCTACACAAATGTAGATGGGATTTTACCCTGATACAAAGCGCGGGCATTTGAAACCTTGTTCTCATTCATTTTAAAGGCAAACTCATACACAAACAACTACTACCTCCGTCCCAAAATTATAGTCCCCTTTTGACTTTTTCGGTATTTCTTTCTCATCTTTGACTTTAAATATTTTTGTTTGTGTTATACAATAGTTGATGAAAATTATACCAATGAAAAATACATTTAAAACCCAATCCATTCATATATTTTGCATCAAGTATTATGTAATATAAACAAAAATATTTAAGATCAAAGTTGAAAAATAAAGACCGAAAAAGTCAAAAGGGAACTATAATTTTGGGACGGAGGGAGTACAATATAAACTTCTCACACAATGATAAGAGCGCTGGGTGTAGCAACAAGCCACAAGCTCCTCATTCGGGCCCCACCATGCCACATCACCAAAACACCCCAACTTCAACAAACCACAACAAACCCCCCCTCACCAAACAACAAACCTCCACTTCCCCATTCGGGCCCCACCTCTTACACACTTATTTTTTTATTCATTTCTTTAAATAAATTAAATTATTTCACAAATACTAAAAAATAAAAAAAAACATACTAATTTTATTTCATCACATTAAAAAGTTACAATACGGAAAAAAAATACGACACGGGAAAAAAAATACAACACATACGACACTAAAAAACGAACCTAATTATTATTATTTCGTTGAAATTCTTCCCATTGTTGTTGTTGCCAAACATGTTCGATTAGACATAGTTGAAGCCTTGAGTGTGTGCGTTTATCATGTAGTTCTTTGGTTTTTCTTCTTTGCGTTGCGCAACGTTCGACCCACGTCCGTTGGATATTTGGTGTCGGCGGAATATACAATTCGGCAGCGTCGGCTATATGAAAATCTTGATCTTTCAAAATCATGTTATGCATTATGATGCACGAGTACATGATTCTCCGTAACTTGCCCACAGTATATGCACGCGCCGGTTGGGCAATAATATGCCAACGTCCTTGTAGGACACCAAAAGCTCTCTCGATATCTTTTCGCGCACTTTCTTGTTTCGCTTTCCATGCGGCGTGTTTTGGGTTGTTTGCAACAGTAAAGGACTTGACAAACGATGCCCACTGCGGGTAAATTCCATCTGCTAGATAATAGCCATTTTTAAATGTACGTCCGTGTACTTCAAACGGAACTTGAGGGCCAATATCGTCAATCAGGTCGTCGAATAAAGGTGAATTATATAAAACGGTCAGATCGTTATTCGCACCTGCCACACCAAAAAACGCATGCCAAATCCACAAATCATAAGACGCAACAGCTTCAAGCATTATAGTTGGATATTTTTTATCACCTCTGTGAAATTGACCTTGCCATTCTTTTGGGCAATTCTTCCATTCCCAGTGCATACAATCGATGCTTCCCAACATTCCCGGAATCTTATGAACCTGGCTATGTGCGTCGTATAAGTTACGAACGTCGTCCTCAGTTGGTTTTCTTAAAAACTCATTCCCAAACAAATGGATTATGCACATAGTAAAAAAATCAAGACAATCACGTGCACAATGTTCACCTATTTGTAAATACTCATCTAACGAATCAGGTGCTACCCCGTACGCCAATTGGCGTAGGGCACATGTGCATTTCATAATCACACTAAAACTCATTACACCCGCAACATTGGGTCGTTGTCTAAAGAAATCAAAATGAGCAGGAAGAGGATCATGAGTGTCAATATATGTTTCAATACCTTCGACTATTTCTAAGAATAGTTTACGGCTCATACGGTAACGACGTCGAAAAGTATCTTCAGTATACTTTGGCACATCACCAAAATAGTCGGCCAATAGACGTGCTTCAGCAACATCACGTTCACGCCGAATGTATGTACGGCGATTTGAAGGACCGGCTTCTTGATTTTGCAACTCTTGCTCGTTTTCAAACTCTTGTATAATCAGCTCTAGCTCATGTAGCTCTTCAAAGTCACTAACTTCCGAATAAGATGATTCACTCATTATTTTTGCTTTAGAATGAAACGAGTTAGGTTTTTTAGAATAAAATGTTTTTATTTTTTGGGAATGAGATATGTGTGAAATATGTAAATATATATAGGGATAGTGTATATGTGTGAAATATGTAAATATATATAGGGTTAGAAAAAAAATATATGTAAAAAAAAGGACTAAACGTTTGTTTTTAAAACGTTACACAATGTTCTCTTACACATTTGTCAGAAAACTCTTCGCCGTGGCCACGACGAACTCATCAACGGCGAGCGGGGTCCGGTGTGGCGGCGAGCAACAGCTCGCCGTTGGAGTTGCCAGCTCGGACGGCGAACCCCCATTCATCGACCATACCCAGTGCTCTAAGAGTCTCACTTTTGTCATTTGAATTTTGAAAGAAAAAAACCCACAGCTTCTTTGATGACATGGCCATCACGTGAGTACCAATGTCTATTTTTTAGTTATTAGACATCCGAGATAGATATGAAAAATGTTTAATTTATTGGTTTCACATAGAAACTTTTATTAACATGGAACAACCAAAGTAGCCGAGGTTTTTAAGATCGGGATTTTATGTAAGATACTTTGCGTCTTTGCAAGATCATGATCCTTAGATCTCGGTATAGTGTCATTTTATTAATAAGCGTTGTAAAATTGTGCAAATCCACATATTAGAGCATTGGGTGTGGGCAATGTTGTGGCTCGTCGTTGTGAGCTGGCAACTTCGCCGCCCCTAGCCATGACACCATGAGCCTTCGTCGTTGCTCGCCAAAAGGAGGTTCTTCGTCTGCACGACGAAGCAATATAACGTCCTTATTTGTACTTTTTTGTTAGATTTAAATGTTGCACAACGTTTACAAATTAAATTCAACCATTTATTTTTTTTAATAGACATAATTTTTCACACTATAAATACCAACACATTTTTACAAAGTTTACACAACCTTTCTTTCAAAACACTACATTATAATAACCAAAAAATATGATTAATTCATCCTATTCCGGTGAAAGTGATTTTGATGAGATATCGGAGCTCGAGATGATTTTGCAATAATATGAGTTTGAGCAATCATTGTAGCAACAAGAAGCCGGAAGTTAACACCGCTGTAAATAGATCCGCCGTGAACGTGATATTGCTGAAGCACGTCTAATAGCCGACTATTTTGTTCAAGACCCAAAATATACGGAGTTAAATTTTAGGCGTCGCTTACTTATGAGCCGTAAATTATTTTTAGAAATAGTACAAGGTATTGAAACATATATTCAAACTCATCATCCTCTTCCCTAGCATTTGATTTCTTTAGAGTCCGACCCAATGCTAGGGGTATAATGGGTTTTAATGTGACCAGCAGGGTACCCGCGCGATGCGGCAGCGGGTACCCTGTGACTAAATTTTCTGGCAACGTGATTTTATTTGGCCATACTTTTTTTTAACAATTAATTTACGAATAAAAATAACTTTAGTTAAGGCAGTAGTATAATTGCAAGTAGTTACAGGTTATGTGATTGTCAACGTGTTGTTGCGGTGATAAGGAGGTGGATATTGGTTGCATGACGGTGTTGGAGGTCGTGGTGGTTAACATTAACGGGTAGTTGCAAATAACTGAAAGGTTGCTATAACAACCCACAAACACTCATTACTATCATTCCCATTACAAATACCTATAGTAGGTATTTCACAGGAAAATTTTTGCTTTTTATATGAATTATTACTTCATGACTCACTAGACCTTCTCACATATCCACACAAGCCAAATAACTCAACACTCACATCCTATAAACCCCGGGTATGTCAAGCATAAAATCATAACAACACCATAATAAGTAATTAACCAATCTAAAACACTAAAACCCTAATAAAACCCTAAACAAAAACTTAAGTAGGATTATGTGCTTATTTGAACCTATATGCTTAGTTTAACTAGTATGAATGTATCCAAGGCTTAAGTATGAGTTTCCTTAGGAATATTAGGATATATTAGGACTATTAGGATATAGAATAAACCCTTTATTACTTAGATACAAACCCTCTAAGCCCTAAACCATAACTAGCTCATAGTTAACTAGAATTAGGTCTAAACCATCCCAAAACTTCCTCATACGTCACTACCACTTAGTTTAAGCCTTTTAGAACTTAGGAATAGTTATTAGACACTTATAGGACACTAGTCTAGGCACTAAACCATAGGATAAACCCTAGTCTCTCACTACACACACTTAGGTCATTTAAGTTACAAAATTAGGTCAAACCTTCCCAAAACTTTCCCATAAGTTACCCTCACTTAGAATAAACCCATTAGGACTTAGGATTAGTCACTAGACACACTTAGGAACTTAACTTAGGCACTAAACCATAGGTAAAACCTTAAACACTTAATAAGTAGAATTAGGTCTAAACTTAACTAAAATAAGTAAAACCTAAACATAAGCACCTCAAATACCTCAACCTATCATCCTAACACCTTAGTCATACCCCAAGCACACACCCTAACACCTCTAAGCACTCACACAAGTAGGTGCATCACCTACTTGACTAATCCACCACTAATCCACCCTAAACCACCACTAATCCATCACTAAACCACCACTAATCCACCCCTAATCACCCTAAACCACCCCTAAACACCCTAAGCAACTTACAAGCACCCAAGCTAGTAGGTGCATCACCTCCTTGTAAGCTACTCCACCAAACCGCCTACCTCGTCTCTTCTACACCACAACCGGCCTAAGCTCAGCCCCTAGCTACCATGTAGCTGCTCCTCATCACCATTAGACTTGCCACAAACCCCCTAGCCTTGCTTGCTCACCCCTCCCCCTTCGTGACACCTAAACACCCCATTTCATCCAAAACCGCCTTAGCGAGCCTATAAATACCCCCTCCCCTCCATTCTTCTTCACACATCTCCTTCTCTTCTCTACTTCACATTTCTGTAGTAATAAGTCCTTAGAAGCCCTAGGAGTCGAGTAGCTAGGCCTTGGTCAAGTTGTGTTGTGGTTTGAAGTCGAGCGAGCCCTAAGAAAACCCTAACCCTAGTTCTAACCCACGTAAACCCCCCCTAGCCAAGTAAGTTTTACATATTAGTTTATTTAGCTTTAGTTTAGTCTTAGGATAGATTTAGGATGCCTTAGATACCCTAGGAACCCTTGCATGAGCCTTGAACCCTTTCATTTACTAGTTTAAGTTTTAAAACCCTAGATCGAGTCATATACTTGCATGCATGCTATAAGTCATTATTTTAGGTCATACACTAGTTATAGATAACCTAGATAAGCTAAAATAAGTAAAGCATAAGCTAGAAAACTTAATTGCTAGATAAAATATAAGTTACATGCATATTAGGATAGTTTTGCAAAACTTTACGTGCATAAGGGTATATATCATAAATTCCTGAAATTATAAAGTCTAGGGACTATTTTTGATATTTCCTAGAAGTTATAAGTGTAAGGACTAGTTTTGCATAATATAAAAACCCTGGGATAGATATTAAAATAAGTATAACTAAAAAGGACTAAAAATGTAAATAGTATAAAGTTAAAGGTCTAAATGGTAAAATATAAAAAACTTAAGAGTCTTAGGTTAGTTACATAAAATATAGAAGTCTAGGGACTAGTTGTGTCAAGTATAGATTGTTATTAGTATAAGTAATATAAATTTAGGGTAGAAAACATAAATATATAAACTATAAGGGTAAAAAGTGAAAATATCATATAAGTATAAAACCTAAATAAAGTTAGAAGCATAACACAATATGAGGGAGCTTTATACGAGGAGTACTATGTGGATATTTCGTTTTGACGAGTTTGTCGGGTTTACGAATTAAAGTGCCCTGACTCCTCGAACGATTATTGCATATACTTCTGAGATATGATGGCCCGAACGGTGATATGATTATAACTAAACCCTAATAACAACATAACTCAATAATAGGGAGCTTTGTGTGAGGAGTATTAACTTCTGAATTATGATAGCCCGAACGGTAGATAATATAATACAATATTAGGGAGCTTCATGTGAGGAGTCATATACTTCTGAATTACAATGGCCTGAACGGTGTTATGTTATATATAAAACATTAACAAACCTAAAAACAATAACTTGAGAAACATAAACATGATAACTAAAGCTTGACATACATACAAAACCAACAACATACTAGGATACGTGAGTAAGGCGGTCTAGTTTCCAAGTCACTACTTGCATCACTTAGATTACTCTAAATGTAAACACCCCAACCCGAGAAGGGCTAAAGTGCAACATTATGGAGTCAATTCAGAACACAAGTGAAACGGAGATACAATACTAATTCAAAACTTACAAGATAACAAAAGAAAACTTAATCAAAATACAAGGTACAAAAGGGCAACAATAATCTAAGCCCAATATAGATGCTTCTAATCATCTCTAAGTCCAACAAGTATCTAACAGGGTGAAGTCTTCTAAGCCCAAAAGCAAAACCTTTGTCCATAACTCAGCTTCCTACTAAACCTACCGCAGGAAAAGAAATGCGGCTGAGCTTACAAAGCTCAGTAAACAGATATCAAACGAATAACAATACAATACAAAAAAGATATGATAAACAAAAGAATACGAAGATATTTTACATATGGTGTCAATGGATAGTCAAAGGTTGTCAAAGATTCAGTATAAAGGTTAAGTGTAAAATGTAAGATGTAAGATGTAATGTATGTGGAATTCAGTATTTTCCCCAGGCCCAATCAATCAATCAATCAATACAATACAATACAATAGTAGCCCAATATTGAGTAGCTAGCTCCCAATATGTGAGGGGTTGCAATGCACGCACACCTAGTCACCAATCAATGTAGCAAATATCAATGTAGTGAATACAATAGTCACAATCAATCAATCAATCAAATCTAGGATGCATCCATACGCCCCTGCAGGCCAATCACAATCATAGCAGTAGTCGATAACAATAATCAGGGACGGTGTGGTACATCTCTCCAACCACACTAGAGTACATAACATTGGTGCATCAATGCTATGGTTGTGGCTACTCCACAACAAGTAATACCTGGGTAAAAATACTGAAGGGTCAAGTAGTCAAGGTTCAATATCAAAGTATAAGTGCCAAGTCACAATCAAAGGTTCATCGTCGAAGGTTCAATATCAAAGGTAAAGTATCAAAGATTCAATATCAAAGGATCAATGTCAAAGGATCAATCAAAGATGTAATCTCAATGGGTCAAAATGGAGAGGTCAAAACCAAGGTTCCTAATCCACAAGGTTCACTATTCCAAGTTCCAAAGTCCCATAGTTCATGATCAAAAGGGTCATAATGAGAGTTTAAAACAAAAGATCAATTTAGTAGGTTCCCCTCACTTGTTTAAAAAGGTTCGTAGCACAATCCCATTAAAAGGTTTATAACATAAGTTCATTTAGAAAAGGTCTTCCAAAAGATGACACTTATAAAAGTGGTTCTTTAATAACGGTTTTCACAAGATATTCTTTAAAAGTGGTCTTCATGAATTTATAAAATCCCATATAAGATTAGTCTTCATTCATATTAAAAGTGTCGTTATAAAATAGTTTCTCATTTAATATTTCCATGTCATAATTTTAAGAAAAAGAGATTTCACCTCCCGTTATAATATCCCAAAGAACATTCAAAGTCCCCCAAGGGTTCAAAGGTTGAGGTCACGAAAGGTTATCGAACGGGTCACGTCAACACCATACCATAAGAGTCCAAACGAATAACATTTGGATCACAATACCGGTGGAACACATCAATCATAGAGCTAAGTACGAAGGGTCATAACCAAGACCAAATGAAATCACAATACGATAACAACTCAAAGACAAAGTTAAGAGAGAGAAAGTGTGCACTCTTGCTGAAAGAGTACGGAATATCTGTACCTTTGCCGAGTCAAAACAAACCGAGACCAAACGAAAAAAGAACGGTCATTCCCCCTGTTAGGTCACCATTTATGTAAACACAAGTATGATGTAGAAAGAAATAAGATAAGAATAAGAGATGGTTGATTATGAGACAATATGAAAAGTGAGAGAACAAGAGTTTCCTTAAGATAATCAAATAACCAACAACTTGAAATGTTACATAAGCTTTCTATTTATAAGGGAGGAGTAGGGCAACACTCCCTTCCTCCCTTATCATTCTAATTCGTGGGCTTTCAAGCCCATAGGGCTTTTACACTTAAGCCTTGTACTCATAAAACATAATGAAATAAATACTAAAGCAACCTATTACAAAAGGTAATGACCGAGACTTGACTGAATACAAAAGTATGATCCCAACAATCTCCCCCTAAGGGTCGGTCATCACGGTTGCTTGACGTCTTCATCTTTGTCGTTGACTTGTGACATGTAAAACTCTAGACGTCTTTAAAATGGTTGAATGATAATGAATGTACTTTGCTCTTTGTCTTTGTTCTTTGGTGATGATGTAGTGATTGTGTTATGAAGTTGTCTGCCGTTCGTCACTCCAGTGTCTGTGGTGGTTGTCCGCCATTCCAACATACTCATACATCTTTGGACTTAGACTTTCACGTACACGAAGTTCCTTTTCTTTCATTAAGATCTTTGTCTTTATACTTTGTAGATTCTTCTTATTGGTGTAGGATCTTTCTTTGAACTTTGTGGTGCTAAGATCTTTGGGGGAGCTTTCTTATGCTTCAAGATGTATGTATGAGCATGTTGGAATCTACCATCATGGAAGTGAGATACCTGCAAGTAAACAGTTAGCAATAAATATCCGGTACTTACAGATAAGGAATTAGAGTTCATCAACAGCATATTGTGAAGACTCCCTCTAATCCTTATCCAGACCGTTCCCATATCAGATACTCCCGAGGGAGCTTACGAGACCTACTAAGTAGCTCAATGACTAGGTGAGTCGCTGGGGATCACTCCACGACTGTAGACCGCTATGGAACCACCGCAAACACTAAGCGTAACCCTTGTGGGGTTACCGAAGTACTAAGTGTTCCTAAGAGATCTTTGATGTATCTCAAGACTCTAGACTCTATAAGTGCACACTTAGGTTTCCTATGCGGAGACTAGGGAGGGGTCTCCTGCTTCAATATCAACCATCTCTAAGAGATAGGTCGATAGATTACACTGGTTCCCCGTGAGAATGAAATAAGTCCTTTTAAGAGAACTTGAGTGGTTGAGAAGGTTTAGTGCATTGCGTCACTAGGTCCATGACGACTTAATCTTCAATACTGGTGTTGTCTTTTGCAACAGCCAGTAGCATACGTATTGAACCCGGTGTCTGCCCTAAGGTTGAACATATGGAGGGCTATTTCTTTTCACCCTTTTCTTTACTTTTCTTTTTAATTCTTCAACTCCTTCTTTCCCTTTCATTCTTTTCTCCTTTTTTCGTATCATACCTAAGGACTTCTAATTCTAACTATGGGAGATGTCCTTGGGTAGATCCCTCCGGCTCTGGCGGATCATAGGACGGATATTCCTATCTTAATCACCTTATAACTCTGACAGTAGCCAAGAAACCTTTGATTGAAAATCTCTCAAAGTGTTGTGATAATCAAATATTTTGGTTAACACTTTGAGAGTTTTGTGTACACTTTTGAAGGGCCCCCCTGCACATGTGCTCACAAGTATTTAATAAATTTGCACATGCGTGAGGAGCAAGCACTTTTGAATTGATCCACTTTCCGAGAACGAGACCGATTCGAGACACGCTTACATCACTAGTTAGACTAGCTTGAAGTTATTACCCGGCCTGGTCAGGTCCACAGAAAGTTTCTCGAGACGGTACATTTTTACTAAGACATATCCTTTTTGAGACACGCTTACGTGGTTAGTTAAAGAGATACATTGTCAGCTTTTAGGTGACAACTAGCTCTAGTAACTAACTTGATGTTATTACCCGTCGAGGATAAGTCTTTTCGATATTACTAACTTTTGTTGTCTTGTCAATTCCTGGGTCAATACTGAGTCTAGCTCGCACATGATACAACTTTTAAGCTTTGACTTCGTATATTTTAATCATTTTTTCATTTTCTCCCCCTCAAAAATCTCATATAAACTGATGTTTTTGACAAACTTTTAGATTAAAATATGCCTTTTGAGTCTTACGGGGAGATTCACCAAGAACTTATGATTTAGAGCAAAGTATTTTGTTTTTGACAAGTGCTCCCCCTCAACAAGTGATTAGGTCTTATTGAGGTGAAATACTTGTCCTTTTGAGCAGAATTATAAAAAAATCATAAACATTTGATTAATTATACTCAAAAGTAAGAAGCCTTCGCTCCTTATATTTAGGATTGAGGCACTGATGCGTACCTCAGGATCCTTTCTTTACACGTTCGGGTTGTGCACTGTAATGCGTACACAAGCCATTATGAAGTATATAATTGACAAATCAAATCAAACTCTTACAATTTTCTACCAATCAGGTCTCTGAAATGTCAACACCGGAAACTTCTGTCTGCCTCCCACATAACTTTCCAACCTTCGAAACTGATCCCTGCGCTTCAATCTGTTCTCAATCCTTAAGATGAATCTGCGAGCATCCCTGGCCTCATTGGTTTTCCACCTTTTAGATTTACCTAGAGCAATGTCATCCAATCTGCTTTTGATTCCATCTCTGATGAACTTCAAGGTTTCATCACAGAACTTATGTATTTCGTCGTAAGCCATGAAGCAGTTGCGACCGTTTATACTGCGGTAAGTGAACCCAAATGGATGCTTGATCAAGGTGTATTGAGGTAGATGTTGAAGGTCGGGGATGTCGAACATGTTGGGTTTGGTGAGATTGAGCTTCTTTTGATAACTTTCCACTCCTAATTGAAGATCTTCTACTCTTTCTCTGATGACTATCTGCCTGATGAAGATTAGGAGAGCCTGGATAAAGGCAAGCTGCATCTCTTTAGGCAAGCCACAGAGTTTTCCTTGAACTTTGAGCAGGTACATGTCTTCAATGTCATTGAGAAGTAGTCGTGGAAAGTCTGACTCGGAAATATCGTACTCCTTTTCATCAAGTCTTTTCAGTGTGATTTTGTTGAGGAAGGGGTACCCAAAGTGAGTGACAGTCGAAATGAACTGAATTGAGACTATCTTCAAATCACTTGTCACATCGCCCATCGTCTGATTAAGTCTGCTGCTTCGATAGTACTGTGCCCGGTTATCTGGCCAATGATGCATACCGTAAAGTGCGTTCCGGTCATATTCAACAACTTTATCAATGAATAATGCTGAAGCTTCTTCTTCGATGGCATTGTTGAGATATCGAGCTGCAGGGAAAAAGGCGAGTGAGGTAACGTACTTCTTCTCAATCTTGCTGCCAAGTTTCAGAAATTCCAAGTCTGTGTTGAAGAAGAACTTGTATGGGATCTTCGGTTCCTTAGGCTTCCCAATCATAGGTAGTGGTTTGGACCAGTCAGTAATGTAGGGTGCGGTTTTCCTTGTGACCGGATCGACATAAGATTCTGGATTGATCCAGTCAATATTGCTTGACATAGCTCGAGCAATATTTTCCAGATGATACTCAAGTTCGATTGAGTTAGCAGACCGGTCTTTCAGAAGATTGAAAGCATCATTTTTGATTCTTCGCAGCTCTTTCTTATTCATCTTTTTCATCTTAAACTTTTGCTGAATTAATTGAGCGTATTCCACCGTTCGACCATCTTGAGGTTCTTGATTATCTTCAAGTGGTGGTTGCGAATTGATCATCTTCTCAAACCAGGAGTATTCGGCACTATCGTCATGGTCTAGCCATTTAAGGACGGTTTTTGGTTTCTTTGGTTTTGTGCCTTTTGGTGAGGTGTCCGGTTTGGGTTGATGATGCTTTCCTTTCCTATCTTTCTTATTCTTCTTAGGGGACGGTTCTGGAACTTCATCGGGTTGAGGAATCTCGTCACCACCGGTGTATTCAAAGTGGTCGTGTGCCTTGGGAGCAGAACCTAATGCCTTCGGTTGTTGTGAGGAAGTTGTTGTTGTTGGAGGGATGACCGGTGTTTTAGATTGAGATGAGGGTCCTTCGGCTTGTTTCTGTTTCTTTGCCTGAGAATTAGGATCCCTGTCTTCATCATCTCTTGGACGTTTCAGTTTGTCCACCTCTGTGCTACAAGTCTCTTTGGTCATCTTGTCTTTCAATGCTTCCAGGACTTTGGCTTCTTCAGGAGTCAAGGTGAACTTGCTTGCCAGTTTGTCCAAGAGTTGAGCTTCCAATTCATCCATAGATAGCCCTGGTAGTGGAACAGTAGACTTGTCAGCTCGAAGAGTAAATGTGGTCGATCGGATTACTTTCTTGACAGCTTGTTCTGCGAACTTGGTGAGTTCGTCTCTCATGGGTGCCAGTAGATCTTTCAACTCAGCAACTAAATGTTGTTCCATATATTGATGTGCCTGAGCTGCTAATGTGGCTTCCAAGTTCTCCTGTACGTCTTTAGCTAAGAAAGTATCAACTTTGTCTTGCAGCTCTTGGACGTTCGAATTCAGCTTTGTCAATTCAACAACTTGGGTTACTAATGTAGCAACCTGATCTTCCAGTCTGTTTTTCCTCTTTTCATGTACTCTTCTGAATGCTGACTTTAGTAACTTTGATGCAGCAGAGGCTTTGGTGCTTGGTTTCTTGATTGATTTGTCGTGTGTTGATTCGGATGCAGGAGGTGATGACTGTGAGGATTCAATGATGGTGGTAAGGTCTTTGTCATCTCCTTTCTGTGGTTCGGGTTGATCAACTTTCTTTGCTTTGGCTGCTTCTTTTTCCAACCTTTGTTCTTCAGCAAGTTTGTCAGCCTCGGCTTTTTGTACTGCGGCTAGCTTGGCTTCTTCTTCTTTCTTTAACTTATCTTCTGCCAGCTTAGCTGCTTCTTCAGCTTTCCTGCTTTCCTCCATACGGATGACTTCTTCCAGTTTGGCTTGGGCAAGCTCCTCAAGTCTACCCTCTTCAGCTTCCTGTTTTCTCTTTAGTTCCTCTTCCTGAGCCCTTTCTCTGAGCTCCATTTCTTCCATAGTCATCAACCTTGGAGCATCAGTATTCATGGGATCTTCCTCTTCTTCTTCTCCCATTGCTGTAGCATTAGTCATTTCAATGTCTGTGGGAGATACCGAGGGATTGTCGTAAGCGACCAAGTCTGTGTTGATCCCTGTGGTAGGCTCAGGAATGTTGCTTGATCCGCCAGCTTCGGTGGTTTGTGAGAACACTGGAGGTGGAGGTAGATCAGCATTGAATGCATCAATTCGGCTGTGGAGGAGACCCAGATTGAGAGCCCTTTCATTTTCTTCTTCAACTGAAAGGCCTACAGACTCTTGTTCAGCAGTTACTGGTTCCTTCATCTTCTCTCTCCTAATCCTTTCTTCTTCCAAAATTGTTTGAGCTTCAGTGAACGGTCTTTGATTGAGATATGCTGGGTATTCAGCATGATTAGCAAATTCGTCAATATTCTTTTCCCAATCTTCGAACGTCAAATCCTTATCGTCAATGTCATCAAGATTCACATCCTTATCAATGTTAGCATAAGCTTCTCTATACACTGGACCTTCGTCGGATTCGGTTTGTTCAGAGTCAGTCGGTTTTGGAGAAGATTGTGGTGAGGGAAACCACCCAGGTTCAGGAATAGATGCAGGCTTCCTTGCAGGAGTCCTTCTCTTGAGAGTACCCTTCTTCTTCTTAGACTGAGTGGAACTGCCGAAGCTCCCAGTCTTACTGCCTTTCTTTCCCTTCTTTTGCATGCAGGAGGGTAGAACAACTTCGTCAAGGAAACCAACTTTGTCATCCTTAAGAGCTTGTTCGTAATACTTGTAATTCGTGCAAGCCTTCACTTTGGCATTCAAGAGACAATCGGGAAGTTTCTTTCCTTGCTTGCGTGTGCTGGTATCAAGTCTCTTGATGACTCTGAGAGTATCTTCATTTCTGAACGTGTTCTTATCTTTGTCATCAAGTCTCTGTGGGATATCGTCATACTCACGAAGGAAGCTTTCGATGAGTAGTTTTGTGAAGCGGACAAATGGAATGTTTGTGGTCTTGTGTTTAATGTGCCACACAAGGTCTTCCCAAATGACTGGCATAATCAACTTTCTTCACATTAGCCACTGCCCAGAAAAGTTTGAGGTGTTGGAGCTTTGGGTGTTCGTGGCCAGTATCTCTGCCAGATAAGGACTTGGCAATCAGAATGTATAGGGTTCTCCATGGTTGCGGAAGATATCTAATGTTGACCCTAGAATGTCTTGTCACAACTTCTTCTGATTCGTCATAGCCTATATCACGTAACCATTCTATCAACTCTTCTTCGGTGGGAACTTGATCATATACTTCATCTGGGCCGAGTTCTGGTAACCCAAGCACATTCCTAAGCAAATCAATGTTCACAGTGACATGACGGTTATGAAGCATACAGGTGAAGGAAGCCTCCCCAAGATCTAGCTGAAGTGTATGCCAAAACTGGTGGATGTAGAAGCAGGAGACTGAGGCAGACTTGGTGAACAACAACTTGTTGGGGTGATATAGAAGAGCATCCACTGCAACAATACATGAGGACTCGTTGCAAGTGATTTTGTTGAAGTTGATTCGAAGGTTGTTCTTTCCAATCTTCCTGGTGTAATCATCTGGGAATGTCTCTTCCCATGAAAGCTTAGGTTCGGGTTCTGGTCCGTATGGAACGTCATTGTGTTCTGCCATCTGAATTGATCATAAACAAATACAAACATGGCAATGGTTTACAGTGTTAGCTCAGACATAAGATTACATGATTTGCATATAATACTTTGATCAGTGGGTGTTTGTGTGTGTTAAAACTTTTGATATATGACAAACTTATGTTTTATCACATGATAGAAACGTATGACAATTAAGTTACAACATGAGTTTATCATTACAAGAAGTTACACTTTGGAAATTTTACAACACTTAGAAAAAATTACATGAATTTGACAAGTTTACGCGTAAGTGAATAAGTCTACACATAACATGACTTAAGCGTAGGAAGTGAAATTAGGCGTAAGAGCAAAAGTTACGCGTAAGTTTGTATGTTACGCGTAAGGTAAATCTTATGCGTAGGCTCAATCTTACGCGTAGGATAAAATCTTATGCGTAGGATATGAGATTACACAAAGGATTAACCTTAAGCGTAAGATATAACTTATACGTAGGTTTTGGCTTATGCGTAAGTTCAAGACTTAAGCGTAAGAACAAAACTTATGCGTAAGATTTATCATTAAGCATAAACATTGTCTTATCCAAGACAATGTTTGTCCACGTGTCGAATCTTACGCGCAAGATTCAATCTTACGCGTAGGATGAACAATTTGCACGTAAACATGCCTTTTTCCAGAAAATCACCTTGCGTAATTAGAGTTGTTTGATTCCTGAAAGTGTAAAACACACAACCACTGATCAATAAACATTCCCACACATTTAATACGCATTATTATGCGTAAACATGCCATCATCCATAGTTACGCGTAGGTATGCATGAACACATAATCAAAATCCCAATCAAACATGATTCTGGGTAAGAGAAGGCAAAGGGCAAATGTTTCTAACACCTTAAGGAGCATATGGTTCAAATTATAACACTTATCGACCACAGAATCACAAGGTCAAATCTGCTAGTGCGTTCGACCCCTAAAACTTTGATTCATGAACAAGAGATGTAATTGTTGCAATTAAACCACATGTATGAGTTCCTAGGCATGTAATAACACAATCCCCATCACCAATTTCAAACCTAAAGCACAAAATCAAGAACCCCTAATTCCATCGTATGAACCCTAAAACCAAATCAAATGATATAGTGTTTCTGGGTACGATTAGAGTTTAGAAACATGTTTATATACATTCTAAGATCATTTCCCATTAACCAATTCAACCATAACAACCACAAATTACTGGGTTTATGATTACGCATAACCCTAAGATGAATCTTAAAGATTATGATAAAACTAGCCATTGGATTGTTTTGAAATTTAAAACCATTATTTATGAACATGATCAAAATCGTTTGACACTTACAGATTCGACGATTGATGCACGGATTAATCAAATGATTTTGGATCGTAGATGATGATGGTTGAAGGTAGTAAATGTTAGCAGATGGGAGTAAATGAGACCGGTCAAAGTAGTTTTAACCAAGGTTAAATCAAGTTTAGTATTATGACACAAATGGCCCCTTAACCTTAACTTACATTTATTCTTAATGCCAACACTCACTAACTCATTTAACTTTCGTAAATAACACCAAGTTATGATAAGAACAACTTGTGGTACTCCCCCTCGACCTTAGACCGTAGTCTTAAAGAAATCTTGAAAAACTTTATTATTTAGGTCAAGGAGAGTAACCCGAAACACTTTTGATGCATCCTTTTAAGATAAAACGTAATATTTTTTGGTAAAATGCAAGTATATTTTTGAGAAATTTGAAAAATTACTTTTCCTCCCCCTCAACACTGGTTTTAAATAATTGAAGACTTTTTTTTTTTTTTTTTTTTTTTTTTTTTTTTTTTTTTTAAATAGTGTTGAAAGAGATGGTTTATACCTTTTTTTTTTTTTTTTTTTTTTTTTTTTTTTTTTTTTTTTTTTGAAAAAGATATTTACAAAGATAGTATTGATGTTTGACGATCAATTGTGTTTTAAAAACTTTTCCAGATCATCTGGAGTCAAACATCGCATACCAATTTGGTGAACTAGACTAGCAAACCTTGATGGTGCCAAGGATTTGGTAAGTAAGTCCGCCAATTGGTACTCAGTCCCAACAAAATAAAGTTCAACGGTACCCTTTTCCACATGCCCTTTGATGAAGTGATATCGGAGATCGATGTGTTTGGATTTGCAATGATGTACTGTGTTGCAGGAGATAGCAATTGCACTTTTGGAATCACAGTAGATAGGAATCTTGTTGAATAGGTAGCCATAATCCTTAAGTTGTGATCTCATCCAAATGACTTGAGCACAACAAGCAGACATGGCTACATATTCAGATTCTGTTGACGACAGTGATGTGCAGTCCTGCTTCTTCGATTGCCATGACACAAGTTTGTCTCCGAGAAATTGTAATCCACCAGATGTACTTTTGCGTGTGTCTAAACATCCTGCATGGTCAGCATCTGAAAAAGCAATTAGTTCAAAACCAGAATCCTTCGGATACCAGATTCCCAAGTTAATGGTTCCCTTTATGTATCGAAGGATTCTCTTGACCTCACTGAGGTGTTTTTCAGTTGGTTTGGACTGATAGCGAGAGCACATGTAGACAGCAAATACTATATCAGGTCTACTAGCTGTGAGATACATGAGGGACCCAATCATACTTCGGTATTTGGTAGGGTCAACAGGAGTCCCATGTAAATCAGCATCTAGTTTTGTGGTATAGCCCATTGGTGTATTATAAGTATCACAAGACATCATTCCATGTTTCTTTAAAATTTCAAGAGCATATTTGGACTGATTTATAAAAATTCCACGGGGTGATTGATGAACTTGTAGTCCTAGAAAGAACGAAAGTTCACCCATCATGGACATTTCAAAATTATCTTTCATTAATTTTGCAAAATCATTAGAGTAACTTCTTTTTGTTGAGGCAAAAATAATGTCGTCGACATATATTTGAACAACAAGTAAGTCCTCCCCGTAGGTTTTTGTAAATAGTGTTGGATCCACCGATCCTTTAGAAAATGTATTGGCCAGCAAGAAAGTGGACAGTTTGTCATACCACGCCCGGGGGGCTTGTTTAAGTCCGTAGAGTGCCTTTTTGAGTCGGTAAACGTGATTAGGACGCTCAGGATCAACGAAGCTGTCTGGTTGGCTCACATACACTTCTTCACGGAGTTCTCCATTAAGAAATGCGGTTTTCACATCCATTTGGTAAACAATCATGTTCCTGTGTGCAGCATAGGCCAAAAAGATCCGAACAGCTTCATGTCTAGCCACTGGAGCAAAGGATTCAACAAAATCAAGTCCTTCTAGTTGAGAGTATCCTTTCGCTACCAGGCATGATTTGTTATGTATGACAGTGCCTTCAACATCTAGCTTATTCTTCCAAATCTATTTTAACCCGATGACAAAGACTCCGTCAGGTCTTTCAACTAATTCTCGGACTTCTAATCTTATGAATTGCTGAAATTCCTCTTGCATAGATTCAATACAGTTGTCATAAGTCATTGCTTCTTTAATGTTCTTAGGTTCTTCTTGACAAACTGTGAGTGCATAGATACAAGTTTCTCCATCAGTGTGAAGTCGTTGTCTTGTCATTACAGGTGCATCTGGATGGCCAATAATATGAACTAGTGGATGGTCTCGAGTCCATTTGTGTGTTGAAGGGTGTAGTTGATAAGTATCTCGCATGTTAGCAGGATCCAGATTGCATGTTGACGACTCAGCTATATCAGGAATTGTAGGAGCCGGTGCAAACGGGTTAAAGAACGCATCAGGATCATGCTCTGCGGGTTGTGGAACTGATTGTGGTGTTGGATCTTCAGCTGGATGGCGGGAGTTAGAACCAGTTTGTTCTGCTGTAGACGGTGATACAATTGGAGGACCGTCTCTCTCAACACTTGTAGTTGTTTATTGAGGTGAGTCTGGTACTGGAATGTTATCAGGTTGAGCAGTGGAATTAGGTGAGACCTCAGTAGGACGGTATTCAATTGTGTCATCAAATAGTGGAGCAAACAAGGTTTCTAATTCTTTGCGGTTGAGTGGCAATGGTTCAGCTGAAGATTCCGGAGAGTTAAGACGGTTGAATTCGGGTCCTAAGCTGTGTTGCTCAGAAGCCATTTGTGTGAGTTCATCAAAATTAGCATGAATGGTTTCTTGAATTTCTCTTGTACGACGATTCCATATCCGAAAACCTTTGGAATTTTCACAGTATCCAACGAACACTCCGATGTCAGCCTTTGCTTTAAGTTTACCTAAATCATCACGATCATTTTTCGGATAACAAAGTGCTCCAAATACATGAAAGTAATCGATGTTCGGTTTCCTTTTGTGAACAATTTGATAAGGTGTTTTGCGATGGCGTTTTGTGATCATGCAATGGTTTTGGGTATAACATGCAGTTGAAACAGCTTCCGCCCACAAGTAATCTGGTAATTGAGCATTGATCAACATAGTTCTAGCAGCTTCCACTAACGTCCTGTTGCATCTTTCAACGACTCCATTCTATTCTGGGCTTCTAGGAATAGATGTTTGATGTTCAATTCCCACTTTCTCGAAGTATGACCGAAGTGTCTGATTCTTAAATTCAGTTCCATTGTCAGTTCTGACTATTCGTACCGTATTGCGTAGCTGAACTTGAATTTTAGTGAGAAAGGTGATGATCATTGAAGGAGCCTGATCTTTACTTCGTAGAAAATAAACCCAAGTCCATCTGGAATAATCATCCACAATTACAAGAATATAGCATTTACCGTTGATACTTTGAACACGCATCGGGCCACACAAATCCATATGAAGCAATTGTAACACATGATTCGTACTATGCTCAGGTTTATTAGGAAAATGAGCACGAGTACATTTTCCTTGTTCACAGGCTGGACATAAGTGATCTTAGGTAAATCGGAATCTTGGAAATCCATCAACAAGTTTATAACGAGCAAGGTCAGTCATGGTTTTGAAATTCAAGTGCGAAAGACGTTTGTGCCATAACCAAGATTTAGTCGATTCTGCTTTGGAGAGAAGACATATCGGAGAAGTAGCAATCATATCTGACATTGATATTGTATAAAGGTTAGAACCACGTGAGCCAGACATTAGATCGTTTCCTTGTAAGTCACGAACGAAACAGGTTTTCTCACGAAATGCGACTTCTAGATCCCCATCACAAAACTGACCAACAGAGAAAAGGTTGTGTCCAAGGCCTTCCACATAATAAACACGACTGATTTCAATGTTCCCACTGACATAGTCACCATATCCCATGATTAAAGCGTAATGATCATTCCCGAATCTGACAGTACTAATGAACTTTGAGACAAAGTTTTGCAACAGTTTGAGATTGCCTGTCATATGTCGGGTGCATCCGCTATCAACAATCCAGAGAACAATCTGCACCACCTGCATCACAAGAAGAAGACACGGATGGAACAGAAGTAAGGGTGGAACCCAAAGAAACTGCGGGTTCCTGTTGGTTAGAAGCACATGTATTCAACAATTTAGGAATCCATTTAAAGTCTGGTTTGTGTTGTAACCAACGTTGCCAATTCCAACTAGTTCGAGCTTTCTTAATGGTGAATTCACTAGTGTTTGGCTGATTCCTAGACTTGTTCTCTGCACTTATGGGGGTAACATCAACTTCATTAGAAACCGTAGAAGGCGGCTTTCCTAAGATAGACTTAGAGGCATTAGTGGGCCTAAAAGGAATGCGTGTCCTACGTTTCTTATGACGATTAAGTAGAGAATTAGCTATACATTTTGTATGATCACCAGATGAAACGCTTTTACGACAAAACACACAAGATGCATTAATATTCAAAACATTCAAAGGTTCATCATTCGTTACATTTAGATTTTGATTACAATTTGCCAGATTAAAATCTAAATCTGATGCAACATGAGTTTTATTCAAATTCCTAAGTTGATCTTCTACTTCTTTAGCTTCTAGTGATCCTCTTTTACGTTGCCAGAGCCTATTCTTCCTTTTACTTTTATGCTTGGGTCTGCTAACGCTATTAATGGAGACTAGTCCTGTAGAAGTGGAGTTATCAACATTAGTGGTTTGAACAATATTTCCTTTAGTAGTTTTGTCTAATTGATACAATCCTGGTGCTATCACCGTGGTGTCAACCATTTTTCCTTTTTGGAGTAGCTTAATTTTCTCTTTCAAATCGATGATGATGTGATTTTTGTCCTGAATTTCAGACTCAAGTAAACCATTGCAATATCTGATGTCATCACAGTTTTGTTGCCAATCGGCGTTTTCAATTTTTAAATCCGCAATTTCTTTCTCGTATTTGAGACACAGACTTTTGAAAGACTCATTGTTTTTGCAGAGTTAACAAGAGTTTGAAATATTTTGATTTTGAAGTTTCAATTCCCTTTCAAGACTTTGAGCTTGACACCATTCAATCCTTTGTTTGAGTAGACAAATTTCTTTTGAAAACTGTTTTGTCACATCATCATTTGTAATTCTTAACTTATCATTTTCCTGTTTGAGTGTCTCAATTTCCTCATTCAACAAGTTATTATCAACACAAAGATCATCCATAAGCATAGAAGTACCAGATTTATAGAGATCATTCATGATAACAGACAAAATATCAGCATTGAGAACTTGTTCCAAGAGTCGATCAGCATCTTTTTGTAAAACTCGATTTCTTTGCTTTTGAGCCAAAATTTCATTTTCAGTTGAGTTGAAAACGTTTATCATATTTTTGACCTCGTTTTGAAGTTCCTGATCCCAACGTGTAGCACAAAGACGGAAGTGTTTGACAATTGGCAGCATTTGTTTTTGAAAAATGTCTCTTTTTTCTCGCTCATAAGCGGATTGAAAAGTTTCAACTTTTATTTCAGAATTGCGTGCAATTGTTTCCTCCAAAATTTCGATGTCTTCCATAAAAGTTTTGTAA
The DNA here is from genome assembly GCA_030686995.1 of Artemisia argyi. NCBI lineage: Eukaryota > Viridiplantae > Streptophyta > Magnoliopsida > Asterales > Asteraceae > Artemisia > Artemisia argyi. The sequence continues at coordinate 228,535,394 of CM060708.1, read as the reverse complement.
TAGTTTAAGACACGACAACTTTTTGGTAAAGGTGTAAGTTCACCGGATGATGGTAAAGGACCATTTATTTGTGCTACAGATTGGACAGGGGCCGCATTAGAGGATGAAACATATGACTCTTCGACAAACCATGATTTCTCAGGTAATTCCTTTTGAGTAACAAAAGATTTAGAAATGTGAGGAGCTTTTGAATAATCATATGGTGTCCAATATTGAACGTAACTCATTTTAGATCGACTCTCGTTTTCAAGTTCTTCTTCTTCTTCAGTATCAAAAACAACAGCACGCACAATCGTATTATCAAGCAAATGGTCCATACTGTAAATTTTAGGAATTTCTTTGAATGCCGTGTGAAGAAACATTGAATTGTAATCGCCAAGTGCAAATCCTTTATAGGGTCTCGGTTTTAAAGTAAATTTTTGAATTGTTGTGACAGAGTTCCCATGTTTGTAAACAATGTTACGAAATTCTTTGAGTTGTTTTTCAAGATCAACAATATCACCGAGTAAGTCATCTATATACTTTCTTTTTCGTATTTTATGTTCACAAAACTCCTTTTTACAACTTGACAATTCTGTTTATGTTTTTGAAAGTACTGTTTGAAGACGTTCAACTTGCATTTTCAATTCACACTTTTCACTTTCGAGTTTCGAAATCAACTTTCCGTTTGACTCAATTAAATCTTGCATTTTGTGTTGAAGATCTTGTTCTTTGTTGTAAGAATCTTGAAAAGCTTTTTCAAAACTTTTTGCATTTTTAATCTTGTCTTCCTGATTTGAAAGCTGAATTTTATAACACTCAATATCTCTTGCAAGTGACGCATTTTGTTCTTTTAAAACTTTATTTTTCTCGTTGCATTTTATGATTTGCAATTGTTGTGCATCTAGTTGTTTAGATAACAATATTAGGTCAGGGTCTGGATCAAATGATGGTTCATGTTGTTCTATATGATCATGTTTATCCTTCTCAATAGGATCATCAAATGAAACAACTGTGTCATCATCAAATATGACAACTGTGCTTATTTGTTCATCGGTTTGAGAAGATGAAGATGATGTAGATGAAACAACTTGCGCCATATCTGATTCAGAAGCAAAGGGTGAGGCTATTTCATGTATTAGGCATGCTTTTTGGTCATGTACCTGAGACAAGCCGTCAGTGTCATACACTGGACCTGAATCATTAAACTGAAGTTCTTGCATGTTGGCCATAAGCATCACAGCTGCATTGGCTTCCAGATCTTCCATGTCATCATCATTGTACACATTTGCCATGAAGTTGTTATCTTGTTCAGGGAAATGTCCATCTTTTTCATCTTGAAGAGCCATGAGTAATGCCTGCTTGTGAAACTTACTACCCCGAGTTCTCGGTTTGGGACATGTTGTCGCTATATGACCTTGCTCATTACAATTGTAGCACCATACTGCATTCCCTGAGTTGGAGTTCCTAGTTGCAACCGGTTCAGACTTTTGCTGAGAAGACCCTGAGTTGTTCCTGAACCCCGCATTGTTACTAAACCTCTGACCATTCCCAAAGTTTCCTGAAGAGCTTCCTGAACCAGATCGACCATAGCTACGATTCTGAATTTCCACTCTTCCATCATTGACAACAGCTTGATTCCTTCTGTTAGAAGATGAACGTTGACGGTTGTTTGTTTTGTTGGAGAATTTGCTAAAAGCACGAGCAATAAGAGCAAGTCCCTGATTCAATGTGTTAAAGTCATCATCGTCATCTTCATTGGAATTTGAGTAATACACTGCATCATTGTTGTTTAATGGAACAAGTTGAGTAGAAGCATTCTGTGGAGATGAATCATAAGGGACCATTTAGTTCGAGGTAGAAGACTGTGGATAACTAAAGTAGTTCTGCTCTTGAACATATGCATGATTTGACATTGGTGGTGGAGCATGGGGAGATTGAGCTACGAGAGCCAAAGAATTTGGTGTTGGTGTTGTTGTGTATCCTCCTCGTAGAGCTCGATCTTTTTCAACTTCAGGTTCATGGTGTTTCAGAAAATCATACAACAAACCATATGGAGCATCATGAAGATTTTTGGTTTGACGAACAAATGACACATATTTATGCCAATCTGGACCAAGACTACCGACGAATTTGGAGTTCACTGCTATCCTCGGTACTGTGATTTTGTGACGTTCTAGATCATTGACCACATTTGTGAAACGATGATAGTAGGATTCAAGTGACTCTCCTGGTTCAATTGTGATGTCTGTGTATTCCATGTAAAGTTTGGATTCCATATCATCTTTGTTCAATTGAGTGCCTTCCATAAGGAGATGAACATGTTCCCACATAGCTTTGGCTGTTTTCTGAGCATCGACACTTCGATAAATTGGATTAGGTATTCCTTGAAGTATATAAGCCATTGCGTACTCATCAGCTTCACGATGTAATTTTTGTTCTTCTGTGAGTGCAGATTCTGGAAGAGGTCTATCACCAGGGGGACGTGGAGGATCAGCATTTGGATCACCAACGTCAAATCTTGTTGGCCACTCAAATGGTCCTTCAAGTATCACTTGCTTCAAGAATTTCCCATGAGGTTTCTTTAGTTCAAGAAATCGTAAGAATCGACTTGACCATTGAACATAGTTCCCAGGTGTTAGCATTGGAGGTGTTTCAAGTGATCCTGCCTCATGTCGGGATTGTTGAGTTGTAATAACTTCACACATTCTGTCAAACCAGTGAGGTTGTTTGGAGGAAAACTGAGTGTTTTGTTGTGGCATTTGATATGGTTGTTGTTGAGGAATGATTTGATGTTGTTGCATCATTAGGTAATGATGTAGTGGATTAAACGGTTGTTGTTGAACGTGTGATTGTGAAGGTTGTTGATACGGTTGTTGCTGATGGTATTGTTGTTGCTGATACTGCTGATGTTGCTGTTGCTGAGGATGAGGGATGTAGTAATTAGGTGGTTGAGACATTTTTTAACACTTGTGTAAAAAATGGATCTTTGTAGAAGATTGAAATGCACGTTCCTCTGATCAAGTCCAAAATCCTTGGAGTAAGTTGAATTCTTACGCGTAACTATATCTTACGCGTAAACTTTTAGGTTAAGCGTAAAGAGTAGTTTAGGCGTAAACAAAAGAGTTTATGCGTAAGTTTTCTCTTTACGCGTAAGCTTTGGCTTATGCGTAAGTTTAGACTTATGCGTAAGGTTAAACAACCAAACAAATCTTCCAAACTTATCCAAGCTTGAAAGATATCCGAAGTCGAAGTATTCCACTAACTTATCCAAGCTAGGGAAGTACTGAGTCACCGTAACACAAGGAGAAGATATTTGTTGAAAGTTAAGCGTAGATACTGAACCTTACGCGTAAGATTGACTTATGCGTAAAGTTTATGCGTAGAGGCAACTTCTGCGTAGGATCTGTCTTCTGCGTAGAACTCACAACTTACTTGTAGAATCTTGAGCGTAGGAATCACAACTTACGCGTAGAAATAGACTTACACGTAGGTTTTAGGCGTAGAAAACTAAAGTTACTCGTAAGAACAGGGTTTTGACCTTAGTTACTCGTAAGAAAAGGGTTTTAGGCCAAAAGTTACTCGTAGAAAGGACAAAAAGTACTATTCACAGCTTTTGAGTCGTACTATTCACTTTAGTTATGCGTAAACTGGTCAGAAACTTGAAAAATCTCAAATTTTTGAAGAAAAATGCTTAGAAATAAGGTACTTTTGATCAAATAACTTCACCAATACTTAGAAAACACTAACTATTGAAGATTTTGCTACCAAAAACTAGTTTTCCAATATCAAAGAAGCTATAAAACCTTAAAAACCTTAAAAAATCACAACTTTATGCAAAAACTAAGCTTCAAATCACTATATCAACCTTGAAACTTGTCCAAGCTTCAAGATTTGAGTGAAAGAAACAAAGAAAAATGCAAAAAGATGAAGAATAAGCACCAAGTACCCACGTTAAAACCAAGAAACACACTTCAATCTCTATTTGGCGAATGATACCACTTGTTAGGTCACCATTTATGTAAACAAAAGTATGATGTAGAAAGAAATAAGATGAGAATGAGAGATGGTTGATTATGAGACAATATGAAAAGTGAGAGAACAAGAGTTTCCTTAAGATAATCAAATAACCAACAACTTGAAATGTTACATAAGCTTTCTATTTATAAGGGAGGAGTAGGGCAACACTCCCTTCCTCCCTTATCATTCTAATTCGTGGGCTTTCAAGCCCATAGGGCTTTTACACTTAAGCCTTGTAATCATAAAACATAATGAAATGAATACTAAAGCAACCTATTACAAAAGGTAATGACCGAGACTTGACTGAATACAAAAGTATGATCCCAACACCCCCTTTACCAACCTAGAAGAGAATGGATTCGAATTAAGAAGAGTCCAAATCACGTAAGTTACCTCTTTTAGTTATCTTTCCATTTTTTAGTAAGTTTCCTTATTTAGAATGTTTCCACCTTTAGAAGTTTCCATAAATAGCACTTTCCAAAATTAACCGGTTTTCATAAATAGCAGAAATCCAATTTTAGCAATTTTCCAATTATAGTCATATTCAATATAATTAGTTTTATCATTTTAACAAGTTCCCATAACTAGATAGGTTAAGGAATTCAAATTATACGAGTTTTCCAAGATTAGGGTTTTTAGATGCAAATATTACAAAGTTGAAGGTTTAAAGTGTAATTATCCAAATTTCCACATTTTATACAAATGTTAACCACGTATGATATTTAATTCCTTCAAGTATACAAATGTTACAATTTAAACCCCTCAAGTTATACTATTTACAACTGAGTCCTTCCTTAATAACTACAAGAATTCAGACGCTTACACACGGACCAATTACGTGGGTAAATGACCAAAATTCATGGGTAATTGTCAAATACCCACATATTACCCACGAATGTATAGACATGGGTATAACCTTCGAGGCTAATTATTTGCCCATGACATTTTGAACCTGTGGGTATGTTACCCACAACATAGTTAGTGGGTGATCATCTTAAGTTGGTGGGTATATATCTCATGGAATTTTATAGATACCACGGAAATACCCTTGCATTTGGTCATGGGTAATCAGTGGGAAAAATTCTCACGGATACTTTCGTGTCCAAATCCGAGTGCAAATATTATAAATTCAATCGAAATAATTCATGGGCAAATTCATGACTAAATTACTCATCATGTATCATTTGGGTATACATTCTTCGGAAAATAGAAAATTTGCTTATTTTTGTATAATTCATTTCATAAAGATCCATATACAGTAAGAATCCCAAAATTAATATCGATGAAACAAGATGATATTGCACTCAATTACGACGAAGATCCAAGTATAATATGTAAAATGGTTCATCACCATTTATTTCAAAAACAAAACATAAAAAATACATATAACTTGTGAAGGCAACATAGTGCATCTACAGGTGCATATTTGTGTAATTTTTATATTTTACATTAAGGAAAGAGGTATATCCGAAGCAGTCAATCTACCAAAGCAATTTACTTCTTGTGGGGTGCTCAACCATAATGCCCATCCCTCCTTTGTGTGGTATTAACAATGAATCTATAAGTAGATCACTATGAATCTGTAAATGAACAAAAAAAACATGAGAATACATTAAAAAAGGAAAATACTTTTACAAATGGGTGGGATTATGATGAAGTATATAACATTTCCTAGAGGTTTTAGTAGAGCCTCCCCAAGAAGTAGAACATCTAGACAAAAATTGTTCTTGTGAGTTTGTCGTTGTTGAAATTTATTAACAGAAAAAGGTATTTGAGCATATCATTATTAAAATCCATATTCTAAGTAATTATACATAAGATGCAAATCCCGTGGGTGGTTCATCCTTTGTGGCCCGTTTGTGTGTTGGAGGCCCATACCCAAAATAAAGCATTTGGGCCCGTGTGAATAAACCGTCTCCCTCTCACAACTCTTTCCCGTTTGTGAGTGATGCCGGCAAAACCGACTCCGACGGAAAAACCCGACCGGTGAAACTTTACCCGGTCCGAACGATAGCTGCTATAGTGCTTTTATGAGAGGTCTACAGTGAAATAATATATTTTAATGTGGCTACAGTTGTTTTGTGAGAGGAGGCATGTTTTGTGGTTGTTTTTTAGCCATTTGTTATCAGGTACACTTCTGTTTTTTCCCAGCCACATGTTAATTATTTGTTAGTGTTGAAAGGCTTTTCTAGATGATTCATTTGCTCAAAAAAAATATCATTCATTTGCAAGAGGGTTTTTTCATCAGCTTTTGTGTTCAATCAGATAATCGCTATTACTATGTGTGTAATCTTTAATTTATGTTTAATTAACTTTTAATGCGTTGAATTACATGTTTGAGCTGTGTAATAGTTGATTTTTTGGGTTAGGGTTCCTAGGCTTCATTATGGTTTTTGATGTTTTGGTTGCATGAGGTGTGAGACAGACCTTTTACCAACTGCCCATAGGTTTGTAATATTTATGCTTTCGTTTCATTATGCTTTCTTATGTTTTGATTGCATGTGTAGAGTTTTCTTCTTAGCGATCTAATGTATGTGGTTATGATAGATATTTAATGTATGTGATTGTGAGAGTAATGTTTTTGATGAGTTTCTTTGGTTATGAAGTTATGATTATTCAATGGTTGTTGATTTGGCTGAGATTAAAGTTACATGCTCTTTTTTTTCTTTGTTTATAGGCCCATATGTTGCAAGTCGTACGGTGGTTTGATGGTTGGCTATGATGAGTGTGAATAGGATCGAATAAGGCTGAGGATGCTCGTCTGTTCCCATGGGAACCTACTACGGTTGCAGCCATGGTGAGTTCGCCCACTTATTTGAATCATCTCTCTGAGCCTCGGTTGTGCCAAGTGGAAATAGTTGGGCGTTCGCTGGCGCAAAAGTTTCTAACAAACACCCCACGCTGAATGTATCTTATATATAATGTAATTGTAGCCTATGGATTCTATTTGTTCTATGTGGTTATGGTTGCGCCTCCGTATTGTGCAAGCTGTGCAGTCGCAAAATGCTTGGCTATGATGAGTCTGGATGGGGTCGCTTAAAATTGAGGGTGGCCGTCTATTGGAAGGTAACCTGCTAGGGTTGCAACCATGGCAAGTGCACCCGCTTTCTCGAGCCATCTGTCTGAGCCTCAACTGTGCAAAATAGAAATGCCAGGGTGCTTGCCACCACTACTGGGGTTAACGGGTACCAAATGGCATATAGCGAGTGTGGCCTGGGTAAAGGCAAACTAACCAAAAGAGCACATCAGGTACCATAGCAAATTGTTGTTTTATGCTTTTTTTTTTAATTATATGGCATGGAATACACAAGGACTTAATACAGTAGGGCGAAACAGAATTAGACGGGTGCCATGTATCTAAAGAGAGTATACTACTGAATATTGAATAAATTAGGTCACCATATATGCATCCCGTTTATTTTGCCGTTTATACCTGATCCAACTCTTTTGTTATAATTTAATGTAATTAAAGCTACTATCTTTTAATTTAATAATGTTTTTGGGTCTTTTTCAGGTAATCTCGCACGGTGCCATTAGTGATAATTAGATTAGTGAGTGTTTGCTTGCGAGCACGGTGACTAATGGCAGTGCTTTCTTATCTCAAATTCTTTTCAAAAGGAGTCCAGGTACTAAATCAATTAGTTTGTGGTGTAATGGTTCTGTTTTGGGTTTGTGTTTGTTTTTCACTATCAATACCATGTTGATAATCGTAGTTGTTCAAAAAAAGTGTCCCCGAAAATATTTTATACAGTTAGGGAGTGTTTGGTAACTGTTTTTTGATATAATTACTTCCCAAACACCTCTTTATGTTACCATCTCTTTACACACTATTTCCTATACGCCTTATTTATAATAAGTAGGGGGTGTTTGTTTAACCTTATTTGATTTCGGCTTAAGTTATCATATTTTTAGATCTATCTACTTTATAAGCATTTTATATAGGTGTCTTGAATCGTGGTGAAACAGGGGCTGAAATTGTGCGTTGGGTGCTCAAATGGGTATGCGTTTCTAGGCTGAAAACTAATATGACTCTAATACGCTATGCATCAAATAATCAGTTTACCAGTAACAAAATTTATTCTAAAAGTGATATGTAAAATATAGGCCTTAACGTATGTGTGTGTCGGTGCGAATAAGCATGAAATTTCATGTGAAGTTGATTATTGATTGTTGATTATGTGTAGGATTGGATGAGGCTATTGATTGTCTATTATCACATTCTAGACGGTGTTGATTGGTTATAAAAGGCAATGATGAATTTGAATGGGTTTGATTAAAACCTTGAATCTCTGTGTTTTGGCGGGGCAAACTATTAAGTTTGCAGCCATGCCGGATGTATCCACTATTAACTGCTATCGCGGTTTCTTTTGTTGTAGGTCATGTTGCTGAAATTGCTAGAGGCCTGAGAGCATTCGTATTTTGGCAGGGTATTTACACTAACGCAGCCATAGCGGTTGTTCCGGCTTTGTGAAATTGGTTATTGATTAATGGCCTGAGAGCAGCCGTATTTTTACGGGGCGTTTACACTAACACAGACATAGCGGTTGTTCCGGCTTTCTCAAAATGGTTATTGATGAATTATATAAGTAACATTGTTTTTTAAGAAAGTTTTATGCCTGTGATGATTGTTGGAATTTCGGCGAGATGTTCTGACCCTAACTTGGTGGGGCAATGACCGGATGGCATAGCATATATTCCTGCTATGCAACCGGATTTCTTTGCAGCCGTAAGGGAATTCGGACACTTCTATGACCTGAACCATATACAGATCTGAGGCTAATATTTTATTGCAACACATTTTTGACATATCTAGAAAACAGGTACGACGATAACAGCTTTCTTGGGAGGTGAGTGGTTTTTTATACTTGCTTATTTTTTGTCCAAAAGAGATGTTGAACCAACGATGATCAGTTTTGAGATGTTCGGGAACATGTTACTGTATCTAATTCTTATAAATGGGTCAAATTGGGATTTTCATGCGTTTTTTGAATGGAATATTGTCTTTTTTTTTCCTTATTTAACCAGAAAACTATTTTGTATGCTTATTAAAAAGAAAAATTGGTTGGTCAAATTGGAGTTAAGCAAACTCTTTATGTATTTGGCGCTGAAATCAGACCCGCCCAGGATGAACTAGGGTGGGCTTTTGGGATTGTGTTAACCTTTTTTTATAGTAGGAATTTGGTAAATTTGTTTGCCATATTGACTTGGATTTTGACATATTACTACTTTAGGGTGGTCCTTGGAGTCAGATTTTCAGGAGATACATGTCACAGGCGAAGAGAATGAGTGAGCAGACACTTGAGCACAACTTCATGTGGGAAAACCTTCTACCAGGTATATTCATATTATGTTCTTTTGTGTCAAATAACTGATGGTTAGTCAGTACACAAGATTTGCAATGGCTCAATCTAATTTTATTAAACCGTAAGCAGTTACAGTTAGCAAAATGGGTACATTAGGTATGCTACGTTATGTCTTTTTTTATTCTGCGTCGAAATGGGTTGCTTTGGTTGCCGCGCAAACAGTTTTGTCATAAAATAGTTGTTGTCTTTTTGTGAAGTTATTTGACTTGACCAGTTAAAAATAATTCTTGAAGTGCAAATCTTAGAGTGTCCGAAAATATGAATTACGTCAATTCAAGTTGACAAGCTTATTAGCTTATGTTTCTAGGCTTATAAGCTTACGGGATTATAAAGTTCATAAGCTTAAGTGGACAATCTCATAAGCTAAAAAAGAATGAACAAGCGCGTCAAATAAACTTATACGAACATGCCCCTTAATTTCATGTAGATAAGAACTTTGAAATGTGTGTTCTTACCTGCTTATTCTCAAAAAAAGCAGAATAAATAAGCAATCCCAATCAGACATTTTAGTTTTAGTGTGCTTAACTACTTATGCCTGATTAAGTCATAGTTGAAGTCAATGGTTTTTGTGTTATGTATCTATCTCCAAATGTTTTTTCGCTATAACACAAACAAATAATCAGCATAAGCATGTCTCATTTTGCATTTACGGATCTGCTGTTTTGTATGATTTGTTTGGTGATAAGCCCAGAAATAAGCTCAAACAAGATCATCACCCAAACAGCCACGGTTGAATGTGGTTCTGATGTGACTAGGAGTTAATGGTTGAATGTGGTTTAGCGATCTAATATCTTTTTTTTTATTATTTTACTTGTTTTTACATAGCAGGGCCACTCAGAAGTCGCAGATCAGTTACCTTTGTGTGGCCCTTTAGCGAATTGCAGTGATGGTTGTAAACAACAAGGCTCATTTTTATGTTAGCTCATTGGATATGTACTTATTTCACTAATAATATTTTTATGTTAGGTCACAAGATATGTATTTATGTCACTAATAATGTATAAATAAGCTTAGAACTTTGAGTTGAGGCTTCACAAGCAATTCAGAGTTGGACTCTGATTTCGGCATGTACAAAAAATGATCCGTTTACCTATTATTTGAAATATTGCTTATTACTTTGTGAATAAGCAGTTTTGGTTCTGTTTCACATTAGTTATCTAATACATGATTATGTGCCTGTTAATGTGTTTTGAATAAGCAATCAGGTAGTGCTTATTTGAATAAGTTGTTTTGAATTACCAGTTTTGTAATCCACAGGCTTTGTCATTGCTTAGTGTTAAAACAGATACCACCAATTTCAAACACACCTGAATTGCTTTTGTGCTTATTGTTTTGTAAATTTGCAATGCCTAATATGTTCGCTTAAAATCTAAAAAATGTGCACATTCTTAACAGAAATAGGATCCGTTGACTCAGTGCAACCATGGGTAATATGCAGGTTCTGTTTGTCCAATTCAGGGAGTACGGTTCAGGGGCTTTAGTATTTTACCATGAACAAAATATTGAACCAAAGGTATGTAAAAAAAATCAGCCCCATTAAAAAGATCCATTTTTTATAGGATTTATATGATTTTCTGATGGTTTTATCAGTGATTCATCTACTGCAGATACTTGAAGATGAGTATGGAGGATGGCTTAGTAAAAAAAACAGTGTAAGTTTCTGATTAAAACTTTCAATCCATAAACATAGTACATGAATGCAGGAAAGACTATGTTGCATGTACTGATGTTTGCTTCCGAGAATTTGGTCATAGGGTATTACATTGGACTACTTTTAATGAGGCTAATTCATTTACTTTAGGTGGTTGCGGTTCGAGTTACACGCCTCTTGTTCGTTGTTCTTCTCCTGTTGGGGTAATTAATTGTACGAAAGGTTACTCCACTTATGAACCATACCTCCTTTACTTGCAAGCAGATGTGGAAACCAACCATGTAACATGTCATATACATGATATTACATACCCTTTTGTATTGTTGAAACATACAAGTTATCACATGTCATCATAAGTAAGATACTAAAATGTTACTCATAGTTTATGCAATTCTTTGTGTCTAGAATTACCTGTCGTGATCAGCAAACTGGGATATATTAATAGGAGTATATGTTAGGATAGTCGCGATTTTTATAAACCGTTTATGGTTTAAGAAAAGCGGTCCAACCTCACATATTTTTAAGTAATTTGAGGAGCTCTATTGATGTAGGCATGGTTACTCCAGTTTCCAGACTTCTGACGACGCCCTTATTTGTTAAAGCTTGCTGCGAATTTGCGGCTAAGTGATTTATCAAAGTTTTTATGCATTTTAATTTGTTTAATGTGCAATACTTTTTTTTTTTTGACTTAATACAGTTTTTAGTGTTATAATTTACTTCATGCTTTGCAATACTACAAGTTCAGTCTTGGGGATTCAATATTTACAATTTGCGAAGTACTTCCAATAGTTTGTAGTGTTATGATTTGCTTCATATGTCCACCGTAAAATAATAAACTACATAAAACAACGATGGATGATTACATATGAATACATTTCTATGCGTCAATGAGAAATTTAGGTAAACGGCACACAAAAATACTTCTTAACCAAAATACCCCGCGACAATGCGTGGGTTAACATCCTCGTGCAAAAACAATAATAACAACAACAACAAACACTTACCATTAAAAAGCAAACCCAAGACCAACCATAGATGATAAAAGAGAAAATGTGATGCATAGTGTAGATGCAATATCTTCGAAATGTGAACATGACCACTGTAACTGCAAAACAAATATAAATACAACTCATTTAAGAATCATGATATAGACTTAGGCGAACTATTTGTTTATACTATTTGAAAAAACTATGGCGGTTGCCGATTATATTGGCCTTAAACAGTTACAACTTGCAAGGAGAGGAATGAGTGTTTGGGTGGAAGTTTGAATTTTGAAATGAAATACGGTGTCAATTACATATAAGATCATAAATTGTTTAAAATTTTGGAATTTGAAATGGGCGGAAATTTTGACGCCATTAATTTTGAGTTTTTTTTAATTTTAGGATTATGAAGATATAAAGTAGTGGTAGAAATAAGTAAAGACGCTCGTGGAAAGTTTGAGATCGGATCTGTAAAAAGCTTTAACAAATCGAGTCTAAACGAGACGATCCTGAGCTCGAGCCTAAGTTACAGCTCATTTATTAATCGAGCTCGAACCCGAGCTTTACCTACCAAGTTCGATTGGGCTAGCGAGCCTAATCGAGCCTCAACGATACCAGAATATTTTAATTATTAAACATATATAAAACGCTGTTCATTTGTACTGTAGTCAAGCTTAGAGCATCTACAATGCATCAAGTATTTAAAAACTTTTGATGCATTTAATACAAATCACATTTAATGAGTTTTACAAAAAAATTGTTTTGTAAAAAGCTTTTCAAATTTTTTTTGTTACAATGCAAAAAGTCTTATCAAAAAGCTTTTTGAAATAGTGAAAAGTCTTTCACAACTTTACCCATTGCAGATGCTCTTATTAGTGAGCTCAATAATAAGCTTACTAGCAGGGTACCCGCGCGATGCAGCGGCGGGTACCCTGTGACTATATTTTCTGGTAATGTGATATTACGCGGCCATTTTTTTTAACGATTAATTTACAAATAATAATAATTTTAGGGTTGGATCAGTTGGAAAACCCCTTGCATCATAACCTAGAGGTCAATGGCTCGATCCTCACCCCCTACAAAAGGCCGGAGGTATTTTCCTATCTTAGATAGAACTGGAAGCAGCCTCTCTAACTTAGATAGGGATAAGGTTGTCTATATCTCAACCTCCCCATATACCGTGAAAGACGGTATTGGGACCTATAAAAAAATAAAAAAAGTATTAGTATAATTTCATTTACAGTTAACTTAAGCTACCACAAATAGAAATCTTGATTCTTTCCTTCAGCACAATCACCTTTAAATTTTCTGACATACATGCGACCTTTTAGGCATAGTAAGGCGACCGACATTTATATTTTTATTTAAAAAAAAATCATTTTTTTACACTATGTATCCCCTACATTTTCATTTTTAATATACACTATTCACATGAACCAAATATCAAAATTAACCCAAAATCAACTATACCATACAAATAATAAACAACTTAATTACCAAGGTAATTAGTCTAAAACCATTTTCAACCTAAACAAACTTTAATCATCAATATCTATTAAGGCCCATGATAAAACTATCAAACAATTTGTGATATCATTTGGCCAGCGCAATTAACAACCAAACCGGTATATAACCCAAATGTTAGGACTCATAAATACGTTTACAAAACCTAAATTACCTCATTCCTGCCCTAATTTCCCCCACAAAAATACGCAACCATGATTTGCAGCCACACAAACATCACACTCTTATTTTCTTTCTTATCTTGATAACCGAACATTTCCAACAATCTATGTTTGATAACCGAAAACTCTCTCTAAGGTTTTATGTTGTGTTGACCGTAATGGTGGTTTTGGAATGGGGTTAGAACTGAGGTAGATGTAGATGTTGGGTTTTATTGTTGCTGTATACTTTCTGTTCGTGGACCATAAATGGAATAAGTTTGATGTTTGTTTTGGCTTCTTGATGATTGTTCTTTTCTTCTTTCGTTTCATCTTCGTTTTTGTTTTGATATTTAACGGTACATTTTTTTTTTCTTCTTCTATGGAATAAGTTAATCGGTCGAGGGGGTGACTGGTTTGTGAATTTTGAAGCCGTCCGACCTTGTGGTTGCAGTGGCGGCGACTCGGTCAACGCAGGGGCGACCTGTCCGATCGACCGAGACCACTGTGCCCAGCCTAATGGCTTTATTTTTAAGTATTTGGATTTGTAGCTTGATTAGCTTGTACATTATGGTTAAATGATTGTATATTTTGGTGACGAGCTGAATTAATTAGTGTATTAATTATATGTGTTGAATAAATTGTTGACCTTAAAATCATTGTGCTTTACATACTTGTGCTTTGTTTTTATGACTTGTATTTACTTAAAAGGTATTGTACATTGTGCTTAAATGGTTGTAATTTTTTGTGAAGGGGTGTTTTTAATAGCATTAATATTGTTTGGTAGAATTTTGGTCTTAAAATAACACCAAGCTATTTTTTGTTGTACAATAGGCTTACTTTGTTGTAATTCTGAAAAGTGGGTGCATTAAAGTGTTGTAAACCATGCATTATTTCTTGTAAATCGGAAAATTTTGGAGAGAGAGTGCTTCATGCATTATATGTAGTATAGATTAACGAGCTTAAAGTAGATAAATTACGAGCCAAACTTTAGATTTTCGTTGCCAAATCATATAAACTAGCTGAGCCCGAGCCTCTATATAACATACCACGAGCCAAGATCGAGCTTAAAAAATAAAGTTCAGACTGAAGAATTTAGGGATGCAAGACGTGCTTAGTTACCCAAAAATTGCTCACAACATACAAATCATAAAAAGATACCCATGAAAAATTATTGTGGGTAAAGTCGTGTGCATGTAGTTACCCATATATTACCCACAAAATAGTTCCCATGAACAAGAAGAATTTGTGTACTTCGTGGGTAACATAACTATACCCACGACATTACCCACCCATTTTCCCATAAAGACCTAGTTCATGGGTAGTTTGTGTGAATTATTTATGTGGAAATAATTCACCCATATAATCACCCACCAAATTTAAGTACATTGGTATTTTTATGGGTAAATTTATGGGAGACTCGAGGGTAACTTTTGTCGCATTTCTAAATACTTTTTAGTAGGTAATTTGTGGGTAATTTGCTGGTGACTACCCACAAATCAATGCACGCGGGTAATTTTTGTGGGTAATCATCAGATTTCTTGTAGTGAATATTTAATTTACAATTACAACCACATTTAATTTGAATTAACACTTGTAACCCTTAATTTATCAAAAGTATACCATTTCAGCCCTTAATATAATATTTATTCAAAACAGCCCCTTAACTCTCATAAATTACAAATTCAGTCCTTTAATTAAAATAAATACAATTTATACCTTTATAATTATAGAAATTACAAATAAACCTTTTAAATTACCAAACTTACGCATTACACCCTTAAATACATTTTAAGTAAAGAAATACCCTCATGTTTCCAGAATTTACCATTTTCACCCTTTACTTTAATTATTTACTATTTGGACATGTTAAACTACTCTTTTTCTGTTCGAAATTGGTGTACCTTCGTTTTGTTTTGCTACCTTCTTCTTTTTCAATTTTCGCGGACGAAATTCTTTTGAGGGGGAGATAGTTGTAAAACCCACATTTTCATCACATATTAAATTACCAAATTGCCCCTAATAATTAAAATTTCAATAAAACACTTATAAAAATATAAATTAAATCCCATCAAATTATAAATGCACAACATATGAACACTAATATTTTTGTAAATGCTTCTTCATCATTTTAAACATTGTAAAAATGTTTGTGAATTACAAAATATTAATTGGGCTGATTTAATTATAATTACAAACTAAAATTTGCATTTAAAATTAATAAAATTAAAATAGACACAAGTTAATTTGGGAAACTTATAAAAATCAGGAAATATGTTTATGGGACATTATTAGGGCCGAATTCCTTCCATCTAATTTCATATTACATGATTCTCTTTATTTCTTTCCCATTTACCACATTTTCCTAAACCTTAAACACATCAAAAATCACACCAGCTGCTCAAAACTTTCTGGAGGCTCTTGATCATTTTTCCTGGTCGTGTTCTAATTTATAGAAGGTGGGAAAAATAGTCTTGATGCTGCTGGGTCGATTGTGTGGGCTGGTGACATTTTTGGTTCAATTTTATGCTAGCCGAGAAGGAGAAATGTGATTCTGCTTATCCTCACGTTCTAAATTCTTTCTGGTGATTTTATATCAGCCTGAATATCATATATAACCTGTATTAAATGTTGAATTCGGTCAATGCAAGCCATATCGATCGTACGTAATTTTGGTAACATAAAACCCTAAAAATGACTATAAATCAAAAATGGGTGTAATATAATTTTGTGTGGCTTCCTATTATTTTTCACAGCTCCTATATATGTCATATAACTTGTATAAAATGAGTGTTTTGATGTTCGAAGTGAGAAAGGGATTTTGTGGATTTAATTGTAAATCAGGTTTTAATTAAAAGGTTTTAAAAGAAAATAAATATGATCGGGGTTAGGGTTAGGGTTTATATGATTGAAAATGTGTTTTAATACTGGTTATGATTGTGTTATGATTACCTTGTGATTGGGAAAATTCGTTCAAGGTTTATTGGAATTTAAAATGGTTAACCGTATGGATTTTTTTATAACTTCAAGGGGTGTTTTGTAATTTATTAAACTTAAATACCAGGTCTTATAACAATGTACAAAAATAACTTTGAGTTTAATAAATTACAAAACACCCCTTGAAGTTATAAAAAAATCCATACGGTTAACCATTTTAAATTCCAATAAACCTTGAACGAATTTTCCCAATCACAAGGTAATCATAACACAATCATAACCAGTATTAAAAACATATTTTCAATCATATAAACCCTAACCCTAATCCCGATCATATTTATTTTCTTTTAAAACCTTTTAATTAAAACTTGATTTACAATTAAATCCACAAAATGCCTTTCTCACTTCGAACATCAAAACACCCATTTTATACAAGTTATATGAAATACATAGGAGCTGTCAAAAATAATAGGAAGCAACACAAAATTATATTACAGCCGTTTTTGATTTATAGTCATTTTTAGGGTTTTATGTTACCAAAATTACGTACGATCGATATGGCTTGCATTGACTGAATTCAACATTTAATACAGGTTATATATGATATTCAGGCTGATATAAAATCACCAGAAAGAATTTAGAACGTGAGGATAAGCAGAATCACATTTCTCCTTCTCGGCTAGCATAAAATTGAACCAAAAATGTCACCAGCCCACACGATCGACCCAGCAGCATCAAGACTATTTTTCCCACCTTATATAAATTATAACACGACAAGGAAAAATGATCAAGAGCCTCCAGAAAGTTTTGAGCAGCTGGTGTGATTTTTGATGTGTTTAAGGTTTAGGAAAATGTGGTAAATGGGAAAGAAATAAAGAGATTCATGTAATATGAAATTAGATGGAAGGAATTCGGCCCTAATAATGTCCCATAAACATATTTCCAGATTTTTATAAGTTTCCCAAATTAACTTATGTCTATCTTAATTTTATTTAATTTTAAATGCAAATTTTAGTTTGTAATTATAATTAAATCAGCCCAATTAATATTTTGTAATTCACAAACATTTTTACAATGTTTAAAATGATGAAGAAGCATTTACAAAAATATTAGTGTTCATATGTTGTGCATTTATAATTTTATGGGATTTAATTAATGGTTTTATAAGTGTTTTATTGAAATTTAATTGTTAGGGCAATTTGGTAATTTAATATGTGATGAAAATGTGGGTTTTACACTAAACCCAGGTGAGTTCATAGCCTCATACTTTTTAAATTCTGTGAGTTTTCGTAGCCTCACATCTTTTTAAACTTTCACTTTAAATGCTTTATAAACCCTATAAGGGGGATATATGCTAAATGCTTTAATTAAAACCGAATACAAGTCTTTTTCTTTGGTTGTTTGTACGAGTAAACTAACAGCCACCACTACATAACCAAAATTCATGAATCTAATCGTTTGGGATATTTTACCCACGCGAACACGAATATAGTTGATAGATCTATTGGAGTTTGACAACTCTCATTGGTATTAACACCCCACTAGGTGGTACCAATAAGTACTATATTTGAATCCACTAAAGGTATAACTTTGGCAAGTTATCCTTCTATCCCCTCATGTTGGTTCTGCAGCCTACATGACCCGGATCGTTAAGGTGTGATTCATGAGCTTAGTGCAACATACTAAACTCCTGATAATTGTGCATGCATCATAATTATCACAAAACTTGCATTTTCCGAGATGGGTGTAACAACTGAACCCAGGGAACTTGTATTCACTAACCCCTAAACCTATGATTCTCACTCAACACCTAGTGTTGACTTTTTAAGCATGTATTTTAGGTATATTACTTCTATGGATCCATGGCAGAAGGAGGTACTGAACTCGGAGGACTTTTCATGGGTATCATTTAAACACAACCAACCTAACTCTTAGATTTTTGGGACCTCATCAAAAATAAAAGTATATCTTTTATAATTAAAACTCTGATAATTATGAATGATAACTAAATTTCCAAAACGTCTCTTTTCGAGTCGTTTTCTATTACTGTATCTGTGATTCTATGAAGTAATACCCCAAACACTTTATCCGCTGCGATCAGTGAAAAATGGGGTGTTACAGTTGCGTAATCACATTCACATACCTATACATATCATTTATAACATAAAATTTTTTTATGCGTTTAGCATGTAATCTCCAAGATCCAAAAGCATACTTCTATATAAGCTATATGTAAAAGTTACAACTTTAAAGTAAAAATAGTTCAAGTAGATAATTCTGTATTAATAGCTGTATAATTGTTTGCATTTGCATTTAGATATTTAGTAGGAATATCTTATCCATGCGAAGTTACCATATAGTGTATCTGTTTGATTATAATGCACGACTATTAACATATATTTGATTTTCAATAATGGGCTTTTAAAAATACACAAAAAAATGCATAGTCTTATTGGGCTTTGAAAATAAACTCGATCGGTTATACTTAAATATTAGGGTTTTTGTTTCAGTCATTTACGCAGCCTCTCTTTCTCTGAACCATGCTCACACGATACTTCATCCTAATTTCTCAATCATATTTTTTTTCCTCTTCTTTAGATTCAAGCATTTCGTGCCGTTGTTTTTATGCTTTCGAGCTTCTGAATCCTTTACATTTAATAAAAAAAAATCAACAATTAATATTATCTTCTCTTCTAAAGTTTTTTTAGTGCATTAAAGTGTTTTGTTGATGATTAAATATTTTTGTGTAAAATTCATTCCTCTCATGTGTTTCATGGATATCTACTTTGGTGTCTTTTTGTCTTATCTTGTTTGTGATTATTCAAGATAAAAAAAAAAGTATATGTGATTCCGATATCATTTTCATATGATATAAAAACTTCAAACTTATATTTTTTGCCGATGTACTCTTGTTTTTTATAAGTTCAAAAAAAGTACTCTTGTTTTTTTATTATTAATCTAGTCCATGTCAATTCAATTATTTAAGTCTTAAGTAAATAATATGGAGTAGTACCAAGTATTTTTTTTGGGGGTCGAGCGTTGAGGTGTTCGATTGTCTCAACGTTAAATGTTCTTATTTTTTGTGTTAAACAAGTTTGTACAATTTTTTTATTGCAGAAAAGTAGAGAAGAATTTGGTTCGATAGGTCCGGATCTTTATGTGGAAGCAAAAGCCAAAAGTGGCGGGTTCACTTTGAGGTGTTACTTGGGTTTTCCTAGCTAGCGACTGTACATGATTTCTGTTCTAGAAATGCATTCTTTTAAGTCTTTGGGTTATTAGTTTAAAAATAGATTAGTAGCTTGTTAGTTTGTACTATGTGATAAAATGGTTGTACTTTTGAGTGAGGGGGTGGTTTAAGAAGAGTATTAATTACATGTGTTGAATTGATGTGTTTATGCTTTAAATAATTGTACATAATGTTTTTTTATTTGTATTTATTTAAAAATCTATTTTAGGAAATCTTAAAAAATTAATAGGGGAGAAGGTGCAACATGCATTATAAGTAGTATAGATTATGATGCACATGCGCCATATGCCAATTGGCGTACGACATAGCACCTGATGCATGATATGAGTATTTACAAATAGAGGAACATTGTGCACGCGATTGTCTAGATAATTTTACTATGTGCATAATCAAATTGTATACGGGTGAGTTTTTAAGAAAATCAGACATTGAGAGTACTCGAAAGAGGAGCTTTTGGTGTCCTCTAAGGACGTTGGCATATTATTGCCCAACCGGCGCGTCAATGGGCTATCAGCAAGTTACGGAGAGTCATGTACACGTGCATCATATTGCATAACATGATTTTAAAAGATTAAAAATTTGCGATATCCGAAATAAGCGAGATGTATTTTTGTTCACGAACAAATTTACAACAGGCATGGGTTGAGCGATGCGAAATTCAACGAAAGAAAGCCAAAGAACTCCGTGATAAACGCACACATGCAAGGCTTCAATGAAATATCATCGATTATGTTTGACAACGACATTGACGGGAACAATTTCAACAACAGCAATAAAATTATTAATTTTTTTATAATTTGATGTATTTCTTAAGTTTCGTATGTTTTTTCCGTGTCGGTTTTTTATGTTTCGTATCGTTTTTAATATGTTGTATTGTAATTTTATTTTTATGAATAAATTTTAGTTTATGAATAAATTTATGTTATTTGAAAAAAAAATGAATAAAATAAATTAAATAAGAAGTAGGTAAATAAAAAAATATGTCATTAAGCCACAAAAAAACGTTCTCTCCCCTAGGGGCGATTTCTGGCCGCCACTTTCAACACTTTTCCGGCCAAAATCAATCTCCTAAACCGTATCTCTACCTTTGGTATGCAATCGGATTAGTAGGT
Source organism: Artemisia argyi (assembly GCA_030686995.1). Taxonomy (NCBI): domain Eukaryota; kingdom Viridiplantae; phylum Streptophyta; class Magnoliopsida; order Asterales; family Asteraceae; genus Artemisia; species Artemisia argyi. Next base: position 228,514,441 of record CM060708.1, on the reverse strand, counting down.
TGTGGATTCAAGAAAGTGGTGTGCTGTTTTTATCGATTATCTATCCCTAAATCGTCCTTTTTGATGGCCGACTTATGAACCCTAAATCGTTTTCGATTTTAGGGTTTTATCTTTTCGATTTTGTTATCTGATCGAATACTACTTTCCTTTAATTTTTTAGGTCGGTTCTTATTAATCCTATATATCTTATGATTGTAGGACTTTTAAAATCGATCTAATCTTCTATCTTATTCGATCAGTGGGGTTTTTTTTGGTGCTGCTGCTTTATCCTTTGATGCGTAATCGGAACCCTTTTAGGGTTTTGGTTTTATTGTTTGGCAGTTTATCGTCGCTTATCCTTATTGTTGGTCGGTGTATACTGATCATATATCATAGGGTCGATTGGTGGATTGGAGTGTGATTAACGCCTATAGAACCTTTTTTAGGTTCTTATTTGTGTCGATTGGAAGTAAACCCTCGTTAGGGTTTTGTTGTTCTGCATGTTAACCCGTTTAGGGTTGGTTTTGATTATGATTGCAAGTGGGTTTAAGGGAGAGATGGACGTCTTGATGGAGGTTCGTTGCATCATTCTTGTTGTTTTTAATGGTGCATACTGATGTGCAAACTTATTGCCTGCTGCTATTGTTCGTTCTAATCACGCTTATAGTTTTTGGGACTGATTTGGTTGCTGGTTTGCATGGTTGGGGAGTCAATGATGGAAGTTAAGTTTTTGGGGACTCTTGTTCAAAACCCCATGTACACGATCACGGATCAGCTGCACTCTTATTCATCTTGGGTCTCGTGATTGTAAATGCTGGAAGTTAGGGTTTGTTAATCCTATGTTCATACGCTACTGGTCATCATGCTTGGTGTTTATGTATTGTGTTCGGTTTTGCATCTCAACATACACTGTTGGAGCAAGTTTGCTTGCTGCTCTATCCTTGGTTTTAGGCTGTGTTTGTTTTTTATAAAAAAAGTCTTACTAGCCCTCTTACTCCCTCTTACTCTTACCAGTAAGAGGTGGGCAGACGTTTTTGCTTGTTTGTTTTTTTCTTTTGAGTTAAACATAAAACATCTTACTCAGTAAGAGGTGGTGGACTTGTCTTACTGCCTCTTACTCGATAAGAGAGATTGAATACTCGTGTTAATATAATATATTTGATGGTTTATTAACTATGTTATATTTATGATAAAAAGTCTTATTTCATATTTACACAAGTTACTTAAATAAATTGCAGAAACGAACAACATTATTTTGTTTAGAGTTAGACGTTCAAGCCACCTCTTACTAGTAAGATGTGGTAGTTAGATTCAGACCTAAAACATCTAAATGAAACAAACACACTCTTAGAGTCTTTCACCAACCTTTGTGTGACATTTGTGAACTGAATCTCAAGATTGATGATCCATGAGTGGGTAAGTTGGAGGATTCTTCATGGAAGTTAAGATAGACCGCCATAGTGATATAGAAGGCTCAAGTGCTTCTCTTGAGTAGTATTGTAATTTTTATGTACTTTGTCATTATTGGTAGGATTCATTTTATTGTAAGTTATAAGATTGCTGTGTCATTCTTATATTAGTGTCTGTAAGTGTCCTAAGGGACTGAGAAGAGGGAAGTCACCCTCGTCCTTTGTACTTCAACGTTTTTTTGGATAATATATTTTACCAGGGTGAATTAACCCTTTTACCCAAAAATAAATTAAATAAGAAGTGATGAGACTTAAATAAGTAAGTTGTGGTTAGCTGAGATAAAGAGGGTTGTAAAGTGGGGTTTGTTATAGTGATGTGTCACCCGTGAGGCCCATAAAAAACTAGTTTCGGCTAGTTGCGACACCAAATGCTCTTATTATATATCATATATTATGAAAATGTAGGTCAAATTTATGATTATGAAATGTTTAATACAATTACCTTATTGTTTTTCATATTTTGTAAAACTTAATACATAAATTTTTAGTTTTATAATTTTTGATTCGTGAAAAGTAAAATTAGATTGAACGAGATCTTAAGATTTTATGGTGAAGATCGGGATCGTATTAAGGTGATAAGTTCCTATCTGGCAAAAATCCTACGTAAAAACAAGATAAATTTTATTTTGTAGTATCATAAAATCGTGAAATCTTACTATATGTTAACATTCATCATGCGACGTTCCGGGCTATCCAAAAGGATAGTTACCCTGGGATTAATCAGCTCACAATCTCGAGTCGGAAACCCAGTTATACAAAAAAAAAAAAAAAAAAAAAAATAGCATTGTGAACATGGAAATTCTTAAATTTCTACTTAAAATGTTTCTACGTCAACAAATTCATTTTGGTTTCTAGACATAGAAAGAAAATTTAGCTAGTTACGTGGCAGTACCACAGCCACGTATTACTTTTCTTGGAGAGTGTTCGCGTATTGGCTGGGTTAGCAAAAACACAAAAAATAAACAAGCTCTGAAAAGTGGAATCCAGATGGCACAATATTAGTGTTTGGGCGATGAAATAATGTGGGCGATGTTGAAAATGGACGGTGGTGGGTGAGAGTGACACGCCTACTTCATTATGCATCATGGTCGGCTACACATACTAATAATATACTTGATTTCAACAGATTAGTGCCTAACTTTGCTAATTTAATACGTAGTAATAATGTTACATGTAACGACATTATAAGAGAAAATGTGAATCAGGGAGAAATCTTAAGTTTATGCGTCTCTTAAGTGTCGACTAACTCATATCCAAAAATCTAACCTCATATAATGAGCACGTGTTACAATAACTTTTAGTTGTGAGTTTGGATTAAACCCAATAGCTATTTTTCTAAAAATTCTCGTTAACTAATCAACTGAAACATTGATTGAACGTTTGCGATAAGAGAGTGATACTATTGAAGCAATGCTCACATGCATGAAGAGAATGTGGTTTAAATTGACCTGGCCATTTAGAATTATTAAAACCGTCAAGCTAAACCGGCTTTTTGTTGAAAACTGGTTTTTCGCTGAGCAAACCAGTACTTAATTCAACCGTTTTACCTGATTATAAAACATTATATGTAACAATAACTTATCGTTATGACTTATGAAGATATTCAACCAAAATAAACGAAGCCACGAAGGGCTTCGCTATATTAGCAATTGAAGGTGGTAAAATGATATGGTGTGCACTTCATGTTTACATATCACTGCTAATTACAAAATTTTAAGCTGTTTTGGTTAAACTTTTCTCTTATCACGTATCACAGTATGATAATTGACTTTTGGTTTTATTCGGCTAATAATATACTAACCGAGTTTTTAATCAATTTACAAAGTTGTTAGTGACTTGTATAATGATTGAGGCCATAAATAAAAGAGAAATATAATCCTACTTTTATACTAGTAGTAAGGTTCCAGATAGTTCTTACAAGTTACAACTACGAAGTAATATAAATAGCATAACTTGTTATCCATTTTTCTCATCAACAAACACTCCACTCTCTCGCTCTTATAACACGTTCTCTTACACCCAAATAACTACAAAGTAAAGAGCTAGAAAATGAGCAAAGACGTAGAGGTTGGTGGACATGATCACTACGGTGCTAAAGACTACCAAGACCCTCCCCCTTCTCCCCTTTTCGACCCCGAAGAACTCACCAAATGGTCTTTTTACCGAGCCATTATAGCCGAGTTCATTGCCACATTGTTGTTCCTTTATATCACTGTCTTGACTGTCATCGGTTACAAGTCCCAAGTCGACCCCGCCCACAGCACTGACCAATGTGGTGGTGTTGGAATCCTTGGTATCGCATGGGCTTTTGGTGGCATGATTTTTGTCCTTGTTTATTGCACTGCTGGTATCTCAGGAGGACACATTAACCCTGCTGTTACATTCGGGCTGTTTTTGGCTAGGAAAGTGACATTACCAAGGGCATTTATGTACATTGTGGCTCAATGTTTGGGTGCTATTTGTGGTTGTGGTCTTGTTAAGGCTTTCCAAAAGACTTACTATCATAATTACGGTGGTGGTGCTAATGAGCTTGCAGATGGCTACAGCAAAGGAACCGGTTTGGGTGCTGAAATCATCGGTACATTTGTTCTTGTTTACACTGTTTTCTCAGCCACTGACCCTAAGAGAAATGCACGCGATTCCCATGTCCCCGTAAGTACTAATTATTTATGTTACTATAACACTTCTAGTCAATTTATATGGTGTTATTATTGATGACAAAGTATAACAATTGTTTGAATTATTAATTAAAGGTGTTGGCACCTCTTCCTATCGGGTTTGCGGTGTTCATGGTTCACTTAGCCACAATCCCAATTACTGGAACTGGAATCAACCCTGCTCGTAGTTTTGGTGCTGCTGTCATGTATGGTAAAGAAAAAGCATGGGATGATCAAGTAAGTTGATTGTATTTATATCTTAATCCTTTTTTTTCTCCACAAGTTCAAATAGGCTAATATGTGAAATGTGTGCAGTGGTTATTCTGGGTTGGACCAATGATTGGAGCAGCCATCGCAGCGTTTTACCACCAGTACGTATTGAGAGCTGGCGCAATTAAAGCTCTTGGATCTTTCAGGAGCAATGCCTAGATCAAGAGCATGAAATATGCAAATGTATTTCATGTTTTGAAGAAATTGTACAAATTTGCGTGTTTTCAAGAAGAGTGTTTTATTTAAGGGCACTAGGTTTTTTTTAATGTGCCCTGTATGCTCTGTTTTAAGTTGCTTGTCTTTCTTTTTGTTTCCACTTAATCTCCTCTTGTTTTGATGTAATGAATCAATAGGTGCATTTGCTACCCAAATAATAATATCAAAGCAGCAGTACCTCACCTCTTATGTTTTTTAAATGTATCACTGAAAGCTTTTGAGTTATGATTGTTGATGTATGAAGAAAGTTATGACTTTTAATGAGCATCTAACTAAATGCATCAGTAGTATCTCATATTGGTCATAAAGGATACCCCCAAAAAATTGCATCTAACTGAATCATTCTATAACTCTATCAAATATATACATCATAATAATTCTAACTCAGATTTTGTAAATTGAAACTTCATTAATGTTCCTGAGATTTTAGCAATTTATAAAATTTCCAAAAAAAAAAAAAAAATTGACATGTCATTGCTTGTCATCTACATGCATTTCTAAAGCTATATGCACGGACGTACGGACGAAGCTTTAAACGGGGTCAGAGTACAAATTATCTATTTTAGAAGGCCAAATTACATTTTTGAATTTTTGTATATAAAATTGCTGATATCTTAATATAAAGGGTTAAAAATGAATAAAACCAAAAACTATTGGGAGGGGTCTCTTTTATCCTTGGTCCTCGACAAACTATATAGTACATCTATATTGAACAATTATTATGAAACAAACAAATAAATGAGCATTAAATTAATAACCGGTGTTTGTTTAGGCTTATATAGCGGGCTTGTGACTTATTTGATTTTCTGCTTATGTTTGATACGCTTATTATTATTATTATTATTATTATTATTATTATTATTATGTGGGTTTTCTTTAAGACTTTCGGCTTATATAAGCTAATCATGTCATAATAAGCTCATATAAACCAAAAAAATTTAAAATAGGCTAAAAAATGTTAGCTTATGAACATAAGCCGAAAACCGGGGTACGAAACAACTTAATTAATTTATTAGATCCATAAATAGATGCAAAATAAAATCTTCAAAAATGAGTGAAAAGCATGTAGCACAAACATTATTCTGAAACTGATAGCATGAACCTCATCCATAATTAATCACCAAACATGGTATAAGACCATTTTTTTTCGAAGAGATTGTATAAGTTTTTTGAAAATAGATGGATATAATTTTTTCTATGAACATATGCAAGAATAAGATAACCCAAAATATACTAGGCGCCAGATGCAACCTTGACGCAAATGGCATTGATCTTTGATCAACGTGGGATCTGTAAGCAATGGCTAAGACACACAACATCTCTTTATCTTCACCAAAGGCCTCTTGGTCTAACGGTATTTGAGTGACCCATCAACCTAAAGGTTGTTGGTTCAAGTCTTGTTAGAGACATGTGAGATATAATTTGTGAAATAAGTGGTGTATGTTGTAAAAAATTGTCGTCCTAAAACAAACATCTCTTTATCTTCAAATGTTTGGTCCCAGGTGATGACTTAGTGCCGTTTAAGCGAGTAGAAATGCTTTGCCCAACCTAATCTCTTAGGCGACAAACCTCAATATTCCTTCCAAGACAGGTTTTAACGAGGTCGTCCAGACCACGTTTTAGAATATATGGCCTTACCGCAATCAAGATTGTCTAACTCCTATAAAAGATATAATTGTTAGGGAAACTAAAATTCTTTATTGCTGGTTGTGTCTCCACCCAAATTAAAAACATCCACCATCCCTGCCATTTTTTCCGACCACCCTCTCACCACCATCCTCCACCCAAATTAAAAACATTCACCATCCCTGCCATTTTTTCCGACCATCCTCTCACCATCATCCTCCACCCAAATTAAAAACATCCACCATCCCTGCCATTTTTTCTGACCACCCTCTCACCACCATCCTCCGCCCAAATTAAAAACATCCACCATCCCTGCCATTTTTTCCGACCACCCTCCACCACCATCCCACCATCACAAACGACATAGTTCTCTACTCTCACCACTATCCTCCACCAAACCCAGATTTATTAAACATATGGAAGAAAGAAAGAAAAAAAAATGAAAGAAACCTGCCAACTTATCAGATAGATATCTCGCCGTGGCCACGAGTAAAAACCCAACGAAGATGAACTGTGAGCAGGCAACGGTGTAGCAACGAGCTTCGGCTCGTCGTTGAGCCTTCCACGTCGGACGGCGAGCTTCAATGAGGAGGCTGTACCGGGTGCTCTAATGTAACCTTCAAGATCGGATAAGCTTGAAAAAATAACAATAATTGGTGCAGGTCAATATAATAAGAAAACAAAACTTTGGACTAATTAATAAGTTAACTAGATGAGATTAATCAAATAGTTTATTAAAATCAACCGATGATAATATAGTTTACCCCGTTTAGAAATCATGCATCATTATCGAAACGACGACATACTTTATACTTTCTTCGTCTCAAACTTATTGTTCATATTTTTTTTTTGGGATGTATCAAAATATTTGTCCAATTTTCTTTTTAAGTAAAAACTAAAAAAATATATTGTAGGAATATTTTATTTGAGTGGATAGAAATTAAATTGGTTTAACTTTTATTAAACTTTGTAATTTTTAACTGCTAACAATAATTTTGAGACGGATAGACTATAAAAAAACAAAATAAAAATATAGACACGATTAGTTTAAAGATACGTTAGTGGTTGATTAATGTCCAAGTGTCTTACAACTCATGGTTAGACCTGTGTATACAATCATGCAGCCGCCACACCGACCATTATGATCGGTACATGAGCTCGCCATGCGTCGACTCATCTTTCGCCACGTATACTCTTATCTTTTTTTTGAAAATTGACTTTTATTGGGGAAATTCAAGGCACGACACTTAAATTGAAATAAACACTGCATTCTTCAAATTCGAACCCTTGTGGGTTGAAACCTTCATTGAAGGACTTTAAAATCGTACCGACAGGGCAGTGGTCCACAAAAGAGGACTTCTCGGTTTGATCACCCAAACCGGTACTACTCTCCACTAAGCACGCTTAACTAAATAAGACATGACCAGTGAACCACAAGCCCATTGGTACATATACTCTTATCTACTCAAGACAGTCACACTGTCCATTGCCAACTTTGATGGGCCTCTATGTCGCTAACATAGCCAATCGCATTCTTCCATTTCCAGCCAGAAATATTTTTATAATAAAATACAAATCTATACTACTTCATCGTCTTAAAATTATTGTCCACATTTCTCATTTAGGATATCTCAAAATAATTGTGCACTTTTGTTATTAAGTACAAATTAGAGAATTTAATGGAAGAATATTCCATTTTAGCGGTTGAAAATTAAAGTGCTCCCACTTTTATTAAACTTTATGTTTTCTCTCTCATGACAATAATTTTGAGACGGATGTAGTACTATATAATGCATTTAGGACTATTCTATAATTAGAAAGACTTAAAATTCAGCCTTTTACTTGCTTATTATGGAATGATATCAAAATTAATTTGTTAAGAAGCAGGTTGGTTGTTCAAACTAAAATTATTTGGCTTAACAATCTCTACCATATCTACTTATAAAGCATAAAAACAACTAAATGTGTAACCGAATAACTAAATAACGCAAATATAGTTACAGTTATCCGCCACCGCATCGCGCGTGTACCGTTCTAGTTGTCGATAAAAAATGCAGGCTCTTATAAAAATTATAAAACTAGTCTTTGATCAAAGGACTTGAAAGGGGTAAAAACTAAAAACAATGCCTTGATTGTATGAAGGCACCGTTTTTCTGTGTTCAAAGAAACTATGAAATCTAACATGTAACATAGATGGTACATTGTGGATCAAATTCATATAAAAATATTATTTGCTAAACTAGTTGCCGGCACAGACAATAACATCCAATCTCGACATAGTTGGATATGAGAAAGGTAAGATTTAAACAGCTACATCCTTACCTGAAAGTAAAGTACCCGAAGGTAAAAGTAGGATGTAGAAATTTTCTACAATTTTGCATCACTAAAGGGACCCCGTGCCTGTGATGGGTGCTAGGTTCTCGTGACCTGCATGGGACAGACATAGTCTTAAAAATGTTCTAAGTCTGAGTATAATGATTATCATACCTATCACCGCTACAACAACGTTACATAACCATTCAACACATCACCAAACCTTTCACCGAACATGTGTAGTTGTAATAGCCAAAGCAACCCCACACACATTTACATATCTTAATAAAATTGGCCGTTGGAGAGAGCTTTTTGTGCACCAGGTTAGGTGGATGTTATGTGACCAACAAACTAGTGCCAAACTACCATACCACGCATGGTGGTGGCAGATGGTTGTGCACCATGGGTGATGGTGTACAACATTACGCCATGTTTAAAATTAGTTTTACTCAAGTAAAATATAATATAAAAAGGATTCTTGGTGAAGAAAAAAGTTGTTGAAAAAATTTGAAAAGATTTTACAACAAACAAGAGATTTGGAAACATAATTTGGTTGAAAAACAAGTTGGAGAAATATATTTAATGTTGTCTTTTTATGAACTAAAACTTTTGATGTACAAAATAACCTGTTTGTTCATCAAAACATGTATCAATACATTTTGATGCACAAATATTATGTTTGTCTAGTGATATTTGGCATAAATTGGTGTTTTTTCACAAAATGTTTTTAACTGATTAATTATAAGGCTATGCGCAATTAGGGACGTCGCTCTAGGTCGACCGATCAGTCGTTCTTGGTCATGCCATTGTGGAGGTTTGGTCGTGCTTGGTTGTCGGACGAATAAAACCACAACTTGGTCGTTTTCTCGACCTAGTTCTTGTGCATGTTTCTAATGGAAATAATTGAGTTTTTCGCATAAAATTTGGGTTTTATGGCTCATATGTTTATTTGCCTTTTTTTATAATAGTAATCCAAGGTTCTAAATCCTTTGTGGTACCATATGATAATAAAATAAAATAAAACAAGAAGGTCCTTGCGGTGGATACTTGGTCGTCTGAAGGTCGTCGGAGAGAGAAACTGATGTAGTAAACAAAATCAAGGTTGTACGTGGTCACCATTGTGCATAGCCTAAGCAACCTTGCCCTTGCTTTAAATGCTTTTAAAAAGATGTATTTTATCAATTCATTTTTTTTAGGATTCCTACAAAGTTTGTGCTTTTAACGGGATCCTCACCCGTGAAACATATCGCAATATGAATAGATCAATCAACTAGATTATAGGGCAGTATGCCCGGAACCTGCAAGTGGGAGCCTATCTATTTTAGCTTTTAAAACTGCACCTTAACTGGAAGGAAATGAAAACAAAATCACCCATTTTTTTTTCTTTTTGAAAGGCACAAAATCACCCAGTTTAGATTAGGGTTTTGCTAATAGCAACCGGTTAGGGTTGTGGATTATATGATCATTTACAAATATTTTATAAGAAACTAATTCACCTAATGAGAATGAAGTATTTCTTTTTTATTACTCCCTCCGTCCCATAAGTGTCCACTTTGACTTTTTTGAGTCTTTTTTATTCAGTTTTGATCGTAAATATTTTTATTTGTGCTATATAATACTTGATGAAAATTTTACTAATGAAAGCTAAAATCAAGAATCACAGCCACACTAACAAACTACTAAAAGCAAGAATCACAGCCTACATAACCACTTCAAACATAGCATTTCCAACTAACACTTGCACCTGAATTTTACCTTTTGAATTGCACCTTAACCATCTAGCTACATTTCCTTATCACCTCCCCACCAAAACCACTAAACCAGCATCCACAGTGATTAAAGCAGGAAGGTGAAAGGCATCACTAGGCACCATAACCCTTCCAGTCAAGAGCTCTTCCAAGTAGCCTACATTTCCATCTTTAAAATGGCTTCAACTACTTGGAAACACATTCGTTGAGGGAAGTCCATCCATTACCTCCTTTAGCAGTGTATTGGGTGGACCAATCAGGTTCATCTTTCACTCCTCGCTATTTCACCCATCATACACTGCCCGCCCAAACCATATACCCTTCACAATGGGTTACTCTACATTATGGTACATTCTTATGAATTAGACCTCTCACTGATCCATCAATCCTACACAGTCCCATCCTAAGGCCAAACTGAATAGAACTGAGTCTCAAGTAAGTACAATCACACCATTAGAACTCCAAGGTACTAGATACAACCCCATTGTTATGGTTTGCAGATCAGACACTTTGATTCCTAGCATAGGAGATCAAACTGTGAAAACAGAATCTGTTGAACTTAATTCCAAACACCCCTTAACAGACAACCTTTATACAATATTTAACTGCACTTCCCAATCTTTACTAACTTGATCAACTACTTTTGATTTCTTTACTTTTAAACTTAGCAACTGCAGCTTTACACTTTCCATTATCCCATTCAGCAAACTTTTACAATCTCTCTTTTTGATTAAACAGCCTTTGGTTCCTTTCTTGCCAAATATAATAAACTGTTGTAGCAAGCACAAATATGTGCAGAACATTGTTGATGTTATTACCACATTTACCATTAGCAATTACTGAAACCACATTCGTCCAGTCCATATCCCAGTTCATCTTCCTGATCTTGTCTCTCATAGCCTTCCAAATTACCTCAGAGTATTGACATTTGAAGAATAAATGTTCATGTGAATCATTAACAGTTTCACACAAAGAACATTTAATCCCAGTTTGAGAATTCCATGCCATAACTCTATCTTATGTATTTAATCTGCCATGTAAGGATAACCATAGAGTGAATGTATGCCTAAGATTACATTTAGGAAACCAGACAACATCTTCCCGATTAACTTCATTACTTTCTTCTTAAAACAGCTCCCAAACACTTCTTATAGAGAATTTTTCTTCCTTATCATTCCTCCCCATCCATACAATTCTATTATCTATCTCCTCAGTAAATATAGGCACATTTATATTTCTTATCTGCTCAAATTGTTGCATCCATTCACTAGGCCATATCTAATTCCCATTGACAACACACTCAGGCACAATCAATCTTTCTGGAAATCTAGTTGCATATCACTTTTTAAAACTAATAAACTCACTCAAGGGGCCACAATCAATCCATTTATCATGCCATACATTTGTACTTCTACCATTCCCCATCTTATGCCAAACATTCCTTCTGATTTTGTTTCTAATACTTAGGATAGCTTTCCAAGTATCATTATCTGAATCCTCTGCATCAACCTCCCATATGCTCTTATTTTTAAGTTTTACCCAGTTTACCCATTTCACCCACAAGCTTTCTTTTTTACTTATTATATTCCATAGGTGTTTGCATAACAGTGCTTCATTCCAAGGACCAAGTTTCTTTATCCCTAAACCCCCTTGACTCTTTGGGGTACAAATAACCTTCCAAGCAACTTTTGCTGATCCTTTTTTTAATGTACCTTGACTCCATAGAAACCCTTTTAACACCTTTTCAATCTCTTTCACAGTTATTTTAGGAATCAGAAATACATAAGCCCAATAAATGTGCATTGACGTAAGTAGTGCAGCAATAAGTTGTAGTCTACCTGCATTAGATAGAGATTTATTTTTCGAGTCATTCACCTTACTTTTTACCCTCTCCACCAGCTGACTGCATTCAGAATCCCCAATATTCTTTGTTATTAGAGGCACACCTAAATATTTCATTGGTAATTTCCCAACAGCAAAAGGCATAACTTCCAAGATCTTTTGCTTTTCAATTTCAGACACACTACCAAAGAAAATTGTACTTTTTTTTTCATGTTTGGGACAAGACCAGATATAGCACTAAACTCCATAAGCCCATCTTTAAGTACTTCCACAGACTTATTTGATCTCGTCTTGTACCAATGTATCTTTCTTTTGAAAAATTAAGAACTAACTTATAAAAGGTTGAAGTGTTGAAGCCTAATTGAAGTCATATGTTCTCTAGCTTTGTCTTGGCAACAAATTGCTTTTGGCCATGTAACGATTTCCACATTTATACTAGCATTTTTTTATATACATATTTTTTTTGGGGGTTGTCTATGCAATACAAATACATTAAAAGCTAGTGTTTGCTTAATATTTCTACATATGAAATGTGGAGTTTTGTTGCTAGCCACCGCACAAAGAGACCATAAATATTTATTTTATAAATGGTTAAAAAATAAAGATCAAGGAAATTTTTGTGGTTTTTATTCAATGTGGGTTGGAAGGGCACCCATTCCCATTGATCAATTACAACAAGCAAAAGAGACTGAATTTAAATACGACTTGAAAGTAATTAAACCCTTCGGGCACATTAAAAAATATAGCGACCCAAAGGACCTCACACATTTAACAGAGAAACAAATTTGTACAATTTCTTCCAAAGGGATCGACATTGAAACTACTCGCTCGATCTTAGCTCATGCGTTGCTCCTGAACGACCCAAGAGCCTTAACTGCACCAGCTCTCAATACATACTGGTGGTAAAAGGCTGCAATCGCGGCTCCAATCATTGGTCCCACCCAGAATAACCACTGCACAAAGTTCACATAATTAGCCTTTCTACACTTTTGAAGTAAGAGGTGAATAACATAGATGATGTATAAATATAGTTAACTTACTTGGTCATCCCATGCTTTCTCTGTACCATACATGACTGCTGCACCAAAACTACGAGCAGGGTTGATCCCGGTTCCTGTGATTGGGATTGTGGCCAAGTGAACCATGAACACCGCAAATCCGATAGGAAGAGGTGCCAACACCTTCAATTAATTCAAACAATTGTTATGTTTATGTTATATATAAATAAGACAATACAACAATTGATTAGCTAGTATTCAAGTAACATAATTATATAAGTACTTACGGGGACGTGGGAATCGCGTGCATTTCTTTTAGGATCAGTAGCCGAAAAGACGGTGTAAACAAGAACAAAGGTACCAATGATTTCAGCACCTAATCCGGTGCCTTTACTGTAACCATCAGCAAGCTCATTAGCACCACCACCATAATTATGATAGTAAGTCTTTTGGAAAGCCTTAACAAGACCACAACCACAAATAGCACCCAAACATTGAGCCACAATGTACATAAATGCCCTTGGTAGTGTCACTTTCCTAGCCAAAAACAGCCCGAATGTAACAGCAGGGTTAATGTGTCCTCCTGAGATACCTGCAGTGCAATAAACAAGGACAAAAATCATGCCACCAAAAGCCCATGCGATACCAAGGATTCCAACACCACCACATTGGTCAGTGCTGTGGGTGGGGTCGACTTGGGACTTGTAACCGATGACAGTCAAGACAGTGATGTAAAGGAACAACAGTGTGGCAACGAACTCGGCTATTATGGCTCGGTAAAAAGACCATTTGGTGAGTTCTTCGGGGTCGAAAACGGGAGAAGGTGGAGGGTCTTGGTAGTCTTTAGCACCGTAGTGATCATGTCCACCAACCTCTACGTCTTTGCTCATTTTCTTGCTCTTTACTTTGTTGTTGTTTGTGTGTAAGAGAATGTGTATGAGAGTGAGAGAGATTGGAGTGTTTGTTGATGTGAAGAGTGGATAACAAGTGGTGCTATTTATACTAGGAGATGTTGTATTGTTAGAACATGAAGTCATCTGTCCATCTCATGATCAGCATATACTCTATGGTACACGTTTTTGTATTTTACTACGTACTTTATAAGATTTGTATGTAATCTAAATTAGACTAAATAAACATGTAATTAAACCTTTACCATTAATAAACTTTTTGGTTGCTCGATCAGCTAGTATCAAACTTTGTGACAAATGTAATTAGTAATTTAGGTTTATCAATTGTATTTTCTAGCTAGAAAACACATGCACATACATTTAAAACTGTAAGTAAACCACAATTAACGAATGACCATTATATTTCAGTAATCGGGTTTATGTCATCAGCTAATTTACGTCATATAGACGGCCCTTTCTTAGTATTTGCATGACTACTTTTTTGTACTGATTTTATAACAACAAAGTCGATATCGATTCCTGACTATATTAAACGTTTTAAATAAGATTCGTGCTCATTCATCCAATATTTTGCTAGCAACATTTTCGTGTAACGTTTTAAAAATGGGACCCTTAACGAACTAATCAATGTTAGCCACCACCGTCCATTTGCATTTTCTCATTTTCTAACCACTAATATTTTGCCACCTGGATTCCACTAGCCAATCAGTGTTTAGAGTCGGTAAGAATTAATTTTTTTTTGCTAACCCAAATAATTTGTGGCATATCATAGATCAGTCATGCGTCAGATATATCGGTTTATTACCAAAAATGGACTAACCACCACGAACGTTCTAATGTCTTTGAAGAGGTAGGCAAATAAATTCTGGCTCTAATCATATCTTGAGCCTAATTACGTACCTAACCAATTATTTTTAATTTGTATATATGTGGTCTTAAAAGAAAACAACTATGAACTAGCTTAAAAAGGGTTGAACTTGAACTGTAATTGAAGCCTTATTGATCAGGAATATAGGCGCATAACGCGAAAATAAACTTTTATAAATCTTATTGTGTACTAACTCTGATACACAAGTACGACGATGAAATCTCTAGGGATGAATCTCTGAGAAAAGTAAAGACTCTAAGACACAATTCTGTTAATACTTCAAAGTTTAAATTACTATTAAAACAAACTATCTTTATAGTGAAAATATAAATTGGGGAAAGGTAATATTTTATTATTTTTCACTAAACCTCCAAGTTAAAGTAATTAAAAGTTATCCTTCCAAAAGTTTAATTGCGCGTATATTCAACTTAAACTTATAATTGCATGTATATTATATTCTCCAAAAAGCTAAAAAATTTCATATATATCCAATTTAAACTTATAATTACATATATTTTGTCCTAAACCTAATAGATGTCATTTATCAAAATAACTATTGAATATAAATTTATAACTCTAAAATACATGACAATTATAATTATAGAGAAAGATTAAAAATATTTTTTCTTTATTTACAAACTTATTCGTAGTAATAAACTTTGTAAAAATACTTTATCTATTATAGATATATAACAATCATGATATTTATGATAAATTTATTTTATGTATTGTATTATATATAAGATAAGGTGATTTTTTTGTGAAGTTAAATATTGTTATGATATATTGTTTTCGGTCATCTAGTTCATTTTAAAACCCGGGACATCATACATTTGAAAAAAATAATGTTTTTTTTAGCTATTTATAAAATTATAATTATCAAATTTAGAGTTTTAAATTATGTTAAATAATTACTTTTTTATATATGACATATTAAAGGTTTATAAAGGACATATATGCAATTACATTAGATTTGATATGTATGCTTTTATTAGTTTAATTTGAATATATATGCAATTTTTTAGCTTTTAAAGGAATATATATGCAATTATAAATTTAAGTTGGATATATACGCGTTTTTGAGCTTTTAAAAGAGAATTTTTATAAAAAGTTGCTCCATTATACACACTTTCTCACCCAAGTGACTCAAACGTGACTCTTTGAGTTTTTATGTTTTTACAAAAAAAATAAAAATAAGCTTACCATGTTGTTGTACTTTTTTTACTCTCTTTCTTACTATTCACACCCCATAGCCGACTAAAGCCTCGACATCTCTAATCTTGTTATATTTACTTTTTGAATATCATACCGTTCAATCAAGAATACCTTCCTTTTTAATTTGAGATCGATTTCGACATGGTTTTGAGTTGTATTTTGAAAACCCGAAATGAAATAGATAACCCACGAATTTCTGCGATACCTTGGCGACTCTACGCGATATGATAATATTTGTTAGTTTTCCCTATCCATTTTCAATGGCGTCTGAGTAAACTATCACGTCAATCTCATCACACATGTGATATATTGCGATGCTCGCGATAAACAATCAAAATTTAAATGTGAAACATCGATAGGATACAAGTACCTACAATATTAAATTAACACATTTTTATTACATGATTTTGCATTCTCTTTCCCTATAAATAGAGTAGTTTACTGCTACTCAACCTGGTACATCCTTTTTAGTTACTACGTAGTATATGTTTATGTATCTTGTCATTATAAACCTTTTCCCTTACCAATTCAATGTATCCAATGCAGACGCCACATCTCAAATGTTACTAATATGCTATCTACATGTAATAAATTTCGGGGCTACAAAGTCAGACTATCGAACCGATTTAAACACAAGTCTTCATCACTTAATGTTGAACAATGCAAACTCTTCATCTTGTTGCTCCACAAGTCTTGATCACTCTATGTCGTGTGCGCTGGAGTCGTCATTTCATGAAAGGCAATATTTGTGTTTTTTCAGAGAGGCATGGTGTGGGGTAACTGTTGTTTCGAAAAATCTCCCCAATGTTTGTTAGGAAGCACTATTGAGACTGTGTCGGCGCTTAGAGTCCATGTGTAAAAGGACTCTTCTTACGTGAGACGACATTGTCTTGATGCTCCTCCCTTAGTGAGATAATTTTGTACGATAACCTCTGGCATGCAATTTGCCAGGACGACAAGCTGCACTGAAAGAACTAATAGTTCATCACTGAAAATAGTTCTTCCTCTAATTCATATTTGTAATATTTCTTTGATTAAGATTAACTTTATAATAGCAATGGTGTTGTATTTAATTTCAGAAGCTCTTTGATTTAATTGTGCATACAAATAATCATATTTTTGTTAAAATTTCAAGCTATTGCACACAAATCACTTGCCTATCTATCTTGAGAGGCTAAAAAACAAGTATTGGGTAAAATGATGTCGATCAGTCTATAACGTATACTAAAGGCAATTTAGTTAAAATTGTCAGTAGCGATATAAAGACCCGAGTTTACCCAAAACAAATGTATATGAAGACCTGAGCTTACAAAAAAAAAAAAAAAATGATAATAAAATAAAATAAAGTAAAAAAAAAAAAAAAAATACATCATGCAATTTCATTCTATCCAATATTTGTACTGTTATAGGTCTAGATCACGCCAAACTAGGTATATCATTTTAGTGAAGATAACAAGTTTGACCATTTGAAGTGCCAGACTTGTGTTAAATCTAACAACATGGGAAGGTTAAGACTTCCTCTTTATTGAATCTATAATCAATTTCAGTGAGCAGGTGCCGGTAGTGGAGTTTTTATTTTAAAAGATTTCTTAAAATGTAAAAATAAAGATTTTAAACTATGTTCATTTGGTGTTGTCGAATGTAAAAATTATGTATTAATGAAGTTTTACATGTGTTATGCCAAACATGTGTGTATTCATCGTAAAAATACCATATAAATTACAATGGGTAATTACATTGCAAGAATCATAAATCAATTAAAGTACAATACATTAAAACATCTAGATCAAAAGTTACATTGTTTGAAATATAAAAGATACAAAATATTGTGGTATGATAGCGAACATGAATTCTTTAGACAGTTTAACAACATGCTAAAGGTTGGCCATTGTTCGAAAGCAAGATCACTATATGCCATTAATGGTTATGACCAGGGTATGGCAAAAGTGGTAGCTCTAGTTGACCATCAGGTGGCTTTCATCACCAAAGCTTCACGACGTAAAGTGATGAGAGTTTCAAGTGAGGTGGTTGACTCAAACTGGAGTGAAGTGATGATGGCCTTGACATGTGAGGTTAATAGAGAGAGAATGTATACAATAAAGGAACTGTTGATAGGTATTTATAGGAAACAAAATTAACGCAAATATAGTATATATGATGCGATGTCCTACAACTCATTTTACCATAACTCCATTTGTATGTATATATCATCATCTACCTTAAAACAACTAGCTTTGCAAAAAGGATTAAAGAGAGGCTACACTTAACTACAACCCCTTTCAAGGTATGTCGCCATGTTTCCTAGGACTCCCAGATATGCAAAAAAGACGCAAAGAAATAAAATGGAAGAGAAAACCCTTAATTTAGGAGTTGGACGAAGCAACGATGCTATAGGTTAACGGCATGAGGTGATCATGTTTTTATTTATTTATTTATTTTTTATTGCACTTGGGATTGGAAAATAAGGAATGATTTTGAGGGGAACGAAATAAGAGATGGCCTGTAGAGGTCCACATGACTTTAACGTATATACGTGAAAAGAATATCAGAAAGATTTATCGGGAAAGTAAAGCATCTAACATATTTGTATCATTAAATATCGCAAATGTATCGCGGCTGTTGTTTATTTGACACATATCGAGTCTCGCATCAATCAGTAACCAGAATCTATAAACATTTGCATGTATCGAATTCTATCATTTGTTATATTGTTTAAATTGTATTTATCATTTTCTATCATTAATTTGGAATTGTAGTTTCTCATGTGAACAGTGTGCACATGGAGAGAGAAATTATAATCTTGGTATTTTGTATTTTGAAGCATGTAAATTAAAAAATGCACTTTTTAAACATTTGAGTTAGAAGATATACATAATGAAACACATTTCATCAAATTTACGTACTAAAATAACTCATAATCATAAAAGTCACGACACAAAATAAAATCACATTTAACCCATAGGATATATAGAACTTTTACATTTTTTACGCCTTCGAAATCCAAACTTTCAAATTTAGGAATTTCCATGATATTACCACTCTTTTTCTTTTCCGTTATTAAAGTTGAAACTTCCTTACTAATTGTGTCGATTTAAATATCATACAGAGTATAACACCCGACATTTTAATATGTCTTATGAACTTCTGATCTCGAACATAACGTAAGTATTTGAACCTTAATATTTAAAAACTACAAGTTTCCTAATCTAGAATGTATGATACATATAAGTTCGACACAACCTTAGTTTATATTATTATTATTATTATTATTATTATTATTATTATTATTACTCGGTACAATATTTAGTTACTAGCTAATATAATCACATGTCCACAAGTATATTAAGGGACCGAAATTAATAACAAAGTGTACACAACTTTTAACGCGAATAAAGATCGGATATATTTGAAAGTTTGAAATGAAGCTTGGTCTCTTTTGACTTCCCCTTTGTTCGGCAGTACATGCATCTATATCTTCCACCTTTCTCTCATTTTACAACCATATATCACATTCACAGAATTACACATATAAAACCCTAGTTCAACAAGTGACGGCACAATTTATTTTTCTTCTATTTCGATCACAAGAAAGGTGGTACGAGGCTTAAGAAGGGTGGTTGTTGATCGTGGTCCTTTTTAGTTCGAGTTGGTGGTGACTGGTCGTAGTATATTCTGTGGTTCGAGGAGTGTTGCTGTGATCGCGAGGGTGTTGCTTCTTTGGAATTCGGATGAGTTTGTGTCCTTGTGATCTTTATTCTGTTCCATACGTTCGCAAACAGGGTAACCATATCAAACCTTGTTCGATTCTTTCGTTTTGATCTATAAGTACACGTATGAAACATGTCCTGGGTAACTAAAATGGATCGAATATTCTACATGCATGTATACGTATGATATATCTCACATGAAATAATAAGAATCGACTAGTATGCATGCATGTTTTAATGATTTGATAACTCACATTAAATGATAATGAGTAAAATGATATGTCACATAAAATAACGATTTAGACCTCTTATATAATCCACTTATATTCGGTATCGTTTCGACATGGGTTATGATTTTCTTATACGTACGAAATGAACTATCTTTGTTCAACCCATAATATATGATACAAAAATTATAACGAGCTCAATGAGAGGATAAACAACATGCATGATTCTTTGGATTTCAAATCGGAAATAAGAAATAAAAGAGAGTCACGATTTCGTTTTTAATCTGATACTCGAACTTAAATATGTTTGAACTTAAATCTTTAACTAGTTAAAGTGAGAATAGTGCATGCATGTGGTTTCGGCTTTATTTTCGAATCGAAAGATATATAAAATACAGATGTCACGAAGTTGTTTTGTTTCGAAATAAATGAAAAGTTTGGTTTTGTAAAGTGAGAACAGTATAAAGGGTGTGTTTCACTTTATTATTTCTATGCGTGTATGTGAGTGTGTCGTATATTTATATATAGGTCGTGTGTATATGAGTGAAGTAAAACGATGTCAGTTTATAAATAAGTCTCACATGATTTAGTAAAACCTTGGGTCGTCATGGCATAAATATTAATATCGCGGGTACGTTAGTAAATTATATAAAATTTATAACGGCGGGGTCTAAAATTATTATCTTAATATAAATATATAAAATAAACTTTAAAATAATTTTATATGACCTTTTAATATTTAATTTTGGTAATTTATATTTTCGACTAATGTTCTGAAAGGCTCAAGGCGCACTAAGGCGCTAAGGGGGTCAAAGAGTCTCGAGTCGAGGCGCAAACCAAGGCACGAGATTCATAAATATGAGGCGCACTATACATTTAGGTTTTTTTATAACATATGTAACAACTTATGCAGCTTAAATTACACAAAAATATCAATATTCAATGCATAATGTCATTTAATAGTTATTACATCTAACAAAGCTTGCATTTAAACCTAAAATATCAAGCAAGCAACATATCAGAATCCAATGTTTTAAAAATCGCGCCTAGGGCGCGCCTACTCCCTAAATCCCACGAGGCTCTAGCCTTTTCGATTTTTTTAAATCAAGGCTCACGACATGCATGAATCCCATAAAAATCGCAGCGCCTTGGGGATTTTTGCGCTTTAGCGCCTTGGGGATTTGTGTGCCTAGAAGATGTAATGGGGTTTTGGCCTTTTTTTCTTAGTAGTAAGATACATTTTGGGCTAACATGTTATATACATTTGACCCTTTAAATTATAAAGTATCTAATAACCCTAATATTTTAGAAAATAACTAAAACACACAATCAACAAAGAATTATGTTTTTTTTGTAATCTAATGTCTAAGAATAGTAGCTTATTAACAGATACAAATGTTGTTTCTTTAGTGTTAAGTGTTACCAAACAACTATAGATTTTTTGTTGTTGATAATTTGATACATGGTAATTTGTTAAATTTTATAAGTCATAAACTCACATATTGTAATGTATATTTAGGAATTTAGGGTAGTTCATGGATTTTGATATACTGCTTGCTTAATATTTTGGGTTTAAATGCAACCTTTGTTAGATGTAATAACTAATAAGTGGCATTATGCATTGAATATTGATATTTTTGTGTTATTTAAGCTGCATAAGTTGTCACATATGTTATAAAAAAAACCAAAATGTATAATGCGCCTCATATTTATGAATCCCGCGCCTTGGTTTGCGTCTCGACTCGAGGCTCTTTGACCTCCTTTGCGCCTTAGTGCGCCTTGAGCCTTTCAGAACATTGTCAGAATCCATGAACTACCCTAAATACCTGAATATACATTACAATATATGAGTTTATGACTTATAAAATTTGACAAATTACCATGTATCTCTATTAACTATCAACAGCAACAAATCTATAGTTGGTTGGTAACACTTAACACTAAAGAAACAACATTTGTGTTTGTTAATAAGCTACTATTCTTAAACATTAGATTACAAAAAATATATATGTCTTTATTGATTGTGTGTTTTAGTTATTTTCTAAAATATTAGGGTTATTAGATACTTTATAACTTAAAGGGCATAATGTATATAACATGTAAGTCCAAAATGTATCTTACTATTATGAAAAAAAGGCCAAAACCCCGTTACATCTTCTAGGCGCAAAAATCCCCAAGGCGCAAAAGCGCAAAAATCCCTAAGGCGCTATGATTTTTACGGGATTCATGCATGTCGTGAGCCTCGATCTAAAAAAATCCCAAAGGCTGGAGCCTCGTGGGATTTAGGGAGTAGGCGCGCCTTAGGCGCGCTTTTTAAAACATTGTTTTGGACCTTAAACTTTATGATATTGACACTTTAGACCCTAAAGTATTACAAATGGCCATTTTAGCATTTAAACATATTTAATTGTTAATTGTATTCTAAATAGTTAAACTTACTAATTCGAGAAACCTACTAAAAATAGAAAGTTACTTAAAATGGTTAAAGTTACATATAGAGGAACCTTACTTAAGAATGAAAGTTACTATTTTTGGGAAGTTACTCTATTTGGCAAGTTACTAAAAATGGAAGTTTCTAAAAACATAAACAAATGTAAAAGGAGTAATCTGATTTAAAATGAGCTTATAAGTAATAAGACGATCATTAATTCGTGTATATTCGCTGAAGAAGGAGTAACTTTCGATCCGTATGTTTCTGATATGGTTTCATTTGCGGTTTAAGGTACATATATTCTTCCCTTTTCAGTAGGGACTTCTCATGACTTTCTTGATCCTTGACACTGTTATGATTCCCTTTCGATATGCCATTGCTATGATCCCTTTGTTATGATATTTGATATGAGCTTCTGATATGATCCTTCTGATATGAGCTTTGATATAACTCGTTTGATATGATTCGTTTGATATGATTCAGTTCAGTTTGCTATGTTCTGTTGGATATGATATGATGATTCGATATGATATGATATGATTTGTTCTGTTCTGATACCCGAGTTTTTATTCTACTCATGGAAGTACCATGGGCGTGTCATTGAAGCACCAATGGCATGACACTTTCTGTGGAGGTGTGATTGATCCACGGCGTCCCCATTTTGATATGATATGATATGATTATGAGTACTCTTGGCCATTATACGTGTATATACTTGTCATGTAGGACGGGGCGTATGGATGCATCCTAGGTATTCTGTTCTGTGTAGGGTGAATGTGAGTGTGTGCTTACACTTCTTCACGTTGGAGCTAGCTACTCCATTTGGTACTTAGAGGTCTCCCCTCTTTGTACAACTTATGATTTGACGGATATATGATTATGTGATTAGACCTATTCGAGTGTCTCTGGTAGGTCGGCTCGTGGCTTTCCTTTATTTCTTTTGTCCATTCGAGTGTCTCTGGTGGACAAGCCTTTGTTGATACGTGCTCTTAATTCTCTTATGATTTTTTTTATGCTTGATATATCTATGATGCTCCGTTTCGTTTGACTTATGATATTCGTTCAGTTGTTCGTTGATCTCTTATGCATTTGACAGATGACTTTCTCTTTCAACAGGAGTTTATGCTTTCCGTTTCATATGCTTATTTACATTTCGATTATCCATTTGTTTTGCTATATATCTGTTCACTGAGCTTTTTAAGCTCAGCCGCATTTCTTTTCCTGCGGCAGGTTTTAGGTTGGAAGCTGGGTTTGGGTGAAGAGTGCATAGGAGCGTTAGTAGACTACCCGGATGTTTAGAAGCCCATTCACATCTGGATTAGACTTGGATTTGGATTCGATTAGATTTCTGTTTGGATTTGTATTTCATCTTGTATAGAGTTAGCATTTCTTTTGTAACCTTAAAATACCTTTGTAACTCTATGTTTATAAGTCTTCCGCTTGCGTTTGTATGTTCTGATTTGGCACCATAATGTGACATTTTGACCCTTACCGGGTTGGGGTATTACACAGAGTTTCATCTTCACCATTATGAAATTCTTTTGTCCACTCAACACTATCACCAGCTTTTCCACAGGTACCCTTTCTTCTGCATTACTTTCAACTTTTGGCACTTAAGGTTTTTTTTAAGTGATATCATTGCAATTTGTTTCCTTCTCGAGAAAAAGGTATAGAATTCGTCGAAGATCATATAAACCCTTAACCTCACGGGCATGGATACACCTACCCACCAGGTAGTTTACCCGGTGTGATGGTATTCCCAATAATATTTGCATTGAGCAGTGCTATATGCTCACATAAATTTTACATAAAAAGATTCACATAAACTACTTGTGTATACTCCGTATTAATTACCAATTAATTATGAAGTTCTCGCTTGTTAATCAATTGGTTAAAAAGAAAGCGAAACTTTGTAAATATTAAGATGTGGGTTGGAAAAGCACCCGTTAATCAATTACAACAAGCAAAAGAGACTGGTATTGAAAAGGACTTGAACGTAAATCCTTTAGGCACATTATAAAAACCAAGCAACCCAAAGGATTTCACGCATTTAAGAGAGAAACAAATTTGTACAACTTTTTCCAAAGGGATCGACATTAAAACAACTCGATCATAGCTTAGGCGTTGCTCCTGAACGATCCAAGAGCTTTAACCGCACCTGCTCTCAATACATACTGGTGGTAGAAGGCTGCAACCGCAGCTCCAATCATTGGTCCTACCCAGAATAACCACTGCCCAAAATCACATAATTAGCCATTTTCAACTAGTGACATAAAATTGGATTGAACACATCATGTATAATAAATATAACTTACGTGATCAGCCCATGCTTTCTCGGTACCATACATGACAGCAGCACCAAAACTACGAGCCGGGTTGATTCCAGTTCCAGTGATTGGGATTGTGGCCAAGTGAACCATGAACACCGCAAATCCGATAGGAAGAGGCGCCAAAACCTTCAATTATTAATTTAAAGAGTTGTTAATATATGTACAAAAGATAACAAGACAACAATTTCCTAGTACCATAAATATTAAGTAGTACTTACGGGGACATGGGAATCACGTGCATTTCTCTTAGGGTCGGTAGCCGAGAAAACGGTGTATACGAGCACAAAGGTACCAATGATTTCAGCACCCAAGCCAGTGCCTTTACTGTAACCATCAGCAAGCTCATTGGCCCCACCACCATAATTATGATAGTAAGTCTTTTGGAAAGCCTTAACAAGACCACAACCACAAATAGCACCCAAACATTGAGCCACAATGTACATAAATGCCCTTGGTAGTGTTACTTTGCTAGCCAAAAACAGCCCGAATGTAACAGCAGGGTTAATGTGTCCTCCTGAAATACCTGCAGTGCAATAAACAAGGACAAAAATCATGCCCCCAAAGGCCCATGCGATACCAAGGATTCCAACACCACCACATTGGTCAGTGCTGTGGGCGGGGTCGACTTGGGACTTGTAACCGATGACAGTCAAGACAGTGATGTAAAGGAACAACAATGTGGCAATGAACTCGGCTATTATGGCTCGGTAAAAAGACCATTTGCTGAGTTCTTCGGGGTCGAAAAGGGGAGAAGGTGGAGGGTCTTGGTAGTCTTTAGCACCGTAGTGATCATGTCCACCAACCTCAACGTCTTTGCTCATTTTCTAGCTAGCTCTTTTATTGTTGTTATTTGTGTGTGGAAGAATGTGTTATAAGAGTACGTGAGAGATTGGAGTGTTTGTTGACGAGAAGTGTGGATAACAAGTGGTGCTATTTATACAAGGAATTGTTGTGTTGTTGTAACATGAAGTATTATTTTTTCCTGGCACCATCTCATCAGCGTATATCGGCTATGTTTGGCATGGAGCTTTTTGAGGCGATAAGCAGTGAACAATGAGCTTTTGACTTTTATTATTCATTTGGCAAAGTAGCGGTTAGCTTTGCGATTTTTTAGGAATGCTCATTTTTCAAATGCTTTCTTAAGAAGCTGTGAGCGGTGGGCCGTGAGTTGTTGCTACTGCTCATAGCTCACTGATACTGCTTACTGTTACTTTTACCAAACACACTCACTATATGGTACTACTACGTATATGTTTTTGTTAAATATTACTTGCAACATCTATGTATAATCTAAATTGTGCATGATTGAACTTCATCCAATAAGGATGACAATCTTTACTATCAATACATTTCTTGGTTATTCTGCTAGCTAGAAATCACAAGCATAGCCATAAACATCTAACTAAAACTACACAGACCATAAATTAGCGAGTGACCAAATTAATTCGGAATCTGTTTCTTTGTTCGTATTGATGTGATCATCTGTTCTATTTAGTATTGAATGCTATCATCGCAATGGTTTACTGATCAACATTATACTTATATTGTTCCTCAACAAAAAGGTTTGAGCTTTACTGATATGGCCAGGTTTTTAGTACTGAAAACACAACCAAATCATATTTTTTTACGCTCATAACTCATTCACCCAATATTTTCCTTGCAAAATTTCGTGTACCGTTTTAAAAAAGGGACCCTTAATTAACGAACTAATCAATGTCACCCACCACCGTCCATTTGCATTTTCTCATCTTCTAAGTTCTAACCACTAATATTCCACTAGCCATTTAGTGTTTAATTAAAGTTGGTAAGGATTATTTTTTTTGCTAACCCAGGCACCCAGCCAATCATCTTCAAACGAAAATAATTTGTGGCTATCATAGAGTCATGCGTCAGATATATAAGAAAATGGATTAATTAAGGGTTATACTATAAAAACAGGGGACAAGGGTGGCAGGCCCTTTGTCTCCCCTATTTGTCCCCTATTTTTTTCAGCTCAGCCAAGTTTTTGTCAGTTTCTGTTCCGTATTTTTGACAGTTTTAAGCATTTGACATATTAAACTTTATATTTTCTGTTCCGCACTTTCAGGTTTATAGCTTTTTGATATAAACAAAATTATAAAAATAAAAAAAAATAAAAAAGGGGGGGGGGGGTTCAATATAAAAAAACTACCCCGTCCTTATAACTGCCAATTAACCATTTACAGGTCAACGTTCTATTGCTTTTTTAGGGAAAATTACACAGATAGGTAACGAACTTTGAAAAATTTTCAATGTTAGGTAACGAATTTTCTAAAATATTAATATAACATACGAAACTTGTTGAAACCGTTAAAGTTATGCAACATACGCTACTTTTGCAATTGGTAACCGGTGCAACCGGTTACTATTCTAAAATGCATGCTTAGAGAGGTAAAATGACAAAGTTACCCTCATCTTCTATCTCTTCATATATACAACTCCACCTCACCATTATTTCTAACAACTTCTTTAAAATTCCAACAAAATCAAAAGAAAATTTTAACACAAAATCAAAATTATAACATAAAATGTTATAACAAACAAATATTGTCTTCAAGAACATCCATTAATTTCATGTGTGTCATATTTACAAGATTGAAAGCTCCGTTAATATCAAAGACAATCCAAATTAGAGTCAATAAAACAAATATTGCTTCATCACAACTGTTCACAACTTAAGGCCATCTTGGTATGGCTTCCAGAGCTATTTTACACTTAAAATCCACTATTATGTGTAACTAAAAACCAAATCCTCATTTTATAAGGCTAGATACTGCGCTCATATGTCTTCTTAGTTTTATAACCCTTTGTCACTTGTCTTCAAGAACATCGATTAATATTTCAATTAATACATCCAAACACCCCTAAGCAGCAGCAACAACAACAGACAAACCCCATATCACAACCACCATCAATACGCCACCAAACCCAAATCATCACCAATTCACCACCATCAGTCCGCCACCAAATCCAGATCATCACCATCATCAGTCTGCCACCAAACACCCACCCCCACGACATCAGTCCATCACCATCAACACCACCAAATCGCCACCATCTCCATCATTCGTGGGTTGCTAGTGAAGAAGAAAGAAAGTGATTGTTTGTTGCTGGGTTTCGGTTTAAAGATCAAGTTAAGGGTCTTGGGTAATTTTTTTTTAATCAGATCTTGTTTATCTTGTTTATTGTGAAAGGTGTAGATAATGGGTTTTCTTTAAATCTTTATACATGTGTAGATAATGATTCCAGATTTCTATGGTTGACTTTTAGAAAAATAAGGAGGAGAGATGTGTATGTGATATTAAAAGGGTATAATGAAAGAGATGATGAAATGACAATTATACCCTCGTTTATCTGACGTCACATGTGGGCCCTATAAGCTTAAACGGTAATATGGTCTAACATTAGCGGTTTCAACAAGTTTCATTGGTTATATTAGTATTTTTGAGAGTTCGTTACCTAACATTAGAAATTTTTCAAAGTTTGTTACCTATCTATGTAATTTTCCCGCTTTTTTATGAGGTTTTTAGGTTTAAACCACTACTACATAATTGCAATATAGTGATGAAACGTGTCGAATGGTTGAATTACTATATCTTGAAGTTAATTTGTACATACGTAGTGTCAAAAAAAGAGTACGCTAAAATTCCGTCAAAGTACCGAGTTAATAGGTGAACTAAGGCTAGTAGGCAAAGAAGCAATTTTTTCACCAAACACCACGTCAGCTTTCTCTCTCCTCTCACTCTCGTTCACCTCACTTCACCATTTAATGGGCAAGGGAAACCCATTTTCAGCATATATTTTTTTTTTATTATTATTTTTAATACAAACAAGTTATAAAAACCAATCCATTAGTTAAAATATCTGTTGCCTCATGTAAGGTGGGTTCCCAGTTTTGATTCAACAATATCTTGGAGCTCTTGATGTTACCATGTATGAAGTTGTTACCTTCATCATCCAAGACTTTCATTCACCTCATACTTGTATATGAGGTATCCCTTACTGCATACTTTCATTTTTGTGTTATTATCTAATTCTTCGAAATCACCATCGCCATCGGCCAGCTCCTCGGAAGCAACCTTAAACAGAGTTGCGATATTTTTATGTATGTGAAAGAATGAGATATGCGACTCGTTGAGCGAAACTCTGGGTTTGTATATCTCCGTGCAACAACAGGGATGGACTGTCCAGATTGGGTCATCAATCATATTGAATTCCATTTTTGGGGCTGATCAAATTAAACAAGGTTGACTTGAAGGAATTAAGACTGAAAATATGGAAATGAATGTGATGGAAGAGGATAATGGAAGACAAAGTAGCAAAAATTATTGAGATTAAATGAAATGGTGGGGCCCGATTTCCTTGGTATCCGGTTGGTTGTCAGACCACCAAATATGGTTTTGGAATTCGTGAATCGTGCGTGAGCATGCATGTTGGGCAAGGAATCTCGCGCGTGAAGTGGGGGGGGGGGGGGGAAGGTGAAACCTTCACCTCCTTGCATACTAGCCTAAGGTGCTGTTTGTTTTTTAGGAGGCTCTGAATTTGAACCGCACATTTGAATCTGAATCTGAATCTAAAACGTAAATGTATGAATCTGAATCTAACAAAAAAGAACAAATACAAGAGGTTGGGAGAGAATGGGAATCTGAATCTGAAACGTAAATGTCTGAATCTGAGGCTCTGATTTTATTTATTTATTTTGTCAACAAGAGGCATTAAGATACCCTTCTCAAGTCTGAACCATTATAATGTTTTTAGGTCTGACCGCGTCTGAACGAAAAGAAAAAAAACAAACGGTCTGACCGCCCAAAATGTCTGACCGATTAAGAGGTTTGGCTCATTAAGAGCGTGTTAAGACATTTTAAGAAAAAACAAACACCACCTAAGTCATGTCTCTCTTTTTGTCATAAAGTTTCAATTTTGTTTCCAAATTCCATATATGAACACATGATATTTTTCAAATACAACACTTTAAAAGTGATGTGGTATTATTGCTTAGCCCGTTGCAATGAAAATATGCATAGGCATGCTAGATAAATGGGGTAAGCCCTATATAAATAATGTAAATTGACCTGCATAATATAACATCATAACAACACCCCCTTAGTTAGAGCGGGGCAAACACTCAATGACTCAAACTAACGAGAAACTCGTCAATAGCACATACGGCAAGCCTTTGGTGAAAAGATCTGCTTACGATAACGTGGGGTAAAGAAAAACACGAACGTGATCTAGCTACTACAACTTGATACTGAACAAATTGGATGTTAAAGTCTATGTGTTTCGTGTGTTGATGTTGCACATGATTAGATGATAGATGAAGATAACTAACATTATCAAAATACACAAGAGTAGACTGAGTAGTGATGTGCATTGATTGCGAAGCAAGCTTTACAACTCCCAAGGCAGTATACCTAATTGATGTATTATAGTTAAGGTAAGTCTGGGGCATTGATTGTTCTCTTGGGGATTAGTGAGGTAGGTTCGTAAAGTATGGCGAAATGATCTAAAGGAACTAAAGAGGATTCTTTTTAATACTTATGCATATTTTAATAGAAAGCAAGTAAAATATCAGGGTTTTGGAGATTTGATTGTAAAACTTATATTAACCTAAGTAAATTAAATTGCAAGAAAAGTAAATTTGTGAAACTTGTATGATGAAAAAACGTATTTACTTAGGGTGCACTACTTCTTATTATTATCTAGTATATCTAATGAATCTATCACGTGTTGATTGATGATTATGAAGGATATTTGTATATTAGTGTAGTGCCTTGGTCCAACTCCTACACCCTATAGCAACTAGCTTAGTGCCAAGGTCGTCCAACTCCTATAACTAATCACTATGCATTATCTATCCAACCTGTTAATTTCTCACAATCCAACACCGCTCTATGGTCACTACGTGTTGCACACAAAATTGATCAAAGAACCCTCAGTGACTCAGCTAGGCCAATAATCTAGGCAAATTTTGAGGTTTATGTGGTTCTTAGTACAACTATTAACAGTTATCTCACAATCGTGACTATTGAAGATACAACCAATTCACAAATAATATATAAGTATAAAGCCAACAAGAAATCAGTAAATACAGGTAAATAATACTAAGTTTCATGCAATACTAGAAATCAGTAAATACTGTGGAAAACTAGAAGGGGGGTTGAATAGTTTTACCGGTTTTTCGTTTAATTATCTTTTGAAACTTTTTGTTTAATCAAAGATATAAACTCAAAGACAATATATAACATGCAAGTATAAAGAAAGAAACGATCAAAACACAACACGAGTATTTATCGTGGTTCGGCTACAAGGACTCTTTTTCCTTGCCCTACGTCCACGCCCCGAGTATCCAACTCGAGAGTTTCTTTCACTAGTCAACAAGCTCCTTTCACTGGCGGATAAAACCTTAAACGTCGCTTACACGATTACCGACACTAAGCTAGATGTCGAGTTCTTTCAAAAGGGTACAACCACTCCCGTTAGTTCTTTTACAAGGGTACAACAACTCCCGTCACACTATGTATTTTAAGGTCTAAAATACTAACTGATCACAACTAAAAACACACAATCAAATGAAGTGTAAACTACAAAGTCTACACAATGCTAAGCTAACAAGTCTTGCAACGTTGTGTTGAATACTTGTAACTTTATATGTACTTGTGAACTTCTTTGCTACAAAAGAAACTTCAAATAAAATGAAATGTTAAAGGGTTAGATGAATGATATTAATGTGTATGTGTAAAATGTAATGAGAAGTGATAAAGGAAAATTCTAACAAATGGCTTGGTATTTATAACAAGACCTTCAGCAGCTCTGGCGGAACCCTCAGATGGGTTCCGCCAGGCTGACAGTAGGTTTTTGCAATAAATCTTTCCAAACCAACCAAAGTCACATCAACTTATTTCTAGTCAAACACTTACTTGTGTAAGAAAACTTATGGTGAGTGATTGGTGTGAAACAGTCAGATAATTATTAGTCAACCACTTGTGAATGGTCAACCATAATAGTCAAACAGCTCAGGCCAATGCTTCCGTGGAATACAGTGTTTCCCCGGGTCGTTATGTCCCAACGAGGTGTGCGAAGGTATTAAAAACGAATCTGTGATCGAGTGATTATGAACAGGAAAGGGTATACGTGTGAGTGATTACACTAAGAATTTATAAAACAAAATAGCTTAAATAAGCTATTAGAATGATTACGTAAAAGCTAGATATTTAAAAACGTTTAAAAACCTAAAACGCGTACGTTTACTATTTAAACATAAACCTACGAAACAAAACGATTTTAACTAAAGTAGGAATTTGCATGCCTTAGGGGCTTAAATGCAAATTAAATAAACTTAAAATATTTATTTTATAATTACTAATTTTTTTTAAAAGTTAAGAAAACCTAAAATGTAAAAGGATATAAAAAAATGTACATTTGAATTTAAATAAACATAAACGTACAAAATAAAACGTGAGTTTTAAGAAATAAAAGGCCTACGGATATGAAATTGATATTTTTACAATCCTAATAATATAAGAAAATTATTGGAAAATTAAAATTATTTTTACACTTATTTAATTAATTATTATTAATTAATTACTAATTTTAATTATTTAATAATACACTAAATAATAAGAAAATGTAAAATAAGTCTAGAAGAATAAAATTAAAACTTAGAAAAATCTAAAATATTATAAAACTTATTTTAAAAATAAAATTATATTTTTCACACTATTTATGTATTTATTATTAATTAATTACTATTTATAATTATTTAATAATACACTAAAATACAAGAAAATATGAAAATTACTTAGAAAAATGAAATTTAAATTTAGAAAAATCTAAAATAATATAAAACTAATTTTAAAACAGAAAATATATTTTTAAGATTTTTTATCTAATTATTATTAATTATTAACTATTTATTAATTATTAAAAACTAAATTAAATTCTAATAAATACTAAATAAAAAAAGAAAAATCTGAAACTTTTTTTAAAAACATTTTATAACTACAGGAACTTAAGAAAAATATAAAAACACTAAGTGCTTAAGGAAAATAAACTAATAAGCAATAAGCTTCTTAAATAGAAGCTATCACTTTTTTTAAATTTGGTTTTTTCTTGAATTTTCTTATACAAAACTAATTTACTACCTAAAATAAGCAACTTTAATAAAGGGACTTTTGTTGTGGCTTATTAATAAGCTGTGTGTAATCCAAAGTGCTTATCAGTGTATATTTTAGCTTATTTAGACTTGTTTGCAACTTGAATAAGCTACAATAAGCTACCACATGGGTATTTAAGCTAAAATAGATATGGAGGAACTAGAATAAAGCCAAGTGAACCAAAGAAGCACAAGAAATATGCTTGAAATAAGCAATAAGCTAATCCAAAAACCACTCAGTTAAACAGGCCATAAGGGTCACTTGCAGGGTGCTGTGGGGCCCACATGGGTGAACAAGGGACTAAGATGGAACTTGATTCAATAAGCCAGCTTATTGGGGTTTCCAAAAAGCTAGGGCTTGTGCCCTGAGTCCCACTAATGAGGCTTGGAGAGACCCTATAAGTTGGGGTGTTGAAACAGCTAAGCTGAAGCAGGGCATACCCTTGCCCTGCAGGTGTGTTTGAGGCCTTGGTGGGACCCACAGAAAATTCACAAAATTAAAGTAAATGTGGGATTCAAGAGTTGAGCTGGGGGCTTCAATTCCTGAAAAGCATAAGTCCTAAGTCTTAATAGAAAAATCACAAAAATTCCCACTAGATTTGAGTTTCTGCTTAATTTTCAATTTTGACTTTTTGAATACCTTTGAGACTTTGACTAAAATGGATTTCTGATTGATCCTATTGATTTAAATAAGATATGATAAGCTTAAATAAAGCTAACTTAAGCTTAAGCTACAACTAATAAGCTTATGTGAGGGTTTATGGGACTCAAACCCACAACAGACAACCTGTGATGGAATTTACATGCCATTTTGACTTTTTAGTATTTAAGTGACCAAATTAATGACTCAACTAACTAAACCAACCCTAATGGAGTCTAAGTATGCCAAGAACACAGCAATAAGTCACCTAGATCACAGAATACTAACGTAATCCAAACACCCCTTTTAACCTTGTCTGTCAAGGTTTTTTTTAAAAGAACCCACTGATTTAGACACAAGACTGATTCAAGAAAACTTAATATGACATATAAAACTAAAATAAGCACATAAAACACAGGTTTAAACTACAAGTACCTAGGGTTCTAATTTATTCTTATTATGACAGTTAATCTTAAATTTTGAACACAAAGAAATTTCCAATGAACAGGCACCACTTTTTAAACACTATGCTGTCCAAAACCTATCTAATCATCATGAATAAGCATAAATGAACAGGTAATAAGCACTGCTATAGTACAAAGCCAAAAACTCAGGAAATGCTTACAAAGTGGTTACATACTGAAAATTGAGAACCAAGACCAAATGATGCTCCTAATAGCTTACCAATAAGCTTCTAACCCATAACAATCCATATCAATCCTTCTCTACTGTTCCTTCACCTTCCACATTAATTTTTTTATTTTATTTTATTTTTGACTAATATTTATGGTATTTTTGAGAATTTCTAATAAACTGTCTTAAAGCAAGTGAATTGATTAGAGACTTTATGAAAACTATTTATGAGCCCAAACAAGCAGTGACCATAAGCTTTCATAACAAACAAGCTAAAAATGGAATTTTCAAGTTAAAATTGCAAATACTAAATTGGAACTGAAGACTGGAAATTAAGGTGATACAAAGTTGTTATTACACTAATATATATGATTACAAGCTTCTTAAACAAAGGAATACTTTTAGAAATTGAATTATATTAAAAACGACTACCTACAGTACACTACTCCTAATTACTTCTTCACCTCTGCTTCTTTCCTTCTTTATAATGACTGATAATGCTCCTTGGGTCCCTCTATGACTTTCCCATCAATTCTAAGCCCTTGGATTGGCTTGAATAATCTTAGCCGTTTAAATTGGCTTTTGGCGCCAAAAAGTCCTAGGGGACAGATGGGGTAACTTGTGAGGATTTCAGGGGTTTAATTGGTTTTGGGAGGTTGTGGAGGTGGAAGGGAGTGGGTAGAAAGCTGGGGTGTGAGGTGGAAGTGAAAAACCAGGGAGGTTGAGGTGGTGGTTTTGCTGTGTGAGTGAGGGAGAGGGAAATGTGAACAGTGGGTGGGTTTGACCCATTTGACCCTGGTAATATCTAAGGGTTGGGTGGTTTGGGCCTTTGGTGTTGGGCTTGGGGTTTTAATAAAATTGGGTAGGGTGGGCTGTTGTGGTGTTTAGTTTTATTTAATTTTTGGGCTTAGTTTAAATACGAGGATCTGTTTGGTTTTGTAGTAATAATTCACAAGAACCAAAAATGTAATTCATTGAAAGTTTAGGGGTCTGAATTGGCAAGTTTCCAAAGATATTACAAGGACTTATTATGCCAATGATGAATAGTACAAGGGTAACATGTGATAAATTCTAATTTTTAAACCCCGAGGACTAAAATTGCCAAACTTGAAACTTCAGGGAACAATCTTGTAATTTTACCAAACTTTCCAACCAAGGACCATTCCTGCCATAGAAGATTAGTATAAGGACCAAAATTGATTTTCTCAAAGTTTTTACATCCAAGGGACCATTTATGTCAATTTTGCAAAGTTGAGGGACTAAACTTGTAAATTTGTGAAACTTTGCACCAAAGGACTAAATATGTAATTTGTGATTCAAAAAGGACCTTTGGTGACTTTTTCATGTTTTTAGAATAATCAGGGACTAGTTTTGACAAGTTTTGAAAGTTGAGGGACTGAAATTGCCAATTATGCAAATTTTGTTCGTTTTTCATTTGTTTTTGATCATTTTGCATCTGAAACATAAAAAACACATTTCTGAGATATTTTCAGTATTATGATGCATATTTGAGTGTTTTTGGATGTTTTGTTAGTTCAGATTAGGTAAAAATGATGAGTATTTAGACACTCATCAGTGAGTCAAACACACAAACTTACCATAAATGCATGATGTGATGTTAACATTTACTATATTGAGAAATATGTAAATGTAATGTTTTTCTATTTTAAGAAATATAAAAAGTGCTGTGTTTTATATGAAATGTAAATGTAGCAAATGTCTAATTATGCAAGTCTTTAAACTAAAATTATGTTTTACTAAAAACTAAAGTTTACACTTTGTCGTTAACAAAACTTAGCAAAGATCGTAAAATATAAATAACGTTTTTAGGCGATATTTGTATTAACAATCTCCCCCTTTTTGTTGATGACAAAACATAAACTTTGTTTTTAAGTAACTCATAAATTTTAGTGTTAAGACTTAAAAAAATGTTATATTAAACTTGTTTTACTTAAGTGATGAAAATCATTTTAAGTTTATAAGTTTCTATATCTTTCTCCCCCTTTTTGTCGAAACAAAAAGAAGATTAGCGAAGCGGAACTATGCACGTGCTCCCCCTTGGTCGATACTCCCCCTAAAAGGAGTGCCAAGATGGGAAACATGGATTTTGAACCTACAAAAAAATGGTTAGTTGGTGATAATGACACATAATCAAGCTTGTAGTCACCACACTATATGAGAATTTAAGCAACCACAATCACAACTCATATATGATCAACCAACAATACAAATAAGATAGTAGTAAAAGATGTCATTTCAAGTAAAATTTGACTTTATAAAAGTCAAAGACAAGAAATGAAAAATATCCTCCTACTTCTAAAAATAAAAATAAAAGATAAAAAATAACCAAGAAATAAAAAATAAATAAAATCCTACTTCTATAAGTAGAAGTCATTCAACACATTTCCTAAATGGGGCAAAAGGCCTCCAAACTTGGTCTAGGATTGGTTTGGGTGGGAAAGAGCATCCAAACGCTCGATGATGTGTTGGATAGGAAAGCGGGTTTCATCTTGAAATTGGTGAAGCAACATCTTGATGCTTTCACCTATTTTGAGCATTTGCTTACATTGTGAGCAAACATGGTGATGAGTGGGTGAAAACGGGTCGTTTGATGATGGTGGTGGTGGGTTGTTGTTGGTTTCTTGAGTGTAGGATGGGTTTGGTATGGAGTCAAGCAAGCTCGTTTGAAATTCCATTGCGTGATGGAGGTGATTTTCGACCATACTTTGAATTTACTCATAAGAAGGAAAGAAAGACTCAAAGAATTGGGATTGGGAATGTGGCGGTGTTGGGTGATCATGTTGTTCAAAGTTAGGTTCTCCATATAGAGGACCGTGGATGTCTTTGATGATAGGATGAAACAACAATGGTTTTGGGTGATAGTACTCTTGTTGTGGTAGTTGGTTGTGGTCAAAAGGCTCATTTTGGTCAAGCAATGGCCTTGGTTTTTCACTTGTCAAAGGTGGTGGATTTGTTGATCTTGGTGGAAGATCATTGAGATCTTGTACAAAAGGATGTGGTGATGTTGGAGGAGACCGAAATAACTCCATTGGTTCTAGTTTAGGTGGTAGTGGTGGTGATGGAGTTTTGGATGGTTGGGTTGGAGTACTTGGTGGAGTTGGGTCAATGGGTGATTTTTTTGGTGGTAGAGCGGTGAGCTCATTGGGTCCTTTGGGTGATGGAGATGGAGATGCAAGGTTTAGAAAATGTTCATTTTTGATGGGTGAGGAGAATTCATCCGAGGATGAAGAACTTAAATTGATTGTGTGGTTTGACCAAAGTGGTTTGACACATATGCGGGCGGTTCTCCGAATGGGTCGAGATGGTTGAGAGGTGATTGTTGACTTTGTCATTGTTAAAATGGTTGAATAGAGGTTTAGGATCAGAGATTGTGATGGTGATGGTGTAATTTGAGGGTGTTCTAAGATGGTTAAATTTATAGAGGTGAAGAAGTATGGGAAGGAGTGTTTGAATTTGATGTTTAACCATACAAAAATGGAGGTTGCTAATGATTTGAAAGATTAATGAGGGTTGTCAAATCATTGGAAGTCAATCCAATGAAAATAGTGAAGGAAGAAGACAAAGATTTGCACTAAATGCTTAGTGGTTTTGGCAAATTGGTTGAAGGTATATGTTTCACGGATTGCAAGGAACCTTTGGAAGGGTTCCTTCCTTTATGGGTGAAGGTTCCTTGAGGTGGTTATGGCTAAGTTTGAAATTTGGCGGGAAATGGTTTTCAATGAGTTCTAGAGGCTGTGAATCAATCTAATGATGTTATAAACTAACAAGGGATGGGTTTGTCACCTAAAAGATTGTTTTGAAGTATTGTGGAAATCAAGAGTTTGAAAAATACAAGAAAATTTGCAGGTTGGCTGGCGGAACCCTGAGATAACACAGGCGGAACCCTCCTGAGGGTTTCGGCTGGTCCGTTGGGCCATTTCTGGAATTCCAGAAATTTACACTGGCGAAACCCATTTGAGGGTGCCGCCAGTTCCGCCAGGCCTGAAAAACAAGGCAATCACACGTTTTGACCCGCGAGAAGATTTTCAAATTTTTCGAAAACTCCTAAAAACAAAAATATAATTCATATCTGGTTAGGAAATGCAAAAATTGGGCATGTAAACACGCATACCATTGGACTTTGACCGGGGGCTAGCGAATTTCGCTATACTTAGTGAAATTTTCATAAACTTGAAAATTTGACAACATGTCAAATGTTGTCTTCCTGCATCATTGTTAGTTCATACAAGTTCCAAATGGTACCAAATATCCTACCAACACACAAATACATAACATATATTGTTTAAACGACCAAATTGTTCAAATAGCACCTTGTGCCAAACACTCCTACACACCCGCTCTCATTGACGGTCAGTCTTCTTCTTGAGCTTTCCAAGGAATCTCCCGAGATTTTTGAACGTCCCCTTTATTTTCTTGAACTCCGCCGAGTCATTTGGAATATCCGAAAGTTGGGAAAGGTATTCTAGAGGTGGGAGCCTAGAGTTGGGCAAAGTCTCATCTTCACTCATTGAGGATGATGAGGACGTTTTCCTTGGGCTTTGTAGACTCTCTTATCACTTAGTGGGACAAAAGTGTGTGGAATGAGAGAGTAGTCTAGGCGAAGACCTCTAGGGTTTGCCAGAATGGGGGAAATGAACCTAAAAAGACGGGTCAAGAGCATTCCATACGGCATATCTGTTGTGCCTTGCACGGGAATGTTGGCCATTCTCTTGGCCATATAGTAGGCAAGATTGAAGGGTTGCCTAACGGACAAGGAGTAGAGCATGTAGCAAAGGCAAACATTGATATGATCCCGGTTTCCTATGGTGCTAATGCCATTGGCTCTAAGGAGTTCTTCCCATTTCTTGAATTGGGGCTTGAGTTCATTGAGTTCCATACCATATGGGTCCTTGTTGACCTGATTTCCGGTACGGGTTCTCCTAGTATTGGTGTTCCTAATGAAGAGGTGGTCACGAAGTTCATCCTTAGACACAAGAGGAGTATCATAGGGATGGATGCGGTCAATGAGTGTGTCAAGAGTTGAGAGGGAATGCTTGTCGGAGTAGATTCAAGTACCACGGTTTGGGACACCTAGGATTTGAGTAAATTCATCGAGAGTGAAGGAGTATTGAAGACTACTAGCCATGAAGTTAATAGACATGCGACCATACTCATCCGTGGAGAGATGACGGATGCATAGAATTCTAAAATAAACCTAGGACAAATAGGCTCATTTATCCCTAAGAGACACTCAAAGTTGATGGTGGTGAGTTCCGTATGGAGGTTTGTACCTTCTAGGAAGGATGGCTCAATGGTTCTACCCTCATGGACATATCGTTTTTCTAAGGCTTTGAAAATGTTGATTTGAGCTTCCGTAAGACCTTTGGTTTTGTGGTGTTTGGGTAGGTACTTAATGGTGTCCTTGTGGTCGTAATGGGTTAGAGGAGGCATGATGATTCCTAGAAAAAAAGAATTTCACATTTTAGTCTAAGTAAACGACTATTGTAATGTGGATGTTCTAGTGTGTGCCTATATGAAAACAATGTGGAGGTGCGGTTATCTTGACTCATTTTGATGCTCAAAAACGTTTTAGAATGCAAGTTTTGTTATACAACAAAAGATAACCCAAGCGCTCCTAGTTCAATGTAGCTTCGTTTGAATGTACCCGAAAATACATATTGGTTATGTATTCCCGTTAGCATTCAAGAGACATTATGCAAGTGATGTTTTTGAACACAACTTTTTGATTTTGTATTCACAATGTGAGACGAAAAAATATTAGTCCTATTTGTGAGAAATTTTTTGCAAGAATTTGACATGGGGTGTTTTAGTAAACATGTTAATAGCTTATAATAATGCAATTCCTAACTATGGGAAACATGATTAGTTTTGTTAAGCACCTAATTTCATGTATGAGTTTCTTAAGTTAAAGCATAACCCCAAGTTTTTGTTTTTGTGCAAAAATAGAATTCCTAGACTCAGATATGGAGTGTAATCATGTTTAGAATACTTACAATGATGATTGATGAGCAATGTGAATGAAGGAAGGACCAAAAGTTCGTAGGTGTGGATGAATGGTGAAGTGAATAGTAGCAGTTTAGAAGTGGTGGTATGAGATAATGGGTGTTTGGTTTAATATAAACTAAGAAAAAGTTCTGCAGGTCGGCGGATACAGCGGAACCAAAAAGAGGGTTCCGCCCATTATGGCTGAGGGTTCCACCGACACTGCTGAGAAAAAGACTTATTGATTTGTTTTGATTTTTGTCTAATGTCTAGAACTACAAGATAAGTTCCATAAGTCCTAAGCCTAGCCTAAGGAGGTTAAATGGTTCTCGTTTTAGAGGTTTTGTGAGGATGTCGGCTATGTTGTCTTCGGAAGAAACTTTCTCAATTGAGATGTTTCCTTTTTGAACGTTATCACGAAGGAAATGATGACGGATTTCAATATGTTTGTTACGAGCATGTTGAACTAGATTTTTGCTAAGAACAATGGCTCCTTTGTTGTCACAAAGAATGGTGATGTCGTTAAGTTGAATTCCGTAGTCAACAAGAGCTTGCTTCATCCAAAGAGCTTGTTAACATGCCTTTTCGGCCGAAACGTATTCGGCTTCCGTTGTTGAGATAGCGAGAGCCGTTTGCTTCTTAGAGAACCATGAGGTGAGACAATGTCCAACAAAAGTACAAGTACCACTTGTGCTTTTTCTATCAACATAGTCACTGGCCTGATCCGAGTCGGCATACACCATGGTGTCTATTCCCGTTCCTTTGGGATACCATAAACCTAAATGTGTAGTGCCCTCAATATATCTAAAAATCCTTTTAACGGCTTCAAGATGAGTTGTCTTAGGATCATCTTGAAGACGAGCACATAGACAAACACTAAGCATAATGTCGGGTCTACTAGCCGTTAGGTAAAGTAGACTTCCAATCATACCTCTATATATAGTGCTATCTACGGATTCACTTTCCTCATCCTTGGTGAGTTTTGTTTCCGTGGACATAGGCGTTTTGATTGGTTTAGAATCTTCTAATCCAAATTTCTTAAGCATGTCCTTAATATATTTAGATTGGTTAAAGAAGATACCATCTTCTAGTTGTTTAATTTGGAGTCCTAGGAAAAAGTTGAGTTCTCCCATCATACTCATTTCAAACTCGTCATGCATGATTTTTGAGAAATCGTCGCATAATTCTTGACAAGTTGATCCGAATATAATGTCATTAACATAGATTTGGACAATGATAATATGTGAACCTTTCTTCTTAGTGAAGAAAGTATTATCGACTAAGCCCATGGTATACTTATAGTTAGGGCTGTAAACGAACCGGACGAACATGAACGGAGCCTTGTTCATTTTCGTTCATTTAATTTTAACCGGACAAATAAACGGACACGGACGCTTAAACGGACGAATTTTTTTGTTCATGTTCATTTATTAAGAAAATTAGTGGTTCATGTTCGTTTATGTTCATTCATTAAGACACTAAACGAACGCTAAACGAACATAAACGATCGAACATTAATGAAAATAGACAAACAAACATAAACTTTATTGAATTCTTCACAATATATTGTTTTATAAGTGTTACTTTGTTTAAATAAACCAAATTTTAAAATTATAAAATTAAAAGATATGATATATGAACACAAATAGATAAATAAACATAAACGAACTTTAACGAACGCCTAATCGGACGTTCACGAACATAAATGAACGAACGAGACTTTTGTTCATGTTCGTTCATTTAACTAAACGAACGTAAAATATTGTTTATGTTCGTTCATTTAATAAACAAACAAACATAAACAAACTTTTTACCGAACGGTTCATGAAATGTTCACTGAACGTTCAGTTCGTTTACAGCCATACTTATGGTCAAATAGGAAGGTTTTAAGTCGATCATACCATGCTTTTGGAGCTTGCTTAAGTCCGTATAGAGCCTTTTTAAGTTTGTAAACATGATTAGGTTTTTCAAAATCAATGAAGCCCGGTGGTTGAGCAACATACAATTCTTCATTTATAAATCCGTTTAAGAATGCACTTTTGACGTCCATTTGAAAGAGTTTAAAATTGTGTGCACATGCATATGCAAGTAAGATTCTAATTGACTCGAGCCTATCAACCGGAGCAAAAGTCTCATCGTAGTCAATGCCTTCTTGTTAATTATATCCTTGTGCTACTAGCCTAGCTTTGTTTCTAGACACAATTCCATTTTCATCCATTTTATTACGAAAGACCCATTTTGTTCCAATTATTGTTTGACTCTTTGGTTGAGGAACTAATGTCCACACATCATTCCTAACAAGTTGGTTTAACTCTTCTTGCATGGCTATTACCCAAGACTCATCATTTATGGCTTCGTTAATGTTTTTCGGTTCAATGGTTGTGATGTGCGTTTTGTTAGTACAAGTTTTAAAATTTATAAACACGAATTATCCGATT
The DNA here is from genome assembly GCA_030686995.1 of Artemisia argyi. Classification (NCBI taxonomy): domain Eukaryota; kingdom Viridiplantae; phylum Streptophyta; class Magnoliopsida; order Asterales; family Asteraceae; genus Artemisia; species Artemisia argyi. Next base: position 228,471,747 of record CM060708.1, on the reverse strand, counting down.
ATTATCTAGCACATACGAGCAAGTATACTCGTCCGGTGTAATAAAGGTGGGTAAGTCGAGATCGTCCCAAGGGATTTGGTGGTTTTAGTAATAAGAAAAACGTTTGTTAAATAAGGGTTGTCAATCCAAATTTATGTAAAATCTTAATTTAAAAGAAACTCAATAAAAACTAAACATATACTTGTGTATAATTCCTTGATTGGTAATTAGGAGTATCGTAACAATTTGAGTACGAAGTTTGGTGTAAAACTTGTTAGGATGCGTAACTAAAAATGAGTAGTTATACAATCTATGATGTATGTCATGTTTTCATTACTACTAAGAATTCTATCACCTAATTGACTCCTTTCGGACATATCAAATTAGTATGACAATCCTATAAACACATGGTTGTTTAGAAAATCAATTCTTTTCTTATGAATTCCTACGAATCCTTTCGGTCATTTTTCGTGATGAAATCATCTTAAATCTATTTTAACAAGTAAATAAGATGGTTGTCAAGCATCCTATTTCATACTAATTTGGTGCATTAATATTTTGGAATAAAAACAAGTTGAAAATCCTTTCGGACCTATTTTTCAAGAAATTGTTTTTACCCACAAATTAAGCAAGAAAAGATGTTATATCAACAAACTCATAAAATATATATGTTTTCATGCATCACCTTTTTCATAAAATAATACTCCATTAACCAATCACATCATATACACAAGTATATCACAAATTACTCTATAGCAATCATATTAAAACACAAGTAAATAAGAAAACTTTCATAAAACTTAAAGTAACAATTGTTCATTATAAGTATCAAGGTGTACCTAGTCTTGAGAATTACAATGAGTAAACTTGTGGAACTATAGCAACCACACTCCTCCAATTGCTCACCAATGTACGTAAACAACTCCACACTCGAACCAATGCTTGAGACTCTAACTCAACACGTTCTAGACGTTTTTACAACACTTAGTAAACTTTCAGGCAATATAAGATAAACTAACAAGATTTGGTGTAATACTAAGTTAGATAATGGTGGTACAAGTAACTCTAGGCCCTAAGTGCTCATTATATAGCTTAATGACACTTATCCTTCAAGTTAAAACGTCCATCCTCAGTAAATAAGCATAAATGATCAGCCTCACATGATTATGGGGAGTAAATTCGCCAATAAATGCAAAAACTTGTAACTTCAGTTAACCCCATCCGATCGGTTTCACGCCATCCGATCGGATGGTCAATCTTGGCATGTTTCCAGCCGATCCGGTTGCGGGTTGCAACCGATCGGTTGGATTTAGTCTGAACATGTTTCTATGTCTTTTCTTCTTCGTTTTATGTTTCATGCAATATTTTTCTTCGTGGCATGACTTTGTCCATTAGAACTTGATATTTCCTTGACAATTTCGTGTAGTAAACTTGTCTTTATCAAATCCTTTTGTCCATGCAACGTTTCTTTCTTCCATGATCCTCTTGAAACTCTCCAAAAATGCATGTCCACTTCATTTCTTCATCTTTTAATCATTTTTACCTGCTTTTGGCTATATTTGCATGTATAAACACTTTTTCACGATTAAGTAACAATTATATACAAATATGACCAATTTTCACTCATAAATCAAACAATAACGCGACTAAAAATATGTTAATTTTGAACGTTACCAAATCCCCCACACTTGAGCTTTGCTCGCCCTCGAGCAAGTCTTAATCAAAAGAAAATTGAATTCAATGGTAATAGTGCAAATATCTTATTTGAACTCAATCAAGTAAATAAAGAGCTTGATAACAATTCTAAGCACCTCACGAAGATAATTTGAAATTCACTCATCACTCAATATGTGTAATGATTAATAGATCACTCATTGCACAATCATGATTTATGTTTCTTACCATAGGCTTGTACAAGTATTAAAACAATAGAATAATTCATCAAAGAGGTCTTTTATTCGGGTTGTAATGTTTAGGCTAAGGGTTTTATAAACTTTCGTGCAAAATAATTACGCTAAGTCAAAAAGGTAAGGATAAGGCATGTGAATATTTATGAAATTGGTTTTAAAAGAAAAATAAAATCAAAGTCTAAGTCCCGTAGTTGCTAATCTCAAATAATCCACAAACCCAAAAAATGATAATGGTTACAATCTTTCTCCTCTTCGACTTCCACATGTTGATACATCGATTCACCATAAAAGTATTCTTTAAACTTAGCACATCGGCTAACAACATATCTCATGACTTTCTTTATTCATAATAATATAACACATTGGCTATATTTGTCACCTTATAGTTGCGATGACTTTTTTTTTTTTTTTTTTTTTTTTTTTTTTCATATATAACATTTCCCCCACACTTCGCATAAGCATACACCACAAAAAATACAAAACACGAAGTTACGCACCTTCATCTTTGTTGGAATGGCACACACATGAATTGTGAAGTGTGGCTAACTAATAATCATCATAAATCAACCAAGCAACTAGCAATCCACCATTTAGACTTTGACAAGGGTTAGGCTAAGGTTTAAAGTGTAAAATTTTTTTTGTATTTTTCTGGATTTAACAAAATGAAAAGGATGACTCAAAGGGTGAAACTAAGGGTATCTAGCGCTAAAGATGAATGCTAATAAATGGGTTCCAAATAGAAGGTTAACTAACCAATGTGGTTAGCAAAAATTATTTTGTAAACGGATGGCCATTTGGTTTTATTCCTAAGTTTGCCTCTTATCATATGAATATATCCTTATCATTCGAAAATGATTTTAACCGTAATGCATAACAAGTACAAGTTCTAGAATTAACATAACCACCGGCACACTCATCATGAAATATGTAAATAGTATAAGAAATACTATTCTCATAAAAAAAAACTAATCCTCACGATTTAAAGTAATAAGGGTATAAAATTGTGCTAGCAAATGTTATCAATTCCGAGACGAATTGCTCTTTAAAACTTGAATTTATTCTCCAAAAATATCATTATTATTTACCATGAAATCAACCTTATTTTAACTATAATATGAAGGGCGAACTACTACTAGTTACTAAAGTTCACGACTCTAAAACAAAAATTTAAAACAAAAATTTTAAAATTAAAACAAATTAAAAATTATGCAATTTTTCTGTTTTCTTCCTTCCCCCACACTTAAGTTTTGCATTGTCCTCAATGTAATAAAAAAAAATAACTTCAAAGTAGGGGTGTTATCGGGTCGGGTTAGTCGGGTTTTGATTTTTTTAAAACTCACCCGCAACCCGACCGGTTAAGGAATCGGGTTATCGGGTTCGGGTGATAATCGGGTCGGGTCTTATCGGGTCGGGTGATTCGGGTTATAGGGTTGCATGCTTTAGAGATTGTGTGGACTCATTCAGACGCAAGACGTTAGATAAGCAAGAGGAATCATCTGTTTTGAGCTAGTTAGTATCTGCTCCTTGACAGTTTAATAGAGAATTACTTTAGTATTATAAGTAAAACAACATAAACATGAATACCTTAAATGCTTCTTCCTTGTACCTCTCTACTCAAATTTTGCACGACTTCTTATGGTTTGTAAGATACGTTCTTTTTCCAACTGTGTGTAACATGCAGTATTTGAATATATGCTCTTTTTTCTTGCATGCCATTATTGATCACTTGGTTTTTGGGGCATAAACGGTACCATCAAAGCTCTCTTGTAACATGTCAAGCCTTGAGATTTTTGATTTCACTGTTGTGACAGTAAATGGTTTCTTTTAAAGGTCTTTTTTTTATTGATATAAAGGTGTGTGACATTCGTTATTAAATTTGAAGAAAACTATGATTTGAGACAGTGATACAACATCATTGAAGTTCTCTTACAGACATTGGGCTTCTAAAAATTATTTATTAAAAATTGGAAAAGTGATTTTCGGGTCTTATCGGGTTGACCCGATAACCCGATAGCATTATTTTTTTAACCCTAACCCGACCCGATAACACTATCGGGTTATCGGGTTCGGGTCAAAATAACCCGATTAATTTTTTTTGACCCGATTTGAACTGACCCGATAAGCCTTATCGGGATCGGGTCGGGTTGACCCGACCCTACTGACACCCCTACTTCAAAGTAAAGGAAATGGAAAAATTTAGAAAATACCGGAGTTAAATACGCAACATGCATATTTAATCATAATAAGCAAATGAGTTTACCGACTCCAAACGTGGATCAACTATATGCTTCCGTAATAAAACTCCGGCAAGAAAACTGCAAAATAGCTTCCGTGAGCTTGTGATCGCCTTTACATCGCCCTTCGGGTTGGCGATCGTGTTGCTTGGTAGCGTTCCCGATCCCGAAGGTCGATCATTTAAAGACTTTTTTAGTTTAGAAATTTGACCGATCAACAACCTGTTAGTTTCTTCTTGAGCTTTCATAAATTGCTTCAACAATTCATCGGTTGATGATTGAGGTTGAGCAACGTTTTGATTTTGAGGGAAGTTTTGAGCTCGGTTGTTTTGATTGAAACCTTGATTTTGAAAATTTCCAGGGTTTTGATTACCATGAAAATTGTTTCCTTGATTGAAATTACCATAACCTTGGTTTCTATTCAAGTTTCCTTGATTTTGAGAACCTTGGTTGTAATTTCCCCCTTGATTTTGATATTGGTTCATAGGGGCTTGAAATTGGTTTTGAACATTCGGGTTTCTTAGTTGTTGATTTTGATTGAATCGATTTGGATTATTGGGTTGAGAAAAACCGGGTGGACCACTTTGGTTGTTAGTACGGTAATTTGGTTCCATTTGAGGACGGTATTGGTTACCTCCTTGATTAGGATTACCGACTATTGCATTTACTTCAAATGGATTGCCATCGGTGGCAGTACAATTGTAGTAAGCGTGTGGACCACCACAAGTAACACAAGTGTCAACGTTTTTGACTTCAGCAGGTTGAGAAGAAACTTTCTTCGTTTTGGTGAGAACCAAAGCATGAATAGCTTCCGTGAGCTTGTCAAGTCTAGCATCGGTGCTAGATTGAGCCACGGGTGATGAGGAAGAAGGACCAACATTTACTTGTGAAACAACCGATTTGCTTCGTGGAATGCGGACCTTAGATTTGTTTTCAATGATCATCAAAGCATCTTTGGTGGTGCGATTCAAGAAATTACCTCCCGCAGAGGCATTAAGAGAGTCTTGATCGACTTGGCTCACACCATTATAGAAAGTGTCGAGTTGCATCAACTCGGAAAAACCGTGATGAGGACATTTACGAAAGCATGTCCTTGTAACGATCCCATGCCTCACCGAATGATTCATCAAATTTTTGAGTGAATTTCATGATCTCATTCTTGAGGGCGGTGGTTTTAGATGGAGGAAAGAATTCGTTCACAAACTTCTTGACCAAATCTTCCCACGTTTCAATCGATCGAGGGGGTTGTTTGTCTAGCCAATTTTTGGCAGCCCCATCGAGGGAAAACGGGAAGAGAAGAAGTTTGATAGCTTCCTCAGGGACATTCTTGCATTTGATGGTAGACGTGATTTTGTTGAACCATCGAATGTGATCTTGAGGATCGTCCCTCTCGAAATCATAGAATTGGCGCGAGGTGACTAAGTTAATCAACCCCGTCTTTAGCTCGAAATTGTTAGCCACGATGGCTGGAATGATGATAGCATCTCCGTAACCCTCGATGGGTGCTTGGAGAAGGTCATTCATAGTGGGCTCGGCCGCCATGATGGGAATAGTACGAAACTCGGGTTCGACTATTCGATTGGTACGTCGTCGATTACGCCTTCTCGGAATGTTATTAAGCGATTGCAAAGGACTCGTTGACGTAGACGAACGTGTGCGCATGCACCACAAAAAATATCAATTAAAACAATACCACTTTCAAGACAAGGGAACTTAAACCAATAATCAAGAACGCAAGGTTAACTTCTAAAGAAAAACGCACAAAGAAGCGGGAGAGAAGAATGGATCTCTCACTGGGCGAAGTTCGTTGGATTGCCACATACCGTTTCGACTCCTCTTAAAGTGTGTTTCTCGTTTAAAAGTTTTCCAAAACGCAAGTGATACAAAGGCAAGTTTTGATCTTTTGTTTGGGAACTTATTATGGTCACACCCCCAGTTGGTAGGTGTTCTGCCTTGGTTTGCGGTGGTAAGATTTTAACGTTGTATTTATTAAACAATGAAACGGGAAAATCTTTTTGTGTTTTTCTTTAACTTTTATAGATATAATACATATACTAGAAACAAAAGAAAAATATTTTTGGTTTTTTATACGTTTTATAAAAGCGTAACTTCTTGCGAAGGTTCTACAAGACTAATCGTCTAAACCTTATCGAGACTTTCGACACACAGCCTCCCCGGCAGCGGTGCCATTTGATTCGTTGTGTTTTGGTGTGTGCAAACAACAATTTATCAAAATATCAACAAACGTGAAGTTTAATTTGTCGTGAGACAAATAAACGTGAAGTAATACGAGTAAACCGTTTTGGAAAACGATTACCTCGCAAAACTTGTGAAAGTGATATTCAAATTGTGAGACCGGGAAGTGATTTCCCGGGTCGTACCCCAACGAGGTGTGAATGGAAAGCTTCGAATGAGATTGGGATTAAAATCTTGTATGATTAGAAAGGTTATTTGGTTTTTCGATACGTTAAACTAACGAATTTGAAAATTAACGAACGAAGGTAAAAGTAAATTACCCTAAGGCAACTAACAATCTAAGAAATTCCTAAAACACTACGGGAAAACATAATTAGGTATCGGGAATCCTAAAACGTTAACTAAATTAAAAACGCGACGTTTAATTAAAAATTACGCGAATGCGCAAATTAAAACGTGAATTTTAAGTTCTAAACGTCCTACGGGTTCACGAATAATTTTCCTACATACTATAAGACAAAACAAAATTTTAGAAAAAAGAATTTTAATTTTTTGACAAAAACTCTATTTATTACGAATTAAGTTCTATTTTAAAGAAATTAAATTATGAAAAATACTTAAACTTATGAGAAAAATCTGAAATTTTTTTGGAAATTGTATTATACTAATACTAACTCGAGAAAAATATAACATCAAAAGAAACCACCATAGATAAGCTGCAATAAGCTACAACAGTGGAATAAGCTAATAAGGTATAAAAGGAAAATATAACTATAAAGGATTTTAAGAAACAACACTAACAACAAAAGACCCAAGGGCACGCTGGTATGAGAGTTGTGTGTTATGTCGTGGGCTGCCAAGGTGAGGTCTGGGGTTCGAATCCCAAGCCTTACTTTTTGCAATTTTATTTCTGTATTATTTTTTTTACTTTTGTTTTCTTTACAACTCTCAAACACAAGTACAAACAAACTCACTTTCTTTTCTTTTGAAGCAGATTTCGATTTACAACTACACAATTCAAATCCAATTTTTGACTCAGATTCAAACAAAGCCCAAAGTGAATTCTTGTTCCTTAGTCTCGACTGCTAACTTAGATAAGCAGTAAACATCTTCACACGAGTTCAACAACAAGTAACGACAACAAGTAGGGTCTCAACAATGACAATATAAACAACAACAACAACAACAATTATAACAACAAGAAATCAACAAAACCCAACATAATCAGTTGACTGAGAAACGAAATAGCAGCATACACAAGCAGCAACAACAGCCCACATTGGACCAAAACAAGGGTAAAAATGAGTAACTAAACACGCGCCTATGGGAAAACTAAAAGTTCACACTTAAATCCTACCTAAGGGACTGCCCATAACACCAAAGAACACCCCCGAAATCCTAGAATTGATTAAGTTAGGGTCAATTGAAATCTGGGTCAAAATGGGTAAAGCTGGTGGAAAAACCTCCCTGCAGGCCTGTTTGGAGGGCTGTGGGACCCACTTAGAAAAATCACAAAAATAAAACACTTATGGGATTCTAAAGTCCAACCGGGACACTTCACACTCAAGAATTTTCAAGTCTCAAAACCTAACACACAATTCATAATAATTCTTGGAACTTTGGATATTTTTGACAACATGAACTTTGACTTTTGAAATTTGTTTGCAAAAATTGACTAGACTGAGATTCCACTGATTTTAAGCCACTGAAAGTGATTCATTAGACTGAAATAAGACTAAATTAGCTGAGCTTATTTACTTTTATAACCGAATGGAAGATTTGGATTCAAAAACGTTTTGACAGTTAAGCTTTCATTCTAAGTTAAAAGTAATTTTGACCTTTTTATACAAACTCCTACTGTATTTCAATGTATGTAAACCTCTTGTAACCTAAATGATGTTCCTAAGTTAACTAATCTCCCTAAAATAGTGAGACTACAAGCAAACCACAATCTCCCAAACACCCTTTAATTCGACTGAATTCAAAGGATTTCACAGCAGACTAATATTTCACTAAACAATATTAACTAACTAACTTCTAAAATGATAACTCAAACTCAGAAAATAAGAATGCAACAATGAATTATAACAAATGTCAACTAGAAAGAGAGTATGATAAAGGCATTATACAAGACCTACTTGGTATCCAAAAGTCGAGAAGTCAAAAGAGAATCAGAACCCAAGACCATGTGATCCTCCTAGGTGCTCCCATGAGCTCTAAACCATCATCCATCACCCCTGCCATACTGCTACTACTGTATTTCCTAACCAATCTCTCTTTTTATTTTCCTTTTTTTTTTTCTCTTTTCTTTCTGAGACTATTTATCTTTTGTCCCATAAACAATACAGTACTCAAAGTAAATTTTTGTAATCAATAAACATAACTCATTTAATAAAAAGTAAGGAACTTTAATTTGAATAGAAACTTAAGTGAACCAAAATACCATTTTCATTAAACTGAAACTCTGAAGTTACAACTTGAAAACTACAATTTAAAATAAAGATTACAAGAGAAAAGATAGATGAGATGATATGATAAAGATGTGCCCTCAGGCTTACAATTATCTATCTATTTATACTAAAAAGAAGTGGTAGGTACGCTTGAGCTTCTCTTTGTCTTCATCATCTGTAATTAGGGTTTCATCCTCCTTGAACCTTGTGAAAACATCCTAGCCATCCAATTACTTCAACATTGATCTTATCCCTTGAATTGCATCTTGGCGCCAAAACAGAGCATAGTGGATTGGTGACATGGCATGTGGTAGGTAGGGGTTTGTGAGAGGGTGGTGGTGAGTGGGATTGGGAGAAGGGATTGAAGACAAGGGATGGATGGTGATGGTGATCTTGGCTTGTTGCAGTCACGAGGGGGGGGGGGATGTTTTGGGGAAGACGATAACACTGGAATGTGTTTGACCAGTTCTCTTTTACCCTTTTTAGGTTTTAATAATAAACAGATTTGGAAGTGGGTTTTCAATTATGGGCTTGGAATGAATTTTTGGGCCAAGGTTTGTGTTTATTTGATTGGTGGGCTGGTGATTAGTATTTGGTTTGGATCCGTTTGTCATTGTAACAATGAAACCATAAGGACTAATTTCGTAACACTTTGATTTTTTATGGACCATTTTTGTAAATACTCCATATCACCAAGAGGACCAAACCTGTCAAGTTAGATAAACCATAGGACTAAAGATACAATTTTTCCACGTTTGAAACACCAGGGACCAAAATTGTCAATTTACCAAAGTATAAGGACCAATCGTGTACTTTTCCAAAACTTTTTACCCAAAGATCATTTGTGATTTATTTTGACTTTTAAAGATCAAGGGTTGACTTTTCTTTGAAAATGATTGACCAGGGACTAGTTTTGTAAAATTTTGAAAGTCGGAGGACTGAAACTGCCATTTATGCAAATTTGGTTCGTTTTTTGTTTGTTTTCAATCATTTTGCATCAGAAACATATAAAATACGATCTTTGGGATTTTCTTCGCATTTTGGTGCGTTTTTGAGTGTTTTTGATCGTTTTGCAGCTTAGATTTAACTAAAAATGATGAGTATTTACACACTCATCACTCATAATTGGCATCTTGTGCCAAATGTGATCATAGGCATGGAATAATCGTAGTTGTAATTATTCCTCATTTGCATTGAATCTCTCCAAACATCCCTACACTCAATAACATTTAATTCACGGTTCCAATCACCCCATCCTGAATAAAAACCACTTTGGGTACTACCCGGAAAACTCCCCATTTGAGGTTGTGATGGCGCTCCCGCATAAGCTCCGGATTGTGCCCCCACACTTGGTTCGATCCAAGGTCCCAAAGTCTTGTTAATCCTATCCAATGCTTTCCTAAAACTAAAAGCATCCCATATCTCACTCTCCAATCTCACTCTACACTTCCTCAACTCATCATCATTAAAATACCCAAGATTTTTAGCCAACATGGTCACATAATGACCTCCACAAACATCACTTTGTTTCTTAACCCCCGGTGCTCTCTTAGAAAGATACTTGGCAATAATCCATGCCACATTCCCATTCTTGTCTTCCTTCAACAACTTCATCACCCACAGGTCCGGTTGAGTACATTTGTCTTGTCCACCGCTCCTATGTATCAATCCCCAAGAAATCAACTTTTGTAAAACCTTCAACAATGGATTCCTAATCCTAGAAGAATTTCTCTTAAGACAAGTTGGATCACCAATTCTATTCAATATTCATCAATACCCGTGTATTGATCATTACCTCTAGCTAAACTCACAAAATGTGGTCCAAACAACCTATGTTGAATCTCACTCTCCTCATACAAACCAAGTGTAACTGCTAATTTTGGCAAAGATAAAGCATGTTCGCGACCACACAATCTAAACCAAACACAAACATCCCCAAGAACATCATTTACCTTTCTATCAAAGTGGAACATAGAAAAGAACTCCAAACACCATTCCTTGTAAACATCTTCACGAATACTAAAAGCTCTTTCCCAAGAATAATCTTCAAACCTATCTCCATCACCAGGATACACATAAATCATAGTCATCATGCTCCTTAATTGATCCTCACATTCATACTCCTCAAGCAATTCCCAATCAATCAACCTAGGCCTTGCAATCTTCCTCTCTTGAAGTTTTAAAAGACGTTCCCTATATGCATTCTTCTCATCTTTGTTTTGCACATGAGAAAACTTGACATTATCATTAGACTCCGATTTCAAACTGAAAGTAATCCTCTTCCTCTCGTTCCTTTTCAAATACTTGTTAACAATCGGATTTCGTCCAAATCTTGCAACATTTCCCTGAAAGAAATCTCAAATTATGTTAGTATATAAGTATAAGAACTAATATCAATCAATTTATAAACTAGAAAACACATTTTCAAAAAATTTTAAAAAATTTTCCGAGGCGTCTGATTGGTCCCGAACGGTCAACTAAGTTCACCAGGTGATGGTCACCAAGTCAAACATCAAAAACCAACTAACCAAGGAGTTTAGGGAATCCCCGGGTCGTTATGTCCCGACGAGGCGTGCAATTGTATTTGTAAACGTTTTAAAGGATCGGGTGATTAATCAGGAAGGTCAGGAATTTGATTATTATGGTTACACTATGAGATTATGATGGAAAACAACTTAGAAACACTTAACTAACAATTACTGATTATCAGATTACCTACATACGTGATTTAACCTAAGAACGCGCGTTTGGGTTTAAAATAAACGCGAACGCACAAATAAAAAAGTGAAACGGGAGTAAACAAAGTCCTATGAACGTGAAATTTATATCTTTACAATCCTAATGACTTAAGAAAATTTTTAGAAAAAGAAAAATAATTTTTACACTATTTAATTAATTACTATTAATCAATTACTAATTATTAATTACTTTTTAATTAACTAAATTATCCTAAATTATAAATAATTATGAAAATTAACTAGAAAAATGAAAATTAAATTTAGAAAAATCTAAAATGATATAAAACTAATTTTGAAACAGAAAAACTATTTTTTCTTACTTTTTAATTAATTGTTAATAATTAAAAACTACTCGTAATTATTTAATTGATTTAAATTAAACTAAATTATAAAAAATACTAACTGATTAAGGAAAATTCTGAAAAAAATTACTAAAAATCTAATATGATTACAGGAGCCTAAGAAAAATTTAAAAATAGATTTTGCTTATAAATAAGCAGAAAATAAGCCAAAGTGGCTTAAATAGAAGCTATCACTTCTATTTTTTTTTTGTCTTTTTCTAATTTTTATTTTACACAACTATTAATCCACTGATATTAAACAACTTTTGTAAAGAGACTTGTTATGAAACTCAAAAATAAGCCATTGGTGAGCTTATTTTCTTGGCAGCTTATTGATGATGGACTTTAAGTTGGATAATGAGCTTAAGGTGTTATCAAACAAGCTATAAGCTAAGAAATGAGGACACAAATTACTAGGTGCAAGCTTAATGCACTGCAAACAAGTCAAGCTAACAACAAAAGCTTAATGAATAAGCTAAAACACCCAGAATAAGCAATCCTAAACAACTACTCAGAACCAACAGGTCCAATGGCACAATTGCAGCCTGTTATGGGGCCCACAGGGGTGACCCAGGGTCCAGGGCAATGGGTGAACCTAGAAGCCTGATTGGAGGCCTTTTCAAAATTCCCACAACCAAGGTAAAAGCTCAATATTTGAGCTTGTGGTAAACTAGGGAAGTTGGGTCTGTAAGCTACTGAAATGAGAACCAAACAGTTGGACTTATGGGCTAAAAGCTCACAAGAGCTTATGACAAGCTTGGTTTTCAATATATAAGTAACAATAACCTACAAATCAGTGAATTAAGCGTAAATCACAAAAGTTATAAGCTTATACAAGCTTATGACACTCAACAGTTAAGTGTTTTAAATAAAAATGATTTTTGGTGCAAGCTAAAAGCTGACAAATAAGCTCATAAGATGGAACAAAAGCACAAATTTGCTAAACACAGTCTTAGTCACATGCAAATATCACAACATCAACAACTACACAGCTCAAATCCAAGGTGTTGCAAGAATCAAACAAGCTCAAGCTGCTGAGTTCAAACAGCTTGCAGTCTCAAACAAGCCTAAAGATGGCTTCTAAATAAGTAGTAGATAAGCAGAAACTAGCCAAACCCTTCCTAATTCCTAAAGACTACCTAGATAGCTTCTCAAATCAACAAAGTTCAAAAGATTTTACCTAATAATGATCAACTTATGACATATTTGATTTTGTCCAAAACTGGGAAGCAGGGGAGCTTCTCAGTCAAACAGGCAACTTCCCACTCAAATTTGTATGATCAAACCTTTTTCAAATCTCAATTTTCTTTTTGATTATGTAATATTAGCCACATGTGAACACAGATCAACAACAATTATCAATTTCCAAATAGCAAATGAATCCTAAAAGTGATCTACAAGTTGATGCAATTTTCTGAGTAACAATGTTTTTGACTTTTTATATTTTTGAAACTTTGACTAAACCTAATTTCTATTGATCTAATATGAATGTTTCTGTAATATAAACCTAAAGTGCAACTACATTAAACTAGATAAACAAGTTTTATACTAATTTGAATGATTATGCTACTCTAATTATGCAACAGTAAACTGATGATGAAATTGAAAAGCAAATTTGACTTTTATTCAAATAGACTACTGTTTTATGCAAGTTATTACTCTAATATGATCTAATTGTGATGTCTAAACTACTGAATCCTACTGAATCACATGCAATCTCAGCCAATCTCACTGTACCAAACACCCCTTATCTAGACAGTTGAACACCAAATTTTGCACAAAGAAATTCTACTAAACTAAGACCTAATTTAAGCTTATAACTACAACTAATAACAACAAGTAATCAATATTAAACACTTAAATAAGCTAATGAATCAGTTCAAATGGAGATTGAAGGGATTGCTTACAAGTTGCCATCCTGCCAAGCCAATGAGAGCCAATAAGAACCAAGACCAAATTTCAATTCCTATGCTCCCATGAGCTCTACCCCGATCCAACTTCCATGCTATTTCTTTCTGAATCAGCAATCCAACACCCTCTTCTTCCTTGTATTTTTTTTCTTTTCTGATTTTCTTTTTCTGAGTTCTTCTTAATTCAAAATTTCAACACTTTTCAGTAACTTAAATAAGGTTTAACTAAGCATAGCAAACATGCACTCACAACTGTTTAAGATAAAAGGAAATTTTAAGTAAAAAAATGGGAAGTCACATGAGATTAAAATGAAACTTGCATTCATAACTGAAAATGTTTTACAACTTCACATTACATAACTAATTACTGAAAAGAGGAAAAATTACATAAAGGGAAAACTACTACTTGACTACTTAGCCTCAATGGCTTACAATGAAACTACTTATACTAAAAAATACATATATAAAAAAGAACATTGAACCAGGCTTTTTTTTCTTCTTTCTTTTTCACTTTTTGTGCTCTTTGTCTCCTGTGTTTGGTGTGCTTTTTGCTTGTCTTTGTACCCTTGGAAGATATCTCCTAGCCATTGAATTTCCTGAGGTCCTATCTCAGCCCTAGGATGTCCAAAATGGAGAAGTAATTATGTTGTTTGGGGGTTGACTTTGGTGAGGGGTGGATTAGGGTGGCTGGTAGGAGAAGGGAGGGGGACAAGGATGTTGGGAGTTGCAGGTGAGTGGGGGCTTTGGTGTCTGGTTATGGTGGCAAGGAGGAAAGGGGTGGGGGTTGACCAATTTTGACCCCGTCCATTTTATTAATAATTAGGGATGGGTGGGCTTTTGGTTGTTTTGGGCTAAGGGAATGGTGGGCTGGGAACTGGATTTTGATTGTTGTTGGTTTGGTTTTGGTTAATAAAAATACAAAGGGTCCGTTTGGTTTTACACATTTTAATCACAAGGACCAATTTTGTAATTTATGCTAATTTGAAGGACCAATGTTGCCACCTGCTCAAAGTTAATCCAGGGCCCAAACTTGTCATTTTCCAAATTCCAAGGACCACAAATAACATTTTCCATTTAAAAAGTACCCAGGGACTGATTTCGTCAAATTTCAAACTACAGGGACCAATTTTGTAAATTTCTAAAGTTTTTACCTAAGGATTAAATTTGATAAGTTTTGACTTTAAATGCCTTAGGTTGACTTTTCCTTTCAAAACAAATGCTCAGGGACTAGTTTTGTACATTTTTGAAAGTCGGGGGACTAAAACTGCCAATTGTGTAATCTTTGTTCGTTTTTCATTGTTTTTACTCATTTTGCATCTGAAACATATAAAATACAATCCCTGGGATATTTTTAGTATTTTGATGCATTTCTGAGTGTTTTCGGATGTTTTGGCAATTTAAATACGATAAAAATGATTAGTGTTTGAGCACTCATCAATCCCCCACACTAAACTATTGCTAGTCCCTAGCAATCTTTTTGGAAAACTTGATGGATTTGAAACTCTTTACCAAAAGCCATCACTTCTTGAGTAGCCAGGTGTAAGAACTGTGGCACACCTGATAACCGTGTGATTTTGAGCAAACCACCAGCTGTCAACGGATTTGATTAGTCTTTACCAAAAGCCGTTTGCTTCTGGACTAGCCAGCTCTTGATGGAATAGTCAACATCTTGGTGAGCTGATTACCAATTATGGATTTTCCACTGCCTTTACCACAAGCCATAATCTTGTGGGCTAGCCAACTCATTCGCTTTATGGGATATGGCGAGTTGAGGTACCATACAATTTTGGGCAAATTGCAAGCCGTAAACGGATTTGATATATCTTTACCAAGAGCTATTTGCTCCTGGATTAGCCAATCCCTTTTGTCGTTTAGACACGGCGGACTGATAACCACAAAATTTTTGAAATAAAGTGAAAAAATTTTAAATTTTAGGCCAAAAACGGGGATTCTAGAGGATATAATGTGATAAAATTCGCTAGAATTTTCTCCTCCCCCACACTTAGAATTGAATATTGTCCTCAATATTGAAAGTCCCGGCTATTATGCCGAATCCTTGAACGTAAAAAGATAATATTAAAAACTAACTGTGGGAAATCGTTTTGTATTTTTCACTTTATTTATTTATACATACAATCACACTTTTCTTTTTTTTTTTTTTTTTTTTTTTTTATTTATTTTTTTTGATGAAACCTTATATACATATATACATTTTCAAACAGCGGGGGGTTGGCCATTCCCCCACACTTAGGTGGTTGAAAGTAGAAAGCAATCAGAGATACAGGTGAAAACCCGTATTGTGCTATTGTTTTTGTTTATCGAGTCGCTAGCTTGACTAGATCCCCGAATTCAATTGTCCTTGGGGAAAGTTTGGAGATTCGGGACAACCATGGATGGTATGTCCTCTCCAAAATAATGTTTCAACCGATGTCCATTCACTTTGAAATTAGGACCATCATTTTGAGATAATTCGACGGTGCCATAAGGATAAACCTTAACGATAGTGAATGGACCAGTCCATCGGGTTTTGAGCTTTCCCGAGAAGATCTTGAGTCTAGAGTTGAAAAGAAGTACTCGATCACCAACGTTGAAAACACGGTTTTGATTTTGGAGTCATGAATCTTCTTTGTCTTTTCCTTATAGATCAAAGAGTTCTCGTAAGCTTGATCACGAAGTTCATTTAATTCATTCAGTTGAACTTTCCTGTGATCACCCGCAGTTTTGAGGTCAAAATTAGCATGCTTGAGAGCCTAATAGGCTTTATGCTCAAGCTCGATCGGTAGATGGCACGCTTTCCCATACACAAGCTTGTATGGCGGACACCCGATGGGTGTTTTATATGCCGTACGGAAAGCCTAAAGTGCATCATCTAATTTGTCCGACCACGATGCACGATTCTCACCTACAGTTCTTTCCAATATTCTCTTAATGCCTCGATTGGAAACTTCTACTTGTCCACTTGTTTGAGGGTGGTACGCAGTAGAAAGACGGTGAGTTACACCATACTTTTGCATGACTTTATCAAATTTGTCATTGCAAAAATGCGTACCACGATCACTAATTATAGCACGTGGAGTTCCAAATCGAGCAAAAAGAGCTTTCAAGAATTTTACCACAACTCGAGCATCATTTGTGGGTAAAGCTTTCGCTTAAACCCATTTTGACAAATAGTCAACAGCCACGAGTATGTACTTATTTCCATGAGATGATGGAAATGGCCCTATAAAGTCGATGCCCCACACGTCAAAAATTTCACAAACTTGAATTGCATTTTGAGGCATTTCATTTTTTTGTGAAATATTCCCGTGACGTTGACAAGCGTCACAGGATTTGACTAATTCCTGGGCATCCTTGTAGATCGTGGGCCAATAGAACCCGTAATCAAACACCTTTTTGGCGGTGTAGTTTGGATTATGGTGGCCCCCTGTGGGACCAGCATGGCAAGCCTTTAGAATTTCAAAGGCTTCTTGGCCATAAACACACCGCCGGATGACTTGATCCACACAGATTTTAAACAAGTAGGGGTCGTCCCAGAAATAATGTTTGACATCCTTAAAGAACTTGTTCTTTTGTTGGGACGACATCCCTTTCACCACAAAATTACCCGCATGGTAGTTTGCGAAATCAGCAAACCATGGGGTAATAGAATCTCCACGAAAGGTAACCGCATTGAGTGTCTCGAGAGGGAAGGTTTCATTAATTTCCTTCTTTTCGAAGACATCTTGATGGGGGTTTTCCAATCGGGAGAGATGATCAGCAGCTAGGTTCTCAGCTCCTTTTTTATCACGAATTATGATATCAAATTCCTGTAGGAGGAGAACCCAACGGAGTAGTCTCGGCTTTGCATCTTGTTTTGCAAAGAGGTACTTCAAAGCCGAGTGATCCGTATACACTATGCTTTTGGTCAATATCAAGTATGGCCGGAATTTCTCAAACGCATACACCACAGCTAATAATTCTTTTTTGGTGGTGGTGTAATGACTTTGAGCCTCGGTCATTGTCTTGCTTGCATAGTGTATAGGCTGAAAGTGTTTTGTTTTACGTTGCCCCAAGACTGCCCCAATCGCATAATCACTCGCATCACACATGAGCTCGAAGGGCAAGTCCCAATCAGGGGCAACAAGAATCGGTGCCTCGGTAAGCTTTTTCTTTAATTTTTCAAAAGCTTCGATGCACTCGGGAGAGAAGATAAAAGGAGCATCCTTCTCGAGGAGATGGGTCATAGGCCGGGCGATTTTAGAAAAATCTTGAATAAACCTACGGTAAAAACCGGCATGACCCAAAAAGCTCCTAACACCTTTGACAGTAGTGGGATGAGGTAATTTTGCTATGACATCAACTTTGGCTTTTTCAACCTCAATCCCACTCTTTGAAATTTTATGGCCGAGGACAATGCCCTCTTTGACCATAAAGTGACTCTTCTCCCAATTTAGACATAACCTTGTGTCTTCACAACGTTTAAGCATGTTGTCTAAATGGGAGAGACATGTTTGGAACGAATCCCCAATGACCGAAAAATCATCCATAAAGACCTCCATAGTTTTCCCGGTCATGTCGGAAAATATGGCCATCATACATCTTTGAAATGTGCCCGGAGCATTACATAAGCCAAATGGCATACGTTTATAGGCAAAAGTTCCATAGGGGCACGTGAAAGTGGTCTTTTCTTGATCTTGCGGATCAATGGGAATCTGAAAGTAACCCGAGAAACCATAGAGGAAGAAATAGTACTCATTCCCCGCTAATCTCTCGAGCATCTGATCCATAAAGGGCAGAGGAAAATGATCTTTGCGGGTGGCGTCATTTAACTTGCGATAATCAATACAGACACGCCACCCCATAACCAAACGAGTTGGAATAAACTCATTTTTCTCATTTGTGACAACAGTAATGCCACCCTTTTTTGGAACGCAGTGAATTGGGCTAACCCAAGGACTGTCCGAGATAGGGTAAATCAATCCGGCATCAAGGAGTTTTAAAACTTCTTGTTTGATCACCTCATGAATTTTTGGATTCACCCTTCTTTGTT
Source organism: Artemisia argyi (assembly GCA_030686995.1). Lineage (NCBI taxonomy): Eukaryota > Viridiplantae > Streptophyta > Magnoliopsida > Asterales > Asteraceae > Artemisia > Artemisia argyi. The sequence continues at coordinate 228,452,960 of CM060708.1, read as the reverse complement.
GTTGGACTGCCGGTTTGAAGTCATCCTCCATTAAAATTTTGTGGGTACAAAATTCAGGGTCAATGCCCTTGATGTCGGAGAGTCGCCAAGCAATTGCTTGTTTATGTGACTTCAAAACCTTTATTAGAGCAGCCTTTTCCTCATCACTTAAATCCTTAGAAATTATGACGGGTAATTTATCATCACCCTCTAGAAATGCATATTCAAGATGAGGCGGCAAGTCCTTAAGCTCGACCTCAGAAAAATCATCAGTTTCCTCAACATATTTGATTTCCTGATTATGAAGTTGTTGTGGTAGAACGGGAAGAGGAGAGGGATCTTCATTTAACAATTTCTCAAGGAGAAGAATATCCCTCTCGGGGTCAATCTCTTGGTTATCGATTCCATCGGGAATCGAATCACTTTTAAGAAAGGACTCAATCTCTTCTAAGATGAAGTCACTTCCCTCAAACGGAGTGAGGGAAGGAGAAGAATTGGCAATGATGGGATAAGAAGACAGAGCGAAATTTTCACTAGTAGAATCATCAACGAAACCTAAAACCTTTTGAGCGTACTCCTCAGAAGCAACATCGATGACATCTATTCGGTTTACCGATTCAGAGTCATAATTGGAGGAGTACCTCGATGTTTGATCAAGGTTAAAGGTGATTGCTTCAGTTCCAACACGGAATGTAATCTCATGCTCAAATACATCGATAAGAGCACGCCCAGTTCTAAGGAATCCCCTTCCAAGAATGAGAGGGACCCTTGAATCGGCATCAAAGTCAACAATCACAAAATCTGCTGGAAAATGGAACTTTCCCACTCTTACGAATACTTCCTCGGCTATGCCAAGTGGACGAGAAATCGATCGATCGGCAAGCTCTAAAGTCATGCACGTGGGAGTAAGTTCGGGAAGAGATAATTTCTTCCACACAGAATATGGCATCAGGTTAATGCTAGCACCAAGATCGGCCAAGGCGAAGCATTAAACCATACCCGGAAAAATAAAAGGAATGAGAAATTTTTCGGGGTCTCCAAGCTTCTCGGGAAGCTTTTTCAAGAGAACTGCTGAGCAGTTCTCATTCAATGGAGTTCTAGCCATCTCAAAGAGTTTTTCCTTATTACTTAACAGATTCTTGATTGTTGATGCAAACTTGGGTATCAAGAGAAAAGCATCCGCGAAGCTAATGTCAAAATGCAAATCTTGAAAGATTTGGAAAAATTTATCCATTTGGCGACTAGCTTTTTCGCGGAGCTTTTGTTCATTGAGACGTGATGGATAAGGAATAGAAGTTTTGGATTTAGGGTTGTCCACTGGAGTTTCAGGTGGTTCAAAAACAACTCCAGGCTTGCATCTGGTTTCTGGAATAACCTGAGGTTGGACGTGTGTGGTACTTCGTGAGCTAGGAGTTTGCACCTTGCCCGTGGTCACCTCAGGTTCACGTTCCACTACCTTAGGAGGAGAGAAAGAAGAGGTAGTAGGAATCGCGGGTTCATCATAAGAAGCACCACTTCTAGTTGTGATCGCCTTAGCATCGCCCCTCGGGTTAGCGATCGTGTTGCTCGGAAGTGTTCCTGAGCCCGAGGGTCGTTCATTTAAAGACTTCTTAATTTCAGAAATCTGGCTAACCAACAACTTGTTCATCTCTTCTTGGGACTTCATGAATTGTTTTAACAACTCGTCGGATGAAGGCCCAGTTGGAACAATGGCTTGATTTTGGTTATTAAAATTTTGAGCACGATTGTTCTGATTGGGGCCTTGATTTTGAAAATTACCCTGATTAGGGTTGTTGTTTCCATGAAAATATCCCGGATTGAAATTATCCTGACCTTGGTTTCTATTAAAGTTTCCTTGATTTTGATGTTGGAAACCTTGATTTTAGAAACCTTGGTTTTGATTCTGAAAACCGTGACCCTGATGTAAGTAACCTTGGTTTTGAAAACCTTGGTTCAACCTATTTTGATTCTGGTTACGGTTTTGGACATTTTGTTTTTGATGAAAACCAGAAGGTCCAGGATAATGATTAGGACGGTAGTTCGGGTCCATAGGAGGGCGGTATTGATTGCCTCCTTGATTAGATGACCCGACTACAGCATGAGCTTCAAACGGAGAACCATCAGTAGCTGTGCAATTGTAGTAGGCATGCGGCCCACCACAAGTTACACAGACTTCCACTTTCTTAACCTCAGCAGGTGGAGGTTGTTGTGGAAAAGAGACTTTCTTTGTCTGGGCGAGAACCAAAGCTTGAATAGCCTCAGTAAGCTTGTCAATCTTAGCATCGGTGCTAGACTGACTCGCAGGAGATGAAGTGGAAGGACCCGCACTAATTTGTGAAACAACCGGCTTGCTTCGTGTAGAGCGGACCTTAGACTTGTTCTCAATGATTGCTAAGGCTTCTTTGGTGGTTCTACTCAAAAAGTTACCTCCGACGGAGGCATTGAGAGAATCCTGATCAACTTGGCTCACGCCATTGTAGAAAGTATCGAGTTGCATCAACTCGGAAAAACCATGATGTGGACACTTGCGAAGTAATTCTTTAAAACGGTCACACGCTTCACCAAATGATTCATCATATTTTTTAGTGAACTTGGTGATCTCGTTTTTAAGACTCGTGGTCTTAGAAGGTGGGAAGAATTCATTCACAAACTTTTTTACCAGATCTTCCCATGTCTCAATAGATCGAGGGGGTTGTTTCTCAAGCCAAATCCGGGCTTGACCCTCCAGGGAGAATGGGAAGAGAAAAAGCTTGATTGCTTCACACGGGACATTTTTGTACTTGATGGTTGATGTGATTTTATTGAACCATCGAATATGAGCATGAGGATCGTCCCTCTCAAAACCGTAAAATTGACTTGAGGTTACAAGATTGAGTAACCCGGTTTTGAGCTCAAAACTATCAGCCACGATGGCTGGAACAACAATAGCGTCTCCGTAACCCTCGATGGGTGCTTGGAGAAGCTCACACATGGGGCGGTCTTCCGCCAAATTTTGATTGGTCCCGAACGGTCAACTAAGTTCACCAGGTGATGGTCACCAAGTCAAACGTCAAAAACCAACTAACGAAGGAGTTTAGGGAATCCCCGGGTCGTTATGTCCCGACGAGGCGTGCAATTGTATTTGTAAACGTTTTAAAGGATCGGGTGATTAATCAGGAAGGTCAGGAATTTGATTATTATGGTTACACTACGAGATTACGATGGAAAACAACTTAGAAACACTTAAATAACAATTACTGATTATCAGATTACCTACATACGTGATTTAACCTAAGAACGCGCGTTTGGGTTTAAAATAAACGCGAACGCACAAATAAAAAAGTGAAACGGGAGTAAACAAAGTCCTACGAACGTGAAATTTATATTTTCACAATCCTAATGACTTAAGAAAATTTTTTGAAAAAGAAAAATAATTTTTACACTATTTAATTAATTACTATTAATTAATTACTAATTATTAATTACTTTTTAATTAACTAAATTATCCTAAATTACAAATAATTATGAAAATTAACTATAAAAATGAAAATTAAATTTAGAAAAATCTAAAATGATATAAAACTAATTTTGAAACAGAAAAACTATTTTTTCTTACTTTTTAATTAATTATTAATAATTAAAAACTAATTATTTAATTGATTTAAATTAAACTAAATTATAAAAAATACTAAATGATTAAGGAAAATTCTGAAAAAAATTACTAAAAATCTAATGTGATTACAGGAGCCTAAGAAAAATTTAAAAATAGATTTTGCTTATAAATAAGCAGAAAATAAGCCAAAGTGGCTTAAATAGAAGCTACCACGTCTAATTTTTTTTGTCTTTTTCTAATTTTTATTTTACACAACTATTAATCTACTGATATTCAACAACTTTTTTAAAGAGACTTGTTATGAAACTAAAAAATAAGCCATTGGTGAGCTTATTTTCTTGGCAGCTTATTGATGATGGACTTTAAGTTGGATAATGAGCTTAAGGTGTTATCAAACAAGCTATAAGCTAAGAAATGAGGACACAAATTACTTGGTGCAAGCTTAATGCACTGCAAACAAGTCAAGCTAACAACAAAAGCTTAATGAATAAGCTGAAACACCCAGAATAAGCAATCCTAAACAACTACTCAGAACCAACAGGTCCAATGGCACAATTGCAGCCTGTTGTAGGGCCCACAGGGGTGACCCAGGGTCCAGGGCAATGGGTAACCTAGAAGCCTGATAGGAGGGCTTTTCAAAATGCCCACAACCAAGGTAAAAGCTCAATATTTGAGCTTGTGGTGAACCAGGGAAGTTGGGTCTGTGAGCTACTGAAATGAGAACCAAACAGTTGGACTTATGGACTAAAAGCTCACAAGAGCTTATGACAAGCTTGGTTTTCAATATATAAGTAACAATAACCTACAAATCAGTGAATTAAGCTTAAATCACAAAAGTTATAAGCTTATACAAGCTTATGACACTCAACAGTTAAGTGTTTTAAATAAAAATGAATTTTGGTGCAAGCTAAAAGCTGACAAATAAGCTCATAAGATGGAACAAAAGCACAAATTTGCTAAACACAGTCTTAGTCACATGTAAATATCACAACATCAACAATTACACAGCTCAAATCCAAGGTGTTGCAAGAATCAAACAAGCTCAAGCTGCTGAGTTCAGACAGCTTGCAGTCTCAAACAAGCCTAAAGATGGCTTCTAAATAAGTAGTAGATAAGCAGAAACTAGCCAAACCCTTCATAATTCCTAAAGACTGCCTAGATAGCTTCTCAAATCAACAAAGTTCAAAAGATTTTACCTAATAATGATCAACTTATGACATATTTGATTTTGTCCAAAACTGGGAAGCAGGGGAGCTTCTCAGTCAAACAGGCAACTTCCCACTCAAATTTGTATGATCAAACCTTTTTCAAATCTCAATTTTCTTTTTGATTATGTAATATTAGCCACATGTAAACACAGATCAACAACAATTATCAATTTCCAAACAGCAATGAATCCTAAAAGTGATCTACAAGTTGATGCAATTTTCTGAATAACAATGTTTTTGACTTTTTATATTTTTGAAACTTTGACTAAACCTAATTTCTATTGATCTAATATGAATGATTCTGTAATAAAACCTAAAGTGCAACTAAATTAAACTAGATAAACAAGTTTTATACTAATTTGAATGATTATGCTACTCTAATTATGCAACAGTAAACTGATGATGAAATTGAAAAGCAAATTTGACTTTTATTCAAATAGACTACTGTTTTATGCAAGTTATTACTCTAATATGATCTAATTGTGATGTCTAAACTACTGAATCCTACTGAATCACATGCAATCTCAGCCAATCTCACTGTACCAAACACCCCTTATCTAGACAGTTGAACAGTAAATTTTGCACAAAGAAATTCTACTAAACTAAGACCTAATTTAAGCTTATAACTACAACTAATAACAACAAGTAATCAATATTAAACACTTAAATAAGCTAATGAATCAGTTCAAATGGAGATTGAAGGGATTGCTTACAAGTTGCCATCCTGCCAAGCCAATGAGAACCAATAAGAACCAAGACCAGATTTCAATTCCTATGCTCCCATGAGCTCTACCCCAATCCAACTTCCATGCTATTTCTTTCTGAATCAGCAATCCAACACCCTCTTCTTCCTTGTATTTTTTTTCTTTTCTGATTTTCTTTTTCTGAGTTCTTCTTAATTCAAAATTTCAACACTTTTCATTAACTTAAATAAGGTTTAACTAAACATAGAAAACATGCACTCACAACTGTTTAAGATAAAAGGAAATTTTAAGTAAAAAAAAATGGGAAGTCACTTGAGATTAAAATGAAACTTGCATTCATAACTGAAAATGTTTTACAACTTCACATTACATAACTAATTACTGAAAAGAGGAAAAATTACATAAAGGGAAAACTACTACTTGACAACTTAGCCTCAATGGCTTACAATGAAACTACTTATACTAAAAAATACATATATAAAAAAGAACATTGAACCAGGCTTTTTCTTCTTCTTTCTTTTTCACTTTTTGTGCTCTTTGTCTCCTGTGTCTGGTGTGCTTTTTGCTTGTCTTTGTACCCTTGGAAGACATCTCCTAGCCATTGAATTTCCTGAGGTCCTATCTCAGCCCTAGGATGTCCAAAATGGAGAACTAATTATGTTGTTTGGGGGTTGACTTTGGTGAGGGGTGGATTAGGGTGACTGGTAGGAGAAGGGAGGGGGACAAGGATGTTGGGAGTTGCAGGTGAGTGGGGGCTTTGGTGTCTGGTTATGGCGGCAAGGAGGAAGGGGGTGGGGGTTGACCAATTTTGACCCCGTCCTTTTTATTAATAATAAGGGATGGGTGGGCTTTTGGTTGTTTTGGGCTAAGGGAATGGTGGGCTGGGAACTGGATTTGGATTGTTGTTGGTTTGGTTTTGGTTAATAAAAATACAAAGGGTCCGTTAGGTTTTACACATTTTAATCACAAGGACCAATTTTGTAATTTATGCTAATTTGAAGGACCAATGTTGCCACCTGCTCAAAGTTAATCCAGGGCCCAAACTTGTCATTTTCCAAATTCCAGGGACCACAAATTACATTTTCCATTTAAAAAGTACAAAGGGACTGATTTCGTCAAATTTCAAACTACAGGGACCAATTTTGTAAATTTCTAAAGTTTTTACCTAAGGATTAAATTTGATAAGTTTTGACTTTAAATGCCTTAGGTTGACTTTTCCTTTCAAAACAAATGCTCAGGGACTAGTTTTGTACATTTTTGAAAGTCGGGGGACTAAAACTGCCAATTGTGTAATCTTTGTTCGTTTTTCATTGTTTTTACTCATTTTGCATCTGAAACATATAAAATACAATCCCTGGGATATTTTTAGTATTTTGATGCATTTCTGAGTGATTTCGGATGTTTTGGCAGTTTAAATACGATAAAAATGATGAGTGATTGAGCACTCATCAGCGTCCATCCGATCGGTTTGAGGTCCAACCGAATCGGATGCAACTTTGGCACACTCCCAACCAATCGGCTGCAACTCGCAACCGATTCGGTTGGAGTTTTCTGCAAACTACATTCATCCTCAATCCATCCTAAACGTTTCCCAATCAATCCGAACTTCTTTCTAACTTGTAATCTCCCATTCTTGAGTACTTCTAACATTCAAACTCTCCTAACAATGATTCTTAACATTTCCAATCATCAACCTAATGATTCTATAAAAACCAAGAACATCATCTACTAAGATCTTCCAATTAGTGCTCTAATCAACAGTGCAATAACCTAACATCACTAATTATCAATCATATAACTTCTGGGATTCATCAATTGCAAATAAACTAGCTCTAGAGATTATACCCAATTCAATCCGAAAATTCAATCAATGAATTCTTACTCAAAACTTAACCAATTGATCTAATTCTTTTTGCAATACCTTCTCCTATCATCTAATCACTTATCCCCAAAATATTACATCTCAATTCGAACTAATTAAAAAATACCCAATTCGTGACCTAATTTCAATCATTCGAATTAAAACTTAATTGAACAAAATTAATGATATAACTTACTTGACTTGATGCCATTGATGATTAATTATCACTCCTGCAACCTTCTAACAACTTCTTATGGTCGAATTTTTAACCCCAATTTTTGGTGGATTGTGTGTATGTGTTTTTCTTAAGTTTTTGAAAATTTTGTTTATATATTCAACTCCATCCGATCAGTTGTGAATCCATCCATTCGGTTTGGTATGAAATTGATTTTTCAAAGTTTTTTCTTCACTACTAAACTTGACACAAGTGCTAGTAGCTTTTTTCTTTTCTCAAACTTATAATCTTATATGTATTCCAAACACACTTTGTCTACCAAAAATTTGGTCATCTACTTCTACTTCTAAACTTAAAACTAAAACATAACTTAACCTCTAAAAACTAAAAACTTAAACTAAATAAAAAGATAAATAGATAAATAAATAGATAGATAGCTAAATAAATAGTCTCATTCAAACATGAAATGCATAAAACCTAAAAACATGAAATAAAATGCATGAAAAATAAAAGTACGAAACAAACAAACTAGTACAAGATGTGCTTTATTCTTGTGATGATTCTTCTTCATCCATAGAAATATTCATTCCTAAGAATGTCTTCTCCACGATACTTGTTTGCCAACTTCCTAGTAGTCTTTTGAGTTTTGAAAGTTCGTGCAAAGCTCCTTCCGCTAGGACATGTGATATCAAATTTGCAATGACAATCACCATCTCCTTCTTCTCTTTTGTAAATGCTATGACCTTCGGAACCCCATTCCAAGTTCTTTAATTGGACCGGTAAAGATCCAAGAAAATCTGTCAACTTGTTAAACAAAAAAATATTTTTAAACGGATTAAAGAAAGCCTCCATTGCTAGAGCTCTTTCCATTTCATCTTCAATATCAAAGAAAATAGGTGTGCATAGACCAAACTTAGGTCTACCATCTTCATCCCTTCCTACTTCAAAGCAACCAAGGTAATCCTCCTCTTGGTCCTCATCATTATCGTCTCCATTACTACCCCCTCTAGGCTTTGGATAGTAAGTATTCTTAAGAACTCCATCATCAATTGTCATGGTACCTCTTCCCATATCTGTTATAGCTCCACAAGTTCTTAAAAATGGTCTACCTAACAACAAAGGTAGTTCCTTATCAACCGCAACATCCAACACAAGAAAATCCGCCAAGAATGCTTGATAACCAATTTGAACTCTCACATTTCTTACTTCTCCCATTGCTTTTGCCTTAGAATTATCCGCCATAGTGAGTTTAGAATTGTTAGGTGTAGGGTCTCTTAATCCTAACTTATGATACAATGGATAAGGCATAATACTCACACTAGAACCCGTATCGGCTAATGCATATAAAGGAGTTGTCCCATTAATTTTAACCGGTAAAACAAAATTTCCGGGATCATTCATTTTCTTTGGGAGCCCATTCTCAATTATCCTTCTCTCCTCTACTTCATCAAAACTATTATCCTCCAACTTAGACTTTGCCAACATAACTCCATCTAATTTCTTCCTATACTCCATATAATTCCTCAACACCTTAATGACCGGTTTGTTTTCCATCAATTCACTAATTTTTGCTTCAAGATTTTCCAAGATAGCTTGTTTTTGCTCTTTGGTTAAAGGTTTGGTACTTTTTAGTGAATTAGGTGGTGTTTTGATGATGATGATGATGATTTGTTTTCTTTTTGGGTGGAGGGTTGGGTTAATTTATTCAATGGTGTTTTGTTTCGGTTAGCTTTACCCATCTTACAAACTTCATCACTTCCTTCCTTCATCATTTCCATTCCTTCACAAACATCAACAAGCATATCATTCACACTCTTCCCTTCTTCCAAATCACTTATGTTAATTCTCAACTCCCCAAGTGCAAAATCCAAACTACACTTGGTATTCACTAAAAAATCTCTACCAAAAATCACTTCCGGTTCATCTTCATTAGTATACTCCAAAACAACAAAATCAACTTTAAAGATGTGACCATGAATATTCACTCTAACTCCTTCCACTTCCTTCTTACCATAACTTCCATAATCAAGCCTAACAAAACCAAGTTTGTCAAGCTTTTCTTCCGAAATGTAATTGTCTCCATATTCCATATTTAATTCCGCATCCCACGCTTTAACTCCTTCCACCGCACAAGGTGTAGAATACCTCATGTGTGGAGCATCATATTTCTTAGGTGGTGCTCTAGTGAAAACAACAACTTTTCTCTCCTTCTCCTTCTTTGGCTAACACATTTTATGTGGCAAATAAGAAACATTGTCACCAACAACCTCTTCTCCTTCTAAATCCAACTTGGCTTTTTCCAACATACTCTCCAACTTTTCCAAGGAATCACCGGAATCCTTGAACATATCTTCCAAGTCTTTCAAATACGCAGAAATCTGACTCAAACTCTCCATTTCAACTTAAGCACTTACTAACTATAACATAACCATAAAAAACTCCAAATCATTAGCATGAGGGTTAGTTATAATCAAATAACTCTTAATATGAAATAAAAACAAGTAAATTAACTAAATAAAACACTAAGAATTGAAAATAAACTAAAAATAAAAAATGTCTAAAATTTTACCGAGACGACCAACCGATCGGTTTGTAACCCATCCGAATCGGTTAGCACAAATGACCACCTCCAACCGATCGGTTGGAACCCGGAACCGGATCGGTTGGAGTTTTTTACACTAAATTAATTTTTTTTATAAAACTAATATTTAATAAAACTTTAATTATGAAATTAAAAATAATGAAAGCATTAACTAAGGTGTCTTTAAAAATTACTAAATCATTAATTGAAATTAAAACTACTAAAACATTAAAATGACTAATAATTGCAACTTAAAACTATTAAAAACTAACATTAATTATATAATTATTAAAACTAATTAACTAAATACAGAAAAATAAAAATTAATTACTAAAAACAGAATCCTATAAATTTTACCGAGACCACCAACCGATCGGATGGTTATCCATCCGATTTGGTTGGTCAAAACCATCTCTTTTTTTTTTTTTTTTTTTTTTTTTTTTTTTTTTTTTTTTTACTCTAAAAACTTTAAAATTTCACAAATTACAAATAATTTTATTACTAAAAACTAAGAAAATTAATCAAATCCCCGGCAACGGCGCCAAAAACTTGATGTGCGTTTTGTTAGTACAAGTTTTAAAATTTATAAACACGAATTATCCGATTATTATCTAGCACATACGAGCAAGTATACTCGTCCAGTGTAATAAAGGTGGGTAAGTCGAGATCGTCCCAAGGGATTTGGTGGTTTTAGTAATAAGAAAAACGTTTGTTAAATAAGGGTTGTCAATCCAAATTTATGTAAAATCTTAATTTAAAAGAAACTCAATAAAAACTAAACATATACTTGTGTATAATTCCTTGATTGGTAATTAGGAGTATCGTAACAATTTGAGTACGAAGTTTGGTATAAAACTTGTTATGATGTGCAACTAAAAATGAGTAGTTATACAATCTATGATGTATGTCATGTTTTCACTACTACTAAGAATTCTATCACCTAATTGACTCCTTTCGGACATATCAAATTAGTATGACAATCCTATAAACACATGGTTGTTTAGAAAATCAATTCTTTTCTTATGAATTCCTACGAATCCTTTCGGTCCTTTTTCGTGATGAAATCGTCTCAAATCTATTTTAACAAGTAAATAAGATGGTTTTCAAGCATCCTATTTCATACTAATTTGGTGCATTAATATTTTGGAATAAAAACAAGTTGAAAATCCTTTCGGACCTATTTTTCAAGAAATTGTTTTTACCGACAAATTAAGCAAGAAAAGATGTTATATCAACAAACTCATAAAATAGATATGTTTTCATGCATCACCTTTTTCATAAAATAATACTCCATTAACCAATCACATCATATACACAAGTATATCACAAATTACTCCATAGCAATCATATTAAAACACAAGTAAATAAGAAAACTTTCATAAAACTTAAAGTAACAATTGTTCATTATAAGTATCAAGGTGTACCTAGTCTTGAGAATTACAATAAGTAAACTTGTGGAACTATAGCAACCACACTCCTCCAATTGCTCACCAATGTAAGTAAACAACTCCACACTCGAACCAATGCTTGAGACTCTAACTCAACACGTTCTGGACGTTTTTACAACACTTAGTAAACTTTCAGGCAATATAAGATAAACTAACAAGATTTTGTGTAATACAAAGTTAGATAATGGTGGTACAAGTAACTCTAGGCCCTAAGTGCTCATTATATAGCTTAATGACACTTATCCTTCAAGTAAAAACGTCCATCCTCAGTAAATAAGCAGAAATGATCAGCCTCACATGATTATGGGGAGTAAATTCGCCAATAAATGCAAAAACTTGTAACTTCAGTTAACCCCATTCGATCGGTTTCACGCCATCCGATCGGATGCTCAATCTTGGCACGTTTCCAGCCGATCCGGTTGCGGTTTGCAACCAATCGGTTGGATTTAGTCTGAACATGTTTCTATGTCTTTTCTTCTTTGTTTTACGTTGCATGCAATATTTTTCTTCGTGGAATGACTTTGTCCATTAGAACTTGATATTTCCTTGATAATTTCGTGTAGTAAACTTGTCTTTATCAAATCCTTTTGTCCATGCAACGTTTCTTTCTTCCATGATCCTCTTGAAACTCTCCAAAAATGCATGTCCACTTCATTTCTTCATCTTTTAATCATTTTTACCTGCTTTTGGCTATATTTGCATGTATAAACACTTTCCCACGATGAAGTAACAATTATATACAAATATGACCAATTTCCACTCATAAATCAAACAATAACGCGACTAAAAATATGTTAATTTTGAGCGTTATCAGGTTGACACGAAACAAAAGTCGTTACTTTCATTTTGGGCTTTAGATCTTAGTGTTCTCTTATTTATTTTTCCTATGATATTATCTAATGGATGACTTTTGGATTGTTTAACATTAACTATTTCTTTGTTTAATGGTTCATCTTCCTTGTCATTTTCTAAGATCACTTGATTTTCAATAGCTTGACTTTCAACTAAATCATAATCTACCAAAGGTGATGTCTTAAAGGGAGGTGGACTCTCGTCGAATCTTAGAGGGAGGTACACCTTCATAAGACTTTGGATCAAATTTGGTGAGATAATCATTGGTGTTAAGAATAAAGCATTTACTCCCAAACACTCTAAAGTATCCTAATGTAGACTTTTTACCTTTATATAGTTCATAAGGAGTTTTATTCAAAAATGGTCTAATTAAGACTCGATTTAAAATGTACGTTGATGTGTCAACGGCGTTACACCAAAACTTTTGTGGAATGTTTTGTTCATTAAGCATTGTTCTACTCATCTCTTGCAAAGTCCGGTTTTTACGTTCTACTACACCATTAGATTGAGGAGTACGTGGAGCCGAAAAGTTATGAGTAATACCATTTTTATCACAAAAGTTTCCAAATTAAAATTCATTATCAAATTCACGACCGTGATCCGTTCTAATAGACACAATAATAGACCCTACTTGATTTTGAATTTTCTTACTTAGAATCTCAAATTTATCAAAAGCTTCATTTTTACTTTTCAAAAATTTTGTCCAAGTGTATCTTGAGTAATCATCTACTATGACTAAAGTATAGAAGTTACCTCCATAACTTTGTATTGTGGATGGACCGAACAAATCCATATGCAAAAGTTCTAGACACCTAGATGTAGAAACCAAGTTTTTAGCCTTATGGCTACTATGGACTTGTTTATCGACTTTGAAAGCGTCACAAAAGTGTTGGTCATATTTCAACTTAGGTAGGTTTCGAACTAGGTCTTTGGAGGAGAGGTTTTGTATAAGTCTCATGTTAGCGTGTCCTAAACGTCTATGCCATAAAGTTGAAGATTCATCTAATGAAGTAAGACAAAGTTTGTCTCTAGATGTTTGATCCATCTTCATGACATACACGTTGTTCTTAAGAACACCTTTGGCAATGGTTATGCCATCTTTAAGTATTTTACTTCCATTTTCACTAAAAAGGACGTTGTACTTATTACGGCAAAGTTGACTAATACTAAGGAGATTAAAACCTAAGTTATCAACATGAGCTACATCATCTATAAAAAGAGAGTCATGAGAGATTGTAACTTTTCTGATGATTTTGCTCTTAGCTTTACTACCAAAAGTAACATTACCTCCATCACATTTGTGATAAATTGAGAAGAGGCTTTTGTTACCCGTCATGTGCCTTGAACAACCGCTATCTTTAATCCATTCATCCGGTTCCAAACATACTTTGAGGCACACCTATTTTATGGAAAACACTCAAACATTTGGTCCCCAATTTCTCATGGGTCCATTTTGGTTAAACATAACATTAACTTGATCCAAGTATGAAAATAGAACATAAGGGTTCCATGACATGTATTTTGGAGTTTGGTAATGTCCAGAAGTGTTTTGGTTCCAAACATGTTGGTAGTTTGGTCGTGTGTTGTAGTTACTCTTTGGAAAGGGGCGTTTGGGAATAAGAGTCTTAGGTCTTGGTTGAGTAGTTCTAGTCCTAAATTCGTTTTTACTAAGTCCAGCTCTAGTTTTAATAGCAGGTTTTGTTTCATTTTTATATGTGACTTTAACAAATTTTGAACGATCCGACGTGGAAGCTGTCACTGCTGCTGCAGACCCGGCGGAACCTTTGGGTTCAACGGGCGGAACCCTATTTTGGGTTCCATCTATTTCGCGGGCTGCTGTAGCAGTTTTGTTAGTTTCTTGTGCTTTCTTTTCTTGTTTTGTTTGACTCTTCGAAGTTTCTAGTTTCATGAAACCTAGTCCTGTTTTATCAAATGGCGATTTTTTAAGTTTCATAATTTCATCCGCACAAGAAATACTTTTATCAAACTTCTTAAACTTTGTGGTTTGTTTTATTAGATCATCTTGAGTAATTCTAAGTTTTTTTAATTCCGAGTTTAAGCTCTTCACATGATTTGCACGATGTGTCAATACCTTTACTCTTTTCTAATCTCTTAGCTTTTTCTTTTAACTTATAAACTTCATTTTCTAAAAACTCCTTTTTAGTTTTCAAAAATTTATTTTTGTTTATGATTTTTAAGATTAATTCACAAAGTTTGTTATATTCTTTTTGTAAGGTGTCATCATCAATAGAAGAATAAGATGAGTCGGAGAGTACCTCATTTGAGTCATGAGCCATGAGAGCAATTTCATCATTTTTTGGCTCATCGTCATCTTCTTCATAGTCACTCCAAGCACCACTAACAAAAGCTTGTTGAGACTTGCTTTTGGGTGGTTTTGGACATTCTCCTATGAGATGACTTGTGTCTCTACACCTAAAGCATTTTCTTTCAACCTTTCCTTTCTTATCACCACGATCTTTTCGGAAGGTTTACTTGTCATCTTTAGGTTTTCTTACAAAATTCCCTCGTCTACGAAAGAACTTCTTGAAGTCTCTAACGGCCATGGCATATTCGTCGTCATCACTATCCGAACTAGATTCTTCATCATCACTTGATTGGACTCTAGCTTTCAAGGCAATGGACTTAACCTTTTCTTTCTTGCCTTTAACTATTTCTGAATCTTTTTCCATTACCATTTCATGAACTTTGAGGTTTCCAATTTGCTCGTCAAGTGACATGCTTGAAAGATCCTTGGATTCTTCAACTGCCATCACTTTTGCTCTCCACTTTGGATGGAGTGCTCTAAGGAATTTCCTGACAAAATTCTTGCTACAAAAAGATTCATCAAGTGCTTTAAGTGAAGTAATAATAGTGTTAAACCTAGCAAATACACTATCAATAATCTCATCTTCAGGAATAACAAATTGTTCATATTGTTGAACAAGAAGATCAATTTTGTTATCCTTAACTTGTGAGTTTCCTTGATGAGTGACTATTAAAGATTGCCAAATTTCTTTGGCGGTTTTACACATAAAGACTCTTTCATATTCTTTCTTAGGCAAAGCATTGTAAAGCATCATTTTAGCTTCATTATTTTTAGCAATCAATTTCTTTTGATCTTCATCTTTACTATTTGTAGCTATATTATCACCATCAATGATTATATACCATAAATCAATATCTTTAGATTTCACGTAAGTTTCAAATCGGTTTTTCCAATATATAAAACCATTTGATTCAAATAGTGGTGGCCTTTGCATAGATTGCCATTCTTTGTAATTTTCAAAATCCATGGATCGTTTCAAGTTTTAAAACATAATATATTTTAAAAGCTTGAGTAACGTAGCTTTTGATGCCAATTGTGGAAAACTAGAATGGGGTTGAATAGTTTTACCGGTTTTTCATTTAATTATCTTTTGAAACTTTCCGTTTAATCAAAGATATAAACTCAAAGACAATATATAACATGCAAGTATAAAGAAAGAAACGATCAAACCACAACATGCGTAGTTATCGTGGTTCGGCTACAAGGACTCTTTTTCCTTGCCCTATGTCCACGCCCCGAGTATCCAACTCGAGAGTTTCTTTCACTAGTCAACAAGCTCCTTTCACCGGCGGAGAAAACCTTACACGTCGCTTACACGATTACCGACACTAAGCTAGATGTCGAGTTCTTTTACAAGGGTACAACCACTCCCGTTAGTTCTTTTACAAGGGTACAACAACTCCCGTCACACTATGTATTTTAAGGCCTAAAATACTAACCGATCACAACTGAAAACACACAATCAAATGAAGTGTAAACTACACAAAGTCTACACGATGCTAAGCTAACAAGTCTTGCAATGTTGTGTTGAATACTTGTAACTTTATATGTACTTGTGAACTTCTTTGCCACAAAAGAAACTTCACACAAAATGAAATGTTAAAGGGTTAGATAAATGATATGAATGTGTATGTGTAAAATGTAATGAGAAGTGATAAAGGAAAATTCTAACAAATGGCTTGGTATTTATAGCAAGACCTTCAGCAGCTATGGCGGATACGGCGGAACCCTCAGATGGGTTCCGCCCGTGTACCTCCAAGGTTCCGCCAGGCTGACAGTAGGTTTTGCAATAAATCTTTCCAAACCAACCAAAGTCACATCAACTTATTTCTAGTCAAACACTTACTTGTGTAAGAAAACTTATGGTGAGTCAAACACACAAACTTACCACAAATGCATGATGTGATGTTAACATTTACTATATTGAGAAATATGTAAATGTAATGTTTTTCTATTTCAAGAAATATAAAAAGTGTCGTGTTTTATATGAAATGAAAATGTAGCAAATGTCTAATTATGCAAGTCTTTAAACCAAAATTATGTTTTACTAAAAACTAAAGTTTACACTTTGTCGTTAACAAAACTTAGCAAAGATCGTAAAATATAAATAACGTTTTTAGGCGATATTTGTATTAACAAATACAACTAAATAGTGCTAAGTAAAATCAAAGAAATGTAGCCTAGCATAGCATATAAATAACAAGCAATAGACATAATCAAGCAATGAATGTGTAGAAACTAGAAGGGGTTGAATAGTTTCACCGTTTTGACTCACGTTTTAAGACATTTTAAAAGCTTTTTACTCTTTTTGAAAATCGTTTGATTCGAATTTGTGTGATATCAATCAACAATATATATGAATACAACAATATATGAAGGAAAGAAAGATAAAGGGATAGAACAACCAAACCAAGACTCGGAGATTTATAGTGGTTCGGCTAAGAAGCTCAATCTTCGCCCTACTCCACTCCTCGAGTATCACACTCGAGAGTTCACAATCACTATGTCAACAAACTCCCTTCAGGCGAAGAAAACCAAACACCTTCGCTTACACCAATTTCTAACACTAAGCGGAATATCGAGTTCTAATCCTAGCTAGAACCAATCTACACAATAATATATGGCACTGCACGGATGTACACCCCTTCCACTTGGACTTCCACACAATCCAAGTCTACATACACCACTTCACGGACTTTCGCCTTGTCCAAATCTACACACACTATTACACGGACTTACACTTCGTCCAAATCTACACTAACCCAACAAATCTAGACTCACACACAAGTCAGATACACCAATATACAACAAAGAGGAATGAGAGAGTTTAGATGAAGAAGAGAATCGTAACACGAGTTACATGTGTGTGATGTCTAATCTATAACACTTTGTTTCTTGGCGAATACGAGCGTTCTTCTCTTTTACTTTGAGGTAGAGGGTATCTAGATCACTTAAAAACACATATCAACAAGCTATTGTGATAAAAAAAGGATATTGAAAGAACAGAAGGTTTTTGTGCAAAGAGGTCTTATTTTCTGCTGAGAATAGTGTAGTATTTATAGGCACCAGGAGGAGTGTGAGAAGGTCCCTTAAACATGGACGGTCCTATATATATAAGGGACCATCCCCTAGGACGCTCCTATTTTTGTTCTTATGTGGTGAAATATTTATCTAGTGAAAATTTAACTGATTTGGGCGGAAAAACCATATTTCAAATTTCAAATATTTTCTTTTGAATAAACATTTCTTATAATCAGAAAATTAATTTGTATAAGTTATTTGTGTAAAAATATTTTGTCACATTTATGAAAATGTGAGTTTTAAAAACAAAATAACTTCTTTGATCACTTAACTAATTGGTATATATTTGTTCATACCTTAAGTCATGTTGTAGTTGATACAAGCTTTCTTGATTAAAAACTTATCAAGTGTATTTTTATGTAACGTGTTTTTACATTTTGTGATTATCAAAACGTATATAGATAGAATAAAGCAAATGACGTTTTTGACATTATTTGTATTAACAAAATGATAAACATAATTGATAGTGTATTTGAGTTTATCCCAAATTGCTAAAATCTCATACACCCATAATAGGCCCAAGACAAGCCACAAGGGATAAAACTGATGAGGCAAAAAGTGTACCGCTTTTGAGGGGTCATTTAAGCCCGAATTCAAGATTATTTGATCAATTATTGCCCTAAATCGTTCCTTTTGATATTTTAGGTACTTTTGGAGAGAAATCTGGAAAAGGAAGCATTTTGGACGTTTTTGGAGCATAAAAGTGAAGAAAATGGCAAAGTCTCAAAATTCCTTGCTGGAACAGTACCTGACGGCGTCAAGCTTCTACACGTGACGGCGTCAAGAGTTACAAAAGAGGTGGATGTGGAACTTATAACGTGACGGCCCAGAGAGTTTTCAAGCATATTGGCCAGACGGCGTCACCAAGGCCGTCAGGGTCCAATTACACATGACGGCCTAGAGTGATTTTCTACATGACGGCGTCACAAATAGATCTAGGCAATACGAATTTTATCATGGCGGCGAGTTGACGGCGTCACGAGCTAATTCATGACGCCGTCAAGATGTAAACTCTATATATAGTTTTCCAAATTTTGTTCTTTAGGGTGCAACTTTGAGGGAATAAACCCTAGACGAATTTTAACAGTTTTTCAAGGGTTTCAACCCCTTGATTCTTCCATGTTCAATTAAAGATAAGTATTCATTCAAATAATTCAATATGTCTATGTGTTGTATGATTATATCTTACGCTTGTCTTCTCTTTAACAGGCTAGGCTAGATTTTCATTGTGTTTTCTTAGATGTAGTGAAACCTAGATGTTGATTATTGGTTGATTGTTTATTTATAATTGTTACGGATGATTGTATTCGATGTTAGGCTTAAGAAAACTGGCAGACTTCCATTGGTAAGTTGCTTGAACGTCTTGAGATATATGATCGGAGGTGTACTACGATTTTTGGTTGTATTTAATGCATAAGATAATTCTAATGATCCCATGTTAGGAGCTTCTAATGGCTCGACATAGGAGTGAAGTAGGATCTTATAGAGTTAGGGAATATTGTACACGACCCTATGACTAGTATTAAGGAATATGACCTGTCATCCATGCAATTGTAACAAGCTAATCAATCTGTAAAAGATATCTAGGGAGTAATGAAATCTAAGTAAACACAACTTCTCTCATTATTATTTCCACCACATTAGTATAATAGTTTTATTTTCATTTCTTTTATTTTATTTGATTGCATCTTTAGTTTATTGGGTTAGTTGGCTAGCAACTAATTTCGCCCACTCCTTCAAAACCCGAGATTTTAATTGCTTTCATAAAACATAAAAATACAAAAAGAATCATCCCTCACCTATAGACCTAGTTTAGTAGGCTTTCTAATCCTAGCGACACTATTCCTGAGTTGAACGATCAATCCCCCGGTACTTGCCACTATACTATACTACAACGATTAGGTACACTGCCTGTTGAGGGTTGTAAGCTTCTCGAGATCCCTTGAGATGTAAAACCTATTGCGAGGGCGCAATTTCCAAGTATCAAAAACCCATCGCACTATGCCCAGGAAGTGAGTTCCCAAGCCCAACATAAGCAGATCAAGCCTGGACAAGCATGTCCAAGCAAAAAGCTAGAGTGGGATCTTATCCCCAAAGTCGTTATAACAAACAACACACATAGCTACCTCGTTTGCGTAGAGGTAATGCTACGAATATCTCTTTGATACTTGCATAGAACATTCCATGCATTTGGAATAGTCAAGAATATCATGACAAGTGTCATTCTTATCCCTTCCTTTGGATGTCCACCACGTGGACCATCCCCTAACCATTGTATCAAATTAGTTGGTGGCACAACACCCTAAATGCATATCTATAAATACCAGCTTATATTCCATGAAATAGGCTACGACACAATCAACTTGAAGCTAATCAATCTTCAAACATTTACACACACATTATAGTCGTATGTGAATGTTACCCCAACTCCTGATCCTCGATCATACCTTGGGTCCTTGTAGGACCTTTGAATACTATATCTAACACAAGTTTATATAAAGATTATAGATGAGATAAGTAGAGAGAGAGAGAGATGGTAACTTCTAGAGAGAGAAAGAAATATGTATTAGATTAAGAGAGAGAAACACACATAGTAGCACCCTAGAACCAACATCTCCAAATGGGAGCATTTGAAGGTATTTATAGGTAAGATAAGAAGATGGGCCGGGCTTGGGATTTTGTAATAAACAAGACCTAAACTAATACAATATTAGATTAAACCAAGCCCGTTTACCCTTAACTAAACTACAATACTATTACAATATTATTACAAGACTAAATGACTTAATAAATGATCGTCACTTCTATTTCTAACAATCTCCCCCTAAGGGGAAATCATTGAGATCTTTCTTTGATTCCATTGATGATCAACACTTCTATTGCTAACAATCTCCCCCTAAGGGTGATCATTGAGATCTCTCTTTTTGATCTTGATCTTTGAACTTTGAAGCTTGTTGTCTTGAACTTTGAGTCTTTGTAGAATAGATTTAAGTCTTTGTTCCTTCATGCTTTGTGATCTTTGATAATTGACTTTTCATCATTCTTTGTTCTTAAGTGATGTGGAGCAAACTGCCTTTTGTCACTTCTTTGTCTTTGGTGGTTGTTCGTCTTTCCAACATGCTCATACGTCTTTAGTCTTTGTGATACATGCATTTATTGTTCCCGTTCTTTCACCTTGATCTTTGTCACTTTACTTCATTAGATTCTTTCACATTGCGTAGAATCTTTGTTTTGAACTTTTCTTTTCTTTGATCTGTGTGAGAACTTTCCTTTGACTTTGAGATGCATGTATGAGCATGTGGAATCCATCTTCATGGAGGTGATGTGATGCTGCAAGTAAACAGTTAGCAATAAAACAACCGGTACTTACAGATAAGGAATTAGAGATTGTCAACAGCATAGTGTGAAGACTCCTTCTAACCCTTACCAAGGCCGTTCCCATTTTGGATACTCCCGAGGGAGCTTACAAGACCTACTAAGTAGCTTAACGAATGGGTGAGTCGCTGGGGATCACTCCACGACTGTAGACTGTTTTGAATCACCGCGAACACTAAGCGTAACCCATAAAGAATTACCGAAGTGACTTGCTGTCAAGGCCGCTTGATATTGACCCTGGCAGGAATTTCCATTCAATCATTGAGAAAATACATAAGTAAATCCTCTCATAAACATTCTCGGCAGATTGCTAAGATCTGCGTAGGACTCTTAAGTTTACATCTGGCGTCCTTAGTGATGAACAACCAGTATAGAAATATCATGTTTTCCTATTAGATCTTTTGATGAATCTCGAGGCTCTAGACTCAATAGGTGCACATTTGGTTTCCTATGCAGAGATTAGGGAGAGGTCTCCTATTTTAATATCAACCATCTCTAAGAGACAGGTCGTTAGATTACACCAGTTCACCGTGAGAATGAAACAAGCTCTTTTAAAAGAACTTGAGTGGCTAAGAAGGTTTAGTGCAGTGCGTCACTGGGTCCATGACGTTTTTATCTTCAATACCAGTGTCACCTTAGCAACAACTAGTAGCATACGAATTGAACCCGGTGTCTGCCCTAAGGTTGAACATTTGGAGGGCTATTTGTTTTCACCCTTTTTCATAACTTTTCTTTTTAGTTCTTGAACCTCTTTTTTCTCCTTTCTCATTTCTCTTTTTTTTTCAATCATATCTAAGGACTTCTAATTTTAATCTATTGGAATTGTCCTTGGGTAGATCCCTCCAGCTCTGGCGGATCATTGGACATAAACCTAACCATAATCACTTTATATCTCCATGATTATCCTAGATTTATTGATCACATGTCATAAAACCTTTTGTGAAAATCTCTCAAAGTGTTTATGATAATAAAACACATGGTTGTTACCACTTTGAGAGTTTAGCAACTTTTGAAGGACTCCTCCTTTCACATGTGCTCATAGATTTTTAAGAAATTTGCACATGCATGAGGAGTTTGCACTTTTTGAATTGATCCACTTTCAGTGAACATGACCGATTCGAGACACGCTTACATCACTAGTTAGACTAGCTTGAAATTATTACCCATCCTGGTCAAGTCCAAAGAAAGTCTCTCGATACGGTACATTCTACTCAGACAAGTCCTATTTGAGACACGCTTACATCACTAGTTGGACTAGCTTGAAATTATTACCCGTCCAGGACAAGTCTTTTCGATTACTGACATTTAAAGCTTCGTCAATTCATTGGTACATTTTGATCACATTTTATTCACGTCTTCTCCCCCTCAAAAATAGCATATCGTGATATTTTTGATATCAACTGATGAAGAAAAAGGCTTTTGGAGAGACAGACAGATTTGTTTTTGCATGAAATCAAAACATTTTTGTTATTATGAAATACTCCCCCTCAAAATTCGCATATGTTTTTGAGAATGTTAAACTTTTTAAAGTTTAGAGGGAAGGAGTCTTCTCGAAGCAAAATTCTGAAAGATAAAGAAGTTTCAGATTTGTTGAATTTTGCATCAAGGTTTTTTTTTTTTTTTTTTTTTTTTTTTTTTTTTAAAAAAACAAAGACTTCTCTTTGTTTGAATAGGAATGTCGCACTGAGGCATACAACAGTGTCCATTTTTAGGATGGGTGCACTTTGCTGATGAAAATCATTTTTGCGTAGCACTTTCCTTTCTTTGAAAACTTGAGTTTTGCACTGTAAGGTGTACACAAATCATTTTGATGATGAGCACCGATTTTGATAGATTTTGAAAATCTCTTTGAAAAATCTTGAAAAGGTGGTGCTCAGAATGTAAGAGAATTTTGAAAATCTAATTTATCATTAGATCAATAATCATGGTCATGAGCTTAAAGATTTTAAAAGTTTTTCTAAAGAAAACTCAAGCCAGAGAAGTGTTTGGTTCTCGTTTTAGGATAAGTGCTCGAAAAAAATTTGAAATCTTTGTTTTGATTAAGCACTTTCCTTTCTTTGAAGCGCGGGTCCTGAACTGATGTGTCTAGAAGCCATTATTTTGAAGAACAAGTCCTTAGCTGAAATACTAAGAAGTCATCATTTAAGCCTGGATTTCGTACTGAAGTATACGAAAGCCATAGTGAAGAAAATTTTGAGAAACGACATGTTTTAGAAAACATTTTCGAGAACTCTCGCTCAAGCATCTGTACATATCCGTATCATTGTTGAATGACATTTCTAGAAACGTACAGAATATCGATTATACAAGAGACATGTCATGAGAAGAATATTTTTGGATTTTTTGATTTTATAGTGTTTTTGGATTTTTGAAAATTTTATATTTTTGTATTTTGTTTTTCAAAAATATATACAAAGAAGAATTGAAGAAAGAAAAAAATTAAGCTTGGACAAGTAAAAGTAGAGTTAACAGTGGAATAAGAAAAGGATTTCCACATGCGATGTTGGCGTAAAGTTCTTTACCACATTGGGTGTATGAACTCTCATCACTTTCACAAGTACCTGCATCCACAGAAGAAGACTTTGCACAAATAACAGTGTTAGAAGTACATGTTTCCTCACGTTGAGGGTGTTCACTAACAATGGTTGTAGTGGTTTCTACTTCCTGTTGCTGAGTATCACTATTATTTGTCTTGTTGCAACTATTAAGAATTTTCCCTGTAGGAATCCATCTAAGACCAATTGTATTAAAAACTTTTCCCGTGGGAATCCACTTAAGGTAAGATCTAGACGTAGTTTTCTTATCAGATGCAGCGGAAGTCTCAGTGTTTGAAAAACAACATCCTTTAGATATCCACCTATTAGGTTTCTTATCCATTTTCTTGTTGTCAACGGGTTTGTTTCTATTTGGTGTCTTAGTGGATTGTGCCTTGACACTTGATTTTCCTTTCTTGAGAAATTGTGCAATACATGCATTGTGATTAGCTGAAAAAACACATTCTTGACATGTAGGACAGACAAATTGAACATTCTTGTTTAACACAACAACTTTAACTTTGTCACTACAGCCTTTTGGAAGGGAATTCTTTGTGTTGCATTCTACGTTCCTAGCATTCTCCTTTGTGCCACTATTCTTAGATGCTAGCAAATCCCTAGTTTTTTGTTGAATGGTCCTAGGTAATGGTTTACTACTACTAGCAGTGCTTTGGAATCTTGTAGAATTCATCACACTAGGTTTTGCACCTAAAATTCCTTAATATCGAAGTTGTGCCTTTTTCCTAACTTCTTCTAGATGATGATTATGGACCATGTCATTAGAACCAACAGACTCTTTAACAGTTTTTGTAGTCACATTTGGTGTACTATTCCTAGAAGGGCTAGGTGCACTCACATTTGTGTTTCTTTCAACAACCAATTTTTGTTTATCAACACTCTTTTCAATTTCCTTTTGCTTGGGCAAGGGTTGTGAAGTGACTGGTTTTGTCAAATCCTTTTTCACATCGACTTTAGGAGCAAACCGGGAAATTGACATTTTTGGTTTGTTAACTGTTTTTGAAATATTTGGTGTCTCCGAAGTCGATGGTTTTGCAAACTTAGTATCCACACCCTTCCCTTTTATACTTTCAAGCTGAGCTCTCAAAAGATCATTTCCTTTTTCATGTCCTTGTAGGCATGCTCATACGACAATTTGTCATACCTACATTCCTCTGATTTTCGATCAAGTTGGTTGAAAATGACATGTTTTCTATTTCAAGTTTTACAAGAGCATTTTCATATTTTGAAACAATTTCAGATGTCTCAACTCGCAGTCTTTCATCGTCTTCAACAGAATATGATTGTAAAATGATGGACATTATGTCAGTAGTCATAACGGCTTCGAAAAGAGAATCATTTAGATTTTCCAAAAGTTTGATGTTTTGAAGATTTAAATTAGCTTCCTTTACCAGGGATTTGTGATCCTTGACAAAGTCAGCTGTTTCTTTCAAAAATGCTTGCTCAAAATGAATTACCCGAGCATTAATCATAGTGATTAAAGGAGCAAAGTCTTTTTCAAGAATCCTTTTCAGCTATAAATGAACTGTGGAATTCCAATTGATCTCATTCAGTCTCATTTTAGATTCTAAAAGAGTTTGAAGTTGCCCAATTCTGGTTTTAAGATCATCAAGATATCCTCTAGTAGCACTTGTGTTAAAAGTGTTGTTTGAAGACACCTGTTCCATGTTTGAAAGCAATTTGAAAGCAACTACATTTTCAGAAACTATGTTTGAAAAAGGTCGTTTTATGGAAAACCCTGATGGTTCTTTTTGTGGAACAAAAGTAACTCCAGAAATTTTGTTTAGTTTGTTGTAATCGATTGGTTTCAAATCCGGATTCTTTTGTTTCATTTTTGTTATGCTCTCTTCAACAAGTTCAATCATTTCCACAGAATCCCGAACAATGGGAGGATCATGTTTAGCATATATAACCTTTCCATTATACAAAACATTCTGTTCTTCCTGAGCTTTCTTGAGATTACAAGGATTGTTGTTACCAAGAGCCATTTTGTGTTACGTATGGTAAATCGGATTAGTTTGATTTGAAATCATTTTCATTGTTTGACTTGACTGACCGACTTAACCACTAATTCTTCTAGTTTTGCAATCTTGTGTTCGGACTCTATGATTTCATCCAAAAGTTTATCTTCTTTCTTTGCAAAGTCCTTTTTCAACTCATCCCGTTCTTTTTCAAGATTGGTATAAGCTGATTTTTGTTTTGAAAGTTGGTTTGTTAATTCAGAAATTTCTTGTTTTAAAGAGTTAATGGTTTTTGTTGAACTAATTTCAAGAGTATCAAATTTGTTTTTCCATTCCCTATCTTTAACAAGTAACTTCTTATAACCAATTTCAAGTTCTGACTCGCGTTCTTTGTGAATTTGAAAACTTTTTGAATTTTCCTTGTATCTCTTAAGCTCAGTGGTCAATCTCTCATTCACGGCCTTAACATCGCGATTGACCTTTTTCACTTTCTCAATTTCAATGCTACAATTATTCAATAATGATTCAAAGAAAGCACGGGTTTCCTCATCATTAGCACCATTTTGTGCAACTTGAACTCCATTAGGATCCATATCTGGAGTTTCATAGTTAACATTGCTATTAGCTTGTTCCCCCACATATGTATCATAATTAGGTTCAAGTGGCACATAATGTGGCTTCTCATGAGCAAACGGATTAACATCATTACCATAATTTGGTACCTCATGGAATGGATCTAAATCATAAGTAGGAGGAAGATCAGAATCACTGCTTGATGTTGTTGCCTGCTGATTTGCCATAAAGTTGTAGGTTTCATTAAGATTTGCTGAATTGTCATTAATTCTTGTTGTAGCTCTAAACTAATTTTCCTTAGCAGTCAACGGTATTCCTGATTTTTTCTTTATTGGCTAGCATCAACACTGGATCTTTTCAACCTTGTCGAGATTTGTACCAATAACACTGCTATGAATTGCTGATGTAGGTTTCTGAATCGAAGTCATGAAACAACAATCATTCCTATTTTGGTTGACCACATTCTGACTCACAAACTGATCCATCGGATCTCCAACATATTCCCTTATCTGAATCCCCATCCCCATCTGTGTACTCGTAGCATATCTATGTTGATTCCAATAACATGTTTATTTGCTAGTGTACCTTGATTCTAAGTAAAGTCAGTTGGAAACATTTCTGCTAAAACCTCAAGTGCTTGCTGCTTTTGTCTCAACATTGCTTCATCAAACCTAGCCTTGTAGGCAAGTTGCTCTTTCAACTGTTTCTGCTTCACATTCTCAGAATATGGGGAAAAGGTTGGTTCTGGAAGTTCCGTATCAGTTGGTGCAAAGAGATCGTAACTAGGTTCAACAGTCTCAGCTTGTGTTTCTTGCATCGTCAACTTCTCTTTTGGTGTGTCGGAGTCATATGAAGGCTGCTCAGTCTCATTCCATAGTTGCTCAGTCTCAGTAATCGTCTTGTCAGTCTTAGGATATGGAGCAAAGAATTGAACAAGAGGTTCCATGTCCATTGATGGAAAGAAATTTTTGAGAAAAGGCATTTTGAACGTTTCCGAGTGAGATCTACGTTTCCCTCCAAAATATAATTTGAAAAATTTTCTGTTCCAGAATTATGAAAATCACAATAAAATGCAATCCTAAGGTTCCAAGAAAAATTTGAGTTTTAAAAATTTTGACGCCAAATTTCACTAAAAAAATTTGAATTTTGGCCTAAAAATTTGAATTTCGGGCCAAAATTTTCACAGTTACACCAAAATTTAAATTTCGCGTAAAAATTGAACGTTTAGTCACCAAAATTTGATTTTTTTTTAAAAGATGAAATAATGAAAGATAGGTAAAACTTGTGTAGATGATGGATCTTTAAGGATATATAAAGGTTGTGGTTTTAGGTATTTCTAACTTGCAAACTCGATAACAAACTTCTAACTCGGTATAGCTTTTTGAAAACTTAACTCGGTAAAATCTTAAATCTGTAACTCGGTAAACTCGTCTGCTAACTCGGTAAGCAACTTTGAAATGTTTAACTCGGTAAAGACTTGGTAAAAAACTTGTAACTCGGTATAACAGCTAACTCGGTAAGGCTTTCAGAAAACTGTAACTCGATAAACAGTTAACTCGGTAAGGTTTTCAGAAAACTGTAACTCGATAAACAGTTAACTCGGTAAGGTTGTAACTTGATAAGATTTCAAACTCGATCAATCTTTCTAACTTGATAAGAAGAAACGAACGAAGTATAGTTTGGCTTAAGTAGAAACCAAGAAGAACCTTACTCGATAAACGATAAGGTGTTTAGCTAACTCGCTAAAATGGCTAACTCGCCAAACAAGGAACTCGGTACCAAATTACACCCTAACTCGATAACCAACTAGTTCTAACTCGCTAACTTAACTCGACAAGTCAAGTTAACTCGATAAAAAACTGTCTAACTCGCTAAAACGCCGATGAACAGTAGTCTGATGCTTAAAAAACCCATTAAATCCTAGTTTTTATTACCAAATCTAACCTAAAACAAACTATATTATCCCTTGGTGAATGATACCACTTGTAGGACCCTTGAATACTACTCCCTCCATCCCAAAATATAAGTCCAGTTTGATTTTCTGACTCGAACTTTGACCTTAAATATTTTTAATTGTATTTTATAATACTTGATGCAAAATACATAAATGGATAGTGTTTGAAATGTATTTTCATTTGGTATAATTTTCATCAAGTGATATATAATACAAAGAAAAATATTTAATGTCAAAGTTCGATTGAAAAAGTTAAAAATTTTGGGAGGGAGGTAGTATATCTAACACAAGTTTATATAAAGATTATAGATGAGATAAGTAGAGAGAGAGAGATGCTAACTTCTAAAGAGAGAAAGAAATATGTATTAGATTAAGAGAAAGAAACACACATAGTAGCACCTTAAAAGCAACACCTCCAAATGGGAGCATTTGGAGGTATTTATAGGTAAGATAAGAAGATGGTCCGGGCTTGGGCTTTTGTAATAAATAAGACCTAAACTAATACAATATTAGATTAAACCAAGCCCGTTTACCCTTAACTAAACTACAAAACTATTACAATATTATTACAAGACTAAATGACTTAATAAATGATCGTCACTTCTATTTCTAACATTCCTTAACGTGGAAAACCAAAGATTTGATTATCATCATCGAATCACCCCAAACCAATAAATACGTACCATATGTAAACTATAATTGAATGATTAATATAATAATTTGTCTTGATTTTTATGTTTGAGTTATAATAAAGATAATGGTTGAAAATCTCATCAAAATTGGTTAGGATTTTATTTCGAAAAGTTGGGCACGAACTATGAAAAATAGCAAAATTATATGAGTAAACTGCAAAAAAATGTCCCAAAACTTTCCAAAAAATGTCTTCGAAAAAAAACTGCAAATATTGTCTCTAACCTTTCAATTTTCTACAAATTATGTCCTTGAAGCGTTACTATAGCTGCAAATTCAGTTTTTGGGCTTGCGCTCGTTAGTTTTTCACGTAAAAGGCCATGTGAAATGACTATTTTGCCCTCCTTTTCTTGAATAATTGCAAATCCACCCTTTTCCTTTCTTTCCCGCACCTATGCAAAATGACTTATTCACCCTCCAAACCTTGAGGGACAAAATTCGCGATACAACTTTCATATCAAACTGCTTCATTTAGGGCTGACACAAACATAATCACATCGTCCCTAACGTCTAATTCATACAAACATAAACCCTAATTGGTTATTTAGCCTGCACAAACCCTAATTTTTTAACATGGATGGTGGTCAAACTGGGAGCAGTAATAGGGTTGTGGTAAAGAAAAATAGATGGAGTGTGAGGACTAGAAAATACGGTCCGCTGCCTGCGCGTTCGGTTGCATCCCCTAAACCGAGTACGCCCATGCCACAACAGAAGACTAGAAGCCCTATTGGTAGTGAAACTATGCAACGGTTATTTGGTGTTGGTAAGCTTATATTGTTTATTTAGTTCCTTTATCTGTTAAAAATTGGCTTAGTTTGATTTTGGTAATTATATTGGACTATGAGTTATACAAAAAAGTAGTATTGACTGAGTTTGTAATTTTTGTTTCATAGTACTTTCAAGTAATTTACATTGTTTATTTAGTTCTTTTATGTGTTAAAAATTGGTTTAGTTTGATTTTGGTAATTATATTTGACTGTATGTGGTTAACAGTAGTATCTAGTTGCTTGTGTTAAGTGATCACATCTAGTCTTGGTGAATGGTTAACACGTATAGTCTTGTTTCATGTTTTATTATGTATAAGTGATCACATCTAGTCTTTTGGTTATCTTTATAGATGACAAGGAAAATACGGAGAGTGTTTGTGATCATATGGAAAACAGGATTGCAAAACTCGAACATGTGTTATACATGGCAAAAATCCTAAAAGGTTAATTTTTTCAACCTCTTATTATGTTATGTGAATACTTTTATTTGAGTTTATATTACAGTTTAATCTTTGTATTACAGTTTGTACTACAGTTGGGCTTAAACTGATTGAATGTTTGGCGGATGATAAAGAAGTATGGTCTAACCTTGGCAATACCTTTAATGATGAATTATTGGAGCAGATCAAAGCAAGATATGGCCCATACAAAACCATCACAGAGGAAAATGTAGATGAATTTCTTGATGAGCAGTTTATGAGGACAAAGATTGAAATGAAAGGTAAAAGTATTCAACCTCTTAAAAGGATGATTGGAAAAGCAAATAAGTCTTATTTATTTCATTTTGGCTATCTTTATAGATGACAAGGGAAAGGCAAAAGTGACTGCAGATCTTCTTAATGAGCTGTTTATCAGCAGAAAGAAGGAAACACTACAAGGTAAATACACTCAAGCTCTTAAAAGGGTGTTTGGAATGTCTTTCTACCTTATAGATGTTATTGATATAAATACTGTTCTTGGAAGTGAATATTATAGCTTGTATTACAATTTGCCTTTGTTGTATAATCTATGCAGTTTTGGATTTTGGTACTTTCAACACTGATTTGGAAGACACTCTATCAGTGTCATTAGATGATGGTACCAATAATCATAGGAAAGGTGGGCCAGATGAGGGTACCAGTAACTAGAGGAAGGAAGCTGATGATAAACAGATGAAGGCAAGGCCTCTGAGTGTAACCGGCTGTGTCCTTGGCCTAAGAGCAAAGTTGAGAGAACTTACTCCCAAAAGAGGTTCTAAGTATTTTTCATTGAATTCCAAAAAGAAAAACTAAATGCAGGATAATAATGTTCCTCTTTTGTGTTGTCCTTTTGAATGTAATACGATATTTTAAAACAATTTTAATTAATCTATGTAAGACATGTTTATGTAATTGGTTTGGTTGAGCATTTTTCATTTTACATATCCTTTTGCTTAAGCATTTTGCATGTGCATTTGCATATGCGAAGGTGTTTGTATTTTTTCATTTTGACTTTTAAAAGTCAACATGTACCAAATACCTCATATGTTCCTCTTAAAGTAGTTTCCTGCTGAATGGTCTTGGTGGATTTAAGGGTATAAAATAAAAAGTTGTGTTGTATGTTTTGGATGGAAGCTTGTAGAAGATTATGGGCAGGCTACATAATTTTTTGTGGATTTACCCATTGTTGACTTTTAAAAGTCAACAAATACTAAAACTAGTCCAATCACTGTTCATTATTTATTCATGTGTCTAATTTGCGTTCCTAATTCACGCTTTTATTACAATGTCTTATCTGGTTTTGATGCTTTATCCAGTTTACGGGTTGTTTGGATTTACCATAGACTTTTAAAAGTCAACAAATACCAAAACCTACCCATTCGCTTAGCAATGTCACTGGCTTCATTAACTTTGCACACACGAATAACAAACCTGCCCATTGACTATAGTCAAAGGTGTAATACCTCGTAAAATCCCATGTCATTTATTAATGTTAATCACCAAATTTATTTTAACAAAGCCATTTTTTGCGGGCTAATTTATTTTTTATCACATGAATCACCGTTAGT
The DNA here is from genome assembly GCA_030686995.1 of Artemisia argyi. Lineage (NCBI taxonomy): Eukaryota > Viridiplantae > Streptophyta > Magnoliopsida > Asterales > Asteraceae > Artemisia > Artemisia argyi. Next base: position 228,421,255 of record CM060708.1, on the reverse strand, counting down.
CACCATTTGCATGTCACCCGTATCACCATTAGTCACCCGTTTGCATGTCACATGTATCACCGTTAGTCACCATTTGCATGTCACCCGGTATCACCCATAGTCACTCTTGGGTGTCACCCAACGAGGTTAATACAAATGACTCCCACTTACGATGCGACACCTAAAAAAATGACACCGAGATATATATAATTACTATTATAGATTATAATTATACGATATATATATAAGTGTATATATATGTATAAGTATCACCGTTATTATTTTCCAAAGTTATAAACGAACCGACACATACACGAAATGGAATCACTAGTAAATGAAACACCTTTTCTATCATTGGGTTTTCTATTTCTTTAGCCCACTTAGACATTTCATTCCTTTTTCCTTTGGCTTTGGGCCTCGACACCATCTCAAGCCCACCAAGTACCATTTATTTCTTTCTTTGTTTTGGGCCACCATTTGCACAAGCCCACACCAAAAACCGAGACAACTCCAATCACTTGTCACTTCCAAGCTAACTCTTTGCTACCCAAAATCACGACACAATGCACACCCTCACCCTTTTTCTTATTCCTTTGTGTGCCAAACTCACCTAAAGCCACCCTACCCTTTAAACCTACAACATTAAACAAATCCAAGATTCCATACTTTACCTAAAAGCTTATTAACCGAAGGTCCCTATGTCACATTTACACAAACATGGAATCTCCTTTTTCCTACACCTTATTACCCAAAGGTTTATGTATCCCAATTACACCAACATGGAATCTATTTCCTTTTCTTTCCTTAAACTATTTGTTTAGTAGAAGACCTAGTATCACATGTGTTCCTCCCTAACCTTCCTAAGCTACACATAAACAAATCATAACCTTTTTTCTAAAGATTATTAACCAAAGGACTTTGTGTTCCTTTACACCCCACCAAAGTAATATGTCTTACTTCTTCCATATTGTTTATTCGAATAGTACACATATTCACTTAACCTATACTTAAACAAATCAAAAGCTTGTCCTAGCCCTCTTGACTCCTACCTTACTTTACATGACTAAAACAAAGGACTTTAGACAACATTGTCTCCAATCGATTGACACAACAAGGTTATGCTCAACATGTGCACATGTTAAAATCCTAAACCCACTAGTCTATCCTATAAATACCTCACTACTCATTTCACACACACCACCTTCCTCAAAACTCACAAAAACTTCAAACACTACTCACTCTTGTCTCGCTACTGTCAAACACGAAGAGGATTGCACAAGGTTTTGGGTTGAGTAAACGTTATTTGGGTTATACTTCTTGATCGTGGGTTAATATTTCGAAAGGGTTTCCAAGAATATTTGTTCGTTGCTCGTTTCTCATTTCTTTCACGAACGTACAATATCATCACCACCTTAGGGTGTTGTAAGTCGACATACCCTCTTTTCAATATTTTCTACTTACTCGTTTCATTTTTATGCATTGCATACATGTCACGTTGCATCTAAACACTTAGAAACACAAATCTATACTTAAAACAAATATTTCAAAAACACCTCAACACCCTTAGAAAGGGGTCTCGTATTTTCTAAATCTTACGTACAACACATATATAATTTTTGATCACCTAATTCTTTGCACTAAACAAAAACGAGATAGCTAACCATGCAATATTTATGATGTCAAACACTACACTAAATCGAGCCAATCCTGAGCACCTTCGACAATTTTTCTATAAACACTTATATACCATTTTGGACCCAAACTGGGCTAACGAGCCCATAAACATTTCATAAATATTTTCGAAAAGCTAAAAATAGATTTCGATATATTTGAAATCAAAACTGATTTTATAAATTCTAATAGCTTTATTATAACTAAAAATATTTAAAATAAATATTTTTATCGACGTTATAATAATAACGAATAATTCAACGTACATCGATCACATTTTCGTATCAACGTTATAAATAACTATATAAAATTATTTTGGATAATTTAAGACACATGAAATCGATATCACCGTACTTGAGGAACATCACACGTCATTCACACACCGAATCTGAAACACCGATGGTAATACGTATTACATCAATATAGGTCGCAAGTCGGAGGATTTACATTGCTAGTCGTAGCAGTACACCGTCACCTTTGAGCACATTATGATTCACACAAACCCGTCAGGTGAGTTCATGGTCCCACATTTTCAATTATTTCTAAACCCCGTGGGGAGATACATGCTATAAACCGAACACAAGTATTTTTCTGTATGCTATTACTATCTGATATTGCCTAAGTTGACACCCGTACTACAAGTCCCTCATATCAGGAACCTTAATCACTTGTGAGTGAGCATGAATATAGCTAATAGATCTATTGGAATGGCAGTCCATCTCTGTCAAAGTGATTATTTGGCAGGAGGTGTGCTATATTCGAGGTACCATGGAAACCGAGTACATTTCCATCACTGAGGGCCCCTTTGTTATCTACACCCCTGTGGTGTAGGTAATCTTTATCTTTATGATATTTTGATACGATATTAAGGCTTTAGTTTCGTGAGGCTTAGGAGCAATTTGACACCAGTTTAGTCAAGACCAATCTATCTTGGCTTGTTTATTTCAAATACTTGACTTGTGTTCATACTATTACTAATTTAAACTACTATGGATTCACTCAACCGTTGTGTTGACTTTTTCTCATGTTTATCTCAGGAAACTAGCAGGCATGATGGCACGGAGCTGTCAAAAGGGTACACAGGACCTCCCTTTTTATCTCAATAACTATATCATTCTTTTCAAACTCATCATTTCTTTTGCGAAACAATTAACATTTGGAAAAATGTTTGTAACTTTGACTACTTTGAGTTTTCATGGAATGATATTAACTATCTTTTGAATTGTTTTCTATGAGTATGACTGTGTACTAAACTGTAATGACCCCGATTAGACTTCCGCTGCTTACCAAATTTTTAGGGTGTTACAGATTGGCATCAGAGCCATGGTTATAGAGAGCCAAATGATTTTTTTTAAACATTGGTGATGCGTGGGAATCGCAACAGGCTTTACCTCTCGAGAAGCTTACAACCCCCACCAGGCAGTGTACTTGATCGTTGTAGTATAGTATAGTGACAAGTACCGGGGGATTGATCGTTCAGCTTAGGAATAGTGTCGCTAGGATTAGAAAGCCTAAATACTAGTTCTAAAGATGAGGGATGATTATTTTTGTGTTTTTATATTTTATAGAAAGCAAGTAAAAATCTCGGTTTTTGGAAGAGTGGGCAGAATTAGTTGCTTTTCAACTAACCCAATACTATGATGCAATCAAAATAAAATACTAGAAATGAAAATAAACTAATTTATACTAAAGTCGTGAGCAGTAATTGGAGAAAATGTGTTTACTTAGATTTCATTACTCCCTAAATATCTTTTACACGTTAATTACTTGTTATAATTGCATGGATGACGGATCGTATTCCTTAATACCATTCATGGGGTGGCACACATAACTCCCCAATTCTATGAGCTCTTATCTCCTCCTACACCATGCCCAGCACAACTATAGGGATTGTAAACAGTGGCTCATGCATTAAATACAACCAATAAAGACCTAGTGCGCGTTGGTTCATGTTTCTTAAGACGTTCAAGCATGTTACCAATTGGAGATCTGCTAGTTTTCTTAAGCCTAACATATAAATCATTCATCCACAACAAGAATAAACAAGTAATCAACACATAATCAATATCTAGGTTTCATTAGATCTAAGCAAACACAAAGGAGATTTAGCCTAGCATGATAGAATTAAGACAAGAACATGATATAGACAACCAACACATAGACATATTGATTGAATTAGAAGAATACTTATCTTGATTAATCATGCAAGGTATCAAGGGGTTGGAACCCTTGAAAAACCTGTAAAGTTACACCAAAATCGTACTTAGGGTTTCTCCCAAAACTTCTCTCTTTAAATGTGAAAAATTAGAAAACTATATATAGAAAAATAGGTTTGACGGCGTCAAGAGTAATCTTGTGACGCCGTCACCTCGCCGCCAAAACTCTCCTCGGACTGCCTAGATCTACTTCTGACGCCGTCAAGACTTAAATACTTCCAGGCCGTCATGACTCTTTTACTCTTAACGCCCTTCCTACGTGACGCCGTCAAAACTCTTCTGGGTCGTCATGGAAATTCATGAAATTTGCTCTTGACGCCGTCAAGGATTTGCTCTTGACGCCGTCACCTACTGTTCCCAGCATGGAAAATTAAGACTTTGGCGTTTTCTTCATTTTTATGCTCCAAAAACGTCTGAATTGCTTCCTTTTCCAGATTTCACTCCCAAAGTACCTAAAATCACAAAAGGAACGATTTAGGGCAATATTTGACCAAATAAATTCGGATCCGGGCTTAAATGACCCCCTAAAAACGGATCATTTTTCGCCTCATCAATTGGACTATTACCACACCAGATTTTTAAACAAACTATTTATCACCGAAGTGCCCTCCGTGCCAGCGCTTGTCAACATCATGTTTTAAGGTTTGATTTTTAGCACTCATCATACTGAGTTCACTATGACACCATAATCACTGTGCATGTAGCATTATGTTGACTAAATGACTTATATTATTATTTTGTGATATTACAGTACCATGTCGCCCCCAATTATCATCTTGTCTGACAGTGATGATGTCATGCCGGCATCATCCTCCTTTCCTACCATTGACCTATCTGACTATGACACCCGAGACACCCGAGACACCCATGACACCTTACCAATCTCACCTGTCATCCCGTCTGCTGTTCCGTCTAGGAACACATCTGCAGAGACTGAGCCCTTTAAGGAGGGTGAGGTTGCTTCGACACCTGTTGATTCTTTTGCTGTTCAGCCACTTTTCCGTCCTGTATGTGGACCTATGACACACGATCAGTACCTGTATGATCAGTATCTCACGTCTCAGCAGTTTCTTGCGGCTGATGACTGTCCTACACCACCTCTTAGTCACCATTCTGGTTCAGATGCTGATGATGAGTCATCCGACCCAGATACTTCTGACACCGCTGCATCTATCCCACCACCATCACCGCCTGCACCGACTCGTCGATGCAAGCGAGTAAGGACCCTTGAGTCTTTTGAGCCTGAGCCTTTTAGGAAATTGTTCAAGTACCATAATGATGGTTTTACCCGTAAATGCACGGCTCGGAAATGAGTCCGTTCAGTGCCTACTTCCATAGCCCCACCACCAGCTCCACCACCTGCACCATCACCTGTACCTTCACCTGTACCTTCACCTGTGCCATCACCTGTGTCTTCACGACCACCATCTCCTTCACCATCCTTACAATCATCTTCAGTCACCTCCATTCCAAACCTTTCATACAATTGATGAACCAAGGTTAAATCACCAGCCGTACTAAGAATGACTCCCCATAGTACCTACGAGGAAAACCTTCTAATGGAAGTAAGCAATGAATGAACCAATGAACATTTATCGAGGTCTAGACAACATACAATAAGTTATATTTGTAAACCCATGGGGAACTTTAAGACCTTACGGAGTAACCTGAACCACTACCTTCGGAAACACATGATCCTTTAGACATCCCTTGGAAATACCGGCCGTCTATTTTCCCACCCTCTTATAAATAATATGCTGAGTCCCCAGTAACACACAAACTATTTTCAATTGTCCTACAATACACCCTACAAATTAATGTTTTACTACTATCAAAATTTTGACCTTATTGTTCATTTATAAACAATAAATCGCTTTTTCCAAATGTCCTGTAAATTGTTTCTACAAATCATTTCGCAAGCTACCTTACAAAAATTTGCTGTCACGCAACTATCTCACAAATTATACTACAAATTTGCTATTGTTTTGCAAATAATGAATTGTTTTTCTATAAAATGTCTTACAGATCATTTTATAAGATATTTCTTTTTACAAATCGTATTATGGATCATTCACTTCTATGAAAAGTGTTTTTATAAACAAGATAACCAATATTTTCTTGTGGGAAGTAGACCAAACCTTAGAAGATAATCACACACCTCTACCTGAAAACCATAGACAATAATCAATCAATTCTTGCTGCTGTTTCATCTCTAAACAAGTTACCCACTCGTTCCCTGTGATTCGATTTCCTTATGAATACACAACTTTCACTTATAATCAAGGAAAACACCTCACCCGACTCACTCATTCATTCAGACCACTAGCACGATCATATAAGTCTTGATACATCCTAGTATTGCCCAAGTGAACTAAGTGTCACAACTATAAGACTCACCCGATGGTTAGCTGCCAACTTTACCAAGCAATGGAGACTAGACTCCTAGAAACTTATGTCAATGCCTTTAATCAGGAAAGCGCACAACACCAGAGCAAATATTACGATTAAACCTCGGGAACAAATGCTACCTTTACATACTACCTGACCTATTTGCAATCGACTACAGCAACATGCCATACCTTGACACCATTTCTCGTAGTACGACATTCCCACACATCCTGTTAGATGAGATTCTCACACCGGTGGAACGTATGAATTAAATAATCGATCACTCAAGAGACGACGTGCTTTTTCAGAGTTTTAGAGAACTAAATCATTTTAGGACGTGACATCGCCTTCACCCTAAGGACAAATAAGAGGTCGCATCCGACCGTAAGACCATTAGCTTTCACCTACAACAAAGCAAATACCTCATTTGAGTCAGCTGTGAGTCATCTGGAACACCTCACTTGAGTCAGCTGAAACACCCCCCGATAAAGTACACCTGAGAATGCAGAGATCAAATTCGTGCCAAAACACCTACACCTATTCGATGAAACAACTCCGTTCAAACCAAACAACACCTAAGGAATCGAACTAGCTAACGGAAAGGCTAGTAGCCACTAACACTACAATCCAAGGTTGCACCTTACTCTCACTTAATCAACCCTAAGGCATGTGTTGAATCTATTTAAACACCGAGAATTATAATAACTAAACCGAATGTCACATTATCGTTCCTGAATTTTACATAACCTAGCTACCTATGTCTAATTCAGGAGGGATCATGTTATGTTGGGAGTAGATATTTATAAATCTTGATACGAACACATTGATTCACCATCTACAAAAGCTGAAGTTCATCAATTTTCACTACATTCATCAAATTCCCATCCGAAACCCTCATTGTTAAAAAATCTGTTGTTAACAAAATACTTAGTTTAACGGGTAGGTTACCCCACAGATTTTTACAAGAAATTGTGAATCATGTCTGCATTCGAAAATAATAACAATCTTCATTCAAAATGAAATTTCTTCCTCAAGCCAAGTTGAACGTGAAAATTTGAAATTTTCACAAGTCCCACAATGAATTCATATCCTACGTGAATTAATATGGCTCCAACACTTGTAATCTTTTGATCGCGCATACAATTCTTTTCAAACACCTCACATAGAGATTTATTCACTAGATGACTTCGGAATAACCTATCATACAAGAGTTTCCATTCCAATAACTACCACACCCAAATTTCTGAGTCATTTCGATATCAAGCCTTCCTATAATTATCCTAGACTGGAATTCCAGGAGGAATTCTGTTTAACGGGTAGGTACTGTAATACCTCGTAAAATCCCATGTCATTTATTAATGCTAATCACCAAATTTATTTTAACAAAGCCATTTTTTGCGGGCTAATTTATTTTTTATCACATGAATCACCGTTAGTCACCATTTGCATGTCACCCGTATCAACGTAGTCACCCGTTTGCATGTCACCTGTATCACCGTTAGTCACCATTTGCATGTCACCCGGTATCACCCGTAGTCACTCTTAGGTGTCACCCAACGAGGTTAATACAAATGACTCCCACTTGCGATGCGACACCTAAAAAAATGACACCGAGATATATATAATTACTATTATATATATATATATATATATATATATATATATATATATATATATATATATATATATATAAGTGTACATATATGTATAAGTATCACCGTTATTATTTTCCAAAGTTATAAATGAACCGACACCAACACGAAATCATGGAATCACTAGTAAATGACACACTGTTTCTATCATTGGGTTTTCTATTTCTTTAGCCCACTTAGACATTTCATTCCTTTTTCCTTTGGCTTTGGGCCTCGACACCATCTTAAGCCCACCAAGTACCATTTATTTCTTTCTTTGTTTTGGGCCACCGTTTGCGCAAGCCCACACCAAAAACCGTGACAACTCCAATCACTTGTCACTTCCAAGCTCACTCTTTGCTACCCAAAATCACGACACAATGCACACCCTCACCCTTTTTCTTATTCCTTTGAGTGCCAAACTCACCTAAAGCCACCCTACCCTTTAAACCTACAACATTAAACAAATCTAAGATTCCATACTTTCCCTAAAAGCTTATTAACCAAAGGTCCCTATGTCACATTTACACAAACTTGGAATCTTTTTTTTCCTACACCTTATTACCCAAAGGTTTATGTGTCCCAAGTACACCAACATGGAATCTCCTTTTTCCTACACCTTATTACCCAAAGGTTTATGTGTCCCAATTACACCAACATGGAATCTATTTCCTTTTCTTTCCTTAAACTATTTGTTTAGTACAAGACCTAGTATCACATGCGTTCCTCCCTAACCTTCCTAACCTACACATAAACAAATCATAATCTTTTTCCTAAAGATTATTAACCAAAGGACTTTGTGTTCCTTTACACCTCACCAAAGTAATATGACTTACTTCTTCCGTATTGTTTATTCGAATAGTACACTCACTTAACCTATACTTAAACAAATCAAAAGCTTGTCCTAGCCCTCTTGACTCCTACCATACTTGACATGACTAAACCAAAGGACTTTAGACAACATTGTCTCCAATCGATTGACACAACAAGGTTATGCTCAACATGTGCACATGTTAAACACCAAAACCCACTAGTCTATCCTATAAATATCTCACTACTCATTTCACACACACCACCTTCCTCAAAACTCACAAAAACTTCAAGCACTACTCACTCTTGTCTCGCTACTGTCAAACACGAAGAGGATTGCACAAGGTTTTGGGTTGAGTAAACGTTATTTGGGTTATACTTCGTGATCGTGGGTTAATATTTTGAAAGGGTTTCCAAGAATATTTGTTCATTGCTCGTTTCTCATTTCCTTCTCGAACGTACAATATCATCACCACCTTAGGGTGTTGTAAGTCTACATACCCTGTTTTCAATATTTTCTATTTACTCGTTTCATTTTTATGCATTGCATACATGTCATGTTGCATCTAAACACTTAGAAACATAAATCTATACTTAAAACAAATATTTCAAAAACACCTCAACACCCTTAGAAAGGGGTCTCGTATTTTCTAAATCTTACGTACAAAACATATATATTTTTTGATCACCTAATTCTTTGCACTAAACTAAAACGAGATAGCTAACCATGCAAGATTTATGATGTCAAACACTACACTAAATTTAGCCAATCCTTAGCACCTTCGACAATTTTTCTATAAACACTTAAATACCATTTTGGACCCAAACTGGGCTAACGAGCCCATAAACATTTCATAAATATTTTCAAAAAGCTGGAAGTAGATTTCGATATATTTGAAATCAAAACTGATTTTATAAATTCTAATAGCTTTATTATAACTAAAAATATTTAAAATAAATATTTTTATCGACGTTATAATAATAACTAATAATTCATCGTACATCGATCACATTTTCGTATCAACGTTATAAATAATATATAAAGTTATTTTGGATAATTTAAGACACATGAAATTGATATCACCATACTTGAGGAACATCACACGTCATTCACACACCGAATCTGAAACACCGATGGTAATACGTATTACATCAATATAGGTCGCAAGTCGGAGGATTTACATTGCTAGTCGTAGTAGTACACCGTCACCTTTGAGCACCGTTGTGATTCACATATACCCGTCAGGTGAGTTCATGGTCCCACATTTTCAATTAATTCTAAACCCCGTGGGGAGATACCTTCTATAAACCGAACACAAGTATTTTTCTGTATGCTGTTACTATCTGATATTGCCTAAGTTGACACCCGTACTACAAGTCCCTCATATCATGAACCTTAATCACTTGCAAGTGAGCATGAATATAGCTAATAGATCTATTGGAACGGCAGCCCATCTTTGTCAAAGTGATTATTTGGCAGGAGGTGTGCTATATTCGAGGTACCATGGAAACCGAGTACATTTCCATCACCGAGGGCCCCTTTGTTATCTACACCCCTGTGGTGTAGGTAATCTTTATCTTTATGATATTTTGATACGATATTAAGGCTTGAGTTTCGTGAGGCTTAGGAGCAATATGACACCAGTTTAGTCAAGACCGATCTATCTTGGCTTGTTTATTTCAAATACTTGACTTGTCTTCACACTATTACTAATTTAAACTACTATGGATTCAATCAACCGTTGTGTTGACTTTTTAGCATGTTTATCTCAGGAAACTAGCTGGCATGATGGCACGGAGCTGGCAAAAGGGAACACAGGACTTCCCTTTTTATCTCAATAACTATATCATTCTTTTCAAACTCGTCATTTCTTTTGCGAAACAATTAACATTTGGAAAAATGTTTGTAACTCTGACTACTTTGAGTTTTCATGAAATGATATTAACTATCTTTTGAATTGTTTTCTATGAGTATGACTGTGTACTAAACTGTAATGACCCCGATTAGACTTCCGCTGCTTACCAAATTTTCGGGGTGTTACAAAAGGTCTCTTCCTTTATATTCACCACATCACCCTTTCACCCACTACTCTCATCTCATAAACATTGGTCATCAAATTCATTGACCATGGATGCCCAATCCTCAAACTCAAAAATACACCCCAATGCACAATCCAAAAAATCACAAACACACCCTTATGCCATCGAAAGAACCGTACAGGGGTCTTCTCTTTATTAACACACTTGTCTCTCTGAACCACCACTTGCAGCAATGCCAGAACCACATCCCTCTCATTGTTAGTGTTGCCAAAACACATTTCAACTTCATAAGGAAATATGCGTGTTTAAGGAAGAGGCGCGCTTCATGTAGACAAGCATTCAGAAGTACCTTGTGGAGCTCATGAAAGCCAAAAAACAATGAAACCTTTCCTCCTAACTTTTGATATGGTTGTATTAGGTTGTTGCTAAATAATTATGTATTTGGATGGCAGTTGTTTTAACAGTGGTTTATCTTTTGTATCCTATTAGTAATGCAACTTCGTTAGGTTAAATTTGTTATTTTCCAAATTATTTGCATATGATATTGTCTGCATACTTGTTTTAACAGTGATTTATCTTTGTTATGTATCCTATTAGTAATGCAACTTCGTTATGTATTTTGTATGCAAATTATATAGATAAATGATCAACCATGGAATAAGCATTTTATTTATCTTATAAAACCAACAAAAATAGTAACAAACATCCATCAACACCCAATACCATATGGTAATCATGGCATGAACCTACATGTGGTCTTCTTGGTCATTTTGAATGAAGTTTCTTTTATTCTTTTTTCTTTACTTGCTCCTGAACAAGTTTCTTCTGCACTTTTTTCTTGAGTTGCTTCTTCTTCCCGATCTTTAGGTAGTGTTCTTGTCCCACTTCCATCTCCACTACGCACTGCACCACCCCCTCTAGTTATGTTTCCACTTCTAACACCTAAGCCTATAACACCACCACTTGTAGCTACTAAACCACCACCTCCAGTAGCTGCAACAACTCCTCTGCCTCTGTAAGCATGTGTCCAACAGAAATACCACATACTTTCTCCTCTAAGTACCCTTGCTTCAAAAATTTAACTAGCCATATTTTGAACTTCATATAACAGCCAATGCCTCTCATTTTAGTTGATTCGTTGATGTCATCCAAAACCCCCACGTCTGTATCAGTACCATCCATATTGCTTCTCTTCATTTTTTAACTTGCACGGTGTGCCATACTAGTTGCTAGGAGAATTTACTTCAAGAGTAATACACACTCTTTCTAACCTAGTTTGAATTTACTTTTGTGTAGTCAAATATAGGGTCAGGCTACTTTGAAATAAACTCATTTGACTTTCTTTGTGTGAGGTAAATGAGTATTAACTTCACAAATTTACAAACAAACCTACCCATATCACTGGCTTCATTTACTTCTCAGAATTTCACACAAACCTACCCATCTCATATCATCAACCTTGTTCATCATACTCATTCAAACTCTCAACTTACCATGGATGCACAATCCAGAAAGTTAGCAACAAATAGTCACAACCATACGGTTTGTTACCCATTGAAAGTAGGAGGCTCTCAAGCATGGGATGTCTTTACAGAACCAGAAAAACCACTTCTACCAATGCCAGAACCACATGCCTCTAAATGTCAATGTTGCAAAAATACATTTTAGGGTTATGAGGAACTATGCGTGTTTAAGGAAGAGGCGCTCTCTATGTGGACATCGATTAACAACTTAATCGTGCAAGTCATGGAGGAATGAGTCAAAAAACTATGAAAGTTGTTCTAGTTATGTTATGGTTGTATTCATTTCAGTTTTATGTATGTTTATGTAATATGTTTTAAGTACTAGTTGTATTTATATTAGTTTATGTAATATGTTTAAAGAACATCTATATCTATATGTTTTCTATATATTATATAGTTGTATTAATATGTTTTAAGAACATATATGTATATGTTTTAATTCAAATCTAGATGTGATTTATTCTTTGAATGTTTTTATTGTTGGAAATATGAACACAATTATGAATTTAACACGTTAACCAATAATGCTTCTAAAATTTAATAATGACTTTTCGGTGTCTCCATTATTTGTGTATATATTCGTTCTATAAACATGTTGTCGCACACCCATCTTAGATCATCAATCCCATTCAAATCTGAGTATGTCGTCTAGAAACAAAAGAGCAAGAGATGATGCAGATGCAGTTATTGAAAACAATGAAGCACATCAAATCAAGTATGTTACAGTTTCATTTATCTTTAAATGTTTTTCTATGTTTCTATATCCTTGTGATTTATTCATTCAACATTACAGGAAACAACTAAAGGAAGATGTGGCCGCACAAACCCCCTATTTAACCAAATACAACAACCCAAAGTTGAAATTGTCGAGCGGCAAAAAACCCCCTATGCCCTTCTGATGAAAGCTTCTATTATGAACTAGAAGCCTTAAAGCAAAAAAGTTGGAAGGAGGAAGAAGAAAGAGAAGCCAGGTTAAAAAAGCATTGTGAAGTGGAAAAGGAGCATTGGAAAGAAGTGGCAGCAGTTAGAAAAGTAGAAAAAAAAAAACTAAGGATACTGAAATTGATGAATATTTAGAAGATGAATGTTTAGAAACATTATGTTATGATTTGTATTTGTCATACTTTTCAGATTAATTGCCTTATGAATTGAAGCAAATTTAGTTGATAATTTTATCTTGATGTTCCCAGTTTTGGTTTCAATTGCATGTTTGCAGCTGCATATGCAGTTTAGAGGTTGTTTGGATTTGACCAGTTTGACTTTTACAAGTCAAAAAATGAATAACTAACTAACCAAACTGTTGCAACACATCTTTAGTATTAAGATTTATGTTTAATAAATTAAGGTTGTTTTAATTTGGGCATGCAAGTTAAACACAATCTACTTCTGTTTTGGTACTGCATTTTGCATATGCAGTTTGGGGGTTGTTTGGATTTGACAAGTTTGACTTTTACAAGTCAACATACACCCAAAATATGAATGACTGTGTAACCAAACTGTTTCAATACATGTTTAGTATTCACTTTAATGTTTAATACATTCAGGATGTTTTAACTTGTAACATGCACATTGCATATGCAGCATTACTTTAAATTATAAAAGTCAACATAGAGTTTAGTTACAACTTAATCAAAATTGGAAAATGAATCAGATACATAGCTATACACCCCAAGTTCCCAAGCTTCCTCACATTCTTTCTTGAGTCTCTCCTACTCCTCTTGTTTAGCCCTTGCTTCTTCTTCTAGTGTTTGTAACAATGCTTTTTGGTCTAATCTCATTAAATATTCATGTTACTCAATAAGATATCGACCACCCCGCCACTCTTGCTCAACCCGTTCTTCTCCTTCTTCTTCTTCTTCTTCTTCTTCTTCTTCTTCTTCTTCTTCTTCTAACAATTCTACTATTTCTTCTTCGTCTAGCATTCCCCTATAAGCTACCCCACTCCCATTCCCATAAAGTGTATTGATGCGTGGGAATTGCACCAGGCTTTACCTCTCGAGGGATCTCGAGAAGCTTACAACCCCCACCAGGCAGTGTACCTGATCGATGTAGTATAGTATAGTGACAAGTACCAGGGGATTGATCGCTCAACTCAAGAATAGTATCGCTAGGATTAGAAAGCCTAAAAAACTAGGTCTAGAGGTGAGGGATGATTCTTTTTGTATTTTTTCATATTTTATAAAAGCAAGTAAAAATCTCGGGTTTTGGTAGGAAGGGCGGAATTAGTTGCTAATCAACTAACCCAATAACTAACATGCAATCAAAATAAAATGACAGAAATGTAAATAAAGCTAATTAAACTAATATGGTGTGAACAATATATGGGTGAATTGTGTTTACTTAGATTTCACTACTCCCTAGATATCTTTTACAGGTTAATTACTTGTTACAGTTGCGTGGATGACGGGTTATATTCCTTAATACCAATCATGGGGTGGCGTACTTACTTCCCCAATTCTATAAGCTCCTACTTCACTCCTATGTCGAGCCTGCAAGAAGCTCCTAACATGGGATCACTAGAATTCGGTTCATGTTTCTTAAGATGTTCAAGCAAGTTACACAATGGAGATCTGCCAGTTTTCTTAAGCCTAACATTGAAATCATTCATCCATTACAACTATAAACAAGCAATCAACATATAATCAACAATTAGGTTTCATTACATCTAAGCAAACACACAAGAGTTCTAGCCTAGCATGTTAAAATCAAGACAAGCATAAGATATATTCAAACAACACATAGACATATTGAATGAATTGAAAGAAAACTTATCTCAATTGAACATGAAGGGTTTCAAGGGGTGAAAACCCTTGAAAATACTGTTACAAATGAGCTAGGGTTTATTAGGTTCGGCCCTAGAATTCTCCACACAAGTTCCTATCTAATGAATGAAAATTGGAAAAGTATATATAGATTTTATGAGGTGACGGCGTCAAGAGTAAAATTCTGACGCCGTCATCTCGCCACCAATAAAGTTCTCGGACTGCCTAGATCTAGATCTGACGCCATCATGTGTAATCTTATTCTAGGCCGCCACCAAAATTGCTCTTGACGCTCTTGTTCTGACGCTGTCACGTTTTCTCTGGGCCGTCATCCATTTTGCTCTTGACGCCGTCATCAAATCCTTCTTGACCCCGTCATCAAATCCTTCTTGACGCCGTCATCTACTGTTCCCAGCAAGGAAAATTAAGACTTTGCCATTTTCTTCACTTTTATGCTCCAAAAACGTCCAAAATACTTCCTTTTCCAGAATTCACTCCCAAAGTACCCAAAATCTCAAAAGGAACAATTTAGAGCAATATTTGATCAAATAAATTCCAATTCCGGCTTAAATGACCTCCTAAAAACGGATCATTTTTCACCTCATTGACTCCTCCTAAACCAACCAGTCAACCGGGTGCAGTTGATAGGCCCACCTAGGAGAAAGTGCAAAGTATATTAACCGTGGAAATATAGGGAAATCCCCGGGTCGTTAAGTCCCAACGAGATTGAAATTGTATTTTGAACGATTAGTGGAATGAATGAACTGAGGACAGTAACCAAAATGATTGAGGAATGATTATACTACTGATTACTTGGTATTTGGATAATATCAAATAAACAATAACAGAAATACAGATATAATCACAAAAGCACAAATTATGAAATTAGATAACAGACAGAGAAAAGTGTGTTTTATCAAATTACAAACTACAGGGGGTACAATTGAAACTTTTTAAAACTTAAAATTAAAAGAAAATTTAAAATGAAAATAAAATTATGAAATTGATTATTTTAATAATTAATTACTATTTAATTAATTAAAACTATTTAATAAGTAAATTAAACCTAATTTAAATAAAACTAAAAATGATAAATACTACAAATTAAACTAAGAACTTGCAAAAATAATTTCTAAAACTTAAGATGAACTTGAAGAAAGTATAAAAAATAAAAATAAATATTTTTGTCTTTTTATGAGTTTTATATTAATTAAAAACTATTTAACTTAATTAAACTAATTAAATTATTTTAAGTTACTAATAATACTAAATTAACTTAGAAAATTATGGAAAAATTTATAAAACTATTTAACCATCACAAGAATCCTACAAAATTATAAAAACTTCTAAAAAATATATTTAGGCTAATTTACTAATTAATTACCTTTTAATTAACTTAAATCTAATTTAAATAATTAAAATAAGAAAAATGGAAAATGAATAGTAGAAACTAAAAATATATTTTCTAAAAGTCTTAACTAATTTATAAAATTTAGAAAAATTATAAAAACCTACTGTTGTTACTAAAAATTTAAGAAAACTAATTAATAACTAATATTACCTAATTAATTATTTAAACTACCTTTAAATCTAATAAATAGTAAACTGTTTAGGAAAAATCTAAGAAAATTATTTTTAATACTTAAAAGTAATAGGAAATTAAGAAAATTATAAAAATGGAAAAGTGCTTATTAATAAGCTGAAAGGAAAATTAATTATATAATTTCTATTAGGGATAATGATTTTTAAATGTATCGAACTTGTCACGTTTTACTGAGTTTTGTATTGAACTTTTAATTTTGCTAAGTTGGGGTCTAAAGTTACTAATCTTTGCTATTTTGTGTATTCAATCCACATGGAAAGGATTTTAGCTGAGTTGGCAATGTAGACCTCGTTGACTCCGTTATATTATTAAAAATAACCCGTTATTTAACCCGTTTCCCTTTTTTTTCTTTTTTACACCGTACACCACCACACTCACCACCTCAAACCACCTTCACAAACACACCTCCAACCACCTTCACAAACATAAATCAGTATATTCATTAGATCTACACCCACCACTCTCATTCTAAACGAAAATCATCACAGATCCAAAATAAAATGATGATAACCAATATTTCACAAAAACCCAGATCCTCATAACAAAACAAACAAACAATTCACATGTTCACTTTTCTCCTAAATCCATTACAAAAAATCGCACACACAGGAACACGAACCCTCACTCGACACTCTATCCATTTTCTTGTGAGTTCTTTAGTTTTCTGGCGCAGTCGTTATTTGTTTTTTTTTCCAGTTAGTTGTTTGATTATAGTATCATTTTTTATCAAGACAATTATAATAATTCAAGAGTTGGGTAATCAAGATGGTTCCTACAACAAGAGTTGGTTCAGGCTGCCAAGGTGTGAAAAAGAATAGAAAATATGCTAGTGATATTGGTAATAAGAATGTTGTAACACCAAAACACACAACCAACAAAACCACTTGGGTGGAAATGGTGATGTGGGTCAGTTTGGGTTTGATGTGTGTGAGTGGAATGGGTTGGTGCTTGAAGTTGACGAAACGAGTTACAAATTTGGTACATTGTATGAGGTTGAATGTGCGAGTGTAGACCTTGAGAAAGCTAAAGGAATGATTGAGGGGTTCTTGAAGGAGAATGGGGTTGAGTATGAGTATTGGTTATGTCTAAGTTTGCGATTTTTCGGTCTGGGAAGTTGCCATAGTTATGGCGAATAGGACCTGGCATTAAAGATATTTGTAGCAACAACCAATAAAGTAGTCTTCTTTATACTTGTATTACTTGCTCTAGAGTCTAGACCATGCTACTTATCTGGAAGCATGATAAAGTTGCTCAATTCTTGAATTTGATTTACATGAAAGACCATATAGGATTCATCATTTCATCGTATTGTTTGGAATCATTTGTTTTTAGTGTTTATTTGTCATTTTCTTTTATTTTTTGAAAAAAAAAATAAGAATGTTGTAGATAATATGTTTGATGAAATGTCTATGAACAAATTTATCGAGCAATATGTAGATAATAAGAATGTTGTGCCAAAAGTAGTGAATTGGAAGTGAATGAGTCAAGAAGAGTGGATGTTAATGGGGTGGTAACAAGTAAATTGTGAGGAAGTTGGGATATATATATATATATATATATATATATATATATATATATATATATATATATATATATATATATTTGAACTAAAGTTGGGAAAGTTCATGAAATTGAAATTTAATCAAGTAGGATGGACATGGAAGTGGTGATGATGATACTTTTGATTCTGGAAGTGGTGATGGTGAAAAGTGGAAATAATAACATTGCATAAAACGACAAAAAATTGCCAGCGTGGATGCCAACATGGATGCCAACGTGTTAAGCAAAAACGTAAAACACGTTAATCACCCCGTTAGTACACAAGATAGCAAATATTAGTAAGTTTATACCCCAACTTACCAAAATTAAAAGTTCCATACATAACTCAGTAAAACGTGGCAAGTTGGATACATTTAAAAATCATTATCCCTTTCTATTAAATAGAAGCTATCACTATAATTAAGTTTGGCTTTTTTTGGTTTTTCTTTTATAGAACTATTAAAATACTTAAATTATGAAACTTTTACAAAGACAACTAATTTGGAAACCAAGAATAAGCACTGTGAGTGCTTATTAGCTTATACAGTTGACTAAGTTTGACTAAATCAAGAAATGAGCTCAAATGGACTTATGTGGGGTCCACTAGGGTGAAATCTGGTTCACCTAAGTTACTTAGACTTGTTTGATCAAGTTTTAGCCAAATAAGCAATAAGAATAAGCCACAAGACCACAATAAGCAATTCAAAACTTGGTTACTGAGACAGAAATGGGACAGAGATTTGAGCTTATTTCTGGTGGGGTCCACTGATGCACAGGTCAAACAAATGGTCAAAGTATGAACCCTGGTAGGAGGGGGTTGGAAGAAGCCAATTAGGAAGTGTGGGACCACTGGGGTAGCCACAAACTACCACCAAAGTGGTGGTGGTGAGATGATGGTCTGTGTAGCAGGGGAGTACCTTCCCCTGCAAGTGTTTTTGATGCTGTGTAGATTGGACAAGAAAAATCACAAAATTATTGAAACAGTGGGAATCTCAAGTTCTACTGGTATATTATACACACAAGAATTTTCAGACTCTAAAACCTTACACAAAAATCATAAGAATTCATGCCATTTTAGAGAAAACTGATGTAATGTGAATTTGACTTTTAAGATTATGATCTAAGTTGACTTTAATGAGATTACAGCTGATCCTACTTATCAAATATGATGTAGTAAGCCTAAATGAAACTAAATTAAGCAAGTACAAACACTTATGAGCTGATTTGCAAGTTTATGGATCCAAAATCTCACACAGTTAACTGATGATGAATGATTTAAGTGATCTTGACTTTTTGTTCAAATGAGCATAGGTGATTACTTATGAAATGAGTTCCAGAAACTCAATGAAGCATGTTTAAACCAAATATGACAACCAATACCTATGAGAACTAAGTGATCTCTCAAAAACCAAACACTCCTTTATAAAAGCAGTTTTGTGATTTAACAAGCTAAAGGTTATCAGAGCTTATAAGACTTTTCCATTTAACTTTTTATGAGATAATAGACCTAAATGAGTGTAAAGAAACAATGAGTAACCACAAACACACAATAATACTGCTTAAACTAGTTTGACTGTTAAACCTAGGATTTTAAGTAACTACAATATCTAATGAACAAGTGATATATATTAAGCTATAAATTACCTAAACAACACTCAATAAGCACAAACAAATCAGATAAGCAGATTAATAAGGTATGTAACAGTAGAAACAAGGAAATGAGATTTATGATTTACCAAATGCAATTCTGCAAAACCATGAACCAAAGACCTCGAATCCAACCCTATATAATCTCCACAGATTAACTAACCCAAGGCAATCCAGAATTCACCTTGCTCCAAGTATGAACACCATGAACATGATACTTTGACTTTCATTGACTGTTTTTGTATTTATGAGTTATTTATATCTAGATCTTGTTTTAAGGTTTCTAAAAGCTTTAATGAGCTTCCTGTGAGCTTATGTGAGCTTATTGATCCTTACCATCCACTACAAACAACATTAGAGATTATTTGAAATTTTGATATAAGAGTAAACTTGCATAAACTGAGACAGAGATACAAACTTGAAATTGATTACTTAAAAAGTTTCACAATACATTTATAATACTGGAAATTACACTTTGAAAGCTTAAGTTACACTGAAATTTAAAACTTAATTAATTCGACATACATTTATTGAAAATAAACTAGATAGTAATCTACATTGCTTCTCTTGATCTTTATAGATGAGAATGAGCTTCCAGGTGTCCTCAAAGACTTTTCCCACTTCATCTGAGCCTTTGATTTTGTCCAATTGATCTCAACCGTTTAAGTTAGCTTTTGGCGCCAAAAAGTCTACACGTTAACTTGGGGCCAAAGTCTGTAAATAAAAACTTTTGGGAGCTTGTGGAGGTGTCAGGGGACAAAGGAGAAAGTTTAGAGGCCAAGTTGGGGCTGTATGATAAAAACAGAGGATGTGGAATAGCTTTTTTAGAAAATTGGTGGGAAAGGCATTTAATGTGGTGTGGGATAGGGTTGTGAGGTGGAAGGGAGTGGGAGAGGAGTAGGTAGTGAGCTGGGGGTGGACAGGTGGTGGAAAACCACCATGGTTTTGCTGGTTTCAGGCTTGGAGAGGGAGATGAACAGTGGTTGGGTGGTTTGGCGGTATTGGTGAGGTGAAACGGGGTTTGACCCATTTTTATTATATTAAGGGTGTATGGGATGAGGGTGGATTGGGCCAAGAAAAAGGAAGGGTGGGCTGGTATGGTTGTTTGGACTAGGCTTGGTTTTGGTTTTGGTTTAATAATAAAAGGGTCCGTTTGTATTATAACTTAACAAGGACCAATTTTGTAATTTAGACAAAATTGAGGGACTGATTTTGCAATTTTCCCAAAGTAGTTATAGGAATCAATTATGCCATTTATGAATAACCCAAGGACCAAAGATGTAATTTTTTCATTTAAAATACCCAGGGACCTTTTCTGCCAATTCCTCAAACTCCAGGGACCAAACTTGTAATTTTCTGAAATTTGAAGGGTTTAAGTTGTAATTTCCCAAAAGTTATCATAAGGACCAATTATGTCATTTAAGAATAGTTCAAGGTTTATTTTTCATATTTTTCCATTTTCAAAACCTTAAGGACTATATTTGACATTTTTGAAACTTGAGGGACTAAAGTTGTCATTTTGTAATTTTTTAATTTTAAAGGACTAAACTTGACAACTTAAGAATCCCTAAGGACCTTTGATGATATTTTTCATGTCTTGATTTACCAGGGACTAGTTTTGACAACTTTTGAAACTTGAGGGACTGAAACTGCCAATTATGCAAACTTTGTACGTTTTTTTATCTCTTTTTTATTATTTTGCATTTAAAACATATAAAATACACTTCTAAGATATTTTCAGTATTTTGATGGATATTTGAGTGTTTTTGGATGTTTTGGCAGTTCAGATTGGTATAAAATGATGAGTATTTTGACACTAATCAATCCCCCACATTAAACTATTGCTAGTCCCTAGCAATCTTTTAAGAAAAATTTAATGGATTTTTACTCTTTACCAAAAGCCATCACTTCTGAGTAGCCAGATGTAAGAACTGTGGCACACCTGATAACCGTGTGATTTTGAGCAAACCACCAGCTGTCAACGGATTTGATTTGTCTTTACCAAAAGCCGTTTGCTTCTGGACTAGCCAACTCTTGATGGAATAGTCAACATCTTGGTGAGCTGATTACCAATTATGGTTTTTCCACTGCCTTTACCACAAGCCATAATCTTGCGGGCTAGCAAACTCATTCGCTTTATGGGATATGGCGAGTTGAGGTACCATACAATTTTGGGCACATTGCAAGCCATCAACGGGTTTGAGATATCTTTACCAAGAGCCGTTTGCTCCTGGATTCGCCAATCCTTATGTGGGTTAGACATGCTGGACTGATAACCATTATTTGCATTTCTAAGTGTGAAAAAACTTTAAATTTTGATCAAATGAGGGTTCTTGATGGAACATGTGTTTTGAATTCGTGAGAACTCTCCCCCACACTTAGAACTGAATATTGCCCTCAATATTCAAAGTACCTGGTGTCCCATCAAGACTTAGAACGTAAGAAGGAAATACTATTAACCTTTTGTTTTAGTCTATTTACATACAAAATTTATTTATTTATTTATTTATTTATTTATTTTGAAAAAATATATACATATATACAACATGTGGTTCATCTCCCCCACACTAGGGTGGTAGAAAGGGGAAAGAAGACAGAAATATGGGTGAAAACCCATATTGCTACTGTTTTTGATTACCGAGTCGCTAGCTTGACTCGACCTCGAATTAAATTGTCCATGAGGTAGCTACTGTTTTTGTTAACCGAGTCGCTAGCTTGACTCGACCCCGAATTTATTGGTCCATGGGGAAAGTTTGGAGATCTGGGACAACCATTGGTTGTATGTCCCCTCCAAAATAGTGTTTTAATCGATGACCATTTACTTTGAAATTAGGACCGTCGGGTTGCAATAACTCAACAGTTCCATATGGGTATACTTTTGCTATAGTAAATGGTCCAGACCAATGGGTTTTTAGTTTACCC
Organism: Artemisia argyi; assembly: GCA_030686995.1. Classification (NCBI taxonomy): domain Eukaryota; kingdom Viridiplantae; phylum Streptophyta; class Magnoliopsida; order Asterales; family Asteraceae; genus Artemisia; species Artemisia argyi. The sequence continues at coordinate 228,398,524 of CM060708.1, read as the reverse complement.
GAGAAAATTTTTAATCTTGAATTGAAAAGAAGAACTCTGTCACCAACGTTGAAAACGCGGTTCTTAATTTTAGAGTCATGTATCTTCTTAGTCTTTTCTTTATAGATTAAAGAATTTTCGTAAGCTTGATCACGTAATTCATTTAGTTCATTTAGTTGAACTTTACAGTGATCACCCGCTGTCTGAAGGTCAAAATTTGCATGTTTTAAGGCCCAATAGGCCTTATGTTCTAATTCTATCGGAAGATGACATGCTTTCCCATACACTAGCTTATATAGAGTACACCCGATGGGTGTTTTCTAAGCAGTGCGGAAAGCCCATAATGCATCATCCAGCTTATCCGACCAAGAGGCATGGTTTTCACCAACCGTCCTCTCTAGAATTCTCTTTATACCCCGATTTGAGACCTCCACCTGCCCACTTGTTTGAGGGTGATATGTTGTCGAAAGACGGTGAGTTACACCATATTTCAGCATCACTCTTGCAAATTGTTCATTGCAAAAGTGAGTGCCACGATCACTGATAATGGCACAAGGAGTCCCGAATCTGGAAAAGAGGGACTTTAAAATTTTAACGACTACTCGGGCATCATTGGTGGGTAAAGCTTTCGCTTCAACCCATTTTGACAGATAGTCGACAGCCACGAGTATGTATTTATTCCCTCGTGAAGACGGGAATGGCCCTATAAAATCAATGCCCCACATATCAAATATTTCACAGACTTGGATGGCGTTTTGCGGCATCTCATTCTTTTTGGAAATATTCCCGTGACGCTGGCAAGTCTCACAGGTTTTGATAAGTTCATGGGCGTCTTTATAGATCTTGGGCCAAAAGAATCCTGAATCAAACACCTTTTTGGCGGTGGAGTTTGGGTTATGATGTCCCCTCGTGGGTCCATCATGACAAGCTTTAAGAATTTCCATGGCTTCTTGGCCATGGACACACCGTCGGATGACTTGATCCGCACATATTTTGAACAAGTAGGGGTCGTCCCAGAAGTAATGTTTTACATCTTTAAAGAATTTTCTTTTCTGTTGGGACGACATCCCTTTCACAACGAAATTTCCCGCATGGTAATTTGCAAAGTCGGCAAACCATGGGGTAGTGGCATCATCCCGGGTAGAGATTAGATTTAGAGTCTCCAGAGGAAAAGTTTCATTAATTTCTTTTCTCTCGAGAATATCCTGATGAGGATTTTCTAACCGGGACAAGTGATCAGCTGCAAGGTTCGCTGCTCCTTTTTTATCTCTTATGAGTATATCGAATTCCTGAAGGAGCAGGACCCAACGGAGCAGTCTTGGCTTTGCGTCCTATTTAGTGAACAGGTATTTCAAAGCCGAATGGTCCGTATACACCACGCATTTGGTTAAGATTAAGTAAGACCGAAATTTCTCAAAGGCATATACCACAGCTAATAATTCTTTTTCTGTGGTGGTATAGTGTGCTTGAGCTTCACTCATGGTCTTACTTGCGTAGTGTATTGGCTGAAAATGTTTTAATTTGCGTTGCCCCAGAACTGCACCAATAGCGAAGTCGCTAACATCGCACATAAGTTCGAAGGGTAAGTCCCAGTCGGGGGCAACAAGGATCGGTGCCTCGGTAAGTCTTTTCTTTAAAGTAGAAAAAGCTTCGATGCACTCGGGGGAAAAGATGAAAGGAGCATCCTTTTCAAGAAGATGAGTCATGGGCCGGGCTATTTTGGAAAAATCCTGAATGAATCTCCGATTGAACCCGGCATGGCCGAGGAAACTCCTTATTCCTTTAACAGTGGTGGGATGAGGCAGTTTAGCAATAACACCAATTTTGGCCTTATCGACCTCAATCCCATTTTTTGAAATTTTATGGCCGAGGACAATGCCCTCCTTAACCATAAAATGGCTCTTCTCCCAGTTTAGACAAAGATTAGTGTTTTCACAACGTTGAAGCATTTTTTCTAAATGGGAGAGGCATGAGTCGAAAGAATTCTCGATGACTGAGAAGTCATCCATGAATACCTCCATGGTTTTCCCGATCATGTCATGGAAAATAGCCATCATGCACCTCTGGAAAGTGCCCGGAGCATTGCATAACCCAAAAGGCATGCGACGATAGGCAAATGTTCCGTAAGGGCATGTGAAGGTAGTCTTCTCTTGATCCTGTGGATCAATGGGAATCTGGAAGTAACCCGAGAAGCCGTCGAGGAAGCAATAATACTCATTCCCTGCTAGTCTTTCGAGCATTTGATCCATAAAGGGCAGAGGAAAATAGTATTTGCGGGTGGATTCATTAAGCTTTCTGTAATCGATACATACTCGCCACCCTGTAACCAAACGAGTTGGTATCAACTCGTTATCCTCATTTGTGATAACCGTGATGCCACCCTTCTTTGGAACACAATGTATTGGGCTAACCCAAGGACTATCTGATATAGGGTAAATCAATCCCGCATCAAGAAGTTTGATAACTTCTTCCTTAATAACTTCGTGGATTTTTGGATTTACCCTTCTTTGATGCTGCACGGCAGATTTAAAGTCTTCTTCCATTAGGATTTTGTGTGTACAAAAATCCGGGTTAATACCCTTTATGTCTGAGAGCTTCCAAGCAATTGCTTGCTTATGGGACTTTAAAACCTTAAGCAGCGCTGTTTTCTCCTCATCCTTTAAGTCTTTTGCAATAATGACTGGTAACTTATCGTTACCTTCCAAGAATGCATATTCTAGATGAGGAGGCAGGTCCTTAAGTTCAACCTCGGGGAAATCATCATTTTTCTCAACATATTTGACTTCCGCTTTATGAAGTTGTGGAGGTAGAACAGGAATGGGAGAAGGATCTTTGTTCAATAACTTCTCAAGGAGAAGTATATCCCTATCCGGGTCAATCTCTTAGTTATCAATTCCTTCGGGAACTGAATCACTTTTGAGAATGGCCTCTAATTCCTCAAGGACGAAATCACTTCCCTCAAACGGAGTGAGGGAAGGAGAAGAATTAGCGATTATGGGGTGAGAAGAGGTAGTGGGATTGCCACTCGGAGAATTATTAGCGAATCCAAGGATTTCCTGAGCATACTCCTCGGATGCAATGTCAATGACATCAATTCGGTTGACCGATTCAGCATCATAATTCGAGGAGTATCTCGAGGATTGATCAAGGTTGAACGTTATCGCTTCAGTGCCAACTCGTAACGTGATTTCCTCATCGAAAACATCGATTAATGCACGTCCCGTTCTTAAGAATCCCCTCCCAAGAATGAGAGGAACTCTTGGATCTGCATCGAAATCAACAACGACAAAGTCTTCCGGAAAATGGATTTTTCCCACTCTTACAAATACGTCCTCGGCAATACCAAAGGGACGTGAAATTGAACGGTCTGCAAGCTCGAGAGTCATGCATGTGGGACTAAGTGCCTGAAGAGAGAGCTTTTTCCAAACTGAGTGGGGCATTAAGTTGATGCTTGCACCAAGATCGGCCAAGGCAAAACACTCAACCATCCCCAGGAAAATACATGGTATTAGAAATCTTCCGGGGTCTCCTAGCTTCTCGGGAAGCTGTTTCAACAGAACTGCAGAGCAATTCTCATTGAGTGGAGTTCGTGCCATCTCAAACAGTTTTTCTTTATTGCTCAACAGGTTTTTGATTGTCGATGCGAATTTGGGCATTAAAAGAAGAGCATCCGCGAAACTAATATCGAAGTGTAGTTCTTGAAAAATCTGAAAGAATTTTTCCATCTGATGATTAGCTTTTTCACAGAGCTTTTGGTCTTGCAATCGTGAGGGATATGGAATTGTTGGTTTTGGGTTGGCTTTTAGGGTTTCAACAGGACCTTGAGGAGTTTCAAACACGACTCTTTTAGGGGGAGTCGGGACTGGGAAAACTGGAGGAGGGATGTCATTGGTACCTCCGTTATTAGTAGGAAGTACCGTATCCGTAGTATCCTCAGTTTCACATTCCTCTACCGGGATAGGAGAAAAGGTAGACGGAGCTGTGGGTCCTTTATAAGAAACTCCACTTCTTGTGGTGATCGCCTTTACATCGCCCCTCGGATTAGCGATCGTGTTGCTAGGTAAAGTAGTACCTGAGCCCGAGGGTCAATCATTTAAAGACTTCTTCGATTCAGAGAGTTGACTAACCAGCACTTTGTTCAGTTCATCTTGGGATTTCATAAACTGTTTTAATAACTTATCAAATGATGGTCCAGTTGGAACAATGGCTTGATTTTGATTTGGAAAATTTTGAGCCCGATTGTTCTGGAAATTCCCATGTTGCTGGTTGTTATTACCCTGGAAGTGGTTTTGTTGTTGAAAATTACCCTGAGGGTAATTGTTCTGACCTTGATTACGGTTATAATTCCCTTGGTTCTAATTTTGTTGAACCTGGTTTTGACCAGGGTTGAAATTCCCCTGGTTGTTAAAACCTTGGTTCATTCGGTTCTGGTTCTAATTCTGCTTAAAGTTCTGGTTTCTATTTTGGTTTTGGGACTGATTAAACTCTAGTGGTCCAATGTAGTTATTAGATCGGTAGCTTAAAAGGTTTCGATCCCCTTGCGGTTGGTAAGAATTTCCTCCCGTATCATAGGAACCTTGAGCTGCGTACACGTTTTCACGAGCTGAGCCACCGGAGGCTGGGCACTCTGTGTAAGGATGTGGACCACCGCAAGTTTCACAACTTGGGTTAACAACTTTGACCTGATTATGATTTGTCTGATGTATACGCAAAACTGCTGTAGACAAATCATCAAGCTTTTTAGCTAGGATGGATATTTCATTGCTTGCCAGAGTGACTGACTTAAATGAGTTGTTCCTCTCAGCAGAGGAGTCCCAAAAATTATGATGGGCAGTCATGTTTTCGATTAAGTCATAGCACTCTTCAGGGGTTCTTTTCATAAAGGTGCCCCCAGCAGCAGCATTGATGGTGTCACGATGACGGAGTGTCAAACCATTATAAAAGGTATCAATAATGGTGACAAGAAGCATGTTATGATTGGGACACCGATCAATAGCAAGTTTATAGCGTTCTCATGCCTCAAATAAGGACTCTTCGAGAAGCTGTCTGAAGTTGCTGATATCATTCCTCAGCTTTGTGACCATAGATGGTGGAAAGTATTTGGCCAGAAATTTAGTGATCATCTCATCAAAAGTGTGGATCGAATTTTTTGGAAGTTGATCGAACCAGGAAGTCGCATGATGAGTGAGTGAATAAGGAAAAAGGTATAAACGTAGGCCGTCGTCGGTGACGCCATTTTGTTTCATGCTCTGGGTGACAGTTAAAAATTTGTCGAGATGTTTGTTAGCATCATCACCCGGCAATCCATGGAACTGGCACGAATTCTGGATATGTTGTATCATGTGGTGTTTTAATCCAAAGTCCGTGGCTCCAATAGTGAGTGGTGCAATGGGTCCACCCCTCCCTTGCATGGTAGGTTGACACAGTTCCTCCATTGTTCGGGTGTCAGGAACTGGTTCCTCCTTGGGAGGGAATGGGGGCTCGTCGTTCATTTTTGATGGTTGCTTTTCTTCAACAGTTTTTTCCTTTGTTACGCTTTGTTTGCGAACGAGTGCGCATGCACTAAAAACAGTATCAATCAAAACAAGTCAGAGGCAAAACGACAGTGAACTTGAATCCAATAATCACAAATGAATAGCTCCTTTAAAAAAGGTACACTATTCACAAGGATATAATGGTAAGTTTTAAATCTTAAGTTTGGGAACTTATTATGTTCACACCCCCAGTTGGTAGGTGTTCTGCCTAGGTTTGCGGTGGTAAACTTTTATGTAATTATATTCACAGTAAAATGTTTTTGGCTTTTCGTGTATGGGTGAAAAACTTGGACAATATTTTTGGAACTGATTCGTTAACCGAAATCGTTCCTTTAAGATTACTCGCAGGCTGGCGGGAGGAAATAAATGGATCCCTCTTAAGTTCGCAATTTAATGTCAGAACTTACCTTAAACTAACTGTATAGGTTGTAATCTTAAAGATAACGAAGTAATTTAACTTCACAGTTTGTTTTGTTGTTTATGATTTATTTGGTGTTTTTAACACTTCCGGAGAAATGTTAATGAACTTTTTCAGATATGATTTTGATTTTCACAAAGTTTACAAAGTGGTGATATTTGTACAGGAGGGGTTTTGAAAACCACTAAACCTAAACCGTTTTGAAATACGCAACAACCTCCCCGGCAGCGGCGCCAAATTTTGACTCCTCCTAAACCAACCAGTCAACCGGGTGCAGTTGATAGGCTCACCCAGGAGAAAGTGCAAGGTATATTAACCGTGGAAATATAGGGAAATCCCCGGGTCATTAAGTCCCAACGAGATTGAAATTGTATTTTGAACGATTAGGGGAATGAGTGGTACTGAGGACAGTAACCAAAATGATTGAGGAATGATTATACTACTGATTACTTGGTATTTAGATAATATGAAATAAACAATAACAGAAATACAGATATAATCACAAAAGCACAAATTATGAAATCAGATAACAGACAGAGAAAATTGTGTTTTATCAAATTACAAACTACAAGGGGTACAATTGAAACTTTTTAAAACTTAAAATTAAAAGAAAATTTAAAATGAAAATAAAATTATGAAATTGATTATTTTAATAATTAATTACTATTTAATTAATTAAAACTATTTAATAAGTAAATTAAACCTAATTTAAATAAAACTAAAAATGATAAATACTACAAATTAAACTAAGAACTTGCAAAAATAATTTCTAAAACTTAAGATGAACTTGAAGAAAGTATAAAAAATAAAAATAAATATTTTTGTCTTTTTATGAGTTTTATATTAATTAAAAACTATTTAACTTAATTAAACTAATTAAACTATTTTAAGTTACTAATAATACTAAATTAACTTAGAAAATTATGGAAAAATCTACAAAACTATTTAACCATCACATGAATCCTAAAAAATTATAAAAACTTCTAAAATTATATTTAGGCTAATTTACTAATTAATTACCTTTTAATTAACTTAAATCTAATTTAAATAATTAAAATAAGAAAAATGGAAAATGAACAGTAGAAACTAAAAATATATTTTCTAAAAGTCTTAACTAATTTATAAAACTTAGAAAACTTATAAAAACCAACTGTTGTTACTAAAAATTTAAGAAAACTAATTAATAACTAATATTACCTAATTAATTATTTAAACTACTTTTAAATCTAATAAATAGTAAACTGTTTAGGAAAAATCTAATAAAATTATTTTAAATACTTAAAAGTAATAGGAAATTAAGAAAATTATAAAAATGGAAAAGTGCTTATTAATAAGCTGAAAGGAAAATTAATTAGATAATTTCTATTAAATAGAAGCTATCACTATAATTAAGTTTGTCTTTTTCTGGTTTTTCTTTTATAGAACTATTAAAATAATTAAATTAGGAAACTTTTACAAAGACAACTAATTTGGAAACCAAGAATAAGCACTGTGAGTGCTTATTAGCTTATACAGTTGACTAAGTTTGACTAGATCAAGAAATGAGCTCAAATGGACTTATGTGGGGTCCACAAGGGTGAAATCTGGTTCACCTAAGTTACTTAGACTTGTTTGATCAAGTTTTAGCCAAATAAGCAATAAGAATAAGTCACAAGACCACAATAAGCAATTCAAAACTTGGTTTCTGAGACAGAAATGGGACAGAGATTTGAGCTTATTTCTGGTGGGGTCCACTGATGCACAGGTCAAACAAATGGTCAAAGTATGAACCCTGGTTGGAGGGGGTTGGAAGAAGCCAATTAGGAAGTGTGGGACCACTGGGGTAGCCACAAACTACCACAAAAGTGGTGGTGGTGAGATGATGGTCTGTGTAGCAGGGGAGTACCTTCCCCTGCAAGTGTTTTTGATGCTGTGTAGATTGGACATGAAAAATCACAAAATTATGGAAACAGTGGGAATCTCAAGTTCTACTGGTATATTATACACACAAGAATTTTCAGACTCTAAAACCTTACACAAAAATCATAAGAATTCATGCCATTTTAAAGAAAACTGATGTAATGCGAATTTGACTTTTAAGATTATGATCTAAGTTGACTTTAATGAGATTACAGCTGATCCTACTTATCAAATATGATGTAATAAGCCTAAATGAAACTAAATTAAGCAAGTACAAACACTTATGAGTTGATTTGCAAGTTTATGGATCCAAAATCCCACACAGTTAACTGATGATGAATGATTTAAGTGATCTTGACTTTTTGTTCAAATGAGCATAGGTGATTACTTATGAAATGAGTTCCAGAAACTCAATGAAGCATGTTTGAACCAAATATGACAACCAATACCTATGAGAACTAAGTGATCTCTCAAAAACCAAACTCTCCTTTATAAAAGCAGTTTTGTGATTTAACAAGCTAAAGGTTATCAGAGCTTATAAGACTTTTCAATTCAACTTTTTATGAGATAATAGACCTAAATGAGTGTTAAGAAACAATGAGTAACCACAAACACACAATAATACTACTTAAACTAGTTTGACTGTTAAACCTAGGATTTTAAGTAACTACAATATCTAATGAACAAGTGATATATATTAAGCTATAAATTACCTAAACAACACTCAATAAGTACAAACAAATCAGATAAGCAGATTAATAAGGTATGTAACAGTAGAAACAAGGAAATGAGATTTATGACTTACCAAATGCAATCCTGCAAAACCATGAACCAAAGACCTCAAATCCAACCCTATATAATCTCCACAGATTAACTAATCCAAGGCAATCCAGAATTCACCTTGCTCCAAGTATGAACACCATGAACATGATACTTTGACTTTCGTTGACTGTTTTTGCGTTTATGAGTTATTTATATCTAGATCTTGTTTTAAGGTTTCTAAAAGCTTTAATGAGCTTCCTGGGAGCTTATGTGAGCTTATTGATCCTTACCATCCACTACAAACAACATTAGAGATTATTTGAAATTTTGATATAAGAGTAAACTTGCATAAACTGAGACAGAGATATAAACTTGAAATTGATTACTTAAAAAGTTTCACAATACACTTATAATACTGGAAATTACACTTTGAAAGCTTAAGTTACATTGAAATTTAAAACTTAATTAATTCGACATACATTTATTGAAAATAAACTAGATAGTAATCCACATTGCTTCTCTTGATCATTATAGATGAGAATGAGCTTCCAGGTGTCCTCAAAGACTTTTCCCACTTCATCTGAGCCTTTGATTTTGTCCAATTGATCTCCACCGTTTAAATTAGCTTTTGGCGCCAAAAAGTCTACACGTTAACTTGGGGCCAAAGTTCTGTAATTAAAAAGTTTTGGGAGCTTGTGGAGGTGTCAGGGGACAATGGAGAAAGTTTGGAGGCCAAGTTGGGGCTGTATGATAAAAACAGAGGATGTGGAATAGCTTTTTTATAAAATTAGTGGGAAAGGCATTTAATGTGGTGTGGGATAGGGTTGTGAGGTGGAAGGGAGTGGGAGAGGAGTAGGTAGTGAGCTAGGGGTGGACAGGTGGTGGAAAACCACCATGGTTTTGCTGGTTTCAGGCTTGGAGAGGGAGATGAACAGTGGTTGGGTGGTTTGGCGGTATTCGTGAGGTGAAATGGGGTTTAACCCGTTTTTATTATATTAAGGGTGTATGGGCTGAGGGTGGATTGGGCCAAGAAAAAGGAAGGGTGGGCTGGTATGGTTGTTTGGACTAGGCTTGGTTTTGGTTTTGGTTTTGGTTTTGGTTTAATAATAAAAGGGTCCGTTTGTATTATAACTTAACAAGGACCAATTTTGTAATTTAGACAAAATTGAGGGACTGATTTTGTAATTTTCCCAAAGTAGTTATAGGAATCAATTATGCCATTTATGAATAACACAAGGACCAAAGATGCAATTTTTTCATTTAAAATACCCAGGGACCTTTTCTGCCAATTCCTCAAACTCCAGGGACCAAACTTGTAATTTTCTGAAATTTGAAGGGTTTAAGTTGTAATTTCCCAAAAGTTATCATAAGGACCAATTATGTCATTTAAGAATAGTTCAAGGTTTATTTTTCATATTTTTCCATTTTCAAAACCTTAAGGACTATATTTGACATTTTTGAAACTTGAGGGACTAAAGTTGTCATTTTGCAATTTTTTAATTCTAAAGGACTAAACTTGACAACTTAAGAATCCCTAAGGACCTTTGATGATATTTTTCATGTTTTGATTTACCAGGGACTAGTTTTGACAACTTTTGAAACTTGAGGGACTGAAACTGCCAATTATGCAAACTTTGTACGTTTTTTATCTGTTTTTGATTATTTTGCATTTGAAACATATAAAATACACTTCTAAGATATTTTCAGTATTTTGATGCATATTTGAGTGTTTTTGGATGTTTTGGCAGTTCAGATTGGTATAAAATGATGAGTATTTAGACACTCATTACTCATCATGTATCCTTGTGGAAAATCTTAGCTAAGTTTTTCTTTATTAAGTTAATCGAGTGAATGGAGTGATCGTTTAGGACAAAACACTAAAACGTATGAACAATCACAACAACTCCTACAGTAATATACTTTCCATAACCTCTTTCGTTAATGATTTTGTGTTGTAGCACCAAGTATTGAACCTGAGAGGTCTTTGAGAGTTACTGTAAGATCGCCAAGGCATTTAGAGTACACGACTTGATTATTGCAATAACTTGATAAACATTCACTAGTACAAAAATGGCCTTTCGTCACACATGGTCGATTTCAAACGGTTACACTGTAACATATTTACGTGACTAAATGTATGAAAATAAAATAAACAACCACACTCAATCCGACTTGTGTGACCATTTCGGAAGATATATGTCACACATTTGTGTATTTATGTGACTAGAGGGTAGCTGGTAAATATTTTTCGATCATTTAGTCACGTTTAATTTGGGACGTGTGACCGATACAAATCAGCTTTAAGCATTAGTCACACTACAGATATACATATGTGACAAATATATGTCACACAATTGAAGAGTGTGACCAAAATAGATATATGGTCACATGAAGTAATTGTGTATGTGACTAAATTATATAGTCAAGTTTGTCACACATTATTTAAACGTGACTGCTATTCTTTGCTGAATATTTAGCCACATAGCGTTTGAAATGTGTGACAACTAAAAAGTAAGTTTGAAGCGTTAGTCACGATATGCATTTAATAGTGACAAATATATATGTCACACACTTGAAGAGTGTGACTAAATGTCATATATGGTCACACGAAACCATAGAAACATGATTAAGTGTAACGAAAATTCGATACATATGGTCACGTAAGTAAATATGTGTGTCTAAAGTTTAGTGCGTGTTTGCTTGCCACAACCTAATGTGTATAGTCACATTTAATTGTAGCATGATCATGTGACTATAGGCTTTACAATAGTCACACAATATCACAAATGTGTATCTAAATTATGTTTATTGCCACATTATAAGGGTATTATATGTGCAATACATTCAAAATAGTCACATTGTGATATTTAAGTGACTATTATTTATAGCAAAATGTGATATTTAAGTGTAACGAAAATTCAAAATATATGCAACACATTCAAAATTAATGTTGCTAGGCATAAGTTAATGCTGCTAGGCATAAATTAATGTTGCTAAGAATAAATCAAGCTTAATGAATAGATGAAAAATCAAGCTTAATCAAGCTTTAATGAAGCAAGAAAGTTAAAATTCATATACAAAAAAAAAAAACATTAGTATCCATATATAACAAAAGTAAAATAAAGCAGTTCATACATATAAAAAGTTTAACAATTAAATTTCGAAGATTTCTCCGGATCGAACGACAAATGCACATTATCGTAGTCAATGGAGTCGAATCTCTCTTCCTCACTCAAAAATCCAACATCAGCCGCATCCTCGTCCACTGAACCAACCCGCGGCTTTGATCGGTTGTAGTCCTTCTCATATTTCTTAATTTGAAGCAAACTTGCTATGCGTCTTGCCTTGTTTCTTCGAGAATTCCACAACTCATACCACTCTTCAATGTTAAATACCTTCTCTGGTTTCCTGAAATCAAATAAGCATTAGATGATAAATTTACAGAATATGTGGTATTCTTAATTATATGATGTATATAATGTAACTTTCTAACACAATTTCATAACTGATTACCTAATTAGCTACCAATTGATAACCATTTTTATAAATTCATAAAAGCTTAATGCACCAAAATTATTATGGATTAACTAACTTCTACTAGAAAAAAAAAACCAAGTCAACATGTACGTACATAACATCTTTACAAACTTTGAATGTTTACGTGTATAAAAGTTTAATTAGTAGTACTTACTTTGAACGCTTCTTCTTTGATGAAATGCACCTTTTCTTGTTTCCAGCCATAACTTCGATCTTAGATTGTTTTAAAAAGTGTGTGTTAAAAAGCTAAATGATGGCCTTAAAAAGGGATGCGACATACTATACGCCTAGGGAATTTTGAAAGTCTCAACATTAAAGATTATTGCAATTTACCAAGTTTAACGTCACATTAGCATGTGAAATGCACTAATTACTCGTGCCTAATTGTAATCATTTTAATTTTACACATTAAATGTGCGCTCCTAAACATTCTATAATTTTATTTTTAAACTTTAAATGGTAATAAGCATTGTAAGTGGTTTCAAATGTTTGACAATATAGTAAGAATAAACATAATGGTATTAATCTAGTTATTAGTTGTGTAAAATTTGTGTTTGTGACAGTATTTACTCCCTGAATTGGCAAACTTACTTCAACACTGTTATGACCTGATTAATAAAGAACTTAATGCTGCTAGGCATAACTTAATGCTACTAGGCATAAATTACTGTGAACCGGTGTAACTGTAAACCGTTGTGACACTTAAATGTTGTGACATTGCGACTCCTGTGTGCCTATAAATACAAAGGAATTACAACCAACTTCTTTCATCTTTTCATTACGTATTCAATTTTTGTTTGGAACTGCAATGGCTTCATCATCTTCAAATCCTGCTTCAAAGAAAACAAAACGTTCAAGGGATACTTCTCTTCCTCCTCCTCCTCCTCCAATGCTAGAAAAATATAAAATCCACGGCCTAACCCAAGAGTGCTGGGACAAATGCCATTCTCAAGGCCAATATGGTACTGAACGACAGTTGGTTGAACTTTACAACAAAGGAATCGCGCTGTTGGAAGAACAAAACAAAAAAGACCAAGATATCATATTGGTGCATCAGAACAAAGTTAATGTTCGGAATCAAGAAATAGAACAAATCCGTGGAAACATTTTTGATATTTACAAAGGCATTCAAAATAGTTTGTATAATTTTCATTGAATTAACCTTGATGTAAGATGATATTAATCATTATTATGTTATTTCTTTGAAGTTTAATGTTTTTGTGTTCAAAGAAAACTTATCTTATGTTTCTTTGTTAATCAAGTTATCGATTATATTACTATATGATCAAGTTATCTTTTTGTTGATTAATTATGTTATGTTGCTTTGTTGACTATGTTATGATGCTTTGTTAAAAGTCAAACAAAGATTGTCAAACTTGATTGTCATTTACAAAAGTCAAAGATTGTCAAACTTATCTTATGGGCAACTCCGGGTTTGGATTGGAATTTGGGTGAATGCTAGTAACTCAGAACTTAATGCTGCTTGGCATAACTTAATGTTGCTAGGGATAAAAATGAAATGCCACAAAAATTAACCGATTCATATTCAGTTCATTAATGAGAAAATTGAGCAATGACAACATGTTTATTAATAAATTCAAATAAAGTAGTACAAACGGATTACACAGGTTTATTCAAATTACTTCCTAACTCAACTAATACATTTTCTTTTTACCCTTCCCTTTTGAACAAACTTTGGGCATTTTTGGTTCCCATGGTTTTATACCCTTGTCTTCACAAGTCTTAGCATTGGGCAGGCCTAGCACCTGAACCCTCTCATCAAAAAGCTCTTTGGCAGTCTTTTTTGGAGTTTTAACCTTCCTAGCATCTTCCTTTTTTGTGCCTGATCCAGAATATCCCTTTGGAAAGTAGTCTGCCCATGTATTTGGAGGACCTTCAGAACTGCTTGATATGTGAAATGAACTTGAGTCACTGCTACCAACATACGTAACCCTTCTAAGTTCCCGATACAGCTCCTTTTGTCGTTTCAACTCCCTTTGAGCAAAGGACTGCACCAGCCGCATTGCTAGATTGTTGAAAAAACAAAAGGAACTGTATGGGAACTCATAATGGAATGGTATGTTGAAATGAACTTGAGTCACTGCTGTCAATGTATGATTTCTACAATAGAAAATAAAAAAATATATTAAAATTTTAAAAAATATAGTGTAACTGAAATAAAAGATAATGTTGCAATTCAGAGTGTATTTGAAACAACCTTTGTTCTTGGAACTCCAATGACCACATTACTTGGTGGATGGTTGGTTTTAGATCATAAAAAAGAATGGAATGCAATAAACCAACATACGTAACCCTTCTAACTTCCCGATACAGCTCCTTCTGTCGTTTCAACTCCCTTTGAGCGAAGGACTGCACCAGCCGCATTGCTAGATTGTTGAAAAAACAAAAGGAACTGTATAGGAACTCAGAATGGAAAGGTATGTTGAAACAACATACGTAACCCTTCTAAATTCCTGCTACAGCTCCTTTTATCGTTTCAACTCCCTTTGAGCAAAGGACTGCACTAGCCGCATTGCTAGATTGTTGAAAATATAAAAGGAACTGTATGGGAACCAAGAATGGAAAGGTATGTTGAAATTACAGACTCATTTAGATCATAAAAAAGATTTGAATGCAAACAGAGTGATACAAACATTCTAGAAATGTTAAGTAAAGAATAGAGTCTAAGTAACATCACTCATCTTGAATGCGATGATGAAGGAGTGTGGCCTGTCATGAACAATACACACTATATCAACATCGCATTGAAGACGTCTCAATGATAAGGCCAGGTCTATCTAAAGTTGCAGAAAGGTTCCATTGCTTTGTTTTTTGGACGCCGTCTAATAACGGTAGTAGAGGTTTTCCAAATTAAGTAATGGAACTGTTCTACAACTTTAGATAGATTTGCCCTAACATTGAGCTTTAAGTTATTAGAAAACAAATTCTTACTATCGTTTATATTGCTCCCTTAGATGTGACGAACATACATATTAATTATGTAGATTCTATGACATTAGAGAGCTAATCGTGCATGAATGAAATCATATTAAACTTATAATAACAATGCAATGAACTACCATCCTTTCTACCCTAGCCAACAACAACATATTATTCAGCCTTGAATCTCTAACCTACCAACATGCTGGAAGACAAAGACGCTAAATTCAACCATCGAACCTACAAATTATACTTGATAATTGTTTCTGTATTTTGACAAAGAGCAAAGATGAATCAACATGGATGAACAACACCGAAACAAGTTTATGTTCATACTTGAAAGTGGTGTCTGTTCACCCATGTTGATACTTCTTCCATCTTTGATACTTGGATGTTTTAGCCTAAATATTCGCACACACATCCGCCACTTATCTTCATTATACTCTCAATACAAATGCAACATAATTCTTATATCAAAAATACATCATACATATATATAAAGCAAACAGAGTGATACAAACAATCTACAAATGTTGAGTAAAGAATAGAGTCTAAGTAACATCATTCATCTTGAATGCGATGATGAAGGAGTGTGGCCTGTCATGAACAATACACACTATATCATCATCGCATTGAAGACATCTCAATGATCAGGCCAGATCTATCTAACGATGTAGATGGTTCAATCGCTTTAATTGGACCCCGTTTTCTAACGATGTTTAATCTTGATTATTGAAAGAACCATTAAACATCGTTAGAAAATGGGGTCCAGTTAAAGCGATGGAACCTATCTACATCGTTAGATAGATCTGCCCTGATAATTAAGCTTTAAGTTCTTAGCAACCAAATTCTTACTATCATTTATATTGCTCACTTAAATGTGACGAACATACATATTAGTTATGTAGGTCCTACGACATTAGAGAGCTAATAATGGATCAATGAAATCATATTAAATTTATATCAACAATGCAATGAAAATATTTTCATTGTAACTAAATACATGAAAAAACTCTTTAAGTTCTTGATATGTTTATGGTACTTTAACCTAATCCTAAGATAAAATATTTTCATTGTTTCTGTATTTTGGCAAAGAGGAAAGATGTATCAAGAATGGATGAACAACACCAGAACAAGTTTATATTGTGGTGTCTTTTCATCCATCCTTGATACTTCTTCCATCTTTGATACAAATACATATTATGTTCATACTTGAAAGTGGTGTCGGTTCACCCATCCTTGACAAAGAACAAAGATGAATCAATAATGAATGAACAACACCAGAACAAGTTTATGTTCATACTTGAAAGTGTTGTCTTTTCATCCATCATTGATACTTCTTCCATCTTTGATACTTGATGTTTTAGCCTAAATATTCGCACTAAAACTAAAAAACAACCATAAACCCTAACAATAAAAAACACAAATATACAGATCATACAAAAACCCTAACACTAAATAACACTAATTAAATAAACACAAACAATGAAATAATCAGATAAACCAAAAAAAAAAAAAAACCAACTAAATAATCAGATAAACCAAATCATCTGTCAAACTTAGGGTCAATATAGAAGCAATCTAAGTATGTTACCATATGCTTCCGATCTAACTTAGGGTCAAACTTAGGGTGTAGTAGTGAGAGAGAGAAAGAAAGAACAAGGCAGCTGTGTGTGATTGTCGGATAGAGTATTAAGTATATGTTGGAGTGTGTGAAGTGTGTTTGAGAAGCATTGTAAATAATATATATTATAAGTGATGTGTGTTTGATAAGCTTTGCATATGTTATATATTACTAGCGGGGCACACGCGCGTTGCGGCGGGAGGTACCCTGTAATTAAAGTTTACAGATAGCAAAAATATTTTTAGATGCATGATAAACTGTTGAAGTTATGAGAAAATGTCTTACAAATTTTATGAAAAGAGTGTTTAGCAGCTTGATTTGTTTGTACATTGTGGTTTATAAATGATACTTTTAATTGAAAAGGTGTTTTAAATGTTATATATATTAATTATACGTGTTGACCAGTCAATGTGTGTAGGTGCTAATGCTTAAATTGATTGTACATATAGCTTAATTTGTTGTATTTACTTAAAATGTATAAATGAAAATCTTAAAAAATTAGAAAAGACAGAGAGTCAAAGATGCATTATAAGATGTATAGATAAGTTTAAAATGATTAAAAGTATAAAAACTAAAAGTATTAAAAGTTTCAAGATCGGGATCAGATCCTACTCAGGATCGTTTTCGTCTTTGCAAGATCATGATCGTATGATCGGATCGGGATCGTAAGATCCTACTAGCTATAATATCATTTTCTTAATAGTCTCGCTCTCTTTAACATGCAGTTTCCTTGTAAAATCGGATACATGAACTTGCATGCATGCCTACCTTAACTCATTAGTACTTGTTTGAGTCAAATGCGTGTATCGGGTCACAATGAATGTTTTGCAGGATTTTTAGGATGAGTTACACCACCGGCAAACTCATTAACTCATTAGTACTATACTCATTAGTAATTACACTAGTCAGATCTATCTTCTATCTATTCATCTATTCTCCTTCTCTCTAGAACCGACTCACACCACCGCCAAACTTCACAGCCTTATCTCGCCGTGGTTCCACCAACCATCGATCCTCCACGCCATCACCGTCATCAAGACAAGGGAACTGTATGGGAGAGTTTGTTTGCTTCGGTTGTTTGGTTCGAGATAACCACCACATCCACCACCATCACAGTCAAGCCTCTATCACCCTCGCGATCATGTTATCCGGGATCGAGAAAGCTTGAACTCGGCTTGAGCTTGACTCGAAAAGCTCGATTTATCTATAAAGATGTGTTTTCTGACACAAATTAAAATTGAAATATAATATAACCTAAGAATTGAATTCGATTCGACTTCAGCTCGAAAAGCTTGATACATTCATAAATAAATATTTACACTTACTACACTTAAAAAAAAAAAAAAAAAAAAAAAAAAAAACATATTTTATATTACTTATAAGCTCGAAAACTCAACAATAACTCAAGTCGAACTTATATAAGATTGAGCTCAACTCATTAAACCTTTCGAGCTCATTTGATAGGCTTTCAATCTCTAAAATTTTAATCAGGCGCTCAAGATCTCAACATCCGCCTCTAATTTTCCCCCAAAAATCTCAATCTCCCGCTCAAGATCCCGCCCCTTTTTCCCCAAAATTAAAACACTAACACTTACACTAGTCAGATCTATCTATCTATTCATCTATTCTCCTTCTCTCTAGAACCGACTCACACCACCACCAAACTTCACCGCCTTATCTCGCCGTGGTTCCACCAACCATCGATCCTCCACGCCATCACCGTCATCAAGACAAGGGAACTATATGGGAGAGTTTTTTTGCTTCGGTTGTTTGGTTCGAGATAACCACCACATTGACCACCATCACAGTCAAGCCTCCATCACCCTCGCGATCATGTTATCCGGGATCGAGAAAGTTTGAACTCGGCTTGAGCTTGACTCGAAAAGCTCGATTTATCTGTAAAGATGTGTTTTCTTACACAAATTAAAATTGAAATATAATATAACCTAAGAATTGAATTCGGTTCGACTTTAGCTCGAAAAGCTTGATACATTCAAAAATAAATATTTACACTTACTACACTTAAAAAAAAAAAAAAAAAAAAAAAAAAAAAAAAAAAAAAAAAAAAAAAAAGAAGAAAAAAAAAAACATATTTTATATTACTTACAAGCTCGAGAACTCAACAATAACTCGACTCGAACTTATATAAGATTGAGCTCAACTCATTAAACCTTTCGAGCTCATTTGATAGGCTTTCAATCTCTAAAATTTTAATTAGGCGCTCAAGATCTCAACATCCGCCTCTAAGTTTCCCCCAAAAAATCTCAATCTCCCGCTCAAGATCCCGCCCCTTTTTCCCCAAAATCAAAACACTGACACTTACACTAGTCAGATCTATCTATCTATTCATCTATTCTCCTTCTCTCTAGAACCGACTCACACCACCACCAAACTTCACCGCCTTATCTCGCCGTGGTTCCACCAACCATCGATCCTCCACGCCATCACCGTCATCAAGACAAGGGAACTATATGGGAGAGTTTGTTTGCTTCGGTTGTTTGGTTCGAGATAACCACCACAACCACCACCATCACATTCAAGCCTCCATCACCCTCTCGATCATGTTATCCTGGATTGGGAAAGTTTGAACTCGGCTTGAGCTTGACTCGAAAAGCTCGATTTATCTGTAAAGATGTGTTTTCTGACAAAAATTAAAATTGAAATATAATATAACCTAAGAATTGAATTCGGTTCAACTTCAGCTCGAAAAGCTTGATACATTCATAAATAAATATTTACACTTACTACACTTAAAAAAAAATTATATTACTTACATGCTCGAGAACTCAACAATAACTCGAGTCAAACTTATATAAGATTGAGCTCAACTCATTAAACATTTCAAGCTCATTTTTCCCCAAAATCAAAACACTAACACTTACACTAGTCAAATCCCGCCCCTAATTTTTCCCCAAAAATTTCAATCTCCCGCTCAAGATCCCTGCCTTTTTCCCCCAAAATCAAAACACTAACACTTACACTAGTCAGATCTATCTTCTCTATATTCATCTCTTCTCCTTTTCTCTTGAACTGACTCACACCACCGCCTTATCTCGCCGTGGTTACACCAACCATCGCTCCTCCACGCCATCACCATCATCAAGACAAGGCAACTGTATGGGAGACTTTGTTTGATTCGATTGTTTGGTTTGAGATAACCACCAGCATCACAGTCGAGCCACCATCACCCTCATCTCACCTATCCTACTCTGTTCATGGGTATGCTCAAACACATATTTAATTTATATTTTCTTAAATGTGTAATCGAATATAAAACGATTTAAATTGATTTTCGTAGATTAAACTAGCCTAAAACATGTTTTTGATTATAAATTCGTGTGGTGGTAATCGTTGTAGGTAAACTTATTAAGACGAAATAGTTTTCCTGTTTATTAGAATGGAGACAATCGACGTGTTCTAATAGGCCACTTTTTTGCTCGTAAAGGGAGTCTTGATTGGTTTCCACTCCAGGAGGATGTTGCTGAACAGTTGGGGTTTGCTTATCGCAGTTGCGTAAGTTATCTATCAAAAGATTAACATAACATCTGTTATATAGGAAATTAACTAAAATATGGTTGCTTTTTGTCAAACTGTTTCATTTGTACCAAATGTTAGTGATTGCTTGCTTGGTAATGTGTTTGCCATTTATTCGTTCCACATTTGGCACTGCATAAAATTGCAACCAATTGTATATTATTTGTTGCCCCATTCGATATGCAACCCGTATGTTTGTTTTTGAGGCTAAACTTATATTTGGGACATCTAATGTTGTCGTCTTTTGTGTTAGCATTAATCACGTTACTTGTTTCTTGCAAGGGCTACATGCTATTTTCACGGGTGAGGATGATACATGGGATGCCTGGCTAAAAATTCCCTCAGATGGATTTTCTGGCACACTTCATTTTTGAGGCGTGGGTATGCTCCATCTCAGTCACCAAAACCAACCAATGTATATTTTTACGGTTTCATGGTTGGCAGATCTTATATTATGCAGCGTTATTAGTGCCTTAGTTTCTTACATTTCCCATATTTTTTTTTTTTTTTTTTTTTTTTTGCAAAAAGAAACTGGCATTAGACTCAGATGTAAGCCACTTTTTATGTTGTTAACAATTTCATTTTCTAATGATAACACCATTGTATTTCTTAATTTATATTGCATGTGACCACTCCAATGGCCATTGAAACTTTGGAAAACGTACCAGTAATGGAAACAGTGGTAAGTAATAAAACATCCACCTTTGATTTTTTTAATTTTACGTACATGACTAATGTACCGTGTTTTATATATACATATAGGAACCTGTTAAAACTATCGGACATACGAAAACGCCTGAGCCACGACAAACCGGTTCTACAGGTTACACCACCAACTATGATACCAAATATTAGTGAACAAAATACAGGACTAAAATTAGTACCAACGAAGCGAAAACATTTGGTCTCTAGTGAAACCTTGCTAAAGCAAGCTAAGGCGGCGAAGAGTCAACAGGTTTTAACTTATGATAGTTGAGAATTTGATTATATACAACATTACAATTATATATATATTTGCTTCATTTATATACATTTGATTTTTATTGAATTTGAAATACAATTGTATATATATTTGCTTCGTTTATATATATATATATATATATATATATATATATATATATATATATATATATATATATATATATATATATATATATACTAGTAGTAGTAACTCTGCTCCAGCAGTACTAACGTGGTACTAGTATTAACTCTCCTATCATGTTTGTGCAGATAGTTGAACCAGTGGCTCATCTAGTTCTGTTATGTTGTGAGCTTTGACATGTTCTAGTCCTGCCTCTCATCCTGATGTGTTGATATGCAGCAGCCTACATTTTCAAGGCTTTTATATCCAGATGATGAGATTAGATCAATGGGAGAAAAATTTGTAAGTTTAACTGCAAATTTTATTAGTATGTTCATTGTTTTTAATTAAAAGTCTTCATGATGTTGTTTGAATTACTGCTGATCATGTTTGTGTTAATGTTGCTTAGATGGATTTAGTGCAGCTCATGAACTTCAAAGAAAATGTGGCCAAGTATTTACTACTGCTAGTACAAAAGTTACTACTGCTAGTTAAAGTTGGTACTGCTCAGAGATTAAGACCGCTCGAAGTTGCTACTTGCTTATGGAAAAGATTATAGATACTTATAAAGAAACTATTGTAAGCCGACTAGGACTCCTTGGTGTATAAAAGGATGTCCAATTTTATATTTTGTTCAGTTATATGCATTTCAATTTTATTGTATTTGAATTTGTTTTGATATATATTTGAATTGTTTTGATATATATTAATTTTTTAAATGTGACTAAAAGATGCATATAGTCACACTTATTAATACTTTTGGTCACTGTTTGCTTTAGTCGTTGTGTGACTAAATATTACCGAAGGCCACACAAACATAAAATTCACGTGGCCATTGGATGATCTATAGTCACACAAAATACACATTTCTTCACTTTAAACAGCATGTGGTCACACTTATTTACACCTTTGGCCACTGTTTGATTAATGGTATGTGACTAAATACCCAAAACAAACATGCTTTGTCTGACTAAATATAACAAAAGGCCACACAAACATAAAATTCACATGGCCATTGGATGATCAATAGTCACACAAAATACACATTTCTTCACTTTAAACAGCATATGGTCACACTTATTAACACTTTTGGCCACTGTTTGCTTAATGGTATGTGACTAAATACCCAAAACAAACATGTTTTGTGTGACTAAATATTACAAAAGGCCACACAAACATAAACTTCATGTGGCCATTAGATGATCAATAGTCACACAAAATACACATTTCTTTACTTTAAACAGCATATGGGAATTGCACCAGGCTTTACCTCTCGAGGGATCTCGAGAAGCTTACAACCCCCACCAGGCAGTGTACCTGATCGTTGTAGTATAGTATAGTGACAAGTACCGGGGGATTGATCGTTCAACTTGGGAATAGTGTCGCTAGGATTAGAAAACCTAAAGACTAGGTCTAGAGATGAAGGATGATTCTTTTTGTATTTTTATATTTTATAAAAGCAAATAAAAATCTCGGTTTTTCAAGGATTGGGGCGGAATTAGTTGCTAGTCAACTAACCCAATTACTAAGATGCAATCAAAATAAAATACAAAAAATGAAAATAAACTAATTTAACTAGAGGTGTGAGCAATATATGGGGAATTGTGTTTACTTAGATTTCACTACTCCCTATATATCTTTTACAGGTTAATTACTTGTTACAGTTGCGTGGATGACGGATTGTATTCCTTAATACCATTCATGGGGTGGCGTACTTACTTCCCCAATCCTATAAGCTCCTACTTCACTCCTATGTCGAGCCGGCTAAGAAGCTCCTAACATGGGATCACTAGAATTCGCTCATGCAGTAAATACAATCATAAAAACCTAGTACACATCGGTTCATGTTTCTTAAGACGTTCAAGCAAGTTACACAATGGAGATCTGCCAGTTTTCTTAAGCCTAACATTGAAATCATTCATTCATTACAACTATAAACAGGCAATCAACCTATAATCAACATCTAGATTTCATTACATCTAAGCAAACACATGAAAGATCTAGCCTAGCATGTTAAAATCAAGACAAGCATAAGATATATTCAAACAATACATAGACATATTGAATGAATTGAAAGAGGACTTATCTTAATTGAACATGAAAGGTTTCAAGGGGTGAAAACCCTTGAAAATACTGTTACAAACGACCTAGGGTTTATTAGGTTCGACCCTAGTATTCTCCACACAAGTTCCTCCTTTAATGAATGAAAAATAGAAAAGTATATATAGATTTTGTGAGGTGACGGTGTCAAGAGTAAATGTCTGACGCCGTCATCTCGCCGCCAATAAACTCCTCGGACTGCCTAGATCTGGATTTGACGCCATCACGTGTAGTCCATCTTCAGGCCGTCACCAATTTAACTCTTGACGACCTTCTCTTGACGCCTTCAGGTTTTCTCTGGGTCGTCATGGATTTTACTCTTGACGCCGTCACATTTTGCTTCTTGACGCCGTCAGGTACTGTTTCCAGCATGGAAAATTAAGTCTTTGCCGTTTTCTTCACTTTTATGCTACAAAAACGTCCAAAATGCTTCCTTTTCCAGAATTCACTCCCAAAGTACCTAAAATCACAAAAGGAACGATTTAGGATAATATTTGATCAAATAAATTCAATTCCGGGCTTAAATGACCCCCTAAAAATGGTTCATTTTTTGCCTCATCATGACTAAATCATCACAAACGTCACATTTATTGTATATTCATGTAGCCACAGGACGGGAAATAGTCACACAAAATACACATTTACTTGAATATATCATCTTAAATGTCACATACATTATATATTTATGTGGCCAAAGGCTGAAAAATAGTTACTTTCAAAAAACATTCGCATGACTATAAAGTGTTTACAGTCACTAATAATGACTAATCCAACAAAACTTGTGTCTAATTTGTCACACATATTCGGGGTTTTGGTCACCCTTTTTCGATGGAAAAGGCCACGAACTCAATAATGTGACCATATGCCACCTACGGTGGCGGGACCTTTAGTGACACACAACGAAAAAAACGTGTGTGACTATAGGTATATCGTCACACATTTTTAGCGTAACCAATACAACTTTTTGTACCAGTGATTACCATTATTGATAAAGCTCTTGATATCACCTAAACATCCAAACACAACCCCTCCCAATTAGCATTCACAAACTCAACCGCTTTAAGCCATGGCCCACGTGTAAAATCCTCATCCTCACCCACATCCTCAACAACTTTCCTAATATACTCTTGTGTCGAACTTACACATTCTTGCCCACCTTCGCTAATATCTGCTTGTTTTTTACACTTAGCCGATTGAACTATACCAGCAGGACCGGGTATTATCCTAACTTCCTTTTAAGGTCTGTTTGATGAATGTAGGTTTTCCAATATGGGGTTTATGTGACGGCTTTGGTGATGGTTGATGCAGGGACGGATGGGGTTCTTGAAGTTATCGGATTTGTCCATTTTGTTTTGAAGAAGTATAATCGATTATGTGTGAATTTGTGTTTCGGAAATTGTGTTTGTGAATCTGGGGTCATAAATAATGAAATGGTGTTTGAGAAATTTGGTTGCGTTTGGCGGGAAAGAAAGGAAAAGGGTGTATTTGCGATCATTCAAGAAAAAAAGGGCAAAATAGTCATATCACATGACCTTTAATATGAAAAACTAATGAGAGTTAGCCCAAAAACTGAATTTGCAGCTACAGTAACGCTTCAAGGACATAATTTGCAAGAAATTGAAAGGTTAGGGACAATATTTGCAGTTTTTTTTTAGGACATTTTTTGCATTTTTTGGAACGTTTAGGGACATTTTTTGCAGTTTACACAATAATATATATAAGAAACCGAAGGTGACAGGGTCAAGCTTTAGGGGGCTGACAACGTCACCTAGAAATCTTTAATTTGGGGTTTTTTCATTGAATTGAGGTAAATACGTCAAGCTTTAGAGGGCGATGGCATCTTGTTGTGTTTGTGACGGTGTATCTACTTATTTTCAGTCACAATAAACATCAAAACTTCACTTTCTAGGCACTTTTGGTGACGACGTCAACTATCCTGGTCAGAAATCCATGTTTTTGTCTTTTTCTTCCAAACTTCGTCCAAATAAGCCCAAAACTTGTACGATTCCAACAAATGCATAATACTTGATCTAGAAACCAAATAGGAAGGATTTTAAGCCAATATATAGATAAAAGGAGATAAAATGACAAAATTTATGGGGTAAAACGACCCCTAAAATCGTTAACAAATTGCACCTTATCAAGTGGTAGTAAATAATGACGAGTGAAACTCAGGAAGAAGATTTCGCAACCATGATGTTTCTACCAATACACTAGCAACACCACGGTAATTAGCCTCAATGCTAGACAAGAGATAGTAAACTATCACTTAGACGACCATAAGAGCAAATTGTTGCCAAGGAAAATACAATAGCATGAAGTGGAACGTCCAGTGGTAGGACAACCAGCCCATCTACATCCGAACAGGAAACCAACAAGGAGGTCGAGGATGAATATAACTTCGATCCATGATCAAGAGTACCCGGCCTATAACGTAAGATCTACTTAAGAGCAACAAGATGTGGCTCCCGAGGATCATGCATAAAGCACTGACATGAAAGTTCAATTCGAGTAACGTTAGGTACCCAAGGACTTTGATAAAGTGTCATATCAAAAACCAAGATACCAACAGCACCAAGTTTTGTCTTAGTATCAATCGCGCTCAATAAATTTTGTTACATTCTTCTTTTAGGAAAGAAACATTTCGATCATGGTGTGGGTGACTGAGATACCTAAAGGCCAGTTCAACCGCCCAAGACCAAACATAAAGAACTCCTGATGAAGTGAGAAAATAACTTGCTGCTAGAGAGTTGTAGATAAAGCAACCAGTATTATATCATTAACATATAATAACAAATATGCAATGTCATTTCCAAGCTAGAAATCAAATAAAGAAGAGAATGCTAATTAAATGCAAAAATAAAGGGGTAGAAAATAAATAGATCGGGGATCCTTTCAAATCATCGACATGACTCGAGTAGAGATTAATGGTGGGTTGTAGCTAAAGCTTTGATACCATGTAAATAACAAATGTATATATTTTACGGAGTAATTGTCTTTATTACATAAATAAGATTACATGTGTATTTATTTATAAAGATAACATAACTTAATGAACAAGCAATCCTAACACTAACTTAATGAACCCTAAATCCATAATTAAGCTTGAGCTCTAGCCTAGTCATCTAACAAAAAATCCTAATCCATAAGTCATGTCCGTATTTTTCTCTATGTGTAATCCTAGTGTATAATCACAAATTCATCATTAATTGTTTGTTGATACAAAAGTTGGGCGTTCCTAGTTTGGGCTCTTGCTCTTGTACCAATTCACTCTTAATGCTTGAAACCTGCGCACTAAGAAAATAAACAAACACCGTTAGACTTATCGTAGGATTGTCTCCCATGATTATCCTCCGGTGTGAGAGTAAGTAATCGGTTTAGGGTTATATTAAAGAGTTAGGGTTTTGTAAATCGTACCTTTAATGAGAATTATGTCATTCTATATATAGGCGCAGAATCCTTGTAGGTTTCGTGCTCCTTACTCTTCGCACACATGGTGCTTATCCGGTCCCAGGATCTTTATCCGTAAACAGAAGATCCTTATCTAGACCATAAATAGTTTGTTGGGCTTGGGCCTATGTGAGTCCAACCCTTTGGTAGTGCGGCCCAAATCATTGTTATGATAGCCCACTCGTAGTGTTTTTGGGCTTTAGTAATGTTTATCATTTGGGCTCGTGGCCCAAATATAGACTATACGTCATCATGTCCCCCAGTCTAGTGGGTGCGGCTCGTAGCTGCGTGCGCTAGACTAATAATATCAGTGACAAACGTGGCGGGAAAAGTTCAAAAATATACCGCCCATTATTTGGAACCATGTATCTAGTCCCAAAATATCTCAAGGTTACCTCGGGAAATGGGGAGCGTGTCCACGTGTGTATCGGGAAGTGGAAAAAGTGCTTGTACCACCTTGCATCCTAGCCACACGATTAACGTTAGTGGGATCCACGTGGCACTCTTGCTAGGGTTTGGTGGCTTTATATAAGGCACCGCCTTCCTTTTACTAAAGATCTCACAGTAAACGCAATTCTTCCGCCATTTCTAAAATATCTTAAAGCTTTTTCCAGAATCCACTGTGTGTATTAGGTAATAGTGAGTGCGTTCTTCGTAGTAAAAATGGTAAAACGGTTAGAAGAGTTCCGTTCAGAAATGGACGAGGATGAACTATGTCAGTTCACCTCTGACTACTGTATCCCGCTTGCGGTGCATCCGGAATTACCGGATGTGAACGCATGTATAGCGGATTTCCCTGAGGGAAAGATAGGGGTGTACACGCGCTTCTTTGAATTTGGAAACTAGCGTGTGCCCATATCCCGTTTCCTGAGTGATGTGCTAAACTTTTATCGTTTGCACATTTCGCAGCTGCACTGTATAGGTGCAGCTAAAATAATAAATTTTGAGGTAAACTGACGCTTATTGGCGATAAACCCCACTATCAATGTATTCCGCGCATTCTACCATACGTCATGGTTGAATGGGTGGGTAACGTTTTCCAAGCACCCAGGGGGTTATCAATGTTATACTTATAAGGTAGAATCCTTGAGGGGGTGGAGAGAAAGGTTTTTTTGGATAGATGATCGGGTATTCACTGCACCCCTGGAGTTCTATACTCAAGGGGGCTTCCAAAGGATGAGCGCCCTGATCCCGGTATGTACAATGTGGGGGATGCGAAGACTACTGATGGGAACCGCATCCCCATCAATACTTACCCCGAGGAGTTCTTGGTGCATGTGGGGCTGAGTCGGAACTATTTCAGGGGAAGTGACGAGGTGCCAACGTTCCTGGATGAAAACGGCCGGGGTGGGTGCTTGTCCTTTCTTTATCCTCGTGTGTATAGTGTAAGCTTCTTCGTATATATCAATTTTATCACTAACTTGTTCCCTTTTCTGTGTGTTTATATGCTGCGCAGAGATGGATCTGTTCGCTGTGGTGAAGCTGGCCAAGCCGATGCAGGTAACCGTGGGCGTACGCCCTTTGAAGGAAGGTGAGTTGCCGATTCTAGAGGCCACTGCTGGTCGTCTGTTAGAGTTTGCGCAAGAGGAGCCGTCGGACGCATCTCAGAATGTGGTACATACGACCCCAGTTCAGACGGTTCCTGTACAGGCAGTGGTGGTGCCTGAAGTTGCACGCACTGAGTCATCCGCGAGTGCTGGCATCCTTAAGGTGGACACGGACTCTGAAGAGGAGCATCAGAGTATGAATCGCAAGGCCGTTGATGGTGGTGAAGGGACTTCTAAGCGCAGGCATCATACCATTGTTGTGGATGAGTCCACAGATGAGGATATGTCTGCGTCTATGGCTGCGCAGAAGGAGGCTTGGGCTTCTCCCTTTATGTAAGTAAAACTGAATATATTATGTTTGTATGTGTTTTTCCTCCGCGCCATTCCCTAATCTTTATTTTTATGTTTGCTTGCAGTGATGATGCTGCAAGGGGTGATGCAGCGTTCTTGGAGGGGTCAATGCCACCTCAGGCGGCTCATGCTCACGTGGAGGAGCCGGCTAAAGTTGATGAGGGGATGTCTGCGCAACAGCTGATGGAGGAGCTGGGGGCTGTTGCTGAGCGTCAGGCTGAGTTGGTCACTCAGCTGAAGGCGCGGTATGTTGGAGAGGGCAGCAGTCTCGCACAGAAGGACGAGGAGATTGCCTTGCTCAGGGCGCAGTTAGCTGAGAAGGTTACTGATGAGAAGTTGTCCGTGATGGCTGAGCTGAAGCATGAACGCGGAGAGTTGCATCAGTTCAGGTCTAACTTATCCTGGGGGATAAAGTATCTTGAAGAGAAGAAGGCTGAGCACTTCAGCCATATTGATGACCTTTGCGCTCAAGTTGAAAACGCTCTGAAGGTGCAGGAGGACAAGCTGCGCAGGCTGAGTATAGAATACGATGAGGAGTTATATCCTCATCTTATGTCTACGATCGCTGAGCGCAGGTATGTGTTGTATATTCTGCAATTTTTCCTTACTATATGTATTAATGTTCCTCTTTTCTTCTAATGCATCCTTTGTTGCTTGTGTAGGTGGTTGATCAGCCATGGTTTGTGCCTGGCTGCTATGGGCACGTTGGAGTCCCCGGATGTGTTGGAGGCCTTTGGGAAGGTTGTAGAGTGTGCCTTGGAGCGTGGCAGGGCGCAGGCTGTGGAGGAACTTCATGAGGCCAAGATGCTGACAGTGTCACTTGCTGAAGTGCCTGGTTATAAGGCGGACACCTATGATGAGCTTGTGAAGGCCATGGAGGGGATGAAGTTCTTCGAGCTTCCACATATTGCGCGGCTAGAGCGCGACCAGGATTACCCCATAAAGCTGATTATGGAGGGGCTGACCCTGGGGAGGCACATTTCGGAGGATGCAGAGGCTCAACCTGACTTTTTCTTAACCCCTTCACCCTTGAGAAGGAGGTCCCTCTGAAGGAGGTCTTAGAGGCTCATGTGGAGAGAGCGGCACAGAAGAAGGGTGTGAAGGGGAAAGCAATCCTTTGTGGTGTGGGCGCTGCGCATATCCCTAGATCAGATGGAGTCTCTGTCAGCGTGGCGACCGTGTCACCTAAGGATGCATTACTTTTGAGGAGACTCCAAGAGGCTGGGAGCTCTGCTGACCAAGAGCGTAGCCTCGAGCGCTGTCATAGTATATAGATATGGACTTTTGTAACTTGTAAATGTATGGTTTCATATAAATAACAACTTACATCTTTTATTCGTGTGCTATGTTACTTGTACTTAGATAGTTATCCTTTGTGTAAAAGATCAACTAAGAGTCAAATTGAAACCGTGACATAATCATATTAAGTGCGTAACTTAAAACAAAAAAAAAAAAAAAAACAAAAAAAAACAAAAAAAACAAACAAATCATAAGTATGAAGATAGACTTGCATTATTTTGCAAAGACCTTAATCAAATGACCAAGAGTCTTGGCTCGTAAATTGCTAAGCATGTACGGTGTACGTGATATTGCACATCCTTCGTGAAACGCGCATGGAAACTTACTTCAACGTCTTGAAGGTAAGGCGCTTAGCAAGGATGCGTGATCCAGTGTTGATGGGTTTGCAACCCTCTTACTCAACGAGTTAGTTAGTAGGTTTACTCATCCTTTCTGCCATCGTGGGTCTTAATAAGTGCATGCACGCCATGTAGGCAAAATATAAAATAACAATATTGAAACATAATAGAAATGTACGCAATAAAGTGAAGTGTGTTATGGAGTTAGCTAGAAACCACAACGTTTTATTAATACTTGCAAGTTTTAAAAGACAATTCCTAAAAAAGAAAAGAAAAAGAAAATTCAAAGACAGACATTTATTGGGCACGTACTAAAGTGCAAGGTTGTCTGTTTGTGGGCCGTAGCCTTTCCTAAAGATAGCATCTCCTTAGATTACAGATATTCCAAGTGCGTGCCAGTTTGCGGCCTTCCATATCGCGCAGCTTGTATGCACCATTACCTAATGCATCCGTGACCTCATAGGGTCCTTCCCATTTGGGTCCCAGCTTGCCCATGTCTTCTACGTGGCTTGCATCATTAGCGCGGTATACAAAGTCTCCTGGCCTGAAAGAAGTGTGTTTGACCTTTGCATCATAATACTTCTTCATCTTTACTTTAGCCTTCGCTTCGCGTATAGCTGAGCGTTTACGCCTTTCTTCCAGCAAGTCCAAGTCTATGCGCTGCTCCTCGTCATTTGTTGTGACGTTTATTTCCGATGTACGTATATTTGGCATTCCAATTTTGGCTGGTATGACAGCTTTCGTCCCATAGACAAGAGAGAATGGTGTGTCTCCAGTACTGGTTTTTATTGTTGTGCGGTGTGCCCATAAAACATGTGACAATTCGTCCACCCATTCTCCTTTATGTCTGTCAAGGCGCGCTTTTATTCCTTCGCCGAGACTGCGATTCGCGCGTTCAACCAAGCCATTGGTTTGTGGGTGTTTCACTGAAGCGAAGTGTTGTGTGATGTTCAATTGCGCGCACCAATCTTTGAATGGGTTATCGCAGAATTTTTTACCGTTATCTGAGATAATTTCCCCAAGTAGTCCGAAGCGACACACAATGTTGTCCCACACGAAGCGTTTTACCTGGTTGCCAGTGATGCTCACCACTGCTTTTGCCTCAATCCACTTGGTAAAATAGTCTATGGCTACGATGAGGAACTTCAGCCCTCCCGCTGCAACTGGGAAAGAGCCTGCGATGTCGATGCCCCATTTATAGAATGGCCATGGTGAGGTGATGGGGGTTAACTCTTGTTGTGGTCGGCGCGGAATTGGTCTGTGGACTTGGCAATTACTGCATTTCTATATCATATCCCGCGCGTCGTGGTGCATGGTAGGCCAATAATATCCTGATCGCAGGGCGCGCGCCACTACGGACCGTGGTCCTGAGTGCATGCTACATGATCCAGCATGAATTTCTCGGAGTACATAATCTGATTGGAGAGGTCCAACACATCGGAGCCAAGGTTGTAGGAATGAGCGTCGATATAGGATGCCATCTCGGAATTCAAATCTCTGCGCTGTGCGCCGTACCCTTCGAGCATCCTTCTGATCTTGTGGTAAGATTCCTTTGCTTATAAATTCAATGATAGGTGTCATCCATGTGGGATCCTGTTCTTCTATCACCGTGGATACTTCCATCTCCAAGATTGATTTATTTTTTAGGGTTTCTACCAATACCTGTTTTGATAGGTGCGCAAAGCTTGTAAATGTGATCTTGCTAAGCGCGTCAGCTTTCATATTGTCTCCTCTAGGTACTTGTTTGATTGTGAACCTATCAAAGCTCTGAATTAAAGACTTGGTTTTTTCAAGGTATTGGATCATGTGTTCATCCTTGGCTTCATATTCACCTAGCACGTGGTTAGCTACTAGCTTGGAATCCACATTTGCCTCTAAGTTGTGTACACCCATTTGAATTGCAATACGCAGTCCAGCGAGTAAGGCTTCGTATTCTGCCTCATTGTTTGTGGCTGTGAATTCAAAGCGCAGTGCGTAGGTGAATTCCACCCCCTCTGGATTAGTAAGGATAAGGCATGCGCCTGATCCATCCACGCATGAGGATCCGTCTGTAAATAGAACCCATGGTTCTTGTAACTCTGTCTTGCCTATTTAAGGTGGAGTATCGGCATCTGGCTTTTCAACAATAAAGTCAGCTAGTATCTGCCCCTTGATTGCAGTGCGGTGGTCTATACGAGATGTTATACTCACTCAACAACACACTCCACTTTTGTAGCCGTCCTGATGCGTCAGGTTTAGAGATAACTTGTTTGATGAGCTGGTCCGTGATTACAGCTATTGGGTGTGCCTGAAAGTATCTGCGCAGTCTTTTAGCTGCGAATACTAAAGCTAGGACCAGCATTTCCATAGCGATGTAGTTATTCTCTGTCTTTTTCAGTGCCTTGCTTACAAAGTATATGGGCATTTGAACGGAGTTCCTATCTGTCAATAATACTGCGCTGACTGCTCCATGGGTTGCAGATAAGTACATGATTAACTCTTCCCCTTGTCGCGGTGCGACAAGTTTGGGAAGTGATGCCAGATGTTGTTTTAGTTGTTCGAAGGCTTCCTCTGCCTCCTGAGTCCAACGAAAGTCTCCCTTTTTTGTGCACTTCGTGAGTGTTTTGAAGAGAGGGAGTGATTTGTCTGCTGACTTTGATAAAAAAACGGTTTAGCCCAGCTAGCTTTCCGTTTAATGACTGGACTTCTTTCATTGTGCGCGGTGAGGGGAGATCAATGACAGCTTGTGTCTTTTCTGGGCAAGGCTTGATGCCGTCAGGTTCTATTAGATACCCAAGGAACATGCCTTCTGTCATGCCAAAGGCGCACTTCTTGGGATTTAATTTCATGTTTATTTTTCCCAATGTTTTGAACGTCTCCTCAATGTCGCGCACCAATTCTTCCTCCGTGTGGCTCTTTATAACGAGGTCATCAACATAAATTTCCAGGTTGCGACCTACTTGCTTCTCAAAAGCTGTGTCCACCAATCGCTGGTATGTTGCTCCCGCGTTCTTTAGACCAAAGGGCATTTTTGTATAGCAAAAAACCCTTTGACTTGTGTGGAAGACTGTTTTCTCTTTATCTTCTTCAGCCATCTGAATTTGATGGTATCCTTTGTACGCATCTAGGAAGCACTTAAAGGGATATCCACACAGAGATTCTACCTTCCAGTCTATCTCTGGCAGTGGATAGCAGTCCTGTAGACATGCTTTATTGAGGTCAGTGAAGTCCACGCACATCCTCCAACTGCCATCACTTTTCTTTACCATCACTGGATTAGAGAGCCAGTCGTGATAGTAGACTTCGCGCATAATACCTGCGTCTACAATATGTGTACTTCTTCCAGGATGGCTTTTGCGCGATCTGGAGCGTGACCGCGCTTCTTTTGTCGTATTGGGGGATATCCTTGTCGGATTTGTAGCTTGTGCTCCGAAATAGAGCGTGGCACTCTGGTCATGTGCTTTGGTTCCCACGCAAAGATACTTAGGTTCTTTTGCAAGAGTGCGCATATAGTTGCTTTACCTTTGTTAGATAGAGATCCTCCAATCGATATTTGTTGATATGGGTAATTAGGGTGAATGGCAACCTTTAGGTTTGGTAGTTTTACTGCGCGCTATTCTGGAACTTTCTCCACCTCACTGGTTACCGCTTTGCATTCTTTAGGCGGCACCGTGGTATTGTAGAGGGTGACAATCCCTCCTTCTACTGGAAATTTGAGCATCCCATGTGCTGTGGATGATACAACGCGCATGGAAGATATTCCAGGTCTCCCAATGATGCCGTTGTACGGTGAACGAGACTTGATTATCATGAAGTTTATCCATGTTGCTGTAGAGTGTTGTTCATCGCCCACTACTACAAGTAAGCGTAATTGCCCCATAGGCCATATCTTTTCTCCTGTGAAGCCAGTCTGCGACATCGTGGCCGGTATTAACTGACTTTGTATCTTAGGTCGTAGCCTTTTGAAGCAGTGCTCATACAGAATGTCTGCGGATGCTCCTCCATCGATATACATGCGGCGAATATCGTGTCGCCCAGTATGTATCTCAATGGTTAGTGGCTCTATTACTGCGTTGTCCGCAGCTAGGGTGGGAAAGGATATCTCATTCTCTGAAGAGAATTTTTGGCTGACTTTTTGCTTTGTTTAGCGCTGCCATGACTGTATCATGTAGATGATGTCCGCTTTATCTTTGGAAGGTTCTTTTTTACCTCCATTCTTTTGTTTGTCCTTCCCTTCTTTAATGTTCTTAACGAGGTGATCCATTCTACCTTCCTTTACTAATTTGTCAATTAGTTGTCGTAGTTGGACACACTCGTTGGTGGTATGGCCCTTTTGGCCATGGTATTCGCAGTATCCGTTCCCTATACGCTTGTCCTCTAGGGTGCGCATTGGTGGGGGTTTTGGGAAGTTTGCGCCTTCTGTTACAAATATTTCCCTCGGAGTCTTTGTGAGGGGGTATACTTGTCATTATCTCGTCCACTTCCCTGACTGCGATAATTCTTGGTGCGGTTGCTGCTCTGATCATTGGATTGTCTCCTAGGCTGTTCTTGCTGCCTATAATTTGAGTAGCTTTTTTTTACTGTCCGCAGCGGCTGCTTCTCCTTGGATGAAGGATCTTGTGCGCTTCATTAGTTCATCAAAGGTTTGTGGAACCTTGTCGTTTAACTTCCTAATGAGTTCTGGGTTATTAATCTCATTCATGAACCCTGAAATTTTTAGGACTTTGGGGCACGCCTTGACATGTATACATTCATCTTTGAAGCGTTCCATGTAAGCACTGGTTGATTCCCCTTGGCGCTGTTTTACTCTGGCTAATTCAACAGGGTTTTTAGCGCACTTCTTTCTTTGGGTGAAGTTTAGGCGAAATGCTTTTCATAACTCTTCAAATCCATCTATGCTCCTACGTGGAAGCTTACTAAACCAAGTGCGTGCATTCCCTACTAATGTGGAGTTAAACATATGACACCACACAGGTTGTGGCCAATTTTCGATAGTAGCAGCGGATTCGAAAATTTTTAGGTGGTCATCAGGATCACCCGTTCCATCATATGTTTTAACATTAGTGGGTATGCGCCTTTTCTTACGATCAGAGTAATCGCTGATGCGTCGTGTAAATGCATCAACTTTTTGACGACGCCAAGGAAGAGATATGTCTTCGTCGTCTTCCTCGTGGAGTCTCCCTTTGGACTTCCAGTGTCCTGTCTCTTTGTCCTCGTTGTCCGAGGAATCACTATAGGAGAGGTTATCTCTTTTGCGGCGCTTGCGCCGGCTTCCCTCGGAGGAAGAGCTTGAGGGGCTTTCACTTGGGGAAGTTCTCCTTCCTAACCTGTCGTGAATTCTTCTGCTCCCAGACCTGGAGGAGCCTTCGCTTGGTGAATGTTGACGTCCAAGTCTGTCTTACATCCTTCGACTACCAAGTCTGGAGTGAACATTGGTGCGCCTCTCGCCATCTTCGTATTCCTCCAAGTATTGTGAGTCAGATGCTGTACCAAGTCTATCATGGATATTGGTACGCCTTTCGTTATTTTCGCGCCCCCCTCTTTGGTAGCGCGGTGATGATGTTTCGCGTTCAGGACGAAAGTTGAGCCGGGCTTGCAGGCTCATACTTGACCTTCTCCTTGCTTCTTCTTGCATGAGGGCGGTTAGGGTTTCGTAATTTTGGGATACAAAATTACTTAACGTTTAATCAGGCGCGTCCTCATCCGCTGCAAGAATTTCTGCCCCAACATTAGGCGCCCTATCTCGGTTGGGTGCGCCAGGTGGCACAGTGTTGTCCACTATAGGTGCCGTTTGGTGGGGGGTATTGAAGAGGGTGCGATGAAGTTCTTCAACGCTTGGGACCACCGTGGTGGTTTGAGTAGTCCTTATAGGCAATTCTACCACTGGGAGATGTAGGGTTGGTCCCACTTCTTGGTGACTAGGCGCACTGGTTGTTCCAGAGGCATGCCTAGAGGTCAAGTCTTGAGGGTTCTTCCTCTGGGGTCACCACGTGTTTTTTCCAACTGCGGAGTCTGCTGGCTTGAGTTTTTGTTCTTCGTCATTATAGTTCTTAGTGTAGGGTCCCACGGATGGCGCCACTTGTTGATACAAAAGTTGGGCGTTCCTAGTTTGGGCTCTTGCTCTTGTACCAATTCGCTCTTAATGCATGAAACCTGCGCACTAAGAAAATAAACAAACACTGTTAGGCTTATTGTGGGATTGTCTCCCACGATTATCCTCCGGCGTGAGAGTAAGTAATCGGTTTAGAGTTATATTAAAGAGTTAGGGTTTTGTAAATAGTACCTTTAATGAGAATTGTGTCATTCTATATATAGGCGCAGAATCCTTTTAGGTTTCGTGCTCCTTACTCTTCGCACATATGGTGCTTATCCGGTCCCAGGATCTTTATGCGTAAATAGAAGATCCTTATCCAGACCATAAATAGTTTGTTGGGCTCGGGCCTATGTGAGTCCAACCCTTTGGTAGTGCGGCCTGAATCATTGTTATGATAGCCCACTCGTAGTGGGTTTAGGCTTTAGTAATGTTTATCATTTGGGCTCGTGGCCCAAATATAGACTATACGTCATCATTGTTGTTGTTGATCATAACGATGGATGATAATGTTGTCCATTGTGTTTTACAAGAAGGTACCTGCGATACGTATCAACAAACACTATCAACTTTCTCCTTTAATTCTTCAATAATTTTCTCTTCACACGGTGTGATTATAACTTGATATCTAACTATCTTAAAATGGAGGAAGACCTACTATTAATAGAAATACTTAAAATTAAGCAATACAACTTTTAAAGCTATAGATACAACAACAAATGCTACTTATAGAAATTCCCCTTATATTTAATTCAAACATAGAATTAATAATAACATTAAATACAATAAATAAATCATTATGTACATTAAATACAATTAATTAACTTGTCAATAAATACAATTAATTCACTTATTAAAACATCTCTTATATAAAAAATACAAATTATCAAGCATACTGTACAACCAACTTAAATACAATTCCTACATTAAATGTCAATAATACAAATAATAAAGCATATTATACAAATATTCAAGCCCGAACGGACAATGAGCCAAATGGGCTCGAGCCTGAACGGGCTCGAGGCCGAACGGAAACGAGCTAAACGAAATTTTTGATATCCATAAATTTATTGTCAAAAAGAAATATAATAAACTAAAATATGTTCACATATTGTACAAATCAAGCAAACTACTAAACAAAAAAAATATATAAAATAATACAAACTAAGCAAAATTTCATCAAACTTTTGTCATAAAAACTAATCAGCAAAGCTATTGACAAAAATGTACAAATAAAATAAATTATTAGCCGAAAAAATTAAATACAGAATGATAACAGTTGTATCGTGCGGGACCCTGCTAGTTTAAATTACGCATAAACATATGTTTGATGAAATAAATGCCTTATTGAAACTATATTTGCGACTTTATTTGATTAACTGAAATTGTTTCGAACTTTCGATCATAACTCGTACCTACCAAAACTGACGTGGATTACACACAGACAAAAATAGTGACCTGACATGTACATTAGAATCATTCGAATTTTTTTTACACGAAAAGAATATTGAAACAAAATTTGAAATTCTGCGACAAAAAATTGGACACATTTTAGTTCACTGGCAGGGTACCCATCGCCGATATTTTATGACAATGTGATGATATGCGGCCATACCTTTTTTAATAATTAATTTGCAAATAACAGTAACTTTAATTATGACAGTAGTATAATTTCATCTCTTGTTAAATGAAACTACCAAAATGTCTAGGGTCTCGAGTAAGTGTAATGTTTTGTATTGCATTTTTTATTCGAACCATTTAAGATCGATGATGGGTTCAAACATTGAAAAAGTATAGAAATACATTGGATATTAAATTTTTCATCCCAACATCAGCCCAATCTAAAATTTATTTGATATATTATTTAAGCTCATTAACTAAAGATTTACTGATCAATCCCAATCCACTCTTGCTTAAAACCCGGTCCAATAAGAATATCAAAAACCAAACGAGCTCAAGTCACGGTTCGGCCCCGACTTGTACCACTCTGAATACCATGGATTCTCTTGCTTAATAACATGGATTCCCTTGCTTAATAACATGCTTGACAATACCCTATGGATTCTCTTGCTTAATAACATAGATAAGCACCTCACGAAAAGGAATGGAACTATAATTCACTCAATACTCATATATTTTTGGTGGTGGAGTATATAAGAAAATTACACTCATTTTGCTCAGTCATGATCCGTTTATTACCATAGGCTTGTACAAGAAACAAAACTCCACTGACGTGGCGTAAGCACCAAGTGTAAACATCTAAAGAGGACTTTTATTCGGGTTGTAACGTTTAGGCTTTGGGTTAATAACGGTATGGATAAGGGATGAGAATATTTTATGAAATTGGTGTTAAAAGATGTAACATCCGATAAATTTCCTAAACCTATTTTACGAGCCAAAACCTCTACTCTTGATTTTCCGTAACTTTTGAACTTGTTTGGGTTTGAAAAACAGTGGATATCTTACTTAACGCAAGCGTTTTTCCTTTATCGAGCCGGCACAACCTAAAATACACGAAACGAATCAAATTTACTAAATAAGTTAACTCCGAGAAAGTCATGCGTATTAATACTCGTTTTCAATGAAAAAATTATTTCGAGATCAATGGCGCAAGTTTAAACTTTTTCGAGTCCGTTTGGTACTTTAAATGGGGCCCACAACAGTTTTATTAAAAGAATGCAAGAATTACAGTTTCTACCCCCGCTTCCAAGTTACACCGCTGCCCCTCCACTATCATTTGACCACTTTTGCCCCTCCCTTTTTCATAAAACTCTTCCTCTTTTTCACCTCCTTCATTTAATACACACACTCTACACCACACACTCTCTCTCTCTAAAACCTCCCGCCGGATGCCACCTCTGCCATCACCACCGCCGGCTGCCACCTCCGCCATCATCGTAAAAATTTTCGGCGAGATCCTTTTCCCTTCAAATCATTAGATCGGGCTAACCTAAGCCTTTCTGGAGCATATTAGCCCATAACGCACCCCGTACCACCTTGACGCGCCATCACTACTACCTGTCCACCGCCGCCATCCACCACAGTCACTCCCCTCCTCCTCCTCTCGATGGTAACACCACTCACGCGCCTCCCTTTCCCCTTCTTTTTATTTTTATTTGAAACCCTAATTTATAAATTCTTAATAAATCCGATTTTCATTATAAAAAATTTCAAAACTTAATGGATAAGTGTAGATCTTGAGTTTTATCCGCAACTCGGAGTTGACCCGGTCTCGACTCGGTAACTCACCGAGTCAACTCGTGTTGACTCGAGCTAGTTAACTCTCTTTTGTATTCTTTTATTTTTCTAACGGTTTCTAGGAATTGGAGAGAAAAATTTTGCTTGAAGGAAATTTTGTACATGTGTGAAAAAGGAGGTCAACAAAGGCTCGACAGTCTATTAACATACTTGTATAAAAGGCAAGACAGATGACATACTTGTACATACTTGTGCTTTAAATCATTGTGCTTTGTGTTTTATGACTTGTATTAATATGCCATGGGGTATATTAATTGTACATGTGTAAGATATGTTTTGACCTTAAAATAATGTGCTTTAAATACTTGTTTTTTATGTTTTATCATTTGTATTTTACTTAAAATCTATATATGAAAATCTTAAAAAATTAATAGGAGAGAGAGTATAATTTGCTTTATATGTAGTATAGATGTGGCAATGGTTACTATTTGTTAACATATACCCTAAACATAAATCCCTAAAATTTACTAACTAGCTTGATAAGGGTTGAAGAGTCATTAAAGCCTAATTGAAGTCATATTACCATTTCTAATCACTCAAAGGTGGTCTTAATTGAAGTCATATTACCATTTCTAATCACTCAAAGGTGGTCTAGTAGCAACTTGACTATTACTTTAAAATGTGTCAGGTCTCAGGTTCAATTCCTGCTAGGTTCAAACAACTTTGAACTGGCCACGCTACCTTTTTGGAAAGAGAAGGCTTTACCTGGTTTGAGTCTCTGCAGGCGGTGGGTTTAAACTCCATAAATTAGTCGGCCAAAATGTCGGAAACCATAGTTACCAAAAAAAAAAGTCATATGTTTTCTTTATCCTGGCAACAGATATATTGCTCTTGGCCTTGTAACAATTTCCGCTGGTATACTACGGAGTAGCATTCTTTTTGTTGTCTATGTGATAGACAGAGACAACATACATTGCAAGTAGGGGTGTGATGAGTGTCTAAATACTCATCATTTTATATTAATCTGAGCTGCCAAAACATCCAAAAACACTCAAATATGCATCAAAATACATAAAATATCTTAGAAGTGTGTTTTATATGTTTCAAATGCAAAATAATCAAAAACAGATGAAAAACGTATAAAGTTTGCATAATTAGCAGTTTCAGTCCCTCAAGTTTCAAAAGTTGTCAAAACTAGTCCCTGGTTATTCTAAAAATATGAAAAAGTCACCAAAGGTCCTTTTAAATCACAAAGTTACATATTTAGTCATTTGGTGCAAAGTTTTATAAAATTACAAGTTTAGTCCCTATACTTTGGAAATTGACATAAATGGTCCCTGGGATGTAAAAAACTTTGAGAAAAATCAATTTTGGTCCTTGTGCTATTTATCTTTTGCAGGAATGGTCCTTGGTGTGAAGTTTGGTGAAATTACATAAATGCCCTAAACCCTTAATTGCCTCTCCACCTTATCCCTCCACCTCACACAACCTCCCAAAACCCTTAATTGCCCTAAAAACCCTCACACGCTACCCCCTCTGTCCCAAGACTTTTGGCGCCAAAAAGATTTTTAAACGGTGGGGATTGATTGAGACCAATCCAACGATCCAGAGTTGGTGGGAAAGTCACAGAGGGACACCTGGTACCTCAAAAGTCTTCTATATATCAAAAAGATGGAGCAGAGAAGAATGGGGAGATTAGTATAGGATTAGTGTAATCGATAATTTGTAATTTTTAATTCCTAGTATAATTCAAGGTTATCTAGTATTTTGTTAAGTCTCATCAGTGTAATCCAAACCTGTTATAATCTTTAAATTCAAGTTTACTTTAAAATTTTCAAGTTTGGCAATTTTGAATGAAAGTGACAAATTCATTTAATTTTGTTAAATAGTGTATGTTATTGTTTCTGTAATTGTAATTCATTTACTTATAAGCTTTTATAAGCTTTTCCAGCTTTAAAAACCACTTCTAGTTTATAATAGCAAAAATACCAATAATAATTAATTAAATAGAGAAAAATAAAAAAATCAAGGATAGAACAAGAAGGAGACTGAGGAAGGTATTCCTTTGGATTGAAATAATTTTAGTGGTTAAGTGACAAGCCATTGGAAGTGAAATTGGTCCCTTGGTTCACTGTTTTCAGCCTGGACTAATTTGTAAGTCATTTCATAATTTTCTATATTTCACTGTGTACTAGTTCATAATATTGCTTATTACTGTTTTTATACTTCCTTGGTGATATTAGATAAAAGTATAACTTAAAATTGCATACTAGTTAACTTAAATCAATAATTACTTAAGTTATCTTAATTCACTGTCAAAATTAGTGTAGAAGTAATCTTTGGCATTTGTTGCTAATATTGTTATTTATGTGTTCATATAAGTTTATTAAATCATATTACAACTCTGTGGTTCAGTTTCATGATCTCAGTTAGAAATATATGGTGAAAACTCAAAATAGTTTCAACTTAAAGGGTGTTTGGCTCAGGGTAGTTCCCTGAGTTAGAGGTTGAATTTGATAGTAGTTGTAGTTGAGACACCTCTAATTAGGTCCTTGTATGCTGTTCAAACCATAACCTTAAGTCCTTGCACCCAAATAGTCAAAATCACCTTCAAACTTCCTCTAACAGTTGACTGTTGGAGTTGTGAGATCCAAACCCCATTCAATCTTTGCAAAAGTGTTTAAATTAGCTTATTTAAGTCTATTTGTAACTTATTATCATGTTTACAGTAGAATAGAAGCAATCTAAAGTTCATGAAAGTCAAATCTCAATTTTCATAAAAAAGTCAATTGCACCTTACTCAGTTTTTCCCAATCTAGTGGGATTTTTATAGAATTTTGTATCAAGATTCAAGCTTTGAGCTTTTGTGGACTTGTAGTCTACCAGCTCTATTTTAAGATCCCATTGAGCTTGTATTTTTGTGATTTTTGTTGTAGGTCCCACAGACCTCCAAAGTCACTTGCAGGGAAAGAAGTTCCCCTGCACCAGCTGAACATAGTCCCACACCACCAACTTTTGTGGTGTTTTCTGGCCACCTCAGTGGGCCCCACTTGTCAAACCTTGTTTCATCCAACCCCCTCCTACCAGGGATCCTTAGTTGACCATTTGTTTGACCATAAGACCCCTGGGTCCCTCCTAATTTAGCCACAAAAGTCTGTCCCCGTTTCTGAGTTCATACAAGAAACCAAGTGCTTATTTTGAGCTTGTTAGCTTATTCAGTAAACACTTATTGCTTTTTCTTGCTTTAACAAGTTCAAACAACTTATTGGAACTAGATTTTACCATAGTGGGTCCCACACAAACTCAGTTGAGATTATTTGCTTGTTTGGTCAAACAAAGTCAACTGTGAAGCTATTAAGCTCTCACAGTGCTTAATTTTAAGCTATAAAATAATTGATTTTACAAAATTTGTCTATTTTAGGTATAATATAGATTTGTAAAAGAAAATTCAAGAAAAACCAATATAAAAATAAGTGATAGTTTCTATTTAATATAATTTAGTTTTCATTTTCATTTTTATATTTTTACTAAGTAAGTTGTATTTTTATATTTTTATTAATTTCCTTTTATATTAAAGTATTTTTAATAATTCTCTCAGATTTTTATTTTGTCTTTTAGTATTAATTATAGTTAATATTAGTTTTATTAATAATTAATCAATAATTAAGTTTTAAATAGCATAATTAGTTTTTACAAAGTAAGACCTAGTTTTTATATTTTTCCTAGCCTTTATAAGTCATAAAATAATTTTAGAAATTTTCTTATAATTTTTACTATTCATTTACTAGTTTTTATAATTTAAATAGTTTAATTGGTAATTAATTAATAAATAGAATAATAATTAGTAAACTAGTTTAAAAATACATAAAATAAAGTTTTTATAATTTTTTAGGATTCATGTGATGGTTATTAGATTTATAAAAATCTTCTTAATTATCTAAGTCATTTTAGTATTTATAATAATTTAAATCATATAATTAGTTAAATAATAATTAATAATAGTTATTAAATAATAATAATTAATTAAATAATTAAGTAATTATAAAATAAATATTTTAAGTTTATTTAATTTGCATTTAAGCCCCTAAGGCATATAAATTAATACTTTAGTTAAAATTGTTTTTGTTTCGTATGTTTACGTAGATTTAAATTAAACGTACGTATTTCTAGGTTTTAAACATTCTAAGTTATTTAGGTTTACGTAATCACTCTTATAGCTTATTTAAGCTATTTTGTTTTATAAACCTTAGTGTAATCACTCACACACACACTTATACCATTTCCTGTTCACATTCACCAGATCACAGATTCGTTTTTAATACCATCACAACCTCGTTGGGACATTACGACCCGGGGAAACACTGTATTCCATGGAAGCATTTCTCCCAGGTTGTTTGACTTTTACTATTGACCATTTACAAGTGGTTGAGAAATAAAAGATAACTGGTTTGGGAG
Source organism: Artemisia argyi (assembly GCA_030686995.1). NCBI lineage: Eukaryota > Viridiplantae > Streptophyta > Magnoliopsida > Asterales > Asteraceae > Artemisia > Artemisia argyi. The sequence goes on along the minus strand of CM060708.1, from coordinate 228,354,408 downwards.
CAATCAAAATTTGGCGCCGCTGCCGGGAAGGTTGTGCGCTTATTCTAAACGATTTTGCGTATTAGTGAATCTGAATACACGCTCATTGTATATTTATCCATCCTTGTTCATATTATTATCATATAAAAACAAAACTGTTCCCGAATACTATTTAAAATTAGTTTTCAACGAACACAAAAACCCAAAAATATTTTCCTTCTTATTAGTACTACAAAAATTTTCAAAAATACCAAAAATATTCACCATTACCCTCCTACCTTTTTGATTCTTCATTTCTCACCTCCTTAACCCTTTGATTCTTTCTATGTCTCATTCTTACATTCTTGTCTGTCAGTGGTGTGGTAGTCCTAATAATGGTGGTCATTGCCCCGGTTGTGGCATGGTAGAGTCAGGAAACGGGTCTGTCTATAACCAGAATCCCTATTCCTACCCTGACATGACTGATTCATTCCATCAGCTTCCACACCATGAGACTCAGCAGTTTAACTGTTGTGAGTATTGTGGTGGTTCACACTACAGTTCTGATTGTCAATCAGGAGGCACGCTTGTCTATGAGCAGGTTCCTGATAACAATTATAACTTAAGCACATACGACTCACATCCACATCAGTTCAACTGTTGTGAGTACTGTGGAGGTCCTCACTTTAGCTCGGATTGTCAAACAGGGAATCCATTTCCTTGCAACAATTACGACTATTCGTTTCAAGACCCACCTCCACAGTACCAAATGATCCAAGCAACTCCTCAATACCCGCAAGACCTTTGTCTAGAGGTTCTTGAGAAACTTAAAGACCTTAAGGAGGAGTTGGCTAATATTTCGTTTCACAATGCACCAAGTTTTTCTTGTGTACATTGTGGGGGTCCTCATGATAATTTCAAATGTCAACCGTATTATAAACCTGAACATTGTTCTAGTTCTGATACATCTGGTTTTGACACATCCACACCCCCACAGTCTCCACTCATTCCATATTCTCGTGATAAATCTATCGCGGAATTATTTGCAGAAGAACATGCAGCTAGAGACGAAAGAAGCATGGAAGAATTACTAGTCTTAAAACAATCATCTATACGTGCCAAATTTCAAAATGCTGCTTTTCTTGATGAAGATGATGAAAGTGATGATACCTCATCAAGTTCATCAGTTGAGACTCCTTCCATGGAAATACAGGGAGAAAAGAGTATGAGAAAATTACTAGCAGCAGAACAAATGGAAATTATAAAATCCATGTATGCTAGTCCTTCTCAACTCCCTCAGTTTGATATTATCACACCCGAGGTTCCCACTCACTCTCTGAGCATGGGGGACGAGCATCTTGACACTGTTCCTAAAAAGGAATTGGACGAATTCATAAAGTCTAGTGTTGAGAACCTTGTCTCAATCCCAAGTGAGTCACAGTGAATTCTTGATCATATGTGTGATATCCCTCCTCCTCTTATCTTTCCAAATGATCATATTGAGATATTCTCTGATTCTGATGAGAACTATTCTTTATCTTGTGGAGACATTAGTTATGTGGGGGAATTACCTTCTGAGCTTGTCAACTCAGAAGAAGAGAATGATGAAGAAATAATCCAATACGAAGCTCTTCGTCTTACATTATTAAATGCTAATCTTCTCATTTCTAGAATCGAGGCTTTTAATGAAAAGCCTATTTCATCTCCTATCCCCGTCAAGGATAGTAAGCTTTTGATAAATGATTCTATTCCGGATTTGCAAACGTTCCATTTTGATCATACGGAAGAGAAGATAAGTGGTATTACCACTTCTCACTCTTATAATTCTCTTCCTGTATATGAATCATTTACTTTGGAGGAGTTCCCCAGTGAACTCACTCAAATCAATCCCGAATACGAATCATTCACCTTTGAGGAGTTCTCTGGTGAACTCACTCATATCATATCTCCACCGGAGTATGATAATTTCTATTTTGATCTAGACATACCCATAATATGTCTTGATCAAACGAGCTTAAAAGAGGATATTCATGAAATAATGAATTCTCCTATTGAAGATGAGGAGTTAGTTATGATATTTATCATGACTTTCTTTCTTTTCTTCATATATCCCGTGGCTTCTCCTGTTCTTCACTCTTTTGGGAGTGAAGACATTGTCTTTGACCCCGGCATTCTCATTTATAAATTATGAGCCGGGTACTTATCTCATCGGTGTGGAACTTTCACGTGCTTCAAATGTTTATCCAAACATCTTGAATGAAAGTCCGATGCAGATTGTCTCTTCCACATGATACTTCCCCATGAACCAATGAATTCGGGGTCGAGTCAAGCTAGCGACTCGGTAATCAAAAACAGTAGCATGCATACGGGGTTTTCACCCTAATTATGGGGGAGATACTAACCCACATGTTGTATATATGTATATATACTAAAAATAATAATAATAATAATAATAATAAATGTGTGTACATAAACTTAAATAAAGGCTAGGAATATTTTCCATTTTACGTTCTAAGTGTTGGTTTAACACCCGGGTACTTTGAATATTGAGGACAATATTCAGTTTTAAGTGTGGGGGGGGGGGGGGGGGGATTCGTTATTCTAACGAATTTAAAGACATGTTCCATCAAGAACCCCCATTTTAGCCAAAATTTTAAAATTTTTTCTCACTTAGAACGCAATAAATGGTTATCAGTCCTGATCAGTGCTAAACAGTCAGATAATATTAACCAAGTTTAAATGGTCAACAAGTCAAAAACAGCTTAGACTAATGCTCCGTGGAGTACAAGGTATCCGCGGGTCGTTAATCCCAACGAGGTATGAAATCTGTAATAAAACGGAATTTGGGAACGGGTGATTATGAACAGGAATAGGTGAGAATGGTTTATGTTACTAATTTAAATTATGAAACAGTTTAAACAATACACTTAAACAGTTATATGAACTAAAAACTTTTACAACTTAAAAACTTGCGTCTACGTGTGGGGAAAAAGGTAAGTTTTAATGAAATTAAACTACAGGGGGTAAAAATGAAAATTCTACAAACTTAAACTTAAAAGAAAATTTAAAATGAAAAGAAAATTATTTTTTATATTATTTTATTATTTAATATTAATTGAATAAAAACTATTTAACTATTTAATTAAACCTAATTTAAATCAAACTAATAATTGTAAATACTACAAATTAAACTAAAAACTTGTAAAAATAATTTCTAAACTTAAAAATGAACTTGAAGAAAGTATAAAAAATAAAAATAAATATTTTTGTCTTTTTATGAGCTTTTTATTAATTAAAAAACTATTTATCTTAATTAAACTATTTAAACTAATTTAAATTACAAATAATACTAAAATGACTTAGAAAATTATAAAAAAATTTATAAAACTAATTAACCATCACGGGAATCCTAAAAAATTATAAAAACTTTATTTTATATATTTTTACACTAGTTTACTAATTATTATTCTAATTATTAATTAATTACCAATTAAACTATTTAAATTATGAAAACTAATAAATGAACAGTAAAAATTACAAGAAAATTTCTAAAATTATTTTATGACTTATAAAAGCTAGGAAAAATATAAAATCTAGGTATTACCTTATAAAAATTAATTATGCTATTTAAAACTTATTTATTAATTAATTACTAATAAAACTATTATTAATTTTAGTAAATACTAAATGACAAATTAAAATTCTGAGAAAATTATTAAAAATACTTTAATATAAAAGGAATTTAATAAAAATATAAAAACACAACTTACATAATAAAATCTTAAAATTAAAATTAAAATTATATTATATTAAATAGAAACTATCACTTATTTTTATATTGATTTTTCTGGAATTTTCTTTTACAAAACTATATTATACTGAAAAATAGATAACTTTTGTAAAAACAAATATTTTATAAGCTAATAATAAGCTGTGTGGAAGCTTAATACTACCACAGTTGACTTTGTTTGACCAAAGTAGCAAATAAGCTCAAACTGACTTGTGTGGGGTCCACGTTGGATTATTCTGATTCCAATAAGTTATTAGGACATGTTTGAGGGAAAAACAACAAGAATTGTTCCCTGAATAAGCTGATAAGCCAAATTAAGCACTTTCCAAAACCAATTTGAACACAGAATGGGGACAAACAAAAGGGTCTGATATAGGTAGGGTCCACAGGGTTTCAGGTCAAACTAGTGGTCAACTTGGGATCCCTGGTAGGAGGGGGTTGGGAGAAACAAAAATGGGTCAGTGGGACCCACTATGGTGGCCAGAATCACCCTCCAAAGTGGTGGTGATGGCCTGAAGGTCTGGTGCACAGGGGAGGTCTTTCCCCTGCAAGTAACTTTGGAGGTTTGTAGGGTCCACAATAAAATTTACAAAATTATAACAAACATAGGACACTAAAGACTAGCTGGGGGGTTGTAAATCCACAAAGTTTCAAAGTCTTAATCCTAACCTAAAAATCAAAACAATTCTCTCAAGTTTTGAGATTTCCTGATGTATGCACTTTTTGACTTTTTTGAATTGTACTCTAGTTTGACTTTTGTGAAGTTCTAATCATTACTACTGATTTAATAAGTTGTATTAAGCTATAAATTAACTAAATTAAGCTACAATACCTAATTATGTATTGATATGATAAGATTATGGATCTAAAATCCTACACAGTTAACTGTGTAGGTGATTACTATGAGATTTTGACTTGCAGGGTTATTACAACTAAGACTATGACCTACTTAGTGTTTTAAAGTTCTGAGTGTGATATGCAAACAAGGATTGAGCAATGAAACTCAATATACCACTCAGTACAGACAATTCCAAACACCCCTTTATTCCACTGATTTGAAGTTTTCTTAAGCAAATGGATAATTTAGGCCATGAAACTGATTTGTATTGATTAATTATGATTAAGGAAACTTAAATAATCACAGAAACATGAACTTAAACCACAAAAACTAATTATTCTATACTAAGCTTATTTAGACAGTTAAAAGTGAGTTTTTTTAAACAAAAAGGTTTTAATGAACAAAGACTTATTTATAAGTTATATTATAACTAATTCATACTCAATAAGCATATTTAGATACAAATAAGCAGATAATAAGCTATTGTACAGTACAAAGTCAAAAATGAATTTGAAAACTTACCATAAGCAATCCTGCTTATACCAAGTAACCAAGATCAAAACTACTTCCTATAGGCTTCCACAAGCTTTCTAACCCAGAGGCAATCCAAATTTTCCTCTGCTCCATGCTTCTTCTTTCATTCTTCTTATTTTTTATTTTTCACTATTTTTTTATATTTTTGAGTATTTTTTTTATTTGCTAAGGAAAACTGCTTTTTAAGCTTCTACTAGCTTATATAAGATATGACAGAAGCTTATATAAGTTTATTAGTACAAAACAACAATAATAACTAACATTTAAGCTAATTGAGAATTTTGAGAATTTGAAATTGCATAAACTGAAAAAGTATTGAGAAACTGAAATTACAACTTGAATAAGATTTAATTAACACTGAAAACACTAAATATGATGTTTGAAAGCTTAATATTACACTGAGACTATGAAACTAAAACATTCGACATACATGAAATTAAAATTAAACTACACACTGCTATACTCTGCTTCTCTTCTCTTTTTATGGGCTCCAAACTTGTTCCAGATGTCTTGCTTACATTTCCCACCTTAATTTAGCCCTTGTACGTGTCCAATTGATGGTGACTGTTTAAACCTACTTTTGGCGCCAAAAGTGGTTTAGGTGGCCTGGGGTAGACTCAGGGCAATTAATGCCTTTTGGGAATATATGTGAGGTATAGGGAACAATTTGGATAGTAGGGGTGAGTTGTTAGTGATGGATGTGATGGTTGCAGGGTGTAGGGGACAAGGTGGGTTGTAGGGGTGATACCTGGTATCTCCTAGGGAAAACCTAGGAGGCGGGTTTTGATGTGGGAGTAACAGAGAGGGTTTGAGGTGGTGAAGGTGTAAGGAGGAGGTGGAATGGAGGGGGAGTAGCAGGTGAAGCAGGTGGGAATGGGAGGTTGGGGATGGAGGTCAACGCGGGTCAAAGACCCGTTTTATTTAATAAGGGAGTTGGGCTTTTTGTGTTTGGGCCTTTCGTCTTGGACTGGACCAGGCTTTGTGTTTGGTTGGATTTGGAATTTGGATTGTTTTTATTTTTGATCCGTTTGGTTTGTAAGGTAATAAGCCCAAGGACTTAACTTGTAAAATATGATTTCCAAGGACCAAACTTGCAACTTTTCCAAAGTTTATCACAAAGGTCCTTTCTTGCCATATTTAAATATTATAAGGACCTAAATGATATTTTTCCAAAATAAAACAACCGGGGACCATTTTTGCCAATTTTTCAAAGTATAGGGACCTTTTTGTAAATTTCATGAATTTATCATCTAGGGGTCAAACTTGGCAACTTGTGAATTACCAAGGACCCTTTGATGATAAAATTCCATTTTTGAACACTGAGGGGTATTTTCTGTCAATATTGAAACTGTAGGGACCTGTTTTGCCAGTTTTAATATTTTGAACTTCCAAGGGTAAAAATTGTTATTTCATGATTCCTGAGGACTGTTATTGACTTTTCTTTAAAATAAATCATCCAGGGACCATTTCTGACATTTCTTAAAAGTTCAGGGACTGATTTTGACAATTTGGTAAACTTTGGCCGTTTTTCCCTGTTTTCAGTTCTTTTATGTTTGAAACATATAAAAACACCTTCTAAGGATATTTGTAGTATTTTGTGGTGTTTCTAAGTGTTTTTACTGTTTTTGTTGTTCAGATTTGACAGAAATGTTGAGTTTTTATTAACTCATCAATCCCCTACACTTAACTATTGCTAGTCCCTAGCAATCTGGCATCCACTAAAAACCCATTTTTGAAAATTTAATGGATTTTTGATATCTCTTTACCAGACAGCCATTACTTCTGGAGTAGCCAGGTGTGAAAACTGTGGTACACCTGATAACCGTGTGATTTTGAGCAAACCACCAGCTGTCAACGGATTTGTTTTGTCTTTACCAAAAGCCGTTTGCTTCTGGACTAGCCAACTATTGATGGAATAGTCAACATCTTGGTGAGCTGATTACCAATTATGGTTTTTCACTGCCTTTACCACAAGCCATAATCTTGCGGGCTAGCCAACTCATTTGCTTTATGGGATATGGGGAGTTGAGGAACCATACAATTTTTGGCAAATTGCAAGCCATAAACGGATTTGAGTTATCTTTACCAAGAGCCGTTTGCTCCTGGATTAGCCAGTCCTTATGTGGATTAAACATGGTGGACTAATAACCATTTGTTGCGTTAATGCCAAGTACTTCATTTAAGTGAAAATTTTGAAAAAAAAAAATTTTAAATTTTTGGCAAAAACGGGGGTACTAGATGTATAATGTGATTAAATTCGCTAGAATTTCCCCCCCCCCCCCCCCCCTACACTTAGAAATGAATATTGTCCTCAATATTCAAAGTCCCGGCTATTATGCCGACTCTTTGAACGTAAAAAGGCAATATCACAAGCTAAATGTAGGAACAACATTTATTTTATTTTTGAATTTTTTCATTTTTATTTTATGTACTTTATTTACAGTAGGGCAATTCCCCTACACTTGGGTGGTAGAACAGAGAAAGAAGTCAGAAACATGGGTGAGAACCCATGTGATGCTAATGTTTTTGTTTATCGAGTCACTAGCTTGACTCGACCCCGTATTAATTAGTCCGTGGGGAAAGTTTGGAGATCTGGAACAACCACTTGTGGTATGTCCCCTCCAAAGTAGTGTTTCAAACGATGGCCATTTACTTTAAAATTGGGACCGTCGGGTTGCAATAACTCAACAGTTCCGTATGGGTATACTTTTGCTACAGTAAATGGTCCAGACCAACGGGTTTTTAGCTTGCCCGAGAAAATTTTCAATCTTGAATTGAAAAGAAGAACTCTGTCACCAACGTTGAAAACGCGGTTCTTTATTTTAGAGTCATGTATCTTCTTAGTCTTTTCTTTATAGATTAAAGAATTCTCGTAAGCTTGATCACGTAGTTCATTTAGCTCGTTTAGCTGAACCTTGCGGTGATCACCCGCTGTCTGAATGTCAAAGTTTGCATGTTTCAAAGCCCAATAGGCTTTGTGCTCTAATTCGATCGGAAGATGACATGTCTTTCCGTACACCAACTTGTATGGAGTACACCCAATGGGTGTTTTATAAGCCGTACGAAAAGCCTAGAGTGCGTCGTCCAATTTGTCCGACCAAGAGGCACGGTTTTCTCCAACCGTCCTCTCCAGAATTCTCTTAATGCCCCTATTGGAGACCTCCACCTGCCCACTAGTTTGGGGGTGATATGCAGTAGAAAGACGGTGAGTTACACCATATTTCAGCATCACTCTTGCAAATTGATCATTGCAAAAGTGTGTACCACGATCACTGATAATGGCACGAGGAGTCCCGAATCGAGCAAAGAGAGACTTCAGAAATTTCACAACAACTCGGGCGTCATTAGTGGGTAAAGCTTTCGCCTCAACCCATTTAGACAGATAGTCTACAGCCACGAGTATATACTTGTTCCCTCGTGAAGACAGGAACGGGCCCATGAAGTCAATGCCCCAGATATCAAATATTTCACAGACTTGGATGATGTTTTGAGGCATTTCATCCTTCTTAGAAACATTCTTGTGATGTTGACAAGCATCACAAGTTTTGACAAGTTCTTGGGCATCTTTATAGATGGTGGGCCAATAGAAACCAGAATCAAACACCTTTTTTGCGGTGTAGTTTGAGCTGTGATGTCCCCCAGTGGGTCCATCATGACAGGCTTTGAGGATTTCCATGGCTTCAGTACCATGGACACACCGTCGGATGACTTGATCCACACATATCTTAAAGAGGTAGGGTTCGTCCCATAAATAGTGTTTGACATCTTTGAAGAATTTTTTCTTCTGTTGGGACGACATCCCTTTCACTACAAAATTACCCGCATGGTAATTTGCAAAATCTGCAAACCATGGGGTTGAGGTATCATCCCGACTAGAGATTAAGTTTAGTGTCTCCAGAGGAAAGGTTTCATTAATTTCCTTTCTCTCGAGATCATCCTGATGAGGATTCTCTAGACGGGATAAGTGATCAGCCGCAAGGTTTTCTGCTCCTTTCTTATTACGTATGATAATGTCAAATTCTTGAAGGAGTAGAACCCAACGGAGCAATCTCGGCTTAGCATCCTGTTTAGCAAACATGTATTTCAAAGCCGAGTGGTCCGTATACACTACACTTTTTGTTAGGATCAAGTAAGACCTAAATTTCTCAAAGGCGTATACCACAGCTAATAGTTCTTTTTCTGTGGTGGTATAACGTGTTTGAGCTTCAGTCATGGTCTTACTAGCGTAGTGTATCGGCTGAAAGTGTTTACTTAAACGTTGCCCCAAGACTGCACCAATTGCAAAGTCACTTGCATCGCACATTAATTCGAATGGCAAGTCCCAGTCAGGGGCAACAAGAATGGGTGCTTCAGTAAGCTTTTGTTTCAAAATTTGAAACGCTTCTAAGCACTCAGGTGAGAAGATGAAAGGAGTATCCTTCTCTAAGAGATAGGTCATAGGCCTGGAGATTTTTGAAAAATCCTGTATAAATCTACGGTAAAATCCAGCATGACCCAGGAAACTTCTAACACCTTTGACGGTAGTGGGAGGAGGTAGTTTAGCAATTACATCAACTTTTGCTCTATCTACCTCTATCCCATTATTAGAAATCTTATGGCCGAGGACAATGCCCTCTTTGACCATAAAATGGCTTTTCTCCCAATTTAGACACAAGTTTGTGTCTTCACAGCGTTTAAGCATGATTTCCAAATTGGTGAGACAAGCTTGGAAAGAATCCCCAATGACTGAGAAGTCATCCATAAATACCTCCATAGTTTTCCCGATGGTATCGGAAAATATAGCCATCATGCACCTTTGGAACGTGTCTGGAGCGTTGCATAAACCAAATGGCATACGACGGTAGGCAAATGTTCCATATGGGCATGTGAAGGTAGTTTTTTTCTTGATCCTGTGGATCAATGGGGATCTGAAAATATCCCGAGAAACCGTCCAGGAAACAATAGTATTCATTTCCTGCCAATCTCTCAAGCATCTGGTCCATAAATGGTAGAGGAAAATGGTCTTTTCGGGTGGCATCGTTTAGTTTTCTATAGTCGAAGCATACACGCCACCCAGTAACCAAACGAGTTGGTATCAACTCATTTTCCTCATTGGTGACAACAGTTATGCCACCCTTCTTTGGGACATAGTGGATAGGACTAACCCAAGGACTATCATAGATCGGATATATTAATCCAGCATCAAGAAGTTTTAGAACTTCTTGTTTGATAACATCATGTATTTTAGGATTAACTCGTCTCTGGTGTTGAACTGCAGGCTTAAAGTCATCTTCCATAAGAATTTTGTGAGTACAAAATTCAGGGTTAATACCTTTTATATCAGATAATTTCCAAGCAATTGCTTGCTTGTGTGACTTTAAGACCTTTATGAGAGCAGCTCTCTCGTCATCACTTAAATCTTTTGCTATAATGACGGGTAACTTGTCGTTACCTTACAAAAAAGCATATTCGAGATGAGGAGGTAAGTCTTTGAGCTCAACTTCAGGAAATTCATCAGTTTTCTCAACATATTTGATTTCCTTTTTATGAAGTGTTAGTGGTAAAATAGGAGGGTGGGAGGGATCTTTGTTTAACAATTGCTCAAGGAGCATGATATCCCCCTCCGGGTCAATCTCTTGATGATCAATTCCAAATGGAATTGAATCACTTCTAAGAAAGGCCTCTATTTCCTCAAGGATGAAGTCACTTCCCTCAAATGGAGTGAGGGAAGGATTAGAATTATGAATTATAGGAGTAGAAGATGGAGTGGGATTGCCACTCAGGTAATCATCAGAATAACCAAGAACTTCTTGAGCGTACTCCTCACAAGCAATATCAATGACATCTATTCGGTTAACCGATTCAGAGTCGTAATTTGAGGAGTACCTCGAAGTTTGATCAAGGTTAAATGTGATAGCTTCTGTACCCACACGTAATGTGTTCTCATGTTCAAAGACATCTGTGAGAGCACGACCCGTTTTAAGGAATCCTCTTCCAACAATTAGAGGAACCCTTTGATCTGCATCAAATTCAACAACGACAAAGTCGGCTGGAAAATGAAACTTCCCTACTTTCACAAATACATCCTCAGCAATGCCAAGAGGACGTGATATTGATCGATCTGCAAGCTCTAAAGTCATGCAAGTAGGTGTAAGTCCTGGAAGAGATAGTTTCTTCCATACTGAATGTGGCATTAGGTTGATGCTAGCACCAAGATCGGCCAAGGCATATCAACCATTCCTGGAAATACACAAGGTATTAGAAATTTTCCAGGATCTCCGAGCTTTTTAGGAAGCTTTTTTAATAGAACTGCAGAGCAGTTCTCATTTAACGGAGTTTTAGCCATTTCAAACAGCTTTTCCTTATTACTCAACAAATGTTTAAGCGTTGATGCAAACTTGGGCATCAAAATGATAGCATCCGCGAAGCTTATGTCAAAATGTAATTCTTGAAATATTTGATAGAATTTGTCCATTTGATGACTAGCTTTCTCGCGAAGCTTTTGTTCACTTAATCGTGATGGGTATGGAATTGAAGATTTAGGGGTGGTTTTTGGATTTTCTACGGGAACTGGTGGAGTTTCAGGTACTACTTTGTTTTTAGTAGCTGGAACCTGAATAACTGGAGGAGGGACGTCGTCGGTACTTCCTTTATCAATAGGAGGTATCGTGTCCGTTGTAACCTCAGCTTCTTTTTCCAATACCTCAGGAGAAGAGAAAGAGGTAGATGGAATTTTAGGTCCTTTATATGAAGCTCCACTCCTGGTTGTGATCGCTTTTGCATCGCCCCTCGGATTCGCGATCGTGGTGCTAGGTAATTTACCTGAGCCCGAGGGTCTTTCATTTAAAGATTTCTTTATGTCAGAAATCTGGCTGATCAACAACCGGTTTGTTTCTTCCGGGGTTTTCATGAATTGTTTTAACAATTCATCAGAGGGAGTAGGGTTTGGAACAACAGCTTGTGTTTGGATAGGAGGGGTTTGCCCTCGGTTGTTCTGGTTAAACCCTTGATTTTGAAATTGCCCCTGATTTGGGTTTCCATGAAAGTAGCCAGGGTTAAAGTTACCCTGTCCCTGATTTCTATTCCCCTGATTTTGAAAATTTTGGGGATAACCTTGATTAAAGTTACCTTGGTTAGAAAAACCTTGGTTACTTCTATTTTGGTTTTGGGGACGGTTTTGTATGTTCTGGTTAAAACCAGGTGGTACAGGGTAAGTGTTCGGACGCCATGGTGGTTCAGCAGGAGGACGATATTGATTAGCTCCTGGATTGGAACTACCGGCAATCGCATTTGTTTCAAAAGTGTTACTATCGGTGGCAGTACAATTATAGTATGCATGAGGACCACCGCAAGTAACACAGACATCCACTTTCTTCACTTCAGCATGTGAAGGATTCTGTGGGAAGGAGACTTTCTTTTGGTTAGAGTGAACCAAAGCTTGTATAGCATCCGTGAGTTTATCAATCTTAGCATCGGTGCTAGATTGATTCACGGTAGATGAAGAAGGATCGACCTGTTTGTTTCGTGTGGTACGAACCTTGGATTTGTTTTCAATTATAGCTAAAGCTTCTTTGACAGTACGACTCAAAAAATTCCCTCCAGCTGAGGCATTGAGGGAGTCATGGTCTGCTTGGCTCACTCCATTATAAAACGTGTCGAATTGCATTAACTCAGAAAATCCGTGGTGAGGACATTTGCGAAGCAACTCTTTGAATCTATCCCATACTTCACTGAATGTTTCCCCAGGTCTTTGTGAAAACTTGGTGATTTCATTTCTAAGATAGGCAGTTTTGGATGGTGGATAGAATTCATTCACAAATTTCTTAACTAAATCTTCCCATTTATCTATAGAACGAGGGGGTTGTTTTTCTAGCCAGACTCTGGCTGCCCCCTCAAGAGAAAATGGAAAAAGAAGTAGTTTAATAGCCTCTGGCGGGACATTCTTATATTTGATGGTAGATGTAATCTTGTTAAACCATCGTATATGCGAATGAGGATGGTCCCTTTCGAAACCATAGAACTGATTAGAAGTTACCAGATTAAGTAATCCAGTTTTTAATTCGAAATTGTCAGAAACTATGGCGGGTACAACAATAGCATCTCCATAACCCTCGATGGGTGCCTGGAGAAGCTCGGACATCGGGCGGTCTTCTGCCATAATGACTGAAGGTTCAGGTTCAGTCTGAATTTCAGGCTCAATTTTCGGGGCAGAATGTTTTTAGGTATGTCTTCGAGGAATTGTGACAAGCTCACGGTGAGGACTTGTAGACCTAGAAGAACGAGTGCGCATGCACTGGAATAAAGAAAAAGAAAATCTTTTTGGTTTTTATATAAATAAGAACAGAGATTGTAAATTTACAATGAGTGTATATTCAAAACCACGTACGCTTCCAAATTCGTAGTACGCAGCACACCTCCCCGGCAACGGCGCCAAAATTTTGATCAGTGCTAAACAGTCAGATAATATTAACCAAGTTTAAATGGTCAACAAGTCAAAAACAGCTTAGACTAATGCTCCGTGGAGTACAAGGTATCCGCGGGTCGTTAATCCCAACGAGGTATGAAATCTGTAATAAAACGGAATTTGGGAACGGGTGATTATGAACAGGAATAGGTGAGAATGGTTTATGTTACTAATTTAAATTATAAAACAGTTTAAACAATACACTTAAACAGTTATATGAACTAAAAACTTTTACAACTTTAAAACTTGCGTCTACGTGCGAGGAAAAAGGTAAGTTTTAATGAAATTAAACTGCAGGGGGTGAAAATGAAAATTCTACAAACTTAAACTTAAAAGAAAATTTAAAATGAAAAGAAAATTACTTTTTATATTATTTTATTATTTAATATTAATTAAATAAAAACTATTTAACTATTTAATTAAACCTAATTTAAATCAAACTAAAAATTATAAATACTACAAACTAAACTAAAAACTTGTAAAAATAATTTCTAAACTTAAAAATGAACTTGAAGAAAGTATAAAAATAAAAATAAATATTTTTGTCTTTTTATGAGCTTTTTATTAATTAAAAAACTATTTATCTTAATTAAACTATTTAAACTAATTTAAATTACAAATAATACTAAAATGACTTAGAAAATTATAAAAAAATTTATAAAACTAATTAACCATCACGGGAATCCTAAAAAATTATAAAAAGTTTATTTTATATATTTTTACACTAGTTTACTAATTATTATTCTAATTATTAATTAATTACCAATTAAACTATTTAAATTATGAAAACTAATAAATGAACAGTAAAAATTATAAAAAAATTTCTAAAATTATTTTATGACTTATAAAAGCTAGGAAAAATATAAAATCTAGGTATTACCTTATAAAAATTAATTATGCTATTTAAAACTTATTTATTAATTAGTTACTAATAAAACTATTATTAATTTTAATAAATACTAAATGACAAATTAAAAATCTGAGAAAATTATTAAAAATACTTTAATATAAAAGGAATTTAATAAAAATATAAAAACACAACTTACTTAATAAAAATCTAAAAATGAAAATTAAAATTAAATTATATTAAATAGAAACTATCACTTATTTTTATATTGATTTTTCTGGAATTTTCTTTTACAAAACTATATTATACTTAAAAATAGATAACTTTTGTAAAAACAAATATTTTATAAGCTAATAATAAGCTGTGTGGAAGCTTAATACTACCACAGTTGACTTTGTTTGACCAAAGTAGCAAATAAGCTCAAACTGACTTGTGTGGGGTCCACTTTGGATTATTCTGATTCCAATAAGTTATTAGGACACGTTTGAGGGAAAAACAACAAGAATTGTTCCCTGAATAAGCTGATAAGCCAAATTAAGCATTTTCCAAAACCAATTTGAACACAGAATGGGGACAAACAAAAGGGTCTGATATAGGTGGGGTCCACAGGGTTTCAGGTCAAACTAGTGGTCAACTTGGGATCCCTGGTAGGAGGGGTGTTGGGAGAAACAAAAATGGGTCAGTGGGACATACTATGGTGGCCAGAATCACCCACCAAAGTGGTGGTGATGGCCTGATGGTCTGGTGCACAGGGGAGGTCTTTCCCCTGCAAGTAACTTTGGAGGTTTGTAGGGTCCACAATAAAATTTACAAAATTATAACAAACATAGGACACTAAAGACTAGCTGGGGGGTTGTAAATCCACAAAGTTTCAAAGTCTTAATCCTAACCTAAAAATCAAAACAATTCTCTCAAGTTTTGAGATTTCCTGATGTATACACTTTTTGACTTTTATGAATTGTACTCTAGTTTGACTTTTGTGAAGTTCTAATCATTACTACTGATTTAATAAGTTGTATTAAGCTATAAATTAACTAAATTAAGCTACAATACCTAATTATGTATTGATATGATAAGATTATGGATCTAAAATCCTACACAGTTAACTGTGTAGGTGATTACTATGAGATTTTGACTTGCAGGGTTATTACAACTAAGACTATGACCTACTTAGTGTTTTAAAGTTCTGAGTGTGATATGCAAACAAGGATTGAGCAATGAAACTCAATATACCACTCAGTACAGACAATTCCAAACACCCCTTTATTCTACTGATTTGAAGTTTTCTTAAGCAAATGGATAATTTAGGCCATGAAACTGATTTGTATTGATTAATTATGATTAAGGAAACTTAAATAATCACATAAACATGAACTTAAACCACAAAAACTAATAATTCTATACTAAGCTTATTTAGACAGTTAAAAGTGAGTTTTTTTTAACAAAAAGGTTTTAATGAACAAAGACTTATTTTTAAGTTATATTATAACTAATTCATACTCAATAAGCATATTTAGATACAAATAAGCAGATAATAAGCTATTGTACAATACAAAGTCAAAAATGAATTTGAAAACTTACCATAAGCAATCCTGCTTATACCAAGTAACCAAGATCAAAACTACTTCCTATAGGCTTCCACAACCTTTCTAACCCAGAGGCAATCCAAATTTTCCTCTGCTCCATGCTTCTTCTTTCATTCTTCTTATTTTTTATTTTTCACTATTTTTTTATATTTTTGAGTATTTTTTTATTTGCTAAGGAAAACTGCTTTTTAAGCTTCTACTAGCTTATATAAGATATGACAGAAGCTTATATAAGTTTATAAGTACAAAACAACAATAATAACTAACATTTAAGCTAATTGAGAATTTTGAGAATTTGAAATTGCATAAACTGAAAAAGTATTGAGAAACTGAAATTACAACTTGAATTAGATTTAATTAACACTGAAAACACTAAATATGATGTTTGAAAGCTTAATATTACATTGAGACTATGAAACTAAAACATTCGACATACATGAAATTAAAATTAAACTACACACTGCTATACTCTACTTCTCTTCTCTTTTTATGGGCTCCAAACTTGTTCCAGATGTCTTGCTTACATTTCCCACCTTAATTTAGCCCTTGTACGTGTCCAATTGATGGTGACTGTTTAAACCTACTTTTGGCGCCAAAAGTGGTTTAGGTGGCCTGGGGTAGACTCAGGGCAATTAATGCCTTTTGAGAATATATGTGAGGTATAGGGAACAATTTGGATAGTAGGGGTGAGTTGTTAGTGATGGATGTGATGGTTGCAGGGTGTAAGGGACAAGGTGGGTTGTAGGGGTGATACCTGGTATCTCCTAGGGAAAACCTAGGAGGTGGGTTTTGATGTGGGAGTGACAGAGAGGGTTTGAGGTGGTGAAGGTGTAAGGAGGAGGTGGAATGGAGGAGGAGTAGCAGGTGAAGCAGGTGGGAATGGGAGGTTGGGGATGGAGGTCAACGCGGGTCAAAGACCCGTTTTATTTAATAAGGGAGTTGGGCTTTTTGTGTTTGGGCCTTTGGTCTTGGACTGGACCAGGCTTTGTGTTTGGTTGGATTTGGAATTTGGATTGTTTTTATTTTTGATCCGTTTGGTTTGTTAGGTAATAAGCCCAAGGACTTAACTTGTAAAATCTGATTTCCAGGGACCAAACTTGCAACTTTTCCAAAGTTTATCACAAAGGACCTTTCTTGCCATATTTAAATATTATAAGGACCTAAATGATATTTTTCCAAAATAAAACAACCGGGGACCATTTTTGCTAATTTTTCAAAGTATAGGGACCTTTTTGTAAATTTCATGAATTTATCATCTAGGGGTCAAACTTGGCAACTTGTGAATTACCAAGGACCCTTTGATGATAAAATTCCATTTTTGAACACTGAGGGGTATTTTCTGTCAATATTGAAACTGCAGGGACCTGTTTTGCCAGTTTTGATATTTTGAACTTCCAAGGGTAAAAATTGTTATTTCATGATTCCTGAGGACTGTTATTGACTTTTCTTTAAAATAAATCATCTAGGAACCATTTCTGACATTTCTTGAAAGTTCAGGGACTGATTTTGACAATTTGGTAAACTTTGGCCGTTTTTCCCTGTTTTTAGTTCTTTTATGTTAGAAACATATAAAAACACCTTCTAAGGATATTTGCAGTATTTTGTGGTGTTTCTAAGTGTTTTTACATGTTTTTGTTGTTCAGATTTGACAGAAATGATGAGTTTTTATGAACTCATCAAGTCCGTCATGTCTAACCCACATAAGGATTGGCTAATCTAGGAGCAAACGGTTCTTGGTAAAGATAAATCAAATCCGTTTATGCCTTGCAATTTGCCCAAAATTGTATGGTACCTCAACTCGCCATATCCTAAAAAGCGAATGAGTTGGCTAGCCCGCAAGATTATGGCTTGTGGTAAAGGCAGTGGAAAAACCATAATTGGTAATCAGCTCACCAAGATGTTGACTATTCAATCAAAAGTTGGCTAGTCCAGAAGCAAACGGCTTTTGGTAAAGACAAATCAAATCCGTTGACAGCTGGTGATTTGCTCAAAATCACATGGTTATCAGATGTACCACAGTTCTTACATCTGGCTACTCCAGAAGTGATGGCCTTTGGTAAAGAGTTTTTCAAATCCATTAAGTTTTTCTCAAAAGATTGCTAGGGACTAGCAATGTTTTAGTGTGGGGGATTGATAAGTGTCTAAATACTCATTATTTTATACTAATCTGAGCTGCCAAAACATCCAAAAACACTCAAATATGCATCAAAATACAGAAAATATCTTAGAAGTGTTTTTTATATGTTTCAAATGCAAAATAATCAAAAACAGATGAAAAACGTACAAAGTTTGCATAATTGGCAGTTTCAGTCCCTTAAGTTTCAAAAGTTGTCAAAACTAGTCCCTGGTTATTCTAAAAATATGAAAAAGTCACCAAAGGTCCTTTTAAATCACAAAGTTACATATTTAGTCCTTTGGTGCAAAGTTTCATAAAATTACAAGTTTAGTCCCTATACTTTGGAAATTGACATAAATGGTCCCTAGGATGTAAAAAACTTTGAGAAAAATCAATTTTGATCCTTGTGCTATTTATCTTTTGCAGGAATGGTCCTTGGTGTGAAGTTTGGTGAAATTACATAAATGGTCCCTGAAGTTTCACAGTTTGGCAAAAATAGTCCCGGGGTATTTAAAAAATGAAAAACATCAAAAATACCCTTGTACTATTTATTTATGGCAACATAGGTCCTTATGAGAACTTTGGGAAAGTGGTATAATCAGCCCCCAACTTTGAATAAATTACAAAAATGGTCCTTGTGTAACTTCTAAACTAAACGGATCCTTATGTTTATTAAAACCCAACAAAACCAAATCCATACTACACTAATATTACCCAAGCCCACCCATGATCCATTTTCATTCCCTGGCCCATGTGCTACACCAGCCCAATACACCCTTAGTTATTAAAACCGGGTCAAACAAAAGTCAAACCTCAATACCACTCCCTCCTTCTCCTTCCTCCACCACTGCAAAACCAAATACCACCATCTCACCCACAGTTTAACCTCCACCTCACACCTCTGCCTCTCCACCTTATCCCTCCACCTCACACAACCTCCCAAAACCCTTAATTGCCCTAAAAACCCTCACACGCTACCCCCTCTGTCCCAAGACTTTTGGCGCCAAAAAGATTTTTAAACGGTGGGGATTGATTGAGACCAATCCAACAATCCAGAGTTGGTGGGAAAGTCACAGAGGGACACCTGGTACCTCAAAAGTCTTCTATATATCAAAAAGATGGAGCAGAGAAGAATGGGGAGATTAGTATAGGATTAGTGTAATCGATAATTTGTAATTTTTAATTCCTAGTATAATTCAAGGTTATCTAGTATTTTGTTTAGTCTCATCAGTGTAATCCAAACTTGTTATAATCTTTAAATTCAAGTTTACTTTAAAATTTTCAAGTTTGGCAATTTTGAATGAAAGTGACAAATTCATTTAATTTTGTTAAATAGTGTATGTTATTGTTTCTGTAATTGTAATTCATTTACTTATAAGCTTTTATAAGCTTTTCCAGCTTTAAAAACCACTTCTAGTTCATAATAGCAAAAATACCAAAAATAATTAATTAAATAGAGAAAAATAAAAAAATCAAGGATAGAACAAGAAGGAGACAGAGCAGGGTATTCCTTTGGATTGAAATAATTTTAGTGGTTAAGTGACAAGCCATTGGAAGTGAAATTGGTCCCTTGGTTCACTGTTTTCAGCCTGGACTAATTTGTAAGTCATTTCATAATTTTCTATATTTCACTCTGTACTAGTTCATAATATTGCTTATTACTGTTTTTATACTTCCTTGGTGATATTAGATAAAAGTATAACTTAAAATTGCATACTAGTTAACTTAAATCAATAATTACTTAAGTTATCTTACTTCACTGTCAAAATTAGTGTAGAAGTAATCTTTGGAATTTGTTCCTAATATTGTTATTTATGTGTTCATATAAGTTTATTAAATCATATTACAACTCTGTGGTTCAGTTTCATGATCTCAGTTAGAAATATATGGTGAAAACTCAAAATAGTTTCAACTTAAGGGGTGTTTGGCTCAGGGTAGTTCCCTGAGTTAGAGGTTGAATTTGAAAGTAGTTGTAGTTGAGACACCTCTAATTAGGTCCTTGTATGCTGTTCAAACCATAACCTTAAGTCCTTGCACCCAAATAGTCAAAATCACCTTCAAACTTCCTCTAACAGTTGATTGTTGGAGTTGTGAGATCCAAACCCCATTCAATCTTTGCAAAAGTGTTTAAATTAGCTTATTTAAGTCTATTTGTAACTTATTATCATGTTTACAGTAGAATAGAAGCAATCTAAAGTTCATGAAAGTCAAATCTCAATTTTCATAAAAAAGTCAATTGCACCTTACTCAGTTTTTCCCAATCTAGTGGGATTTTTATAGAATTTTGTATCAAGATTCAAGCTTTGAGCTTTTGTGGACTTGTAGTCTATCAGCTCTATTTTAAGATCCCATTGAGCTTGTATTTTTGTGATTTTTTTTGTGGGTCCCACAGACCTCCAAAGTCACTTGCAGGGAAAGAAGTTCCCCTACACCAGCAGAACATAGTCCCACACCACCAACTTTTGTGGTGTTTTCTGGCCACCTCGGTGGGCTCCACTTGTCAAACCTTGTTTCATCCAACCCCCCTCCTACCAGGGATCCTTATTTGACCATTTGTTTGGCCATAAGACCCCTGGGTCCCACCTAATTTAGCCACAAAAGTCTGTCCCCGTTTCTGAGTTCATACAAGAAACCAAGTGCTTATTTTGAGCTTGTTAGCTTATTCAGTAAACACTTATTACTTTTTCTTGCTTTAACAAGTTCAAACAACTTATTGGAACTAGATTTTACCATAGTGGGTCCCACACAAACTCAGTTGAGCTTATTTGCTTGTTTGGTCAAACAAAGTCAACTGTGAAGCTATTAAGCTCTCACAGTGCTTAATTTTAAGCTATAAAATAATTGATTTTACAAAAGTTGTCTATTTTTAGGTATAATATAGATTTGTAAAAGAAAATTCAAGGAAAACCAATATAAAAATAAGTGATAGTTTCTATTTAATATAATTTAATTTTAATTTTCATTTTTAGATTTTTACTAAGTAAGTTGAATTTTTATATTTTTATTAATTTCCTTTTATATTAAAGTATTTTTAATAATTCTCTCAGATTTTTATTTTGTCTTTTAGTATTAATTATAATTAATATTAGTTTTATTAATAATTAATCAATAATTAAGTTTTAAATAGCATAATTAGTTTTTACAAAGTAACACCTAGTTTTTATATTTTTCCTAGCTTTTATAAGTCATAAAATAATTTTAGAAATTTTCTTATAATTTTTACTATTCATTTACTAGTTTTTATAATTTAAATAGTTTAATTGGTAATTAATTAATAAATAGAATAATAATTAGTAAACTAGTTTAAAAATACATAAAATAAAGTTTTTATAATTTTTTAGGATTCATGTGATGGTTAATTAGATTTATAAAAATCTTCTTAATTATCTAAGTCTTTTTAGTATTTATAATAATTTAAATCATATAATTAGTTAAATAATAATTAATAATAGTTATTAAATAATAATAATTAATTAAATAATTAAGTAATTATAAAATAAATATTTTAAGTTTATTTAATTTGCATTTAAGCCCCTAAGGCATATAAATTAATACTTTAGTTAAAATCGTTTTTGTTTCGTACGTTTACGTAGATTTAAATTAAACGTACGTATTTCTAGGTTTTAAACATTCTAAGTTATTTAGGTTTACGTAATCACTCTTATAGCTTATTTAAGCTATTTTGTTTTATAAACCCTAGTGTAATCACTCACACACACACTTATACCATTTCCTATTCACATTCACCAAATCACAGATTCGTTTTTAATACCATCACAACCTCGTTGGGACATTACGACCCGGGGAAACACTGTATTCCACGGAAGCATTTCTCCCAGGCTGTTTGACTTTTACTATTGACCATTCACAAGTGGTTGAGAAATAAAAGATAACTGGTTTGGGAGCAATCAGGGTGTCATAAAACCTGACCTGGACCCGACCGGGTTCGGGTCAACTATGGTCAAAAATCATATTCGGGTCAATCGGGTATGTTTTTTTTGCCTTGACCCGACCCGAACCCGAGTTGACCCGACTAAACAAACACTTTACAATGTAAAAATACTCGGGTTGACCCCGACCCCGAGTTGACCCGACCCCGAATTGACCCGACCCGAGTTGACCCGAGTTCTAAACAGGGTCTGATTCGGGTATATTTTTTGAAGGCTTGACCTGAGTTGACCCGATCCGAGTTGACCCGAACCCGACCGGGTCAACCCAAAATGAAAGCCCTAATTGCAAGTGTTGGCCTAATATTTCTACACATGAAATGTGATGTTTTGTTGCTAGCCACTGCTGAAAGAGACCATATTATATTATTGAACAACACATTAACCACTTGTGTATATTACCAATTAAATATGAAGTTTTCGCTTGTTAAATGAAAAAAGAAAATTTTTGTAAATGTATTCAATGGGGGTTGGAAAGCACACTTAACAAAGAGCAATAAATAGAACTTGAAAGTAAACCCTCTGGGCACATTATAAAAAACCAAGCAACCCATAGGATTTTACGCATTTAAGAGAAACAAATTTTTACAAGTTTTTCCAAAGGGATCAACATTGAAACAACTAGATCATATATAGCTTAAGCGTTGCTCCTGAACGATCCAAGAGCCTTAATTGCACCTGCTCTCAATACGTATTGGTGGTAGAACGCAGCGATGGCGGCTCCTATCATTGGTCCTACCCAGAATAACCACTGCACGCATTTCACATATTAGCCTATTTGAACTTGTGGGAAAAAAACATGATCAAGATATAAATGTACAAATAAATAAATAAGCTTACTTGATCATCCCATGCTTTCTCTGTACCATACATGACAGCAGCACCAAAACTACGAGCAGGGTTGATTCCAGTTCCAGTGATTGGAATTGTGGCCAAGTGAACCATGAACACCGCAAATCCGATAGGAAGAGGTGCCAACACCTTTAATTATTAATCCAAACAATTGTTAGACTTTGTCATCAATAATAACACCATATAAATTGACTAGAAGTGTTATAGTAAATTAGTAACATAAATAATTAGTACTTACGGGGACATGGGAATCGCGTGCATTTCTCTTAGGGTCAGTGGCTGAGAAGACAGTGTAAACAAGAACAAATGTACCGATGATTTCAGCACCCAAGCCGGTGCCTTTGCTATAGCCATCAGCAAGCTCATTAGCACCACCACCATAAGTATGATAGTAAGTCTTTTGGAAAGCCTTAACAAGACCACAACCACAAATAGCACCCAAACATTGAGCCACAATGTACATAAATGCCCTTGGTAGTGTTACTTTCCTAGCCAAAAACAGCCCGAATGTAACAGCAGGGTTAATGTGTCCTCCTGAGATACCAGCAGTGCAATAAACAAGGACAAAAATCATGCCTCCAAAAGCCCATGCGATACCAAGGATTCCAACACCACCACATTGGTCAGTGCTGTGGGCGGGGTCGACTTGGGACTTGTAACCGATGACAGTCAAGACAGTGATGTAAAGGAACAACATTGTGGCAACGAACTCGGCTATTATGGCTCGGTAAAAAGACCATTTGGTGAGTTCTTCGGGGTCGAAAAGGGGAGAAGGTGGAGGGTCTTGGTAGTCTTTAGCACCGTAGTGATCATGTCCATCAACCTCTACGTCTTTGCTCATTTTCTAGCTCTTAACTAATTTGTGTGTAGAAGAATGTGTTATAAGAGTGAGAGATTGGAGTGTTTGTTGATGAGAAGTGTGGATAACAAGTGGTGCTATTTATACTAAGAGGTGTTGTATTGTTGTGATGTATTATTTTTTTTCTTCTGGCACCATCTCATCAGACATCAGCATGACAGCATACATATACTCCTTATGGTATAGTATATATTTTTTGTTTCATACTCCGTATCACTTTAACATATATTGATCAAACTTAATTGGGTATGACTGAAACTTCATCAAATAAACAACTATATTTATGCGATGGTTAAGTTGACTTTCTAGCTAGAGCACTTGCATATACATCTAAAACTGTAAGCAAAATCCAAATTAACGAAATAACCATACTAGTTCAAAACATGTGACTTTGTTCGGGTTTGGCTAAGTGATCAACTCTACATCTTAATACTATCAGCCCTTTTGTGCTTAGTTGTAATTATTAGTTTATCACAATGGTATCGAACAATTTACAGCTTGGCCGCGACTTTTATACTGTTTCGAACAATGGTTTCCTAACCAATTAACATACTCGTCTAGAAATTTAGAGTGGCTATAAAGTTTAAAATATGTTAAACGTTTTAAATAAGATTGTGCTCTTTTTTTGAAGAATAGATTGTCCTGTTTCATTCAATATTTTCTCGTGTAACGTTTAAAAAAAAGGAACCTTACAAAAATACAAACTAGATTGTCACCACCACCGTCCATGACTCCATTCTAATTATTCATGTTTCAATAATTCAACCACTATGGTTTTGCCACCTGGTTTCCATTAGCCAATCAGTGTCCAGCTAGAGTTGGTGAGTAATACAGTATTTTTTTGCTAACCCAACCAATCATCTTCACTAAAAATAATTTGTCGCAATCATACTGCCACGTGTCAGATTTATATGTTTTATTACCAAAAATAGCTATAGAACAAATGCCCTGAATGAATAAATACAATTTAAGTTTGAAAAAAAAAAAAAAAAAAAAAAAAAAAAAATTCTGATTAGTAAAATATTTATCAAGTACTCCAGTACTCAAGTAGTTGACTAATCTTTTATATAATAAAACAAAATCTTTATTGAAAATTTTTCATTTAAAAAAAATTAATTCATAATAATTTTTTTAATTTGATTTTCTTTTTGTATTTTAAAAAACAACTAAACTTAATTATTTTCAGATTTGTTTAAAAAAATTCAAGAGTAAACTACACCGTTCGTCCTTGTGGTTTGCGTTGACCGCAGCCTGTGATCCTTTGACCAAAAAATTGTACCGTTCATCCTTAACTCAGAAACGTTATGCACCATTAGCCCCTCCCTCTAACGAGGTGGACTAATGCTCGTTAACTTGTTTGCTTATGAGGGTATAATAGTCATTTTGCACTATAAGGACGAACGGTGCAATTTTTTGCTTTTAGTCCCTTTTTTTACGCTTTCTTCCGTTTTTTACGTTTTTGGCCGTTTTCGTCCGTTTTTTTTAGGTTTTCGCCCATTTTCGTCCCTTTTTTTTTACATTTTCATCCCCGTTTTTTACGTTTCCATTTATTTTTTTTTTACGTTTTCGACAGTTTATTTTATGTTTTCGTCTGGTTTTTACGTTTTCATCTGTTTTTTTACGTTTTCGCCCGTTTATTTTACGTTTTCTTCCGTTTTTTACGTTTTCGTCTGTTTATTTTATGTTTTCGCCATTTTTTTACGTTTTTGTCCATTTTTCATGTTTTCGTCCATTTTTTTTACATTTTCGTCTGTATAATAATACAGACGGAAACATACAAAAAACAGATGACAACATAAAAAAACGGACGAAAACGTAAAAAAAACTGACGAGAATGTAAAAAATGGATGAAAACGTAAAAAATGAACGAAAAGATAAAAAAACAGGCGACAACATAATAAAACGGGTGAAAACGTAAAAAAACATACGACAGCAAAAAAAACTGATGAAAACGTAAAAAACATTCGAAAGTATAACAAAACAGTCAAAAACGTAAAAAAAAAACAGACGAAAACGTAAAAATACGGACATAAATGTAAAAATACAGACGAAAACGTAAAAAAATGGACGAAAACGTAAAAAAAAACGGACGAAAACGTAAAAAATGGACGAAAACGTACAAAATGGCGAAAACGTCAAATAAACAGACCAAAACGTAGAAAACGGAAGAAAACGTAAAATAAACGGGCGAAAACACAAAAAAACAGATGAAAACGTAAAAACCAGACGAAAACATAAAATAAACATGCAAAAACGTAAAAAAATGGATGGAAACATATAAAACGGGTTGAAAACGTAAAAAAAACGGACGAAAATGGGCGAAAACGTAAAAAATGGACGAAAACGGGCGAAAACGTAAAAAAAGGGAAGAAAGCGTTAAAAAGGGACTAAAAGCGAGAAATTGCACCGTTCGTCCTTATAGTGCAAAATGACTATTATACCCTCATAATCAAACAAGTTAACGAGCGTTAGTCCGCCCCGTTAGACGGAGGGACTAATGGTGCATAACGTTTCTGAGTTAAGGATGAACGGTGCAATTTTTTTGGTCAAAGGACCACAGGTTGCGGTCAACGCAAACCACAAGGACGAACGATGTAGTTTACTCAAAATTCAAAAAAACGTTTTTGATAAAAAAAAAAAAAAAAAAAAAAAAGAAAAAAAAAACCTTAAAATACACATGGGCCTAAATGTTATTTTTTCATAGTTACAAGCAAATATGTAAAAAAAATAATAAAAATAAAAAAATAAAAAAATAAAGAAAAAAAAAAGGGGGGGGGGGGGGGGGGGCTCCTTTTTCACCAGCACCACAAATTTGAAAAAAACACCAACGAAGTCAACCTCTAAAAACCAAAGCGAGGGCTTCATAGTCTCCAACAAGAACACAGATCATTGATACCATAAAACCTTCATTCGAAGATTATCTTCACAGTCTCTATCTTCTCAATGGATTGAACGTGCGCTCTGTGATTCACGGTATGATTTTTTTTTCCATCTATCAAATTTACTTCTTTAATTTGAAAAACCTAATGCTTTGAGTCGAATCAATGGATACCCTAATTCGATTTTTTTAAGTTAATTGATTCACTTAATCTGTTAATTCGATGTGCTTATTGTTATATATTAGTTAATTATTAAGTTTTAATTCAATTTGAATATTGGTTTGTTGTATGCTGTTAATTGAAAATTTATTGATGGTCGTGGCTTAAAGTTCACTCAAATTTACGAACTACTAGCATATACTAAAGACAGATAAACAAATACCAATTTAATCTTCATTAATGTTATCATATTTGAAACAAGAACAAATTTAACTGAATTGAGCATTGAGAGAGAAAGATTATTAGTAGTGACAATGTATTAGTGGGCACACATACGTACAAAAACATAATGAAAGACAGAGAAAGAACCTCGATTGTGGGATTAGTTTTGTTTAAGCTAATACATTATATTGGGATTAGTTTGGTGGTGGATTAGTTTACTTAGCTTAGTATAGAGAATCTTTTGTGCTTAAACAATTATACAATTGTTTCTTGTGATACATAGTCATTCTGATTTAGTTTTGCATCTAAGTAAATATAGTAGTTCAATATTTGGTGGTGACCTGGTGTAGTGCGTTACGGTTTCTCTTGCAAATGTTGAAAGCTTAGGCTTTATATAGTTCGTTTCTCACTGGTAGTCATGTTGAGTGAAAATAGCTGTAATGATATTGTCACTAATTTTGATACTAATAGGTATGTATAAGAGTAACAAATATCAAGAATTGGATTAGATACTCATATCTTAAAGCAACCCGTAAGTATTGTTTGATGTCAAGATGCGTTAATTGTTAGAGTGTTATAAATTTGTATTAATTTGCTAAATTCTACCTTATTTTTAAATCTTTATTTAGCCTATGTGAATTTTATGGTTAGGTTTAGGAATTGGAGATGAACTGGATTGCGAGAGTGGTCAACTGGATTTTGGTGGTGTAAATAAAGTCTAGAATGGAATATTTGAAAACTGAATCGAATTTGGGGCAATTTTAAGTCGTTAATAGTGATTGGTAACTTTATGTAGTTTACATGTCATTAAGTGTTAATTGAATTGATCTAAGTATGAGATATTTGGTATTTACTTATTCAAAGATAAACAATTTGTTTTGTTAGTTAAATAAACCTGCTATAATTAAGCAGTTTAAAGTCGCTTTTTAATAAGTAATTTTATAGAAAAATCTTAGCCGCATCCTTGACCATGCTCCAATTGTATATTAGGTTGATTCTGGTGCAAATTCGTTGTGATGCTCGGGCTAGATGCAATAGGGAATACAACCATACTCTACGAGCTGGGGGGTGGACTGGAAATTTGAGACCTGATCACCTGAATTATTGCATTGTTTAGAAGTTCATTTTCTTGGTATAGGCCTTTGATTCCTAGCTTAGTTGATCAGACTCATAGGTCTAAGTAGATGATGAATTGATGATAATGATACGAGCCTAATCATAAGGATATTTTCTTAGTCTATCTAGCATCTAAAGGATCCTAAACGTTGTATGATGCAGGGAGGACATGCACTCCATGTTGAATTTGTTCGCCGACTATCAGGAGGCTCA
This sequence comes from Artemisia argyi, assembly GCA_030686995.1. NCBI lineage: Eukaryota > Viridiplantae > Streptophyta > Magnoliopsida > Asterales > Asteraceae > Artemisia > Artemisia argyi. Next base: position 228,326,049 of record CM060708.1, on the reverse strand, counting down.
TAAACAGCAGTGGTTACTCGACATGTGAATCAAATGGGCCACATCAGTGTTTCTGAGTGAGTGTGCAAAATTTGGGCTTGTGTACACACAACTTCAGTGTTACATGCTGCAAGCCTGTGAGTAGCATCCCTGAGATAAGACGAAATATTGTTGAGTTGTTATTTCTTCTTGGACCAGGTGGGATTACTCCAACAATGGTTATCTTGATTCCCCTAAAAATCTAATAAATTAGAAAGAGAAAGGTCTTATCTTAATCAATCGTCTTAAATTCTCACTAATTTCTTCTCATGACTGGATATAACTTTATCTTCTGGTTTGCAAGTAAGATTAAGACGGTAGCTTTGACTAACTTTGATACCATTGTTTACAGAATACATATTATATTGGAAAACGGCATCCCAATTGTTAGCAATCAGGTAATTAAGTGTAATACTCACGGTTCAATATTTATATCTTATTCTGAGACCTGGTTTAAATGTGGCGTTACTATGTGTTTGCTACTGTCACCAGATTCAACATTCACTTGTGGACATGCGACCTCAACAAAGAATGAAGTCAAACTCATAACGGATGTCTCCACTCAACACTCCTTCGCTTCAGAAATACAAACAGGTATGTTAACTTCTCAAGTATTATATTAAAAAAAACATTGTATAAAAACATCACCATGGATAAGTAAAATAAGTTTAGGCTCACTATTCTAATGAGGTTGCTCTTAATGAATTATCTTTTATATAGCTCAGTAAACAAGAAAATATATAAATACGTCCTCTGTATCGGATGGGTTGGGTTTAGTGACGGGTCAACTTGTGTTGGAAGCAAATTTGGCCAATACAGGTCAAAAAAATTCATTATTTAAATTTTTTTCCCACAAATTTTTAATGTGTTAAATTTGATTTTCTCAAAATGATTTGGGAGGTTGTATATTATAAAAAATGATTTGCTGGTCTATTCTATTATGTGCCTATGGACAAGTAAGTCATGAGTCTTAAATAGTAGTTGATATATTTTATAACTTGTGCTCAGTTGATCGATTATTTGTGGCCTTTTTATTATCCTTTTCTACCTTAGGTAGAACCGGAAGCTGCCTCTCTACCTTAGGTAGGGGTATGGTTGTCTACGTCTCAACCTCCCCCATACACTGTGGAAGACGGTATTGGGACCCATAACCCGTGGAAGACGGTATTGGGAGTTACTTTACTTTTTTTTTTTTTTTTTTACTCTACTATCTACTTAATTATGTTGTGCATTGATTTATTGTTTGACCCTTTAAGAGTAAATAATCGTCATTTTGTTATGAAGGTTCTAGAGAGTCGAGTTTGCGGCAATCGACATTCACGTCTGCCCTTTGCATTTGTTGAGTTTACTGATGAGATTAACCTGAACATAGTCGATTTGAAACGATTCCTTTTTTGTAACGGGTCAATATGGCCAGATGGGCATGGTTGCCAAGTTGTTAAATGGGTGAAAATAGGTTCATGTAGACACATTAACAAAAGGGTACAATACCGTCTTAGTAATAATTTTTTTGAACGGCGAGTTAGTAGTTAGTGATGCGAGCCCACAATGACATCCAATTGGGCACTCCTCAAGCCTCGAACCTTTCTCCTTAGGGGATAAACCACACTCCTGTTTCTATTTATTTCGGGTTTCCTCCTGAAGGTCCATGGTGAGACTCGAACCTGAGACATCTCCAAAAAAACCGTCTTAGTAATGATTAGTTATAACCAAAGTTATAAATGGCGTGAGGCGTGGCGTGGCGGCAAGGCCACGCCTCAAGCCTTACGCGCCATGGCGAAGCCATGGCGTTTTTTGCGGCGTGACTAAGGCGGCGAAAAAATATTTATATATTTATCATTTATGTTATAATATCATATATTTTATATGCATATCGAGTTTACAAAAGGTGAGTTTACAAAATGTGAGCTTACAAAAAGTGATATGCATAAGAAATAAAGTGAAAATTTGAACTATGTTTAGAAATTACTAGGCCCAAAATTTAAGCCCACACCATCCCCTTCTAAAAATGGCGCCACGCCATACGATAAGGCGCGCCTTGGCACGCCTTTTCGCGCCTTATTCCACGCCTTTTCACACGACGCCTAGACTTCACGCCTTGGTCCATTTCGTGACGCCGAGGCCACGCCTCGCGCCTTGGCGCGCCTTTTAGAACACTGGTTATAACTTATAATTAAAATTAATAACAAAGTATGAAAAGTGAAACATAAGTGGTTGGCGGAGGTTGATTGAAACCATCAACCTCATCTTATCCTTTTTTTTAACCATGGGTTTGATTTTCTTTATTTAACTTTATATAAAGAAATGTAATTTTACGTGAAACATAGGATATGTATAAATGCGCTAATAAAATTTATGAGTTTGATAGTCTTTTTAACCCGTTGTTATATCCTGAGAACAAAATTAAAAAATTTAATCGATAATAATATATAATTAAAACCTTAGAAAAAACCCCGTGCGTGCATGGGTAATATAACTAGTACAGTATACATTGTTAGGCCATCGTAATCAGTTGTATTGTTTGGTTTTAGATAGAGATTTGACCCGGTTATTTAAGGATCAATCAGAAGTTTATGATCTTTCTGACAAATGAAAAATAACGATTTTCTAAGAGGGAAACTTTTCTTGGGTCGTATGTAATCATATTTGGGAGAAAACTGATTAAGCCATATTGACAACAAGCAACCAATTCAATAGAAACGTCGGTGGACACTTTGCGACAAAAGGTTGACACAGAAGATCACATGAGATCTCCCCACTCGAAGTAATCAAAATACACCATGTAAGCTAAGCTGCTTTTAACAATTTTTTCATCTTCTTTTCGACATGAATATCATGTAAGCGAATCACCTATGAAATAACTAGTTCTCCGGATTTAGCTTAAAGCCTTAAAGGATACAACTAATTTAAAGATAACATAACTCAGCGAACAAGCAATCCTAACAGTCTAACACTAACCTAGTGAACCTTAAATCCACAATTAAGCTTGAGCTCTAGCCTAGTCATCTAACAAAAAATCCTAATCAATTAGTCACGTCGATATTTTTCTCTATGTGTAATACTAGTGTATAATCACTTATTCTTCATCATCAATTGTTGTTGTTGATCATAACTATGGATGATGATGTTGTCCATTGTGCTTTACAGGAAGGTGTTAATTTGTGATACGTATCAACAAATTCCATCTACTTTCTCCTTTAATTCTTCAATAACTTCCTCTTAACACGGTGTGATTATAACTTGATATTTAAATTACGCATAAACATATGTTTAAATGAAATGCCTTATTGAAAGTTGAAACTACTTTTGGGCTTTTTACAGTTTGATCATGACCTACTTTGTATATGCGACTTTATTTGATTAACTGAAATTGTTTCGATCATAACCCTTGTACCTACCAAAACTGACGTGGAATCGTGGATTACACACATGCAAAAATACTGACCTGACATGTACATTAGGATCTTTCGAAATTTTTTAGACGAAAAGAATATTGAAACAAAATATGAAATTCTATGACAAAAAATTGGACACATTCTAGTTCATGTGGCAACTGGTTAATTACTACTCCACTAAATATTATGAACTAGCTTGATAAGGGTTGAAGAGTCATTGAAGTCATATGTTTTCTTTATCCTGGCAACAGATATATTGCTCTTGGCCTTGTAACAATTTCCGCCAAGTATACTACGGAGTAGCATTCTTTATGTTGTCTATGTGATGGACAATGACAACATACATTTCAAGTGTTGGCCTAATATTTCTACACATGAAATGTGATGTTTTGTTGGTAGCCACTGCTGAAAGAGACCATATTATATTATTGAACAACACATTAACCGGCCACTTGTGTATATTACCAATTAATTATGAAGTTCCCTTGTTAAATGGTTAAAAAAAGAAAGAGAAATTTTGTAAATTTATTCAATGGGGGTTGGAAAAAGCACCCTTAAATCAATTACAAAGAGCAATAATAAGAACTTGAAAGTAAACCCTTTGGGCACATTATAAAAACCAAGCAACCCAAAGGATTTCACGCATTTAAGAGAGAAACAAATTTGTACAATTTTTTCCAAAGGGATCAACATTGAAACAACTCTATCATATATAGCTTAAGCGTTGCTCCTGAACGATCCAAGAGCCTTAATTGCACCTGCTCTCAATACGTATTGGTGGTAGAACGCTGCGATGGCGGCTCCTATCATTGGTCCTACCCAGAATAACCACTGCACGCATTTCACATATTAGCCTATTTGAACTTGTGGGGAAAAACATGATCAAGATATAAATGTTCAAATAAAAAAATAAGCTTACTTGATCATCCCATGCTTTCTCGGTACCATACATGACAGCAGCACCAAAACTACGAGCAGGGTTGATTCCAGTTCCAGTGATTGGGATTGTGGCCAAGTGAACCATGAACACCGCAAATCCGATAGGAAGAGGCGCCAACACCTTTAATTATTAATTCATACAATAGTTAGACTTTGTCATCAATAATAAGACCATATAACAATTGACAAGAAGTGTTATAGTAACATAAATAAGTAGTAGTACTTACGGGGACATGGGAATCGCGTGCATTTCTCTTAGGATCAGTGGCTGAGAAGACAGTGTAAACAAGAACAAATGTACCGATGATTTCAGCACCTAATCCAGTGCCTTTACTGTAACCATCAGCAAGCTCATTAGCACCACCACCGTAATTATGATAGTAAGTCTTTTGGAAAGCCTTAACAAGACCACAACCACAAATAGCACCCAAACATTGAGCCACAATGTACATAAATGCCCTTGGTAGTGTCACTTTCCTAGCCAAAAACAGCCCGAATGTAACAGCAGGGTTAATGTGTCCTCCTGAGATACCAGCAGTGCAATAAACAAGGACAAAAATCATGCCACCAAAAGCCCATGCGATACCAAGGATTCCAACACCACCACATTGGTCAGTGCTGTGGGCGGGGTCGACTTGGGACTTGTAACCAATGACAGTCAAGACAGTGATGTAAAGGAACAACAATGTGGCAATGAACTCAGCTATTATGGCTCGGTAAAAAGACCATTTGGTAAGTTCTTCGGGGTCGAAAACGGGAGAAGGTGGAGGGTCTTGGTAGTCTTTAGCACCGTAGTGATCATGTCCGCCAACCTCTACATCTTTGCTCATTTTCTAGCTCTTTACTTTGTTGTTACTTGTGTGTAGAAGAATGTGTTATAAGAGTGAGAGATTGAAGTGTTTGTTGATGAGAAGTGTGGATAACAAGTGGTGCTATTTATACTAAGAGGCGTTGTATTGTTGTGATTTTTTTTTTTTTTTTTTTCTTTTTCTGGCACCATGATCATCAGGCATCAGCATGACAGCATATATATGCTTCTTATATATGGTATAAATTTGTTTCATACTCCCTATCACTTTAGCATAAACAACTGCATGCATTTATACAATGACCATACTAGTTCAAAACATGTGACTTTGTTCGGGTTTATTTGGCCGACTTTTATACTGTTTCGAACAATGGTTTCTTAACCAATTAACGTACTGGTCTAGCAATTTTTGGTTAACTGTGACAAGTTTTCTTGTACTACTTTTAAAAACTGCTAGAGTGTTTATTCAAGTTTTAAATATATTAAACGTTTTAAATAAGCTTGTGCTCTATGGCTCAATATTTTCTCGTGTAACGTTTAAAAAAAAGGGAACCTTACAAAAATACAAACTAGATTGTCACCACCACCGTCCATGACTCCATTCTACTCCGTATTATTCATGTTTCAATAATTCAACCACTATGGTTTTGCCACCTGTATTCCATTAGCCAATCAGTGTCCAGAGTTGGTGAGTAATATTCTTTTTGCTAACCCAGCCAATCATCTTCAAATAACATAATTTGTGGCAATCATACTGCCACCTGTCAGATTTATATGTTTTATTACTAAAAATAGCTATAGAACAAATGTCAATATTACATTACAAGACGAGTATTCGTGCATAGCAATGAATTTTATATAGCCAGATAGTTGTAGTGATAAAAAAAGTTTATGGGTTATAAACGGAAAATAACACGGTTTGACCCGGATTTTCACCAACTGAACTGGTTTCGGTCAGACAAACGGGTCAAATTAAACTGTTTTTATATTTTCAAAACCCGATTAGACCCACCGGGTTTGAAGTGGCCCGGATCAACCCGGTTTTCATGATATGTATATACTTTTTGTTGTATCATTCCAAATATGATAAATTTAATTTTTGTGGGAAGACCGGGTTGACCCGATGGTCGAACCGATTGATGCGGTAACCCAGTGACCCGACTGGGTCAATTAGAGACCCGGTTTTCAAAATATTAATTAAACACCAACACTATTTATATTAAATGAAAATGAAATGGGGTATAAACGAAAATAATAATTAAAGATCTTGAGCACATTAAACAAACAAACAAATAGAGATGAAAACTGTTTATCATTTGTTGTAGGCCTCTTTTTGCATCAGCGTGTATGTTAGTTCATTTATGTTAACTTTGTTAGGATTTAGTGAAATAAACTAATATCATGTCCTCTATATAACTTCTAATATTTAAAATTGTCTAAGTTGAACTAAAGTTTTGCATATCGATCTTCTATGATCGTTAGAAATAATTAAGACATTGTTTGTCTAAGTCACATTGCCACAATCACAAATTCTTACTAATGTGACCTAAAAATCCATTAAATCAAAAATTCACAATCCCTCTGTTTCTATAAATCAAACACAAGATTATGTAATATAGTGGCAGCCATGGCGTTCATTTATACCTTTTTTACTTCAATTTGTAACTTATGACAATAATTTTAACTTCAATGTGAATTCTTTCAAAGTCCAAAATAAGCAAAATCTATTCAAAGATAGAATCATTAATGGACTTGTGGGTTGTGTAACGGGGTCAAAACGGAGAACCTCTGTGCGTCCGTTTGGTTACTCATCAAACATTTTATCTAGAAGTCTTAATTTCCTAAATATACCATGTTTCAAATTTGATTACAAAGCAATCCCGTATGAACTACCATGCCTCAGTTTTAACTTTGCACATGACACCAGGCTGCTCATATTCCCACGAGTTCCCGTTCTCATCCTAGAGCAAAATAAAGGTCAAGAAATATGCATGTCAGATGTTAACATGAGACTTGAGAAATGAAAAAATTTACACAACAAACATTTCAAACCTTCTACATAATAACCTCAAACCTGAACCAAACTTGCCAACCAACCATAGTTTCAAAATCATCAAAGATATCATAACAGAAAAAAAAATATGGCCATCCAACGTAAATAAATCAAATTAAATGCAGATGAACAAACAATCGAGTTACATAAAAATTACCATACAATAGACCAACCAACAAACCCAACCACATCACCGGATAGATCTGGTCAAAACACCACAAAAACATACAAAACATTAATAAAAAAAACAACAACTAAATCTTCTTATATCTAAAAACAACCACCATTACATTAAAGATCTCAATACACACACATAAAAACATACACTGCTGACAACAATCATACTACACCATTGAAATTTCCATTGAGCCACCGAGAGATGGTGATGTTGGACAACCAAAACCACCACCATTTCTTTCAAAAAACCACAAAAACCACCAACCGAAACTACCTAGCCAACCGAAACAACCCAAACCACCCTAGAGGTGGTGGCTATTTCTTAATATGGCGGCAATTATAGTGGCGGCTGTAGATGTTGCTTAATAGAAAAAGGGGGTAGGTTTAGAAAGAGAGGAGAAAAATGAATTAGGTTTGTGTTTGTGTGGGAAGGGGGACTTTTATATCAGTCAGTGTATTAAAGTAGTTGCCAAAAAGCGTTTGAAACTAGTTGGTGTTTCCAGTAATGTAAATTGCCTGTAATAGTTTCCAAATGCCACACAGTTTTTAATACTTTCCAAACACACAAGGTTTCAAATTTTCTCACTTTCAAGAGACGAATCAATTATAAATCGTTTCCTTCATTGACATCGTTTCCTTCATTGTATATATGGTATGACTGAGAGTTTGCCATGCGTATGGTTTGACAGACAGCTTGCCATGCGTTATGTATTTATATATGGTATAAGAGTAATGTTTTTCACAATTCCAATTTGACCAAAAGTTAATACTTTCCATTGATATACAATTTCCATTTGTCATTTATTGTTTTTCACAATTTCACTTTTTCACAAGGGTAAAATCGGAATTAACCAAAACTTAAGTTTTTCACAATTTCACTTTTTTCACTTTGACCAAAAATACATTATAAGTAGTTAAGATTACTGAATGAATAAATCCATTTTAAGTTTTGATTGGTAAAAATATAAATCAAGTAATGCTAAGTAGTTGTCTAATACTATATTGTTAGGCCATCGTAATCAGTTGTATTGTTTGGTTTTAGATAGATATTTGACTCGGTTGTTTAAGGATCGATCGGATGTTATAATCTCTTTTGATAAATGCAAAATAACAATTTCTAGCAGGTCACGTTTCTTGGGTTGTGTGGAATGATATTTGGGAGAAATTTGGGTAAGCCATATTGACAACAAGCAACAAATGCAATAGAAACATCAATTGACAGTTTGCGACAAAAGGTTGACACATAAGATCTACCCACCCGAAGTAATCAAAATACACCACTTTTAACAATTTTTTCATCTACTTCTGGACATGAATGTCATGTAAGTGAATCACCTGGAAAATAACTAGTTAACCGGATTTAGCTTAAAGGATACAACTAATTTTTATAAAGTTTATCGCTGAAATAGTAGATAGACAGGTCACCAAAAATAGAAAGAGCCTCAAATTCAATTGCTACATAGGCTTTGTGAGAACTAAAAGATGGACTGGGCTTGCAAGTAATCTTTAGCCCAGTTGTGCTATTTGGTAACTTAACATTACAATATACTTAAAACTTTGGTTTTAAAGCTGAAGTTGATAAGAAAATAGTACTCATTCACGTTATAATAAGATCGATATCCAACTACCAACAAAACTTTATTCCAGACAACGTTGTTGTCAAATTTTAGCAATTTTTTCACAAATAATTGACACTTAAATGATTGACATTATAAACACATATAATCTACCGTGAATAGGACCAGAGACACATGGTGCATACAGGTTAACACGTTTGAGCATGGGTACCAATTACTCGTCGATTAGGGACAATGAAAGCTAAACTTAATGGACCTGTAACCATAAATGATGGTCCTTTGACGTAGTTGCCATGACATAATGATCGAGATATGGCTACGATCAATTTGTGTGTAACTCGAGTATTCATTGAACCACAGACTACAATGTTTCAGGATTATTAGACAAAAACCAAAGTAATGTGAGGTGAAAATGAGGCATTGTGGTAATAATGATTTGAAGTCTTAACCAACGAATTATCATGACAACAAGAGCAACAAAGATATGTTGCTACATCATGACTACAAATTTGAACATGTTAACTGGTATGATTTTCATTATTTTTATTGATCATCTTAACATCGTTAGGTAATGTCCAAATGCGATTAATAATAAAACGAAACTTTTACATTCCCTAATATTTAGGGAAACCTATTAGGCTATATTATCTATGGCTTTTGTTGACCGGTTTCACGGCTAACACGAGAGAGATAAATAATGGGAGAGCGAGTCATGATTTGAATCTATACCACTGATTTTGGATCGAACTCGAGTCAAACATGTTGATGATTGCTTCCCATTTTTGATCTCCTAGTAATTTATATAAAATGCTCACGTTTTCTTATATAGTATATAGATATTTTGTTGCTCTTCTTCTTCGTCTAAGGTTAGGTTTTTCAATGTTCTAACTTGTACGTATCCTACTTGTTGTGGTCCTCTTGTATTAATCCCATGATTTTTAATACTTTTTCCTTGGTCAAAATTTTCAAAGTATTCTTCGACCTTCTTATACCCAATACATTCATATGAGACAAATGATATATTATTTAATTTTCAAAGTATTCTTGGACCTAGCTTCTTATATGCGATATTCATACGTAAAGTCGATAATAATGTTTTTTATTTTTTATAATTGTACAGAGATATAATTTCTGACCTTTGATAGGACCGAGTCAATTGAGGAATGGGCACAAATATTGGCATTGCTGTCAAAAGAGATGGGCGAGGTAAAGCCTACAGCCTTACCATGACAAAACCATTCATGCACACTATATCTTTTACTTTTATACATATAATTTATAAATTAATAAATAAACCAAGCAAAATGTATTCTCTAAAGAAAAACGAAGCAAGAAAAACTGAATCCTTTTATCTATCGTTTCAATGTTTGTATTCAATTGACGGTAAATGGATGAGGTTTTCTTGTTACGGTTATCAAGGGAGGACGAGTCTTAGAAAAAAATATATACGCGGTCTAACGTGGTCATTCCTGTACTATTTATGACATTTTCCGTCCACCGGGCTAGCTTTGTGGTGGTTTTAAGCATTTAGAACTTTTGTTTTAAATTTATACTATACCTTATTAGATTGTTTGTACTAATCTGTATAATCAATGCAATGCATGAACCTTAACCCCTAATCCCCTATTCTTTAAGAGACATTAATAAGTTTATTAGTAAATATTCTTATCAACCTTATAAATTTTATTTCTATTAATGTGTATAACTCAATGAAATACATGCACCTTAACATTTTTCTCAAGTACAATAATGAAGCAATAAGTAAAAGGTATGCAAGACAAAATCTCATTTAAGTTTAGGTAGGCAATGTCAAGCATTTCAAGTGGGCCCATGGCCCAATTGAAGTTTATCCAGTTATTAAGCCTTGCTCACCGTATATGATTGGAACTAGGGGTGTTCATCGGTTCGGTTATCGGTTAATCGGTTTATTCGGTTCGGGTTGTTCGGTTAAAAAAAAATTTTGGGTCATAACCGAAAACCGAACCGAACCGAAAATATATATAACCGAACCGAACCGAGAACCGAACCGAAGTTCGGTTCGGTTATGGGTCAAAACCGAAAACCGAACTTTTTACTTAAATTACACTATTTATATTTTTTTTTGAATTTAATTATATATATTTTTGGCAAAAAAAATATTTCAAGCATAAAAAAGTGTTTTTTTATATTAGTATAAAATTTTAATGGATATTTTTTATATTTAAAATAATATAAATATATAAAAAATATATATATTTATATAAATTCGGTTTTCGGTTCGGTTTTCGGTTCAGATAGCTAAACCCATATCCAAACCGAAAACCGAATTTTTAATTCGATTCGGTTCGGTTTTAACAAGTTCGGTTCGGTTATATGTTCGGTTCGGTTTTATTTCGGTTCGGTTCGGTTCGGTTTTCGGTTTATTCGGTTAATTAACCGAACCGTGAACACCCCTAATTGGAACGTGTGGCATCCTCTAGTTCTTGGACAATGTCCCAATGAAACTCTCTTTATGCAAAAGTTAAAAGTTTAGCATAATATTAAATATTGGCTTCTCTTACGTAACTCATCTTTGAACCTCAAGACTGGTAGTTATGGATAAGTATAGAGCTTTGAAGTTTGGTGATCACATGTAGTAAGCTCTTCTAATGTTATAGTTATAGACGTCATGGTTAGTTTCTATCACATAAAAAAATTACGAGACAATATAATGATGTAAAGTAATGTAAAAACACTTCTTGTTGATTTACAAAAGCAAATCTGAAAATTTTGACGATAAATTGGAGGTAAGAGCAAGAGAATCATGGAAAGAAAATTGGGCAACAAAAAAAAAAAAGGTTTTACTATGTTTATTCATTAAAATTTCCAAGCTCTATAATTGATCACCATAACAGGGTCCGCCTTAAGGTGATGATGACACACGTCTACACATTATTTATTTCGCCTAGTTACAATATGTGTGAATTGTGATGTGAAATCTCACACAATTATTTTCTACTCGATAATTCTTTTCACCCCCTAAGGTTTAGTGTGAATACTTATTACCCCATTTTAAATAACAAAGTACATTTTGCGCAAATAATATTGAGGTGCTTAAGACCTACTTAATTACATATTATTCTGTTATCATCAGGGTTCTAAAAGGTGTGTCAAAGACCCGCTAATTAAGGCGTCGTTAAGGCGCGTAGCACGATCTTCACATTACGAAACAGACCAAAGTGTCAGCTCTAGGTGTAGCGTGAGATGAGGCGTGCCGATTTTTTTATTTCAACTCCGATGAAGAAGTATTTTTTGAAAAAAAAAATGAAGAAGATTAGATGCAAGGATATTTTCTTAACTTAATTTATTCCTTATGTATAACACCTTTTGTAAACTCGGTATATATGAAATATGTTATAAATATATAAATCTATAAACATTTCATATTTTGTGCAGTTTTAAGTTACAGCTTAAAAAACATTGTAGCTTCGTCATGGCTCTTAAGTTGTGAGATTTGGCCATGCTGCCACTCACACTATTTGTAACCTTTGACAAGTTATCAGTAATAGATAAAAGAACCCGATTTTTAATTTTCCTATCATCCTTTTTGACTTGTAAGACAATATGAACGCATAACTTGATCGCAGCATTGATAAGAGAACAATGAGTTAACATATGCTTAAATTTTGAAATCAACACAACAACAAAAAGTAAAACAATGTTCCTCGTGCTTTGATTCTCAATCTTTTGATATTTCGTTCTTACGTAAGAGTTAATATAAATACTTTAACAGACAATTAAAATTGAAAATGACAAAAAATATAAATGAAAAAGAGTGAACAATCATTTTCTCATGACCTATATCTATATAACTCTCAAAACAAAGTCAAGAAGAGATTAAGTTTTGGGTAAGGCACTAAAGTCAAATTGAATGTCCTTAATTCTATTAGGTGTGTCAAATGCAATTATACCAAAACATTAAGGGTAACAAATGTAACTCTTAAATAACATTTACATATCAGCCCTTAGGATATTAAATGTTTATAAAAGTGGCTTATCCATTACACACCATTATATATACATTGGCTGACCCATCAAAAACCACCTAGGCCAACCAATTAACCAATCCTCCATAGACACTTTTGATTCCCACAAAACACAAACAACAAGCCTCTCTTCTTCTTAATCCAACATTTTTGTCTCTAAATGGCTACAAGAAAATTCCACCATAACCATGATCAAAGACAAAAGTTTCTTTATTTAGGTGGTGATCAAAGGATCAATCCTGTGGATACTAATGACTTCGAGATTAATGAATCCGAACTTTGGAATAACAACATGGATGATAGCTCTAACGAGCCTCAAAGTCATATTTCAAGAAGATCAAAGCTTCCACTAAAAGGTCACCAACAAAAAAAAGTGTCTATGGCAAAGTCATTGCCTGTCAATGTACCAGATTGGTCCAAGATTTTGAGAGATGAGTACCATGGGAGAAAAGACAATGATCATGATCTTGATGTGGAGTTTGATGATGATGAAGATGATAATGATGATAAGTTGCCACCCCATGAATATTTAGCAAGGACAAGAATTGCATCATTTTCTGTGCATGAAGGTCTTGGAAGAACACTCAAAGGTAGAGATTTGAGTAGGGTTAGAAATGCTATTTGGAAGCAAACCGGTTTTGAACAAGATTAGTGTGACATTATGCTAATTGCTAGCACATCCGGCCCAAGCAACCGAGCTATGGTACGAAACTGCATATGTAATGCATGTATTCATAGCCTGGTTGCATGGGCCGCGCGTGTATGGAATTACCGAAGACAAAGGTTATATATTAAGCAAAAGGATGTACAAAAACGTATGTCTAGTCAATAATGAAGTTAACATTAACTGATAATTTGTAAGATTTAGCATTATGGATCATCTCTGGCGTATTTACAGCTAGAGTATTTAATTTGTCAATTTTCTACGTGTATTACTGTAAACCTTTTCTTTTTATGTATTTTTGTAATAGACCATTTTCTTCATTATTTTCTGTATTTTGTGTGGTTTGTATCTAAAGTGCCTAACTACCAAAACCGTAAAAAGAGACATTGATACACATGAAGAATGAGTAATTGTAGGCTTTTGGTAGCTTTATTTCGGTCCCGTGACTAGAAAAAACATACAACTTTGACAACAGAAAGTAAAAGTTATCTTGCATTGTTCATAATTGAAACAGTTTATCTATACTTTATGTTACTATCAAGAAAAAAATGTTTGAGTAATTAGAGGAAGTTTGTGACGTATATAAATCATTTTAGATAAATTATTTAGTTTGTCATTTTTCAATTTTATATTGTGTTAACCCAAAATGCATTCTTTAATGAATGTATTTCGTTCTATTTTTCTTTCGTTAGTTAAGCCACCCTTTTCAAAAGGATTGTAGTAATTTTGTTTTTATACTCTTTAAAATGGCACTTTCATAACAAAATGTTTCCACTATATCCCATCAGGAGTAGTCAAAGGAAGTACGGCGAGTAGAAAAAGATGAACTAAAAAGTAAGTCATAGAACAATGGATAAATTAATTCAACTAGATCCATTCGGATCTGACAAGGATGAATGGGATTGTTTGACCTCTCGCTCGAAATTAACCCACCGTCTGCCGACAGATATCCCATGCCACATTTTGTGAACAACTATGCCCGAGAATTAGTGAATTGTGCTATAGCGCCGAATAAGTAACAACTTTATTCCCGACTTGAAATCCATAAAGGACTTTAAGGGAGATAAAATAGGGGCCTCTCACCGAAGGAGAAAGTAGGAATGAAGAAGGCGGGAAACCACCGCTTCTAGAATATGGTTACTTATCCTTTCACTTTTAGAATATATCGCTATTTAAAAAAAAGGGTTTATGTAATCGGAAAAATGGTGATGCTTGCGGAAACTAGAGAAAGTCGGGAACCACCGATTACGTTTTGAATCTACTATTGCGAAACAAAGATGAATAACACATTATAAAACTTTTTCTCTATAAAATTTATCTTCTTGTCATTTTGTATGACTATGAACTATAAAATTAGTTAAATAAATGTGATTATGCTTTTGCATGTTGTATAAAATATAGTTTGGAGATTGTTATATGACTATATCTTGTTTAAAACATGTGGATTTGCCACAACGCCACATAACTATCAAACTATGCAAGAACCACTGTATTTGTATCATTGTATGATTTTCTTTCATGTTTAACTACTCATAGAAAGTTGGCAAAGAAACGAAAAAATGTTGACTTTAACGTACAATATGTGGGACTTTTAATTGATTTTGTGACGTGGAACCCATTTTATATTGGCTACTAACATAAATAGATAGATACTCCGTAATTGTTTATCTCATTTTATATGGCATGCAATATGGATATGATGCCAACAAATAATAGCAAGATAGATACGTGATTAGATAATAAATTAGCTATAAAAGTTAAGCTGAAAGATATAAGTGAGATAAGCAAAGGCAAGAAAGATATTTGAAGTGAAGACTTGTTTGGGTGTTGTAGGTAAGAAAGGTGCACTCTATCTAAATAACCCTTCAAGGTAAAGTCATATATACTTAACTTGCAATTCAATACAAAAATAATAAATAGAAGTTCCCAACTATTTTACACTTTAATATATACTTTCACTGTTATTTTCTAGATGAAGTCCTACATCACAACAAAATAATATCTCACTAAGCTAGCTACAAGTCTACAACATATAAGTCTCTTATCTATTCTTTCAATTAGCTAGTAAGGTCATTTTCCTATAGAATGAAGGTGAGAAAACGATATAAAGCTAAGTCATCGTCATCAAATCAAAGCTAAATATATGATTTAAACACGCAATTATTAATTATGTCATGAATTGTTATCTATATTTCGAAAGAGGCAAAAAGACAAAAAAAAATATATTAGCAAAGTTTATCGTTTTGTCTCTCATTTTGTCAAGTATGACACGTAAAATTTCTATATTCTGATATGATTACATGGTTGGATAGTGAAGGTTTAGACGATTACATTGTTAACAATGTCTCTAGGAAAAGTGTTGATAATTAAGTACGTGCACATATTCTATCAAATTAACTTCTATAGACAACCTTTTCCAATTTCCATATAGGTTTGACGTCTTACATTACAACTGTAGTAGGTGTGCAAACTTAAAACTTTCCCTCCTACGAGTATTGACTTATGTCACATAATTTCAGAAATAAAAAAGAGGAGGATAATCATTTATTAAAAACATTTAGCCTATTGGTATGAAAGACTTTTTCAGCTAACATATTATCGGTTCAAGTCTTGATTAAAACATGCATGAGACTTTATGCAGGATAGTAAATTGTAAAGGTAAATATTTTGCTTTTCTAACAAAAGAATATCAACTTCATTGTATAACAACTTAACACAAAATCGTGTATATTATATTATTCTAATACAACTTTTAATGTCTTAGAATATCTAAGATGTACGTGAATGTGAATGGAGATCTCTTATTATTGAGGAGGAAGGTGGGTGAGTGAAAATAATTGACCAAATGAGATGAAATTAGGCATCTTCAAATAAACAAGCATGCTTTAAGTTAAACACGTGATATTAGTTTATATAATTGGCGCATTGTAATTAGTTAACTACTAATGATGTTTATCTTGATAACTTAGCCATCGCTAATGATGCTTCATTTAATCTTATTCTATTTAGTTAGAGGAAATATAATAATAAGTTGGAGCATATTAGGTGCGAAAACAAGAAAGTACCAAGTCTGATCACCCGATTTGCTAAATAAACATTATTATAATTTTTTTTTAGCCTTCAAATTATCCAAACTTAATCTTGATAAAAAATAAAATCAAATCAAATAAAATAAAAAATTAATAATGCATTATGCTCCTTTGGCTAGTTAATCATATTACAGGGAAAAAAAAAGTTGTTTCTTGTAGTGAAAATAACTTGAGAAATAAAGACAACCTATATGTCTCTAAAAAATGCAATAATTCAAATCCACATTTAATTTAATTTAAATAATGCTATTTAAACACTTACATGTAATGACAACATGTGATATTTAAACCTCGTCGTCGTTTTTATATTTTTTTAGTCGCAAGTTTAGGTAAAGATTTGTCATTTATTAATTAATAATGACTAAATCTATCAAATATGATATTTAATGGGTTAAAAATAGATTTGGCTGAGTTTTGATACCAAGAGAAAAATGTGATATTTAATGGGTTAAAAATGTGATTTTTTTTTAGAACGGTAATTTTTAAACTATTTCACAATATTTATATCACAAATATATTTTACATATTTTAAGCAGTACTTGAACCCACAACCATTTAGTCTCTGTGCTTCTCACACCAAACAATGGTAGCTATCTATTTGGTTGTAACTGCCTAATTTTTTCAAAGAGCAAGTTCTAAACTAAACAATTTGAAAACGGTTCTCAAAAAATTAATACGGGTAATTCTAGACGAGTATCAAGTTATGAATAAAACCTCTAAGTTGAAATCTAGTGATATTATGCGGTATTTTAGATCTTAGAATTACATACACAAAATTATAACCTTCGGCTATTTGTGCAAGAGGTTTCAAACAAAATCATTACATGTAAGAAACATCAAAATAGTATTCATAAATGGATTCGGACCGAGAAAAAAAACCCAACCTAAGACTGAGAGTGGCCTGGTCTGATCCAATTGGACTTCGAGTTTACATATTAGCTTGTTAAGAAAAAAACCAATAAACTTAACCATCTTTTAAGCCCAATAACCATTTTTAGAGTCGGGATTTCCATGTGTTTAAAGCAAAAGAAGTAAGCAACTTATTCAAGTTAACCCAAAAATCAATAAGTTAAAACTTGCAAACCCGGCTGTATCAAGTATCAACCATTTAAGGTAAAACACATCGACCCAAATAACCTGATCAAAGTATATAAATCTAAAGAAATCTACTTGAATTTAGTTGAGCCCCTGGTTATTTGGTTTCTAAGTATTTTTAACACTCTCTAAGGCTGTGTTTGATTTTTTTTTTTTTTTTTTTTTTGCCTCTTAACAGGCTCTGAATGGCCAAAATGTCTGAATCGGTCAGACATTTGGTCGTTCAGACCGTTTGTTTTTTTTTTTTTTTCCGTTCAGACGCGTTCAGATGCAGTAAGATCTTAATGGTTTAGACTTGAGAGAGGTGTCTGAATGCGTCTTGTTGCCTCTTACTGACACAAATAAAAACAAAAAAAAATAGTACGAGCAAGCAAATGTGCGGTTCAAACATGAGTTTTTTTTTCCCGTTCAGATGCGGTCAGATTCAGACATTTACGCATCAGATTCAGATTCAGATTCAGACCCTCTTAACAAACAAACACCACCGAACTTGTATCAAATTTTAAAATTAAAAATCAAATCAAGCAAGATTCTCCCTATTAAAGTTATCTGAAAAATAGTCAGCAACTTTAACTCAAATGTATGCAACTTAACTCAAATACTTGTGAACTGCGGTAAGTTCAAAACCTTAAAAAAAATAAGAAAAAAAAAATTTTGTAAAAATTCGAAAGGGAAATGTATCTTCACAAATTACCACAACAAAGACTTCTCACACTCAATTACAAAAATGAACATTTTCAAAGGAGTTTACCAAAATCGACACTTTGGGTGAGCAAACCATTTGGGCAAGCAAACCATTTGCTATCTAATTCATTTCACCCACATATCCTCGTTACAAGATAAAGAACATTGAGAACAAATGCTTTGCTTTCCCTCCCAATTGCTCTTCGCCTCGTTACAAGACAAAGAACATTTGCTCTCCCTTTCAATTGCTCTCAGCCTCGCTACAAGACAAAGAATATGGAGAGGAAATGCTTCGCCCATGTTTGCTCACTCAAAGTGTCAATTTTGGTAAAAACGGGTTTAGATGGTTCATTTTGATAAAGGTGGAGGTAAAATGTTTTTTTTTTTAAAAAAAAAAAAAAAAAAAAAAAAAAAAAAAAAAAAAAAAAAAAACCTCTCTTTAAAAATATAAAAAATGCATTTATTTGATATATGTATTTATTATTTTGAAGAAGATGAAAGAGGGTTGTGGGTTAACCAAAATTTGTTTTGTAGTTTTCCTTGTTAAATTAGGCAATAGAAGATTTTGTGTTATGCAAAATATTTTGTTGGAGTTGATTTGAACGCGATATCGATTTTTTTTATTTTTTTTATTTTTATTTAGAAAGGGTGTTCATATATTTTCAGGATAAACGTAAAAGAAAAAATAGAAAATAGAAAGGGTGTGATGGTGAAATGTCGCCATTAACTTATACACAACCCTTTTAACGGTTGCTCCGCCGTGACGTCATCATCAAGCGGCAGTCATTTGCCAACATCTAACAACCAACTCATTAAGTACTTACCATTACTTTCTTAGTAACTAGAATTTTAAACCTCCAAATCAGTTTTGATTCTAATAAACAAAAAAATAAAAAACAAAAAATAAAAATATGGTGTTGGTTAAGAGAAAGGGGTTACTGATGGGAGTGGTAATCGTGATGGCTCTTGGTCTCTCCGTCTATTTGAGGCTTTGGACTATTGATTACCAAATTTCCAACAATGAAGCTGAATTATTAAGGTACTACTACTTTTATCATTTATTTGCATTTCATATTTCTTTTATTAGAATTGTTATTATGTTTGATCTATGACTTCATAAGTTTTTACTTCTTATGTTCTAACAAATCAAAAAAAAAAAATCCTGAAAAGTAGGGTGTGTTTGGCGCGGAGTATTTAGGAGCGTTGAGCGTTGTGATCTTTAATGTTCATTTGGCTAGCACCAAGTAGCTTTATCTATTTTTTGGGAATGCTCATTATTCAACGCTCCATGAAGTAGCATTTTGGAGCGTTGAGCATTTAAGAGATGTTTTACACATTATGATTACACCTATAGCTACGTTACCAAATGTTTTTATAGGAAAAAAAAAAAAAAAAAAAAAAAAAATGCCCCTGCTTACACTACTTCTGCTTAAACACACCCTAAAGGTAACATCTTATTGGTTAATAGTGACTTTTCTAAAACCGCCTTATCTATAGATGTGCTTAAGGTTCTTGATGCGGTTTAATTTAAGTTATCTTTTATTTTTATAAGTTATCTTTTTTCTTATTAGTCAATTATTGATTGATTTGTTTTCTATTTTAGTGGTGCTAGGATTAGTATAAATAGGGGGTTAGTGTTTTGTTTAAATCAGTTTTTTGGAGTTTAAATGAAATAAGAAACCGAGAAGGTTTGAAGCTTTTGTGAATCCCGATCTCTTGAGTCATTTGATTGTGAAACTGCATCAGTTCTATTGGGGTTATTATCTAACACTGGATTCCTAATTATGTAGTTGATCAATGATGCTTAATAGTTAATACAGTACCTTAACGGGTTTTCATTTATCACATAGCAGTCGCCACCGCTATACCAACTACGTTAAACTCAAATCTATTATATATGAATAATATCATATACTTACTAAATTATTGAAGGGTATAGTTTTGCAACTTTGTTAGTATGATTTTGTAATATATTTAAAACAGTTACTATGTGGAACAACAAAGTTTAACAACAACATTATCAGACCTTCTAATGTTATATCTATCGTGTTCCCTTTGCTATTTAGACATTGGTTTTCAGTCTGTTAAAAGTTATGAATTACAACTAATGTAATGTGATTTTTTGTTTGATATATTGCAGAAGGCAATTTGATATTGCGAACAGGGAAGCAGTTGATGAATCTGCAGAGTGGAGACTCAGATTCGATGAAGCGGAAGAACGAGCAAACAAGTGTACAAATGAGCTAAATAAAGTACGTATTTTTTACAACTACATGTTCATGAAGCCAGAATAATATATGACAGTCAATCCACTTCAAGAATTATGTGTCATGAGGATTATTAATCAAACGTTCTTGTTGACAGGTTAAGGTGAGTCTTCAGGATAACCATGCGGCTAGTGTGACGAAAAGGCTAGATATGTTGCAGAAGGTATACCTTTTCTTATGTATTTGTAAACAATGGGTATTCAAAGATTTTCATATTTATATGTATGGTTGTTACATATCAGGAGAATATAAACTTGCTGGAAAGAGTTGAAGCCTTAAAACAAGAACTTGAAGCTGAGAAGTTAAAGTGCAGTACGCAGAAGGTTTAGCAATGCTGGTTTTTGACAATTATTACAGATGATGAGAATTTTTTTGGTTTTACTACTGATTTTGGAATTCTTAACCATCATTAAACTGTTGTTTTGAAGATTTAAAATTAGGAAACAAGTGTACAACTGGAATTTTACCGGTACTAGGGCTTAACACATTGGAAAACGGATGTACAATGTAGTTTTGTATGAGGTTTGCTGTCATACAAGAGAAAGAAAGATGATATCTTGCTTAATTACACTTTTTCTTTTGCAATTTCTACTTATTATATAAGGCAAAGCACCCTAAAGGTTGTATTGTTAAAATTAAGCCACATTAGATCTTAAAACCTTAACACCTCATAAGTCAAGTTTGTAGTTGTCTTCCATGTGTACTCAAACCAAATTGTCTTAACATAACTCGTGCTTTAAGAATTTACAGTCACTCAGAATACTTCATGCTATTCTTTTACCATCCCAGCCATTCTCTTTTTCAGTCAAGATGATGTTTACAACATTTTGACTCAGTCACTTAACCATTATTTTAAATATATCAATATCAGTTTTTTTTTTTTTTTTTTTTTTTTTTTTTTGATGATTTGTTGGATTCTTACAATGCCTTTTTTATGTTGTGATAGTTTTTTCGTACATAGAATTTGAGAATAACAGGTACTTGTGGTGCTTGCTCAAGTTCCAGGTGATTAACCTTTCTTTAGTACATGAATGTCTCTTTTGATTGGGGATAGAGTTTAGCAATATATACAAATTGGCAGATTGCATTCCTATTTAGATTTTGACTGAAAATATAATACTTAATGCTCATGTTTACGTATGATGATAAGTGTCCAGATCAATATGAACTCCTTTAATTTGTACAAGTCTTGCATGGAACTTAGTTGTGGTCGAGCTTCTTATGATAATTCAGCTTAAAGTAGCTATGGACTCGTGTATTGGTACTTTCTTTTGTGTTGTGTACATTCGCTAATTTAGTTAATCATGTAAACATGAAGCTTCAAATATATCTCCAACTTGGTAGGTTATTTGCTGTTATCTAACTGTTGTTTCTTTTTCTTTTCCATTTTACACTGTTAAGTTTTTACACCTTCGGGCCAACTAAAAACTACACTCGGTTGTTTGTTCTCTCAGCGCTTCTGGTTTTTTTTTAAGGACATTCTTAGGTGGTGAATATATCATTGGAATTTTGAGAGTAAACTATGCGTTGATGATCCTCAAAAGTATAGACAAAAAATGACAAAAATAAAGAACTACCACTTTGGCGCTAACCGTGCCCGTTGGAGAAGGTTCACCAAAAATGACTTGTATTGAAGTTCATGGATTGCAAATAAACGTGAGCAATGATACACTCACAAAACACATCCACAAAATGATTTGTCATTATTTGATTGATGTATTTTAGCTATAGGTTGTCTCTCTTCTTTCTTGTCATTTTGTGGATGTGTTTGTGAAAGGGTTTTTTTTTTTTTTTTTTTTTTTTTTTTTTTTTTTTTTTTGAGTTTTTTGAGTTTATCATTGCTCAATAAACATCCATATTTTGCTAAGGAAAATGATTTAGAGACCTAATTGGTATGACTAAAAATATGTCTAACAAGAAGATGAAGACAAGTGGCAAAATAAAGAGTGGATATGAGGAAAGATAAAATGTAAAGAAGTGGGGCCCCTTGATATTACTAATCAGAGGATGACATCTCAGTTTAGGCATGCTTTTAGGCATGCCAATCAGGACTCCACAATCAAATATGCTAGTGTGAAATCGCCACCCTTCTAGTAAACTAATTTTGTCTTTTAATTATTTTATTTACAATTTAGTTTGTGTTTGTTTTTTCATATGTTTTTTGTTTGATCTGCAAAATCATGTCTACAAGGAAAGAGTTAAATCTAAAATCTTTAAGATATAAGAAGTGATAATCATACACAAAGATCTCTACAAAATTGATGAGTAAAAAGTCATGTTTACCTCTTATGTCAAAAAATAAACAAAGATACTTATTTCATTTCTTTTCTCACTTGTATACATAAAAGGAAAAAACAAACGCATTTCTTTCATTTTTTCCCGCCTGCAGACATCAGAGGAAAAACAAACGCATTTTCATTTAACGTGGACTATCTTGGGTTGTGCTACGCACATGAAAAAAAATTACAGTCTCAGTTATAAAAAGGTAGAGATTGGTTTTTACAAATATAGCAAGGTACATGCGCGTTGCAGCGTCGAGTACCATGTGATTAAAGTTCAAGCACCAACAAAATAACAATGACGAACTGATTAACCGGAGAAAAAAACAAGTTCCAAGTCCGACCCGGTTCACCGGTTTTGTTTTTGAACGACTTTTATTGGCTAGCCGAACCGATGGAGACTTCGGATTCCGGTTGAACCCGTTGCTCCGATTTTCAAAATCATATGTACCATCAACTTATTAGCATATCTATACTATATAATAAACGAAGGTTTTTTACAACCCTACTAAGCACGCAACATTAAAAACCCGTTTAATTCTCTGACGTGTTCTTCCTTATTTAGATCCGAAGTACAATCGATCATTGCAATAGGTTTTTGATGGAGTCAACTAATAATCATCAATGGATTCATCAATTTTGCGTTTTATTAGCACCGATTCTTCCTCCCTAAGTTTGTTATTTTTGTAAACTCCTTCCATAAATCAAAACAACCAGATTTGAGGATGTAAATCAATAAATCACTTCCTCCTTATGTTTCGGTGTTACTTATATATGTCTTTCGATTGATGTTTTTAGGGTTTGTATTTCGGTTGTAACACTAATTTGATGTGTTGTTTTTGTTTAGGGTTTCGATGCAATTAATAATATATTTGGCTTTGATTAATTTCAATTCAATAAAAATGATAATTTTCTTTTTTGATTATGCAGGTTAAATGCAATCACCGCATCTAAACATTTGTAAGTATCAAGTTATCTTCTTTTCTTTAGTTTGATGTGTTAATTTGTTATTTCTGAAATTCATTATGAATATCAGTATGGTTAGATATAGTAGATCTAAAGATTGGCATCATTTTTTTGTGATACATGTTTGTGCAGGAATTTAAAGATAAAATGTTTGTAAATGAATTAAAGAGGGCAACGTGTTTGATGAAATGTTTCTGTGATACTCCAGGATGAGATGCTTGCTAAGAAATATGAAGAGAGGTATAAACAGGTGGCAGTAGTGGCCTCTTACTTATTCACAAACAATAAGATATTACTTTATACATATTTATGTGTAGTGTAAATAGTTATACATATTTATGTGTAGTGCAATATTGTGACTTAAGGTTCGGAGATGCATGTTGCTAGCCATTCCACAAAAATATATTTAATTTAATTTAATGGATTACTTTGTAGCTTGTTTCATATTCATCTATTACTACTTATCTCATCTTTTTATCTTGGCAATTGTTATATGAACTTAGTTGCTAATGACAACATATTAATTTATGATATAGACTCTAATGCAAAAAATTTAGGATCCATAATATAGTGTATTGGTTTAGATGAATCATCTAAGCTTTTGTGTTGATGGGTTCTTGCCTATTTTGAAAGAATGGTCCATATTTTACAACCCATTTTGCTGTATTGGACCAAGTTCATACCCATTTTGCTGATGTCATAAGCTCGATTTCGTATAAAATAGCATTATTAAATTTTATGTGTTAAAATTGATAGTTTCTCAAACAGTATGTGTTGTTAATTTTTGCTTAATTGTGAAAATGTTTTAGTTATTGTTGTATCTCATTTACTTGATGCTATTTAAAAAGTAGTGAGTATTGTTATTATGAGCATTACTTTTATGAGCTGCAGCTAAACTTTTAGTTAAGTTGTGTCTATTTTTTTTAAGGAACAATGTGAGTGTCATGAATTGCAAAGAGTAAAGAATGTTACATGTGTGTTAATTGCTGATGTTTGACTTTTGACGTCAAACAAATTGTTGACTTATTGTTTTTAGATAAAACTAATGTAGGTTGTACTGTTAAATAATTAACTTTTTGTTAATAAGTAAACCATAGTTTTTGAAAGAGGGCGGTCTGAAGGATTAAAATTTGCTTATGTTGGCATAACAGGCGCGAGGTTTGGTGAAGGAACATCTCTATTCGTTAAGCTATTTTGTTACGACGGGAATAAAGAATATTGTTGCTACTAATAGTACGATAACTTCTGGAATTAATCTACAAATGTTTATCTCAGGTGATGTGTTTATTCTCATTATAATATGTCATGTCTTTTTGGAACTACTTTCTAAAATGCCCGTTCGTTTAGTTGCTGATGCTCTTTAATATATTTCTTCAGTGTTGGTCTATGATGAAAAGTCTTGGTCTTGTGAAATTAGTATAGTTTTGATAGTGCAACAGTCGATCTTGATACTGCTTAAAGATAGGGCTGCAAAATTGATGAATTAAAATATAGGTCTTAAATCTTCAAAATATTCAGTCTTTCTATTCGTTAAACTAGCCACCTTATGTCTTGTGCTGATAATGGACTCGATCTGGATGTGATTGGAGCAACTGCAGTAGTTTACCTTACCATCGTATCTCTGTTACTATGTACAAATGAGTTTAAATGTGCAGTCATGATAATCATCAAACACACCTTATATAACGCGTGTAACTTTAAGACCTCTACTGCTATAGATTGTGCCAAAGACATTAGAACCAATTTTACAGTTAACTTCTGGTGTTGTTGCATAAGTAAGCTGAAATTATTAGTAGAGCTACATCATAATTTGTTACGCATATAAATTTTGCAGATTTTTGCCACACAATGCTATTATCAACCAACATATCTATGAACAATCACATATTATTTTGTTGTTTTTAACTTGGTTTGTTTTATAGGCTAAATTGCCAATGTCAGAGATAGCAACCACTATAAACGAGCTCAAATCAACCACATATAAGAGCTTACTGAGGTATTTAATCTTAATGTCTTACATCTTTATTCTTTTATCACAAATCTGAAGTTGTAGAATCAGCAAGTCAAGGGGTTGGGTAACCGTTGAAGACAGATAGATTTTTTACTTATCAGGTGAACATGAAACTCTAAAAATATATTTTGGGCGGGTTTGTCAATTTGATCAGTTTATCCTTTAAGTGATACCCATAGGGATCAAATGTAACAATTCGCAATTTCAGGTTAATTACCATTCCCGGAAAATTTCACTATTCACTTTTACTATTCATTTTTCCCGAAACTTTCCCGAAAGTTGATTTTTATTTGATATTCTCGAGTGATAAATCATTTCCATGGCAAATTAAATGTTTGACATTCGTCAGATCATTTTCGTGAAAGTTATTAAGGAATTACACGTTTTAGGGTAAAACGTCATTCAGAAATTCTACGTACAACGAAACTCGACCGCGTTAAGTGACCCCACATCAGAAAAATGTTTGACACACTCATGATTTATTTGAGAATTAATCGTGACTGAGAAAAACATGACCAAAGACTTCCCAGCAGGTCACCCATGTCGGTACTACTCTCACATAAGCACGCTTAACCGAATGGGCGATTAACCGTTAGACCACAAAACGAGTTTCTAAGACATTTTGAGTTTTCAAAATTATTAGAAAAAGTCAACATAATTGTCCCTCCTCCATTGACCAAAAATCATCCCTTGATGTTATAAGTCATTTCGTGATTTTTAGGCTTACGGTTTGATGTCTAAGAGACATTTAATACCAACCGACACTAGACTGAGCCCAGTCTAGACATTATAAGTCATTTTAAATCATTTTTATCACATTAGAAAAGTAACATTTTACTTTTCTCAATTTTACGCAATATTCGTACGTTTTACGTATTACGCGTTTTAGACCCGTGTTTCCAGTTTTTAGCAGGGTTTACCACCCAAATGGATCCTACCACTCATTTTATATTTTATTATGGGACATATGGACATGTTTATCAATACTTTCAAGTTCCATAATTTTTCGACACCCGGTTTCACGTTTTGAGGCTTAATCATTTACGATTGGCATTTCCCGGAGTCAAAACTAACTAGATATCTTGGATAATACCATCAAAAGTCCACACTTGTTCTCCAAGGGTTGTGAACCGCCTCTAGGGGGGAGGATTCACACTTGTGGCATGATCTCATGCTATGTGCTCTTAGATGTGAACATGTGTTCAACTTGGTGACCAAGGTGTTGACAAGTCAAGGATGTAACCTCCTCATTTGCATATAAATAGCCCCCCCCCCCTTCCTTTGAACGTCCCACACACCACACACATCAATATTTCATCCTTAGCAAATTATCTTCCAAGTTTCATGCAAGATTCAAGAGCATAACAACACATAAACTCTAGTTTGGTTTTGATTCATCAAACTACTTCCAAACCTCATATACTTTGGTGATTTCTCTTGAGTTTGAATCCACTCAAGTCACCTAAACCTTCATCATCCATCTTTCAAGAATACCAAGGGTAGAAAGATTTCATGAAGTGATGTGGGTTGAAGCAAGTCTATCAAAGTCCTATCCTTACATGTTAACTTCCTTTCATCTTTGAAAGCCAAAAGTTGTGAGCCAAACCCTAACTTGATTCTTGTTAAATAATCATGTTCATGTTATTTACATATTATTCTTGCTATATTATGTCTTGTAGTTATGTCCATGATGTATAAAAATGACCAAAACAAGTTATTGTTATTGATTGTTAAAACAAGTTACTAAAACAAGCAAACTAGTGACCTTCTTGGTAAGACCTGATCAAAATGGTAAAAATATGATATTTGATTATTACATATTGTGGTAGAGGACCTAACAAGGAAACCATAGCAATTTGAACCACCCAAAACGAGTATACGAGTCAAAAGTTATGGCGATTTGAAATTACCAAAGATTTCCGGCAAAACTGCCTAAATAGCTTCCTGATCAAATTTGGGTTTTGAAAGTCACACTTCTGGTCCGATTCATCAAAAAGTTAAAACACGAAAGTTGTCCGGAACGACGTTTTCGTTCAGGAACAAAGAAGCTCGAGACCTAAAAATGCTTTCCGAGTGATAAAATTCTTCAAATTCTAAACAGCCCATTTTTAGACAAAGTCATTACATATAGGTTATGGTTTATGAAGACCAAAGGGGTCTTATGACCTATAATCAAGACCACCACCATGGCTAGAGCCAAGGTTGTGTCTCATGACCTTGGAACAAGGACCAAAGGTCATGGCTAGGCCATGACGAAATGACCATAACAACTTACATAGGCGTAAACATGAAACAATGAATTAGGCGATAACATGAACAAGCAATTTGGATCTACTTCACCTAAAAGGAACCATGAGATATTACAAAGAGAAAATGGTCATTCAAGACTTATGAAACTACCCCTAATAACAATCTTCATGTACTAATAAACTTTCCTAAGTTTATTCAAATATCGGACATGTAACTTTTCGGATCAAAACTTATACTTTATCAACTACTACAATAGTAGGGAGCCTCATGTGAGGAGTTCATTATGTAAGCCGTCGAGTTGAGTTGTGGATTTACGAGTTAAAGTGTCCTGGCTCCTCGAACGCTTACTAACATGACTTCTGAATTATGTCGGCCCGAACGGTAGTAAACGATATATAAACATACATGTTTCATGAATCTTTTCTTTCAAGGACATACAATATACATCATACCACATCATGGACTAATGCAAGATATATATATAGGCACTACTTCATATTCTTTACTCCGATCCTAAGTCGCGACATTCGATTATAGGTTGCTCGTAGAAACCTTCGCGATTCGACCATCACATTCACTACTCACTACATAACTTAAGGTGAGTTCGTAGCCCCACTTTCTATTGTTTAACTATTTTACAAACCCATGGGGGGAATACATGCTATTATTTTTCTACTCGAACACGATGCTTTCTACTGTATGCTACCCGACGATGTTTTATTATCACTAAGTAACGATTGCCATGTTCGAAGTCCCTATATCATGAACCATTAGTCACTACCTTTAGTGAGCGCGAATATTGTGAATAGATCTATTGGGATTGACGAATCCCATTTGTGTTGAACAACGACGAGTTCACACAAATGCACTATATTTGAGATTTAGCGGTATAACGGCAAAAGTACCTTAATAGGGCTTCTATAATGCCAATTTTGTTGGTTCGATGTTAATGTTTTGGTTGTATGAGCTTAGTGAAATAAATAACGATTTTGTTTTCCAAACATTGGTGTGAGCCTATAACTCACACTACGATTATTGTGTTCAAACGATTTAACTAAACTCTACGAATATCACTCAACCTTTGTGTTGACCTCTCAAGCATGTATTTCAGGTTCATGACGATCAAGGATGGCACGGAAGGACACGGATACTCAAGAGGGCTATAAATTTCATTATCATTCAAAAACACATTTATTATACATTGTAAACATGGAACCATTTGGGACCTCATTTTGTAAATCTCTGATATTTATACAATTTGAATGATAAATCTTTTAAAACGACTCAATTGGAGTTCGTTTTCTATTATTGTGACTATTGTGCTGTCAAGTAACACCAGTTCGAATTCCGCTGCATCCATGATTGGGGGTGTTACAGATTGGTACCAGAGCCATGGTTATAGAGAAACGGGTCTAATTGAGACCTAAACTATAACTACAACTACAAGCAAAACCATTTTTATAGCCTTCCGCTCTCCGTGTCTTCCATCCTCCAGACGATTATGGACTTTGTAAGCATGTTATGCTACACAAACATATAAGTATATTTATATATACATTCGAGTTATTTTCAATCATTTTATCTAAACATATCTACACATGCCTATTCTATGGCATTTCGACACAACCACATTCTCCCAACCATGTTCCTACTCCAACATTTTATATCCAAGACATTGTAACTAATTACAATGGTCTTTTCTATTTCCCGGACATTGTATGACACAATGGTCTTAATCATTTCTCAAATGTTTTGAGTCACACGATGGTCTAATCTACTTCCGAGACATTGTGATTTGTGCAATGACCTCTGGAATTATTCCACCACCTCATCAACATCATTTCATATGATATCAAAAATCCATCACAATTTATCGATTTCCAAACAAGAAATATGAGATTTCTAAAGGACAAACTAATCCATCATCGACAAAAGCTGAACTTTCTCTACATTCATCAAAGTTTTCTTATGAAACCTTCATTATTAAAAGTTCGTGATTGTTAGCTTTAAAATATTTATATATAGAAGTGATGGTCATTCTCATATTGTAACTTTGTGTCGTTGGTTAAGATTTGTAATAGTTTAGTCAATGGGCCTTGGTCTTGGTAAGCTAATATGCTATTAGTTATGTTTCATAAGCCTTTATAGATAAAAGAAAGCCAAGCCCAAGACCAAGCCCATGGAAAGCCTTTAGGGCATCCTAACTCTTGTACTATATAAACACCTCAAAGCTCATTTGAGGTGTGTGCTTGTGTGTGTATTGTGTGTGTTTTCTTAATAAAAGTTCTCTTCATCTTACTCTCTATTTCTACATAAGCTAACGCCACACATACTATTACAAGTCACCATCTTTACTTCATCTAGTTCTTGTATTTGTGTTAAAGTTGATAGATATAAGGTCCTACAAGTGGTATCAATCGCCTAACAATGATTTAGGAGTGTGTGGAAATCGTTTTCATCAAACTTTCTCTTTAAAAGTTTCGTTTTTTATGTAAAAACGTGTACTTTTCATTAAAAAGTTTTGATTTTTACGTGTTTTAGTGTTAAAGTTGTTGTTTTTATTGAAGTTTTAGTGATTCTAAGTGTTTTGGGAAAGATTTGATCATTTGAAACAAGTGAAAAAGGAGTTTTTGGGTGAAAAAATCGTATTTTTGAAGTTTTTTGGTCATCCTACGCGTAACTTGGGTGAATAGTACGAATCTACAGCTGTGAACAGTACTTTCTGTCCTTTTTACGCATAAGATTTTAGTCAAAACCCTGTTTTTACGCGTTACTTGTAAGTCTACGCGTTAAATCCTACGCGTAAGTTCCATTTCTACGCATAAGTCAGATCTTACGCATAAGATTTAATCTTACGCGTAAGTTTCAGAATTCTACGCATAACTTCATCAAAGGTCTTCTCTTCGTGCTACGGTGACTCAGTACTTCCCTGACTTGGATAAGTTTGTGGAATACTTCGACACGGGATATCTTTCAAGCTTGGATAAGTTTGAGAGATCAATTTGGTTGAAAAAACCTTACGCGTAACAATTCGTACGCATAAACTTTAAGTTTACGCGTAAAATCATAGTCTACGCATAAACATTACTGTTTACGCATAACTTAGATCTTACGCATAACTTACAGGTTACGCATAACTTCTTACGCGTAAGATTAGTCAAGGTTTACGCGTAAAATCAAGCTTTACGCGTAAGAATTTGACTTTTTGACTACCAAACTTCAAACGGCCATAACTTTTGAACCGTAACTCCGTTTTCGACGAATCAGCTGTCAAAACGACCGCGAGACCGAGAAGAAGGACACGTTGAATTAATTTATTCATTCAACCCAAGTTTCGAGGCCTAAAAACGCTCTGAGAAGAAGTTATTGAGGTTTTAAGGTTTTAGATCAAATTTTTCACCATACAAACTTGCATCAACTTACACTAAACACAACTCCTACTTCGTTGGAACGATCCAAGAATCAACTTTATCAATCTAGACTTCATCAATGGCTACTCAGCAAGATATTCATGCAGCCGGTGCGGAAAACCGACCTCCGATGCTCGAAAAAGGTGGATATCTCCCATGGACAAGCCGCATGCTTCGTTACATCAAAACAAAGCCTGATGGTAAATTAATGATCAACTCCATTACTAATGGTCCATTCAAGCCACGACAAGTTCAAATTGAAGGTAATCCAAATGCAACACCTCCTACTCAACCATTCGTGCGTGAACAAACCGAAGCAGATTACACAGAGGAAGACAAGAAGCAGATCGCCGCAGATGATATGGCAATGCATTTAATCCAACTTGGATTACCACGCGAGATCTTTGCTGCGGTTGACAGTTGTGAAACTGCTTATGCTATGTGGGAACGTGTTAGAAGGATATGTCATGGAACAGAGATTGGACAACAGGACGTTGAGAACAAACTTCTTACTGAATGGGAGAATTTCACATCCACTAAAGGTGAACAGATTGAATCATACTACACAAGGTTTTGCACTTTGATGAATGAGTTAATCAGAAACAAGTTGACACCTCGAACAATTGCAACAAACATCAAATTCATCAATAACCTTCCAGAAGAATGGGGTCGTTATGTTACAATTGTCAATCAAACAAAGGATTTACATAAAGTGAACTATGATCAACTCTATGACTTTTTGAAGCAAAACCAAGCTGAGGCTAATGAAGTAAGGAAAGAAAGATTGGCAAAGAATCATGATCCTCTCGCATTAATTGCTACTACACCAACACCGCTACAAGTGAACACACAACAACCATCATCATCTTCCACTCACAACTACATGCAACCATCATACATTCAACAACCAACACCGGTCTACCAACAACAGTTCTACCCACAGCAACAACAACATGTTATTCCACAACAGCAATACCAACAATTCCAAGAACCAGAATTCACTGAAAATGATGAAGCTACTGCAGCATTGACCCAAGCGTTTGCTTTTCTGTCCAAGGCATTCCAAGGACGCTATTCTACACCAACTAACAACAACCAAAGGATTTCATCGAACACTCGCAACAAGCAGATTGCTCAGCCGAGTTTCAATATGGGCAATGGAGGCCAAATGGTTGGAATTTATGGGAATCAGCAAGGATATGCCACTGGAATCAACATGGGGAATCAGAATGCAGGGAATCAGTTGGGTCAGTTTGTTGGAAATCAGAGGGGTCAGAATGTTGGTAATCAGGCGATGGGTAATCAGAATAGAAATGTTGCAGCTCCAGTAGTTGGGAATTTGGGAAATGTGAATCAGGGTAATCCGGTAAAGTGTTTTAACTGTCAGGGTGTAGGTCATATGGCAAGGAACTGTCCTACTAAGCCGAACAAGAAAGATCTAGCGTACTTGCAGAAAGCAGTGATGTTGGCACAAAAGGCAGAGGCAGGATTTCAGTTGAATGCCGAGGAGAATGATTTTATGGCTCTTATGGATGACATGGAAGATAGAGAAGATATCGATGCGAACTGCATATTCATGGCGAATCTTCAGGAGGCAAAGTATGACACAGATTCTGACACACCTCCGGTCTATGACATCAATGCAGTCTCTGAGGTATCAAACTTCAACACATGTCACAATAATGATATATTTGATATGTCTCCTCATAAGGAACAACATTTTGAGAAGCAAGCATTCACTTATGATACATTCCTGGACACGCCAAGTAGTAGCAATACTCCTTCAGCGACTCCAGATATGAATCATAATGGAGGCTTCGTTTCACAGCATGCTGAGAATGATGAGGAAACACGTGCTTTGTTTGAATCATTATTGAATAATTGTCGTATTGAAATTGAGAATGTGAAAAAGGTCAATCGCGATGTTAAGGCCGCGAATGTTAAATTGACCGCTGAGCTTGAGAGTTACAAAGAAAACGTTAAAGCTTTTGAATTTCATAACAAAAGATTGTCTGAATTAGAAACTGGTTATCAAAATTCCGTTTCAAGGGAAAAACAATTGCAACTCAAGTTTGACACACTTGATGTTAATTCTTTCAAAAAGATAAAATCTTTAAACGCGGAAATTTCTGATTTACAAAACCAACTTTCTAAACAAAAAACAGCTTATACCAATCTTGAAAAAGAAAGGGATGAGTTGAAAAAGGACTTTGCAAAGAAAGAAGACAAACTTTTGGCCGAAATCGTAGAGTCAGAACACATGATTGCTCATTTAGAAGAATTAGTGGTTAAATCGGGGCAGTCAAGTCAAACAATGAAAATGATTTCAAATCAAACTAATCCGGTTTACCATACGAAACATAAAGTGGCTCTTGGTAACAACACCCCCAGTAATCTCAAGAAAGCTCAGCAAGAACAAAATGTTTTGTATAATGGTAATGTGATTTACACTAAACATGATCCTCCCGTCGTTCGGGATTCTGTGCAAACGATAGAACATGTCGAAGAGAGCATTACTAAAATGAAACAAAAGGATTTGAAACCCATTGATTACAACAAATTGAACAAACTTTCGGGAATTACTTTTGTTCCACAAAAAGAACCATCTGTGTTTTCCATAAAACGACCATTATCAAAAATGTTTTCTAAGAAAGTAATTGTTTCCAAATCTCTTTCAAAAATGGAACAAATTTCTTCTAACAACACTTTTAATTCAAGTGAGGCTAGAGAAATTTTGGATGACGTTAAAAAGAGAATTCAAGAACTTCAAAATATTGTTGCTTCTAAAACTACAATCGATATTAACAACTGGCATTCCAGTTTTCATATTGAGCAGAAAAAAGTTTTTGAAAACGAAATTACTATCCCACTGAATAACATCAGTGCGAGGGTAATCCATTTTGAACGTGCTTTCTTAAAAGAAACGGCCGACTTTGTCAAGGACCACAAATCCCTGGTAAATGAAACTAATGATACTCGTGAAAACATGAATGTTTTGGAAAACCTAAATGATTCTCTCTTCGAAGCTGTTATGACCACTGACATTATGTCCATCATTTTACAAACATACTCTGTTCAAGACGATGAAAGACTGAGAGCTGAGACTTCCGAAATTGTTTCAAAATATGAAAATGCTCTTATAAAGCTTGAAAAAGAAAATGTGTCATGTTTTAAACAACTTGATCGAAAAAATGAAGAATGCAAGTATGACAAATTGTCGTATGAGCGTGCTTTCAAGAACATGAAAGAGCAAAATGATCTTTTGAGGGCTCAGCTTGAACGTCTAAAAGGGAAGGGTGTGGTAACTAAGTTTGCAAAACCATCGACTTTGGAGAAACCAAATGTTTCAAACACGGTTCAAAAACCAAATATGTCAAGTTCACGGTTTGCTCCAAAAGTCGATGAGGAAAAGGATTTGTCAAAACCAGTCACTCCACCACCCTTGCCCAAGGAAAAGGTAATGGAAAAGATTGTTGAAAAACAAAATTTGTTTGTTGAAAGAAACAAAAATGTGATTTCACCTGGCTCTTCTAAGTATAGTACACCAAATAAGACAACAAAAACTGTTAATGAGTCTGTTGGTTCTAATGACATGGTCCTCAATCATCATCTAGAAGAAGCTAGAAAAAAGGCACAACATCGAAAAAACGGAATTTTAGGTGCAAAACCTAGAGTGATAAATTCTACAAGATTCCAAAGCACCGCTAGTAGTAGTAAACCATTACCTAGGAACTTTCAACAAAATACTAGGGATTGGCTTGCATCTAAGAGTAGTGACACAAAAGAGTATGCTAGGAACGTAGAATGCAACACAAAGAATTCCAAATCAAGTGTCAAGACACAATCCACTAAGACACCAAATCGAAACAAACCCGTTGATAAGAAGCAAGAGGTTAAGAAACCTAATAGGTGGATATCTAAAGAATGTAGTTTTTCCAAGACTGAGACTTCCGCTGCATCTGATAAGAAAACTACATCTAGATCTTACCTTAGGTGGATTCCTACCGGGAAAGTTTTTAAAACAGTTGGTCTTAGATGGATTCCCACAGGGAAGATTTTTGATAGTTGCACCAAGACAAATAATAGTGATAATCTTCTGGATAAGGAAGTAGAAACCACAACAACCGTTGATAGTCAACACCCGCAGAGTGATGCTTCATGTACTTCTAACACTGTTATTTGTGAAACCTCTTCGTCTTTGGTTGCAGGTGCTTCAACTATCTCAGAACCCAGATCTTCAGAGGGTTCAAATTCTGTAAATTCTATAAAATCATTCTTTCAATCTTCTATTTTTGATTTTCCATTTCTTTTATAAAAACAAAAACAAAATACAAAAATATAAAATTTCAAAAAATACAAAAACATTATAAAATAAAAAAAATCCAAAAATATTCTTCTCACGACATGTCTCTCGTATAAATCAATATTCTGTACGTTTCTAGAAATGTCATTCAACAATGATACGGATATGTACAGATGCTTGAGCGGGAGTTCTTTAAAATGTTTTTCTAAAACATGTCGTTTCTCAAAAAATTTCTTCACTATGGCTTTCGTATACTTCAGTACGAAACCCGGACCCTAATGATGACTTCTGATTATTTTCAAATCAAGGACTCGTACGTTCAATGATGAACCCTTTTTCCAAAAGTTCGAGTCTAAACAAACGAAAAAGATTTCAAGCATAAACTCGTTTTCAAACAAAATTCTTGAGCACTTTTTCAAGATTGTTCAAAAGATTTCTCAAAATATCTCAAAATTAGTGCTCAAGATAACTCCCTCAAAACCCTTAAGAAATTTTAAATATGCTATCATTAAGGGGGAGTATTTCATTAATACAAAAATGTTCATTCATGCAAAATCTGTCTTTCTCTCCAAAAGCTTTTTCGTAATCTGTTGATATCAAAAATATCACGATATGCTATTTTTGAGGGGGAGAAGACATGATTAAAATGTGATCAAAGATGTTTAAAGATTGTGAATGAATCTCAAAAGAGCTCGACTCAGAAAGTACCAATGAATTGACGAAGCTTAAAATGTCAGTAATCGAAAAGACTTGTCCTGGACGGGTAATAATTTCAAGCTAGTCTAACTAGTGATGTAAGCGTGTCTCGAATAGGACTTGTCTGAGTAGAGTGTACCATATCGAGAGACTTTCTTTGGACTTGACCAGGACGGGTAATAACTTCAAGCTAGTCTAACTAGTGATGTAAGCGTGTCTCGAATCGGTCATGTTCGCTGAAAGTGGATCAATTCAAAAAGTGCAAACTCCTCTCGCATGTGCAAATTTCTAAAAAATTCATGAGC
This sequence comes from Artemisia argyi, assembly GCA_030686995.1. Classification (NCBI taxonomy): domain Eukaryota; kingdom Viridiplantae; phylum Streptophyta; class Magnoliopsida; order Asterales; family Asteraceae; genus Artemisia; species Artemisia argyi. Next base: position 228,289,059 of record CM060708.1, on the reverse strand, counting down.
ACATGTGAAGGGGGAGTTCTTCAAAAGAAATGCAAAAACTCTCGAAGTGTCAACAAAATGTGTTTTATATTCATAAACACTTTGAGAGATTTTCACAAAAGGTTTTATGGCATGTGATCAACAATAGGATAGTCATGGAGTTATAAGGTGACTAAGGTTAGGGAAAACCGTCCTATGATCCGCCAGAGCCGGAGGGATCTACCCAAGGACAAATCCAATAGATTAGAATTTGAAGTCCTTAGGTATGATTGAAAAAAGGAGAAAATGAGAAAGGAGAAAGAAGGGGTTGAAGAATTAAAAAGAAAAGTTATGAAAAAGGGTGAAAAGAAATAGCCCTCCAAATGTTCAACCTTAGGGCAGACACCGGGTACAATTCATATGCTACTGGTTGTTACTAAGGTGACACCGGTATTGAAGACAAAGACGTCATGGACCCAGTGACGCACTGCACTAAACCTTCTTAACCACTCAAGTTCTCTTAAAAGAGCTTGTTTCATTCTCACGGGGAACCGGCATAATCTATCGACCTGTCTCCTAGAGATGGTTGATATTGAAGCAGGAGACCTCTCCCTAATCTCCGCATAGGAAACCAAATGTGCACTTATCGAGTCTAGAGCCCCGAGATTCATCAAAAGATCTCATAGGAACACATGATATTTCTACACTGGTTGTTCAACATTAAGGACGCCAGATGTAAACTTAAGAGTCCTACGCAGATCTTAGCAATCTGCCAGAACATTTATGAGAGAATTCACATTTGTGATTCTCAATGATTGAATGGAAATTCCTGCCAGGGTCAACATCAAGCAGCCCTGACAGCAGGTCACTTCGGTAATTCTTTATGGGTTACGCTTAGTGTTCGCGGTGGTTTCAAACGGTCTACAGTCGTGGAGTGATCCCCAGCGACTCACCCAGTCATTGAGCTACTAAGTAGGTCTTGTAAGCTCTCTCGAGAGTATCTGACATGGGAACGGCCTTGGTAAGGGTTAGAAGGAGTCTTCACACTATGCTGTTGACGATCTCTAATTCTTATCTGTAAGTACCGGTTGATTTATTGCTAACTGTTTATATGCAGGGACACTTCATCTCCATGGCGACAGATTCAACGTGCTCATACATACATCTGGAAGTTAAAGAAAGCTCCCTCAAAGATCTATTCAACACAAAGTTCAAAGGAAGATTCTACGCCAATAAGAAGAATCTACAAAGTATAAAGACTAAAGATCAAAGTGTAAGAACGGGAACTACAAATGCATGTATCACAAAGACTGAAGATGTATGAGCATGTTGGAATGGCAAACAACCACCACAGACGCATAAGTGACGAAAGGCAGATAACTCCACATCACAAAGGAACAAAGAACGATGAAAAATCAGTTATCAAAGATCACAAAGCATGAAGGAACAAAGACTAAAGACTATTCTACAACGACACATAAAGTTAAAGACAAAGAACACGGAAGACCCACTCACGTGGAGCATCATTCGAATGACCAACCCTTAGGGGGAGATTGTTAGCTTTAAAATATTTATATATAGAAGTGATGGTCATTCTCATATTGTAACTTTGTGTCGTTGGTTAAGATTTGTAATAGTTTAGTCAATGGGCCTTGGTCTTGGTAAGCTAATATGCTATTAGTTATGTTTCATAAGCCTTTATAGATAAAAGAAAGCCAAGCCCAAGACCAAGCCCATGGAAAGCCTTTAGGGCATCCTAACTCTTGTACTATATAAACACCTCAAAGCTCATTTGAGGTGTGTGCTTGTGTGTGTATTGTGTGTGTTTTCTTAATAAAAGTTCTCTTCATCTTACTCTCTATTTCTACATAAGCTAACGCCACACATACTATTACAAGTCACCATCTTTACTTCATCTAGTTCTTGTATTTGTGTTAAAGTTGATAGATATAAGGTCCTACAGTGATCCTGGCCAAGTATGTTCTATTTTAGAATTACTTAAAACTTCCTTTCCATACGTACCTACCCTTACTATCTTCTATGCAATGGAATATGAAAACATACGTTACAAGTCTTGTATGGACGTGACTTGCAATTGAAGGGTTTGACATCGCCTTTGTTTAGTGGACAGTTTCCCGAAAGCAACGGACATATCACAAGTATACCTAATTTAGGTATTTGAAAATTTTATCGAACCTTGGCTAAATATAGACTAGTCACCTATATTTAACCTAGGGACAGTGGAATATAGTCTGACTAACTATATTCGACTTAAAATTTTCAAATACTGAGAGTAGTTGTACTAGGGTTATGTTCAGATTGATTTCCTACTTGAACTCGATAAACCACCAGAATTCTTTAAAACGATCTAGAGACACGATAGTGTTTTACCACTCAGCGAAATCTTAACACCTTATTTGTACTACCTAATTTCATTCTTGAAAGTTTTCATTTATGAGATAATCCGAACTACTATCTTGGGATAGTTATCAATTATTCTCTTCATCCTGTAGAAGTACTATCCTGTTTAGGTCCTAAGGATACCATTCCATCATAAACCTTTAAAATCTCTTAAGATTTTCAAAGCAAACTTGACATCTCTACCGATATTAATGTTAAGCATACACTACCTTGTAACTCACCGGCTAATGTTGTGTTCGGAATTCTTAAGTAGGATGATTTATAATTATTTGAATGGATTGGGATGCCTTTTCATTTAAATAAAGACATTGTAAATCACCGAACCATAAGTTTATATTCCCCTATTTACATTGTTTGGGATGCCTCTCTATGTAAATAAAGAATTATAAACAAGTGGGCTTATTTGTATCCGAAATAACATAAGTAAACCATGATTCGACGAACTAGATCCAATTACGATTCCTATTCAAATTTGACTACTATACCAATTTCTATTCGACTACCATATCAATTGTCATTGATACTCAACTACTATCTCAATTCCTATTAACATTCGATTGCTATATCAATTTCCTTTGATATTCGATTATTACCATACCTCTCCTACATAAAAGTAAGCCTCATCCTACACCATACACTGAAACGACAAATCAAACTACATCACTAGTAATCCCAGACTTTAGTCCTCATAAGTAACCACACCTTTTCATCGATACCACTCCAACATATGACACACACAGAACTTCGGGACGAAGTTCCCCGTAAGGGGTAGAGACTGTAACAATTCGCAATTTCAGGTTAATTACCATTCCCGGAAAATTTCACTATTCACTTTTACTATTCATTTTTCCCGAAACTTTCCCGAAAGTTGATTTTTATTTGATATTCTCGAGTGATAAATCATTTCCATGGCAAATTAAATGTTTGACATTCGTCAGATCATTTTCGTGAAAGTTATTAAGGAATTACACGTTTTAGGGTAAAACGTCATTCAGAAATTCTACGTACAACGAAACTCGACCGCGTTAAGTGACCCCACATCAGAAAAATGTTTGACACACTCATGATTTATTTGAGAATTAATCGTGACTGAGAAAAACATGACCAAAGACTTCCCAGCAGGTCACCCATGTCGGTACTACTCTCACATAAGCACGCTTAACCGAATGGGCGATTAACCGTTAGACCACAAAACGAGTTTCTAAGACATTTTGAGTTTTCAAAATTATTAGAAAAAGTCAACATAATTGTCCCTCCTCCATTGACCAAAAATCATCCCTTGATGTTATAAGTCATTTCGTGATTTTTAGGCTTACGGTTTGATGTCTAAGAGACATTTAATACCAACCGACACTAGACTGAGCCCAGTCTAGACATTATAAGTCATTTTAAATCATTTTTATCACATTAGAAAAGTAACATTTTACTTTTCTCAATTTTACGCAATATTCGTACGTTTTACGTATTACGCGTTTTAGACCCGTGTTTCCAGTTTTTAGCAGGGTTTACCACCCAAATGGATCCTACCACTCATTTTATATTTTATTATGGGACATATGGACATGTTTATCAATACTTTCAAGTTCCATAATTTTTCGACACCCGGTTTCACGTTTTGAGGCTTAATCATTTACGATTGGCATTTCCCGGAGTCAAAACTAACTAGATATCTTGGATAATACCATCAAAAGTCCACACTTGTTCTCCAAGGGTTGTGAACCGCCTCTAGGGGGGAGGATTCACACTTGTGGCATGATCTCATGCTATGTGCTCTTAGATGTGAACATGTGTTCAACTTGGTGACCAAGGTGTTGACAAGTCAAGGATGTAACCTCCTCATTTGCATATAAATAGCCCCCCCCTTCCTTTGAACGTCCCACACACCACACACATCAATATTTCATCCTTAGCAAATTATCTTCCAAGTTTCATGCAAGATTCAAGAGCATAACAACACATAAACTCTAGTTTGGTTTTGATTCATCAAACTACTTCCAAACCTCATATACTTTGGTGATTTCTCTTGAGTTTGAATCCACTCAAGTCACCTAAACCTTCATCATCCATCTTTCAAGAATACCAAGGGTAGAAAGATTTCATGAAGTGATGTGGGTTGAAGCAAGTCTATCAAAGTCCTATCCTTACATGTTAACTTCCTTTCATCTTTGAAAGCCAAAAGTTGTGAGCCAAACCCTAACTTGATTCTTGTTAAATAATCATGTTCATGTTATTTACATATTATTCTTGCTATATTATGTCTTGTAGTTATGTCCATGATGTATAAAAATGACCAAAACAAGTTATTGTTATTGATTGTTAAAACAAGTTACTAAAACAAGCAAACTAGTGACCTTCTTGGTAAGACCTGATCAAAATGGTAAAAATATGATATTTGATTATTACATATTGTGGTAGAGGACCTAACAAGGAAACCATAGCAATTTGAACCACCCAAAACGAGTATACGAGTCAAAAGTTATGGCGATTTGAAATTACCAAAGATTTCCGGCAAAACTGCCTAAATAGCTTCCTGATCAAATTTGGGTTTTGAAAGTCACACTTCTGGTCCGATTCATCAAAAAGTTAAAACACGAAAGTTGTCCGGAACGACGTTTTCGTTCAGGAACAAAGAAGCTCGAGACCTAAAAATGCTTTCCGAGTGATAAAATTCTTCAAATTCTAAACAGCCCATTTTTAGACAAAGTCATTACATATAGGTTATGGTTTATGAAGACCAAAGGGGTCTTATGACCTATAATCAAGACCACCACCATGGCTAGAGCCAAGGTTGTGTCTCATGACCTTGGAACAAGGACCAAAGGTCATGGCTAGGCCATGACGAAATGACCATAACAACTTACATAGGCGTAAACATGAAACAATGAATTAGGCGATAACATGAACAAGCAATTTGGATCTACTTCACCTAAAAGGAACCATGAGATATTACAAAGAGAAAATGGTCATTCAAGACTTATGAAACTACCCCTAATAACAATCTTCATGTACTAATAAACTTTCCTAAGTTTATTCAAATATCGGACATGTAACTTTTCGGATCAAAACTTATACTTTATCAACTACTACAATAGTAGGGAGCCTCATGTGAGGAGTTCATTATGTAAGCCGTCGAGTTGAGTTGTGGATTTACGAGTTAAAGTGTCCTGGCTCCTCGAACGCTTACTAACATGACTTCTGAATTATGTCGGCCCGAACGGTAGTAAACGATATATAAACATACATGTTTCATGAATCTTTTCTTTCAAGGACATACAATATACATCATACCACATCATGGACTAATGCAAGATATATATATAGGCACTACTTCATATTCTTTACTCCGATCCTAAGTCGCGACATTCGATTATAGGTTGCTCGTAGAAACCTTCGCGATTCGACCATCACATTCACTACTCACTACATAACTTAAGGTGAGTTCGTAGCCCCACTTTCTATTGTTTAACTATTTTACAAACCCATGGGGGGAATACATGCTATTATTTTTCTACTCGAACACGATGCTTTCTACTGTATGCTACCCGACGATGTTTTATTATCACTAAGTAACGATTGCCATGTTCGAAGTCCCTATATCATGAACCATTAGTCACTACCTTTAGTGAGCGCGAATATTGTGAATAGATCTATTGGGATTGACGAATCCCATTTGTGTTGAACAACGACGAGTTCACACAAATGCACTATATTTGAGATTTAGCGGTATAACGGCAAAAGTACCTTAATAGGGCTTCTATAATGCCAATTTTGTTGGTTCGATGTTAATGTTTTGGTTGTATGAGCTTAGTGAAATAAATAACGATTTTGTTTTCCAAACATTGGTGTGAGCCTATAACTCACACTACGATTATTGTGTTCAAACGATTTAACTAAACTCTACGAATATCACTCAACCTTTGTGTTGACCTCTCAAGCATGTATTTCAGGTTCATGACGATCAAGGATGGCACGGAAGGACACAGATACTCAAGAGGGCTATAAATTTCATTATCATTCAAAAACACATTTATTATACATTGTAAACATGGAACCATTTGGGACCTCATTTTGTAAATCTCTGATATTTATACAATTTGAATGATAAATCTTTTAAAACGACTCAATTGGAGTTCGTTTTCTATTATTGTGACTATTGTGCTGTCAAGTAACACCAGTTCGAATTCCGCTGCATCCATGATTGGGGGTGTTACATCAAACATAACACGAATTGACACATTTGTAACATGGGTTGAAATTTCCACATCAACCCTACACGAGCAGATAATAGGTTACTGCCCCTCCAGTACAGATTGTACAGATACATATAGCTGAAAAGTAAGCCTTAAAATAAAATTCATTATTCATTGCTTCATGCTACTACATCTTTTTGTAACGTAACCCTTTCTTTTTACCATTTAGTCGCACTGCGCTCCTATTTGTGAGTACTTCTTTTCGATAGTCCATTGCATAATTCCTTTACGAATTGCATCAGATATAGTTTACACCTGATGCAGGGGCTATCTAACGCCTACCCCTTTTGTTTGTCGTTTTAAGTAGCTGATTTAGTTTCAGATTCCTGTTTGTGTCGATTTGCTTGTTTATCATGGCAAGCATGGATCAAAAACTAAAGATATAGAGAACAAACTGTCATAAAATCATCACATCAAAGCAGTTTACCTGTGGCTGATAAATCATGCCCAGTGTCTTCCACTCCTGTCAAAAAATGCAGATCCATGAAAGCCAGGGCCCTAATGCTCACTTTGTGTCTCCGATACCAAAAAAGACCGATTAGACTTTGAACAGTAGGATCAACAAGGAATCTGCTGAACTTCCTGAAAAGTGAGTCTTTTAGTACGTACATTAATACTCTGTAGAATATAGTTAACCTTGGTACATTTTATAATTTAATAAACTTTGGCGTTTACTAGGTACAAATCTCTTTTAGAGCTTTTTGATCGTATGACTACTTCACTAAGGCTGCTCAATCTAGGTAAATAGTTGCCTACTTTTCATAATATATGTCGTCAAGTTGAAACTCTCACAGGAAGGTAACATGTACAGTTTGCCATGTGTTTTACCGCTTAGCCGAATTAAGTTATATTTTATTAGAGTTGGGCACCACAAATCAGTTCTTTTTACCATAAATCAGTTTTTTTTTACATGGGCTACCTATCTATGCATTATTTAGAAAGATTTTCTCCGTCCTCTTTTTTTATTTGTTATTCTTTGTCAATAAGCGTTTATAGGATCATACATGCAAGTGTAAAAGAACTGATCACATATATTTTTAGACTGAAAATATCTTATTACACAATAAGATGACTTTGAGCGTGGAACACAACATAAAAGTTACATCGAATTTTTGCTTATAAGATCTCAATAAAAATTATATCCATTTTTGCTTATAAAAATTATATCCATTTTTTGCTTATAAGATCTAATCTACGACATCAAGTTGTTAGATTTTAATAGGCTCAAGCTACTCTTACAGCTTGCAACAATGGATCAACCTTTCTTCCAAAGACAAGCTACTGTTACAACTTGCTACTGTTACAGCTTGCTTATAAAAGTTATAAGACCCGTGACCCGTGTGGACTTTTTTTGTTACATCCTGTAACATGTGTTAACTGAGAAAAATAGACACATTTGTAGATAAATTGCTTGAAGTTGTTCATTTAGCTTTATTAATATGAATATAATTATATGTATGTTACGTGTATATTTCGAGTCCAGTGGATGACCGCAAGAAGGAATCATTCACTCGAAAATGCCGGCAATAGGTTTCCATAACAACTTGCAACAATGGATCAACCTTTCTTCCAAAGACAAATTGTAACATAATCTTATCTCTTATTAATTAAAAATATTACAATTGTTACTATGATGTAATATTGACTTTATATATATATATATATATATATATATATATATATATATATATATATATATATATATATATATATATATATATATATATATATATATATATATATATATTAGTTATTGTCCATTCATCATTATACTCATCAAGACCATCAAGTTTGAAAACGATAATGTATAGATGCTTTTTATATAAATTGCTAAAAAAACTCAATTCTTTGTCCAGTGTTTCACTTATTACACGATTCATCATTTCAAATATTAATGCATCATTGTTACGTTCTTTTTTTTGTTATTCAATTATTTCTTAGAAAAAATAACTCTTTAAACATAACCCGACGTTGAGGTTTTGTTTAGTAACTTTTTTTTTTTTATCAAACTTCAAAGGTATGTAAAATACACACGTCACTTTTTTTTTTCTCATATTCTTATTATAATATATTAACAAGTTTACATTTATTGGTTTATTAATATTTTATTAGTTGTTTCCTTACTATTTTCATTCACATTTACAAAATTTGGCAAACATGAACTTGATTATACTATTCATATGCTCCATAAAATACTAATTAAATGCATAACATAACTTAAAAATTGTATCATATGGTCATCTCACAACTCCACACCAATTAAACCAAAAAAAGATTAAAAATGTATCATATACATAGGAAAATGTCTACATGTAGAGAAGTACTTGAAGGTCTATCATCATCGCAAGGATTTGGTTTTGAATCGATAGGCGCTCACACACATCATTTTATATTCGAGTCAATCTATTTTGAATTCGCAAACGCTATGGTTGTAAATTGATGGGCGCTCACACACATCTTTTGCTACTCAATACAATAAATTTTGGAGACCCCAAGCTTGGACGTTTGTTAGTGTAATTGTAACATAAGCAATTTCTTATCTTATAATGAACGCAGTGTCTCATTTTTTGTTTCATATTTTAAATGGAACAAATTTACGTTATTACTTTTATTATTATCTCATTTCTCTATTTCTTTAAAAAATTACCCGGTGTCAACAAGTCTTCTAAGCTAGTAAATTATAGAAAGCTTTGTCAGTTTTATTTCTTTTAAAAATATTATTAATTAGTTTGTTTAATATTATATTCTTAATTTTAAGATTTTGAGGTGTATATTTAATTGATTTGTAATTTGAAGACTTTTGATAGTCAACTTATTTTGCAGATGCCCCACTCACCTCCCCACCGCCATCAGCAACCAAACACTTCACCCAAACTCAAACAACCTCAAATGGAACAAAACATGCCGGAATCTGAACACAACAACCACCGGTTCCAAATAGGCTACGCACTACCTCCAAAAAAAGTAACCTCTTTAATGACACCATCTTTCATAAACCACGCCAAAAACCAAGGCATTGATCTCATCCCAATCAACATCACCAAACCACTCACTGATCATCATCACCCCTCATTCGACATCATCCTCCACAAGATCTACACTAACGAATGGACCATTAACCTCAACAACTACACCCTCGTAAACCCCAAAACTGTCATCATTGACCCAGTTTCCAATATCACACGTCTCCATAACCGTGTATCCATGTTGGACTTCATTAACAATATGAATATTGCACATTTAGCCATTCCTGACCAAACCCTTGTTTCGGATAGTGTAAAGATGTTGAGTTTAGTGAATTCAGGTGGTCTAAAGTTTCCCATGATCGCGAAACCTGTCGCGGCTGATGGGAGCGTAAAATCGCATGAAATGTCGTTGGTTTTGAACAAGGATGGGTTGAGTAAGGTGGATGTTGGTACACCTGTTGTTTTGCAGCAGTTTGTGAATCATGGTGGGGTGATATTTAAGGTTTATGTGGTTGGAGAGTATGTGAAATGTGTGAAACGAAGCTCGTTGGGCGATATATCGAATGAGACGTTGGAGAAAATGTCGTTGGAGGAGGCGAATGGTGTTGTGAGTTTCTCGAAGATATCAAATTCTGCAATGGCTAGGGAGGGTGGAGGTTTGGGCGAGGTGGAGATGGAGATGCCCGGGGATGAGTTTGTGGCCGAGGTGGCGAATGGGATGAGGCGGGCTTTGGGTTTGCGGTTGTTTAATTTTGATATGATTAGAGATGAAAATGGTGATTATTTGGTGATTGATATTAATTATTTTCCTGGTTATGAGAAATTGGATTCTTATGAGACTGTCATGACTGATTTTTTGCTGAATGTAATGAAATCAAGAGCGAGAAGTGGAGGAGAGGATGGTGCTAGCGAAACACAGTGAGTGAGTTTGATTATCGAGTTATGTTTTGCTGTTTTCAAATAATGTTTAATTCGAGTATGTACTTTGTTATAGCATAACACATACAGTAATAACTGTGAACTTCAACTGATGATACATCTTAGGAGAGTTGAAGAAAGACCCTTATATTTTACATTTCGAGCAATCTTTATAAATCTCACAATAGATACATGATGTTAACCATCACCAAGGTGGTCTAGTTTGTAAATATAACGAAGAAAGCTTATTTGTATTAGCTGAGAAATTGGAGAACATATGCAGAAATACACCAGTTTTCCATATGGTATAGAAGCTTTTGTGTTACGCAATTACGTTGTTAGATTATTATTCTTTATACTGCAAACAAATCTTGTGATTCATGAAAACAGATGTAAGTAATAAGAATTTATAATCAATGATTGTAAAAACTGTGCAGAAAACAGTTGTGTGTCCACTCAATTTGCCAATTTTATGCCCAGTTTTTGGTTTCTTGGTTGCATTTTCTGAAAACATATATGGCAAAAATTAAAAAATTAAAATAACAATAACAAAAACAAACCTTAGTTTTGTGCCCAGCAGTCTGGAAGCTAATATGATGATGAACAACTAATTTGAATTCAAAGGTATTTAACAACAAAATTTGACATCAAATCGCTAGCCAAAACCCAGGTTACTTTCGTACATGTCAAAAGTGCAATCAAAATTTTGTAATTCCCAGCCTTAAATACATTACATTCCATCAAAATCTTGGGAAATCAAAATCATGATTAGTGAAGATAGTTATCTTTCTGTCATCGTGACGCCAGTGACCAAAAGTTCAAGAAAAACGATGGAGATGCAACAAACCAGCTTATAAACGCCATAGCTGTGGCCGACATGAACCTTTTGCAATGGTTTATGTTACATTTATTGAGATCATTGCTGATAAGAACTGTGATGCCGGCACTCGCACATGCAGCAGCAAAAGTAAGAGTCGAGGTGATCTGTACATGAATATGTAAATTAATCAACCATTAGACTGTCCAATTAAAAGTAGACGAGAGAACTTATTTTCTAAAGGATTCAAGATTATCTTACCGCGTCACCAATGGTGTACATAGTAATAAGGGCAGGACTCCTCAAGCTTCTTTTGACACAAAGTGCATATATATCAATCATGGCTAATGACAAGCTCCATAGACATTGCAAGCCAACAGCAGCCACAAGGTACCTGAGGGACACCCACAAAATCAGTTAGATTCTTGGTGACAAGCCATCAATTGTGACTTTATATAAAGAAAAAGAAAGTGATTATGTTGCCAGGATGCACCAAAACAAAACCAATTACACTAGAAGCAAGTTAGATACAGGTTTTACCATCACCATGGTTGACCTGTATAATTTTTTTTAATGCACATCCCACAGTTGAAGTGTTCACTGACAGATATTCTTCACCAGCTTATTCGTTTTATGTAAGTTCCAGATCCCAACATTCTATTGCCGGAACTCTAATCACAATGATATATTTGGCCTTTAATAAGTCTTATCATCGTCATATAACAGCTAATACAGATAACAGCTTAGTAGTCAATACTCAATACTCATATCAACACTTACTAATTTTAGATTTAAAGTTATTACTCACGCGGGAAACTAAAAGTAGTCTTCACAGACAGATGAAATACGACGCAGAAGCTGGTGAAAGTTAGTTTTGACATTGAGCTCTTTCAATGTAGAAGTGATAAATAGAACTAAAGACGGTAATGAAATAGCAATAGACCCCTTTTGGTTAGTCACTGTTTTCCTTTTACATATTATTCATTCAGCGAACCAAAATGGAGCACAAACTTACCTGATTGAACTGAAAAATAAAACAAAAGTTTGACATTAAAGAAATAATGACTGTCTGTATTATGAAAAATCTATCTAAATGTTAATGTACAACTAGATCGCCACTGAACACTCTAATTATAAACACAGATAAATCGTGAGCCACGTGTCTGTACTAACAATATAAACACGTGTACTTTAAGCTATAAATAAAACATGTACGTACAAAGAAATTCATGCATTTGTATTACAAAAGAGAGATAAACTTGAAATCCTAGAAAGATTATCTTGATCTTTCTAACTATAGAGAAACATTTAGGTGTTTGGTTTCATATTCCTAGCCACCGAACAAGAGGTTATTATGACACATCTTTCGCTCTCCTTAACAGTTAATAAGCTGTCAAGAGTTGGGATCATTGTGCAATAAATAGCATATGACAGAGCGCATAGCTCTAAGTGGTGACAATCAGTGACTATCAACTTTTATCTTTAGCATTGGCTGCGCTCATTTATGGTAAATACTAAATACATAACAAAAACTGCCACGTGTTTATTCAGGGAAGCCAAAAAAACTTTTCTTATCAACGCACACTATCTCAAGAGATCCTCAGAGTGGTATCTAGATCGACATTAGTCATCCTTATAGTTTTTTTTATGGATGGATAGGAAATCTAGCAATAAACAGAATCTAGTAGCGTAAGATCAGTTAACATCGATTAGTAATTTGTAATAACTAATAACGCTTAAGCGCACATGAATAGACCCCACATCGATATTTTACCAAAGTTTAACAACCATCATCCCCACAACAGCCATATAACTATACAAGCTGCTAGCTCTTTACCTATGCTCATTGAGACGCACTTGTTGGATCATTGAGACGCACTTATACACTTCGTGACCCTAAATTTTACAAGTAACAGAAACTGTCACAATATAACATGTCAGCTCATTTAAGTTTCTTGAATCCAAAACCTTTAGATAACATCCAATAGATCACTAAACCTTCCTATTCTGTGACGATTACATAACAGAACGCCATCAACAATGACGAATAAATACTTCCAAGCCCCTTTAGGGGATATTTGTTTTAGTTTATTTAGTGGGCTTATTAGCTTATTTGCAAAGTTATGTAATTTTAGTGTTTGTATAACCTTACACTAAGGTTATACAAACACTAAAGGAAAGGTCAAGGGTTTGTATAACCTTAAAATAGTAGGGTGGATCAGTTGGAAAACCCCTTGCCTCTTATCCTAGAGGTCAAGGGTTCGATCCTCACTCCCAACAAAAAGGCCGGGGGTCCTTTTCTACCCTTGGTAGAACTGGAAGCAGACTCTCTACCTTAGGTAGGGGTAAGGCTGTCCACATTTCAACCTCCCCATACACCGTGAAAGACGGTATTGGCAGTTACTTTTTCTTAGGGTGTGTTTGTTTTTTTTAAAAAAGTCTTACTAGCTCTCTTACTCCCTCTTACTCTTACCAGTAAGAGGTGGGCAAACGTTTTGCTTGTTTGTTTTTTTCTTTTGAGTCTGACCCACTTAGACATATAATATTTTACTCGGTAAGAGGTGAGAGACTTGTCTTACTGCCTCTTACTCGATAAGAGAGATTGAAGACTCGTGTTAATATAATATATTTGATGGTTTATTAACTATGTTATATTTATGATTAAAAGTCTTATTTCATATTTACACAAGTTACTTAAATAAATTGCAGAAACGAACACTTAAAATTATTCAGACAATTATACAAAAACAAACAACATTATTTCGTTTAGATTTAGATGTTCTACCCACCTCTTACTAGTAAGATGTGGTGGTCAGATTCAGACCTAAAACATCTAAATGAAACAAACACACCCAGTGTTTGTATAAAAGAGGGCCGTCTGACTCTACCAAGAAAACACCAACATTCTAACACTACTTTTATTTCATTTTACACATTATATTACAACTGCAACCACAATATCATACACTTTTACAAAACAAACAGCCAACAAAATTTATATTCGACAAAAAGTAAACTTTATTAAAAAAAAAAAAAAAAAAAAAAAAAAAGGTTACCGAAAAGAGGTGACAGAGGGGAAATCAGAGGTGGTAGCCATGACAGTCAAAGAAATCACCGTGGCAACAAACTGACAGACACGCAGCCCCAACCCTGTGGACGTACCAGGCATACCTTGGACGTCTTTCATCCTCACTCTACGTGGCGGCGCCGCCTCGTTTCTTCCGTCTGTTAGCGGCGGCGCCTCCACCGGGTGCACCGCCGGTCTGCTCATTTCTTTTCTTTATATTATTTCTTTTTAAAACAGAGGTGGTTATTATGAGGAGTAATTAATTAATGAGGAGAGGACGGGCTATTAATTCACAAGGAATGTTTTTTTCTCTCTAATAAGTTAAAAAGTCTACTCCTCCTTTATTACCCTTTCAAATCAATATTATTTTCCATTCATATTGTTTCGTTTTGTCAAGTTTATATCAACATGACCGGTCATGTTATCTCAAAAATAAATGAAATATTGAGTCTCGCAATAGACCTTCTAATTTTGTAAATGATGAAATATGACCTATTATATTCATTTTAACTTCAAAGAATTTCAATCCAATAATAATAATAATAAACATTTATTTTTGAAGATGAATATTTATTTTAGAGTAGAGAGAGTATCGCTGTTATATACTTTTTTGTCCCAAATCAACAAAGAGCATACAATTTAAGATAAATGTACTTATATTATTGTTGTTTTCAAGTTTTTAAAGAATGGATATTCTACTATTAACTAAGTAATTAATCTTTCTTAAACATTTGTAATAATAATTTCAAGTAAAGATAATATGATAATCTCTATTAAGCTTTTTATTTTGTTTTAGTGGTAGACAATTAATATAAGACTAACAAAAAAAATATTGAACTACATTTTTTATCTCATTAAGTGGTCATATTGCTATTTTTGGGATGTCATATAATTAGTGTTTATTTTCTTTTTCAATAAATAAAAGTAGACTTTAGTTGATAGATATGATATTTGATTGGTGGATAGTGTAGTTAGCGAGATTTTTCTAATTTTTATATTATAAAAGCGGACACTTAATATAAGACTAAAGGTGTATTAATTTTGGATGGAAGAAGTAGTTTTGTTAAGGTGATATTTTTTTGAAAGGTAAAATATGTATATAACAGAAAAAATAAACAAGAATTAAAATAAACTAGCTTTAAGTCGCATTCGAGTCTTGCATACATGTTGTCCTTTTCAAAGGGGCTAATTTCACATATATCGCCAAAAATTAAGTTTAAAGTTAATTCAATGTGCTACGGGTATATGGGTTTTATCCGCCGGCCTATTTAGATAATTAAAAAAAAAAAAAAAAAAAAAAAAAAAAAAAAAAAAAAAAAAACGTGTTTAGATTAAGGTTAACAAATTTGACATAGTTGGTTAACACGTATCGTGTCTTGATTAACTTGTTCTAAGTCCTAAACCCATCAACTCGAACCTAACATTGCCACCTCTAGTTTCGTATCTACTTATCAAAATTTAGTGTCGTCATATAAATAGAAAAAAGATCAGATTTTAGTTTGCAAAGTGCTTATTTTTATGTTGATTATATGCTTTTAAGCTAATCCCGAACCTTTTATTTCATTCATAGCAGGAACTATTTTCTCACATGATTATTACATTCATAGAAAATTCTGAATATAATTGACTGTATCTCCAATCTATTACTCCGTAATTATTTTATGATTAACCCTACGTTTACGCAACTTCGAGTATGACTAGCTAAAAACGAATATAAGAGACAAAAGTGGAAAATGTTAAATATTGATTTAAGTATCTGTCATAAGAGTGTGACGTTAACCATTTTAATTAACTATCGATAAGTTATGCGCAACTGACCTCTATCTACATATGGTATATTTTCCTTTCTCTTTAATGCAAGAGTAAACTCTAAAATATATTTTTTTAGTTTGACAAATTTCACATTTTACATATGGGCAAATGACACAAAAATACATAAAAGTTAGAGTTCATTTTTAATTAAGGTATCAAACTTATTTTCTTGCATAAAAAGGTTTCCAACTTTTTTTTTGACGGATTTGGGTTTTTTACTAACACCCCGTTAAATATTCCGTTAACTAAAACTAAAAAAACTTTAAAACTTTTGTAAAATCTGAAGGGTGGTTTTGAAATTAATGTATTTATATACTTTAAACATTTCATCCCCAAAATCAATATTAGGGCAAAATTAAAATTATGGCAAAATCCAAATTAGGGCAAAACAATTTCTTCCCTAAAATTAAAACATGACAGACTCATCTAATTCATCAACTCTTCAAACTGGGTGTACTGGAATCGAAGAAATGCAGGTTGGGAAAAAGATAATTTGATCAATCGTGTTTGTGTCTTGTGTAAATGTGGTGATGAAAGTGGTAAGTGGATTTTCTTGGACTGAAAAGAACCATGACAGGAGGTTTTTGGGATGTCCTAACTATAAGGTAAACAGATTTTTTGCTTTTAATGGTTTGTGAAAAATGAGTGTGTAAATTATAATCTATATAACAAACAGCATAGTTGATGCGTAGGGATTGCACCAGGCTTTACCTCTCGAGGGATCTCGAGAAGCTTACAACCCCCACCAGGCAGTGTACCTGATCGATGTAGTATAGTATAATGACAAGTACCAGGGGATTGATCGTTCAGCTAGGAATAGTGTCGCTAGGATTAGAAAACCTAAATACTAGTTCTAGAGATGAGGGATGATTCTTTTTTGTATTTTTATATTTTTTAGAAAACAATTTAAAATCTCGGGTTTGAAGGATTTTAGGCGGAATTAGTTGCTAGTCAACTAACCCAATACTAAGATGCAATCAAAATAAAATACTAAAAATGAAAATAAACTAATTTAAACTAAGGTTGTGAGCAATAAGTGGGAGAAATGTGTTTACTTAGATTTCACTACTCCCTAGATATCTTTTACACGTTAATTACTTGTTATAGTTGCGTGGATGACGGATTGTATTCCTTAACAAAAACGCTGGTTATAGAATGTGAAGCCAGGGTCAAAGACGGTATCCTCACTCCCGGTGGAGTGCAGATTTAAGAGGGTCTCATTTAATGTTTATTAGGTACCATTCATGGGGTGGCGTACTTACTTCCCCAATCCTATGAGTGCCTACTTCACTCCTATGTCGAGCCTGCAAGAAGCTCCTAACATGGGATCATTAGAATTTACTCATGCATTAAATACAACTAATAAAACCTAGTACACATCGGTTCATGTTTCCTAAGACGTTCAAGCATGTTACCAATTGGAGATCTGCCAGTTTTCTTAAGCCTAACATTGAAATCATTCATCCAATACAACCATAAACAAGTAATCAACACATAATCAACATCTAGGTTTCATTAGATCTAAGTAAACACAAGATAAATCTAGCCTAGCATGGTGGAATCAAGACAAGCACAAGATATAGACAACCAACACATGTACATATTGATTGAATTAAAAGAATACTTATCTCAATAGCACATGTAAGGGTTCAAGGGCTGAAAACCCTTAAAAAAACTGTAAAATATGTATATGGTTCGGCCTTAGGGTTTCTCTAAACTTGTTCCTCTCTAATGAATGAAAATTAGAAAACTATATATAGATATTAGAGGCTGACGACGTCAAGAACAAATGGGTGACGCCGTCATCTCGCCGCCAAAATAACCCTCGGACTGCCTTGATCTACATCTGACGCCGTCATGTAGTCCACTTTTGCAGGCCGTCACACATTTAACTCTTGACGCTCTACTTGTGACGCCTTCATGTTTGTACTGGGTCGTCATGGTCTTTACTCTTGACGCCGTCAGAAATGTCTTCTTGACGCCGTCACACACTGTTCCCAGCATGGAAAATTAAGTCTTTGGCGTTTTCTTCACCTTTATGCTCCAAAAATGTCCGAAATGCTTCATTTTTCAAATTTCACTCTCAAAGTACCTAAAATCACAAAAGGAACGATTTAGGGCAATATTTGATCAAATAAATTCAATTCTGGCTTAAATGACCCCCTAAAAACGGATCATTTTTCGCCTCATCATATACCCTTACACTTGAGATTTGCTTGTCCTCAAGCAAATGCGCTTTTATTCTAATCAAAATACAAGTTAGGGGTCATTTAACACTAATATAAAAGTAATTACAACAAATAATCGTTCCACTAAAGACCAAAGACAAGCACGGAGGTCATATACTAGCACCTCACAAATAGTGTTTAGATACTCACATCTCTCGGGTGTAATAAAGTATAAATTACAATATGGAAACGGAAGATATCTCTCACTACCTGTCATAGCAAAATAGATTACCAAAGGCTTGGGAAAGGATCAAACCTCCACCACATGGCGTAAGCACCTAGGATAAACTATCAAAGAGGTCTTTAAAAAGGGTTGTAACGTTAGGTGTAGGGATATGGAATACACGGTTTTGTTGGATAAAGGCAATCTTTACTGGTGGCGAGTTAACAATCTTGGTTAATTACATGTACAATATGGCGTTGCTAAGCCAAGACTACACTCGACTTAAGCTAATAAATGAAAAATAACAAAAACATAAAATAAACATAGAATAAAAAGGGATGGTAGTCCGTATGTTTTTTCTCTTTTCTTTTTCTATTTTTTTCTTTTCTTTTTCTTATTTTTTTCGATTTTTTTTCCATACACTCTTACCCTACTATCCAAAATAATACATCACAGGGAATGAGAATTCCTCTTACACTTGAATTTTTACATACTTTACAATAAACTAATCTAGTGACTCGAATTAAGATAATCAAAACACTTGGAGTACTTTTAAGATTAACGTACATATGGGGGTAATATATGATGTTCTTCCCCATTACTCCATAAAATAAGTACTTTACCCATGAGTCCCAATCGTCCCAAAACAATATGTACAAGGATATGACTCGACTTAGCAACCATGTAATCAATTAGATAATTAACTTAGGGTTTAACAAATAACAATAATGCACTAAAGATGAGTGCATACACGGAAGGCTAAGGCGATTTGGGTGTACATTTAAGTGGGGTGTAACAAATTCTTCCTTTAAGTAAGATGCTTAAAGTTAGAAACGAAAAAATAGGCTCGGAGGGGTGTACTAGGGGTTTCGTGTACTAAAAATGAGTACAACGCTAAGGGTGTGGGAAAAATTAGTTGACTTAACTAGCCAAGTAGTATGATACGGGTTTAACACAAGGGTGATCCTAACGTCTCTTATCATGTATTAAATCCTACTACACGAATGTAGTCTCACTAGCGGTCTCGGGATGCATCACTAACGCAAGTTCTAGAATCTAAATGCTACCGGTACACTCATAAGCACTAATAGTAAATGCTTTTCCTATCAAATCTAAAGGCGAACCTCACATATTTGGGTGAAAAAATTTTCTGAATAGTACGGTTATGTGCTAGTCATACAATCTCCTATCCATGAGACGCTTGCTATGGCTAAAGTTTCACTCCTAATGTTGTAAAAAAAATTAAATTTGGCGCTAAAATTGCACTAACAAGTATTTCTCATAGTTTTATTACATATCTACTATCAAACAAACAAACTCAAGCGAAAGTGTATCTGTAAGGTATCATCATTTTACCCTCCCCTTACACTTAGGATGAACATTGTCCCCAATGTTCAAGTAAAGAATGTAAAAGTGAAAAAAGTAAAAAGAATGAAATCAAATACTCCCCTGATTCGCTCGGTATGGATAATAAGGTGGCCAGGTTAGATCTTCCTCCAAGAGAATGAACAATCAAAGCTTCCCTTCCAGAAAAATAATCATCTTCTTGTCATACATAACCTGTAAATCCTGAGAAAACAGACAAGGCAACCTCGCATAAAATCGGCGGCAATCTACTTAAGTTACTAAATCCTAGAAAACAAAGTAAGATATAATGCTTGTGGAATGAAGTTTGCAGATTTCCTGGAGATTATAAAACTAATAATTCAGCAAAAACTTTAAAACTCCGTTAGAAAAACAAAACCGGTAAAATTTCCAGATTTTTACACGTGACGCCGTCAAGAGCAAGCTCATGACGCCGTCAGAAGTGACCTGCAGAAATTCTTATGTTAAGTTTCTGAAAAATTTCTGGAAAAAATTGGTCCTACTTCCTGGAAAATCCTGCATAACTTCATTATGACTCGATACAAGCATTTGACTCTAACAAATACGAATATACATGTTCACTTAATATTGTGGAGAATATGATCGGTTTGTTTCTTAAAAACATATTTGGGGTTTCCCCTTACACTAATCTTTTGCAAAAATACTTTTAGGTGAAGTTAAGACTAGGCTAAACAACAAAGTAAAGTATTTCCACTATTTAGTTTAAAAACATGATCTACCAACAATAAAAATAAAGCATGCATACGGAAGCAAATAACAAACAAACAATCAAACAAATAAAAACACACAAAACATGGGTTGCCTCCCAAGAAGCGCTTTTCTTTATTTACGAGTCTTGTAGCTAGACTCAAGGTCATGGGTTACTACGTGACTTCATCGTTGGTTTCACTCTCTAGGTCGTCTTCTAAACCAGTTTTGTATTCCGGACCTAGTTGCAAAATTTTGATTGGCCTGAAACGGTCAGATAATTATTGGTCAACCACTTGTGAATGGTCAATTATAATAGTCAAACAGCTGAGGCAAATACTTCCGTGGAATACAGTGTTTCCCCGGGTCGTAATGTCCCAACGAGGTGTGCGATGTTTTATTAAAAACGAATCTATGATCAGTGAATGTGAACAGGAAAGGTATAAAGTGTGTGTGTGTGATTACACTAGGGTTTTATAACTTAAAATAAATTAAATAAACTATTTTAACGATTACGTGAAACCTAGGTATCTAAAAACGTATAAACGTACACCAATTTAAAATCAGACGCGACTGCGTGCTGAGAAAAAGGTGAGTTTTAAGAAAAATAAACTATAGGGGTTAAAAATGAAAATTCTATAAACTTAAACTTAAAAGAAAATTATTTTTTTTAGATTATTTTATTATTTATTATTTATTATTAATTATTTAATTAAAAACTATTTAACTATTTAATTAAAACTAATTTAACTCAAACTAAAAATGATAAATACTACAAATTAAACTAAAAATTTACAAAAATAATTTCTAAACTTAAATTAGAACTTGAAGAAAGTATAAAAAATAAAAATAAATATTTTTGTCTTTTTATAAGCTTTTTATTAATTAAAAACTATTTATATTAATTAAACTATTTAAATTAATTTAAATTACAAATAATACTGAAATGACTTAGAAAATTATGAAAAAATTTATAAAACTATTTTATGACTTATAAAAGCTATAAAAAAATATAAAAACTAGGTGTTGCTTTATAAAAATTAATTATACTATTTATAACTTACTTATTGATTAGTTATTAATAAATCTATTATTAATTCTAATAAATACTAAATTACAAAATAAAAATCTGAGAAAATTATTAAAAATACTTTAATATAAAAGGAATTTAATAAAAATATAAAAACACAGCTTACTTAATAAAAATCTAAAAATGAAAATTAAAATTAAATTAAATTAAATAGAAACTATCACTTATTTTTATATTGGTTTTTCTTGAATTTTCTTTTACCAATCTATTTTATATCTAAATTTAACTAACTTTTGTAAAAACAATATTTTTATAAGCTACTAACAAGCACTGTGGGGGCTTATTACCTCCACAGTTGACTTTGGTTGACTGAAGTGGCAAATAAGCTCAAATGAGCTTATGTGGGACCCACTATGGATGAATCTGGTTCTAATAAGTATTTTGGACTTGTCAAAGCTAAAAATTGCCAAATAAGCTCAGTAGATAAGCTGATAAGCCAGATTAAGCTATTCCAAAAACTCAAAAGCAACACAGAATAGGGACAAACTTTTGGGCTTATTCCAGGTGGGGTCCAGTGGTTACTAGGTCAAACAAGTGGTCAATCCTAAGAGCCTACTAGGAGGGGGGTTGAAAGATGCTAAGTTTGACAGGTGAGGCCCACCGAGGTGGCCACAAATCACCACCAAAGTGGTGGTGATGGCTATGTATCTGGTGCACAGGGGACTTTGCAGCCCTGCAACCTACTTTGGGCTAGTGTAACTTATACAAGAAAATTCTCAAAAATATAAACTATGTGGGATTACAAAGGTGAGCTGTTAGACTTTAACTAGGAACAAATTTCAAAGCCCCAATCCAAACATATAAATCATGAAAATTCACTCAATTTTTGCAAAAATCTGAGACTTCTCTTTTGACTTTTTTAGTAACACTTGCAGTTTGACTTTGGTGAATTTCTAATTAAGCCTACTGATTAACTAAGCTATAATATGACTCCTAGAGACTGAATTAAGTTAAATTTACAATTTATGAAATGATGTGAATGATCTTGGACACTAACTGTTCCACAGTTAACTACAAATGAAGGTTAGAAATAATTTTGACTTTTTGCTTTTAAAACTACTAATGAAACAGTTTGATTGTGATCTTATGAACCTAAGAAAGAAGTCTCAAAAGGTTATGAGCACAGAAAAGCTCCAAAGCTCAGCTGAACCAACCTATCCAAACACCCCTTTATCTGCCATCTAATACTATAACTATTATATTTTAACACTAACTCCACTGATTTTATGATTGCAACAAGTTAAATATACCAGATTAAGTTAAATGACACTAAATTATTACTAATAACAACAATATCAATAATATAAAGAATCAAGATTTTTGGCTTACAAATGGTTCAAGGCTGAGGTCTGAGTGAACCAGTGAACAAGTGAACCAAATCACACCCTACTGACTTCCACAAGTCTCTATTACCATGAAATACCAAACTCAACCATGATTCCTTGCTTCCTTTATCTTCACTATTGATTTTCAATTTACCAACTATTTTTCTCTATTTTTTTTAGTATTTTTCTTTAATGAGATAAACAGATAATCAAGGTTTTCTAAGACTTAATAAGGCTTTGTCAGAGCTTATATAAGCTTATGAACAGCCTTAACAACAACTAACAACAACAGTCAACTTTTTGAGATTCTTGAGATAAGTAAAAATTGCATAGACTAAGATACACACTGAAACTTTAAATTGATGATTACAAAAGTTTAAGGTTACACTAAAACACTGTAATTTCTTGCTTAAAAGCTTAGGATTACACTAAGAGACTGAAATTAAATTACACGACACTAGAACTAAACTAACTAATCTAATAATTTTACTCTTCTGCTTCATTTCCATTTTGTAGCCACTTTCTGAGTTTGTGGGACCCACTGGGTCATTTCCCACCAATCCCCAGCCGTTGGATTGGTCTGAGTAATCCACACCGTTTAAATAACTTTTTGGCGCCAAAGTCATGGGGGCAACTGTGTATTGCGTGGAGAGGATATCAAGGCCATAAATGGGGTTTGGGGTGTTGTGTGAGGTGGAGGGATAAGGTAGGATGAGTGGGGAGCAAGTTGGGGGTGAAACCAGATAGGTGGAGGGTGGTATGGTGGAGCAGTGGTGGTGAGGTGGTTTGGGAGGGAAAAGGAGGCTGGGTGGTTTTGGTCAAATAAGGGGGTTGACCCCGTTTTCTTATTAAGGTGGACTGGGCTGGGAAACTTTGGGCCAAGGGAATAGAAGGGTGGGCTGGATTAGGTGTTGGGTTTGGATTTGGTTTATAGTAATAATAAGGATCCGTTTGGTTGTAGGAATTACACAAGGACCAAAATTGTAATTTCGTGAAAGTTGAGGGGCTGTTGTGTAATTTTCCAAAGTTTATCATGAGGGTCTAAATTGTCACATGTGAATAGTACAAGGGTATTTTTGATAATTTTCATTTTTTAAATACCCGGGGACTAAAACTAACAAACTGCCAAACTTGAGGGACCAATTATGTAATTTCACCAAACTTCACACCAAGGACCATTCCTGCAAAAGATTATTAGTACAAGGACCAAAATTGATTTTCTCAAAGTTTTTAACATCCCAGGGACCATTTATGTCAATTTGCAAAGTATAGGGACTAAACTTGTAATTTTGTGAAACTTTGCACCAAAGGACTAAATATGTAACTTTGTGATTAAAAAGGACCTTTGATGACTTTTTCATGTTTTTAGAATAACCAGGGACTAGTTTTGACAACTTTTGAAACTTGAGGGACTGAAACTGCCAATTATGCAAACTTTGTACGTTTTTCATCTGTTTTTGCATATTTTGCATTTGAAACATATAAAACACACTTTTATGATATTTTAAGTATTTTGATGCATATTTGAGTGTTTTTGTATGTTTTGGCAGCTCAGATTAGTATAAAATGATGAGTATTTAGACACTCATCAATCCCCCACACTAAACTATTGCTAGTCCCTAACAATCTTTTGAGAAAAAACTTAATGGATTTGAAAAACTCTTTACCAAAAGCCATCACTTCTGGAGTAGCCAGGTGTAAGAACTGTGGCACACCTGATAACCGTGTGATTTTGAGCAAATCACCAGCTGTCAACGGATTTGATTTGTCTTTACCAAAAGCCGTTTGCTTCTGGACTAGCCAACTCTTGATGGAATAGTCAACATCTTGGTGAGCTGATTACCAATTATGGTTTTTCCACTGCCTTTACCACAAGCCATAATCTTGCGGGCTAGCCAACTCATTCGCTTTATGGGATATGGCGAGTTGAGGTACCATACAATTTTGGGCAAATTGCAAGCCATCAACGGGTTTGAGATATCTTTACCAAGAACCGTTTGCTCCTGGATTAGCCAATCCTTATGTGGGTTAGACATGGCGGACTGATAACCATTTATTGCGTTCTAAGTGAGAAAAAATTTTAAAATTTTGGCTAAAATGGGGGTTCTTGATGGAACATGTGTTTAAATTCGTTAGAATAACGAATCTCCCCTCACACTTAGAACTGGATATTGTCCTCAATATTCAAAGTACCGGGTTTTAAACGAACACTTAGAACGTAAGAAGAAAAATATTCCATAGCCTTTATTTTATGTGTATATACATACATATATTTTTTAGATAAAACTTCTTAAATAGAAGCTATCACTATATTTACATTTTTTTTTTTAGAGATATTTACATATATACATCATGTGGGTTAGTATCTCCCCCACACTTAGGGTGAAAACCCTAAGTAAATGCTACTGTTTTTATTTACCGAGTCGCTAGCTTGACTCGACCCCGAATTCATTTGTCCATGGGGAAGCATGATGTGGAAGAGACAATCTGCATCGGACTTTCATTCAAAATATTTGGATAAACATTTGAAGCACGTGAAAGTTCCACTCCGATGAGACATAATGACACCCGGCTCAAAATTTATAAATGAGAATGCCGGGGTCAAAGATAGTGTCTTCATTCCCGAAGGAGTGAAGAACAGGAGAAATCACCTGGTAGGTGAAGGAAAGTAGGGAGATCTGAATAGCAATTAAGATAAAAACTTCCTCCTCAAGAAATGCATATTCAAGTGAAGGAGGCAAGTCCTTAAGCTTGATCTCAGGAAATTTATCAGTTTCCTCAACTGATTTGATTTCCTCATTATGAAGTTGTTTGGGTGGAAGAGGGGGAAATGGATCTTCGTTTAACAAACATTCTAGAAAAAGAATGTCCCCCTCAGGATCAAGATAATTATCATCAACTTCGTATGAAATTGAACTATCTTCAGTCATAAAAGCCTCGAATTCATCCAAATCATTTTCACTTTCCGGAGGAAGTGGATTGATCTGAGTGAGTTCAATCGAAGGATCATGAGTAGGTAAGAATTCTAACTCTCTCAAATCCGCTTCAAAGTCAAAGACTTCATTTTCATCCCTTGGTGGGATGGGATCCATATGAGAGAGTTCATCAGCGAACTCTTCAAGAAGATAGTTAACATTAGACTCGTGAAGTGATGCATCAACAAATTCGATGTCTCCATAAGATAAACAATCATTACTGGAATCAGAGACAGTCTCAATTTGTTCATTTGGATTATCAGGGGTGGAAGGAATATCACACATAAGATCAAAAGTCCCCTGTGACTCTCTTGGGATTGAGACAAGGTTCTCAACACTAGACTTTATGAATTCGTCCGATTCCTTTGCAGGAATTGTGTCAAGATGCTCGTCCCCCATGCTCAGAGAGTGAGTGGGAACCTCGGGTGTGATAACATCATACAGAGGGAGCTGAGAAGGACTAGCAGTTATGGATTCTACAAGTTCCATTATTTCTACTGCTGGTGATTCAGTTATATTCTTTTCTCCCTGTATATCCATGGAAAGAGTCTCAACTGATGAACTTGATGAGGTATCATCACTTTCATCATCCTCATCGAGAAGAGCATCATTTTGAAATTTAGTACGTGTTATAGCTGCTTGTTCTAAGACTAATAATTCTTCCATGCTTTTTTCGTTTCTAGCTGCATGTTCTTCAGCAAGTAATTCCGTGATAGATTTATCACGAAAATATGGAATGAGTGGAAACTGTGGGGGTGTGGATCTGTCAAAACCGAAAGGTTGACATTGATCATCATTATGAGGACCCCCACAATATACACAAGAAGAACTTGGTGCATTGTGAGACGACATATTAACCAACTCCTCCTTAAGATCTTTAAGTTTCTCAAGAACCTCTATATAAGGGTCTTGCTGGATATGAGGAGTTGCTTGAATTATTTGGCACTGTGGAGGTGGGTCTTGAAATGAATAGTCGTAATTGTTACAAGGAAATGGATTCCTTGTTTGACAATCAGAGCTAAAGTGTGGACCTCCACAGTACTCACAACAGTAAAACTGTTGAGTCTGGCTTGGTGTATTTTGATACGAAGCATCATCGAGATTTGGATAATATGATTCTTGCTCGTATGAATGTGATGGGTAGTTGGAAAAATTTGAGGAGTCGTTGAATGAGTTTTGATTAGGATCATAAGCAAATGAATTACTCGATCCACAAAACAAACAACTCCCGTCTTGAATATCATTACCACATTGTTCACATGTACACCAACGACATGGAAAACCGAAAAGCGGCTCACCACAACCGACACAAGGAACAAAATCTGGAGGTGGGACAAGTGGTGTGCTCTGAGAGCTAGGAATTTCCACCACCTTCGTTATGGTCTCTGGTTTTTGTTTTTGATAAATGTGAAGATTAGGCAAGTCGTTCTTTTCAGTAACTGCCCTAAGCTCTGTACGTTTGTTTGACAAACTTTTAACCGTAAACCGTGAAAGGTTAGGATCAATTGTGAGCTTAGATTCTTGGACAACCGTAGGTTGGACGTATTTAGCACTTCCATAGTCAGAGGAAAGTACAGGGTCCTTTGTCACCCCGGTTTCTCGTTCCATTTCCCTCACTGGAGAGGGAATATGAATCGATGGTCCATCATTATCAACACGAATTCTAGAAATCTCGGACAAGGCTTGAAGTTTTTCAAGCGCGAATAAGAATTCGGGGTTGATAGATGCCATAAGAATATAGAAGTTTAGAATTAAATGGATAGAGGGTACAGGGCTAAAGAATCAAAAAAAATAAGAGGGAAAAGATGGATATTTTGTGGTTTTGTTCTATAAAAATATGGATAAAAGATGGTAAATATACAATGGATGTATATCCAGATTCACTAATATGAAAAATCGTTTAGAATAAGCGCACAACCTCCCCGGCAGCGGCGCCAAATTTTGATTGGCCTGAAACGGTCAGATAATTATTGGTCAACCACTTGTGAATGGTCAATTATAATAGTCAAACAGCTGAGGCAAATGCTTCCGTGGAATACAATGTTTCCCCGGGTCGTAATGTCCCAACGAGGTGTGCGATGTTTTATTAAAAAACGAATCTGTGATCAGTGAATGTGAACAGGAAAGGTATAAAGTGTGTGTGTGTGATTACACTATGGTTTTATAACTTAAAATAAATTAAATAAACTATATTAACAATTACGTGAAACCTAGGTATCTAAAAACGTATAAACGTACACCAATTTAAAATCAGACGCGACTGCGTGCTGAGAAAAAGGTGAGTTTTAAGAAAAATAAACTATAGGGGTTAAAAATGAAAATTCTATAAACTTAAACTTAAAAGAAAATTATTTTTTTTTAGATTATTTTATTATTTATTATTAATTATTTAATTAAAAACTATTTAACTATTTAATTAAAACTAATTTAACTCAAACTAAAAATAATAAATACTACAAATTAAACTAAAAATTTACAAAATAATTTCTAAACTTAAATTAGAACTTGAAGAAAGTATAAAAAATAAAAATAAATATTTTTGTCTTTTTATAAGCTTTTTATTAATTAAAAACTATTTATCTTAATTAAACTATTTAAATTAATTTAAATTACAAATAATACTAAAATGACTTAGAAAATTATGAAAAAATTTATAAAACTATTTTATGACTTATAAAAGCTATAAAAAATATAAAAACTAGGTGTTGCTTTATAAAAATTAATTATGCTATTTATAACTTACTTATTGATTAATTATTAATAAATCTATTATTAATTCTAATAAATACTAAATTACAAAATAAAAATCTGAGAAAATTATTAAAAATACTTTAATATAAAAGGAATTTAATAAAAATATAAAAACATAACTTACTTAATAAAAATCTAAAAATGAAAATTAAAATTAAATTAAATTAAATAGAAACTATCACTTATTTTTATATTGGTTTTTCTTGAATTTTCTTTTACCAATCTATTTTATATCTAAATTTAACTAACTTTTGTAAAAACAATATTTTTATAAGCTACTAACAAGCACTGTGGGGGCTTATTACCTCCACAGTTGACTTTGGTTGACTGAAGTGGCAAATAAGCTCAAATGAGCTTATGTGGGACCCACTATGGATGAATCTGGTTCTAATAAGTATTTTGGACTTGTCAAAGCTAAAAATTGCCAAATAAGCTCAGTAGATAAGCTGATAAGCCAGATTAAGCTATTCCAAAAACTCAAAAGCAACACAGAATAGGGACAAACTTTTATGAGCACAGAAAAGCTCCAAAGCTCAGCTGAACCAACCTATCCAAACACCCCTTTATCTGTCATCTAATACTATAACTATTATATTTTAACACTAACTCCACTGATTTTATGATTGCAACAAGTTAAATATACCAGATTAAGTTAAATGACACTAAATTATTACTAATAACAACAATATCAATAATATAAAGAATCAAGATTTTTGGCTTACAAATGGTTCAAGGCTGAGGTCTGAGTGAACCAGTGAACAAGTGAACCAAATCACACCCTACTGACTTCCACAAGTCTCTATTACCATGAAATACCAAACTCAACCATGATTCCTTGCTTCCTTTATCTTCACTATTGATTTTCAATTTACCAACTATTTTTCTCTATTTTTTTTAGTATTTTTCTTTAATGAGATAAACAGATAATCAAGGTTTTCTAAGACTTAATAAGGCTTTGTCAGAGCTTATATAAGCTTATGAACAGCCTTAACAACAACTAACAACAACAGTCAACTTTTTGAGATTCTTGAGATAAGTAAAAATTGCATAGACTAAGATACACACTGAAACTTTAAATTGATGATTACAAAAGTTTAAGGTTACACTAAAACACTGTAATTTCTTGCTTAAAAGCTTAGGATTACACTAAGAGACTGAAATTAAATTACACGACACTAGAACTAAACTAACTAATCTAATAATTTTACTCTTCTGCTTCATTTCCCTTTTGTAGCCACTTTCTGAGTTTGTGGGACCCACTGGGTCATTTCCCACCAATCCCCAGCCGTTGGATTGGTCTGAGTAATCCACACCGTTTAAATAACTTTTTGGCGCCAAAGTCATGGGGGCAACTGTGTATTGCGTGGAGAGGATATCAAGGCCATAAATGGGGTTTGGGGTGTTGTGTGAGGTGGAGGGATAAGGTAGGATGAGTGGGGAGCAAGTTGGGGGTGAAACCAGATAGGTGGAAGGTGGTATGGTGGAGCAGTGGTGGTGAGGTGGTTTGGGAGGGAAAAGGAGGCTGGGTGGTTTTGGTCAAATAAGGGGGTTGACCCCGTTTGATTATTAAGGTGGACTGGGCTGGGAAACTTTGGGCCAAGGGAATAGAAGGGTGGGCTGGATTAGGTGTTGGGTTTGGATTTGGTTTATAGTAATAATAAGGATCCGTTTGGTTGTAGGAATTACACAAGGACCAAAATTGTAATTTTATGAAAGTTGAGGGGCTGTTGTGTAATTTTCCAAAGTTTATCATGAGGGTCTAAATTGTCACATGTGAATAGTACAAGGGTATTTTTGATAATTTTCATTTTTTAAATACCCGGGGACTAAAACTGACAAACTGCCAAACTTGAGGGACCAATTATGTAATTTCACCAAACTTCACACCAAGGACCATTCCTGCAAAAGATTATTAGCACAAGGACCAAAATTGATTTTCTCAAAGTTTTTAACATCCCAGGGACAATTTATGTCAATTTGCAAAGTATAGGGACTAAACTTCTAATTTTGTGAAACTTTGCACCAAAGGACTAAATATGTAACTTTGTGATTAAAAAGGACCTTTGATGATTTTTTCATGTTTTTAGAATAACCAGGGACTAGTTTTGACAACTTTTGAAACTTGAAGGACTGAAACTGCCAATTAAGCAAACTTTGTACGTTTTTCATTTGTTTTTGCATATTTTGCATTTGAAACATATAAAACACACTTTTATGATATTTTAAGTATTTTGATGCATATTTGAGTGTTTTTGTATGTTTTGGCAGCTCAGATTAGTATAAAATGATGAGTATTTAGACACTCATCAATTGATGAGTGTCTAAATACTTATCATTTTATACCAATCTGAACTGCCAAAACATCCAAAAAATACTCAAATATGCATCATAATACTTAAAATATCTTAGAAGTGTGTTTTATATGTTTCAAATGCAAAATATGCAAAAACAGATGAAAAACGTATAAAGTTTGCATAATTGGCAGTTTCAGTCCCTCAAGTTTCATAAATTGGCAAAACTAGTCCCTGGTTATTCTAAAAACATGAAAAAGTCATCAAAGGTCTTTTTTAATCATAAAATTACATATTTAGTCCTTTGGTGCAAAGTTTCATAAAATTACAAGTTTAGTCCCTATACTTTGGATATTGACATAAATGGTCCCTGGGATGTAAAAACTTTGAGAAAAGCAATTTTGGTCCTTGTACTAATAATCTTTTGCAGGAATGGCCCTTGGTGTGAAGTTTTGTAAAATTACATAAATAGTCCCTGAAGTTTCACAGTTTGGCAAAAATAGTCCCCGGTATTTAAAAAATGAAAAAAACATCAAAAATACCCTTGTACTATTCATCCTTGTCAAGTTTGGTCCCTGTGAGAACTTTGGTAAACTTACAAAACCAGCCCCTCAACTTTACCTAATTTACAAATTTGGTCCTTGTGCATAAATAAACCAAACGGACTCTTTATATTATATAACCCAAAACCTAATCCATACCACACTACTACCAAGCCCACCCTATATTTTTTACCCAGGCCCAACTCCTTATCCAGCCCACCCTTAATATAAAAACGGGTCAACGCCCCGTTTGACCACCAAAACCACCCCAGCCTTTCCTTCCCTCCCAAAATACCACCTCACCACCACTGCAAACCAAAACCACCCACCACCTGGCCTTCCACCTCAACCCCCAGCTGTCCTACCCAATCCCCTTGTCCTCCACGCCTCACCAAGCCCATTAATGCCCCTTAAAACCCTCGTACGCAACCACACTGACACCATGACTTTTTCGCGCCAAAAAGATATTTAAACGGTGTGGATTACTCAGACCATATCAAGGGCTCTCAATTGGTGGGAAATGTCACTGTGGGTCCCACAAACCCTGAAAGTGGCTTTAAAAGAGGAAAGAAGCCAGAAGGAAGAAGTAGTAGTTTTAGTTTTAGTTTAGCTTAATCGTAGTAGTGTAATTTTTATTTTCAATTGTAATTTTCCTTTCAAATCTGTTGAACTCAGTTACTTTAGTGTAATTCCACCTTTCTTGAAGCTTTAATTATAACCTTATTCATTAAAAATCATATTTGACAATTTCAAGTGAATTTGACAAATTCACTTGAGACCTGTTGATTGTTGTTGTTTCATGTTCCTATAAACATTTATAAGCTCACATAAACTCTGACAAAGTTTTGTTAAGCTTGTAATATCTGTCTCATTCAGTTTACTAAAAATCATCAAAAATATAAGAAAAATAGAAAATAATACAAAAATCATTTTGTATGAAAGAACAAGCAATGGAGCATGGTGATTTTGGATTGTACTAGTTATAGTGCTCATTGGTGAGCTTTAGGAGAGGTACACAGTCCTTGGTTCCTTGGTTATCAGTTGAAAAACATTTGTAAGCTCAATTCTTTAATTTTGCATGAGACTGTTCCAATGCTTATTGTTTTGTTAATTGTGCTTAATTATGTTTCTTATATATAATTGAGTTAGTTTATAGCATAAAATCAGTTGTAAGTTCATTAGAATTAATTGTACCTTAAGAACTCACTTTGGCTTTTAAAATTGCATATGTTGGATTTCTAGGATTTAGTACTTGTAGCCTTTGTTTTTGTGTTCATTTAAGTTCTCTGGATCATAATAGCTTGTTTAGAAACAGTTACAAAGTCTCAAGCATTCATTTGTTTGGATTTACTTGTAATCTCAGTTAGAATAGGAGTGTTTGGATTAGTCTGATTCTAGGAGCTCAGTGTTGTTCTTGTTGTTGTGTATTGTTGAGTTAAGTTTCTATATGTCACTTTAGCTTAGAACAACAAAGGGCTTATGAGAGCAACATCAAAAAAGTTATTGCCTTGTCAAAGATATCGAGATGTCGTGTTGATTATGATGGACTATCGATTCATATTCCCTCTCCAGCGAGGGAAATGGAACGAGAAACCGGGGTGACAAAGGACCCTGTACTTTCCTCTGAAAATGAAAGTGCTATATACGTCCAACCTACGGTTGTCCAAGAATCTAAGCTCACTATTGATCCTAACCTTTCACGGTTTACAATTAAAAGTTTGTCAAGCAAACGTACAGAGCTTAGGGCAGTGACTGAAAAGAACGATTTGCCTAATCTTCACATTTATCAAACACAAAAACCAGAGACCATAACGGAAATGGTGGAAATTCCTAGCTCTCAGAGCACACCACTTGTCCCACCTCCAGATTTTGTTCCTTGTGTCGGTTGTGGTGAGCCGCTTTTTGGTTTTCCATGTCGTTGGTGTACATGTGAACAATGTGGTAATGATATTCGAGACGGGAGTTGTTTGCTTTGTGGATCGAGTAATTCATTTGCTTATGATCCTAATCAAAGCTCATTCAACGACTCCTCAAATTTTTCCAACTACCCATCACATTCATACGAGCAAGAATCATATTATCCAAATATCAATGATGCTTCGTATCAAAATACACCAAGCCAGAGTCAACAGTTTTACTGTTGTGAGTACTGTGGAGGTCCACACTTTAGCTCTGATTTTCAAACAAGGAATCCATTTCCTTGTAACAATTACGACTATTCATTTCAAGACCCACCTCCACAGTGCCAAATGATTCAAGCAACTCCTCATATCCAGCAAGACCCTTATATAGAGGCTCTTGAGAAACTCAAAGATCTTAAGGAGGAGTTAGCTAATATGTCGTCTCTAAATGCACCAAGTTTTTCTTGTGTACATTGTGGGGGTCCTCATGATGATTTTCAATGTCAACCGTATTAAAAACCTGAACATTGTTCTAGTTCTTATACATTCGGTTTTGACACATCCACACCCCCACAATCTCCACTCACTCAATATTCTCGTGATAAATCTATCACAGAATTACTTGCTGAAAAACATGCTGCTAGAGACGAAATAAGCATGGAAGAATTACTAGTCTTAGAACAAGCAGCTATAACACGTACCAAATTTCAAAATGCTGTTTTTCTCGATGAGGATGATGAAAGTGATGATACCTCATCAAGTTCATCAGTTGAGACTCTTTCCATGGATATACAGGGAGAAAAGAATATAACTGAATCACCAGCAGTAGAAATAATGGAACTTGTAGAATCCATTACTGCTAGTCCTTCTCAGCTCCCTGATTCTGCTGTTATCACACCCGAGGTTCCCACTCACTCTCTGAGCATGGGGGACGAGCATCTTGACACTGTTCCTAATAAGGAATCGGACGAATTCATAAAGTCTAGTGTTGAGAACCTTGTCTCAATCCCAAGTGAGTCACAGGGAATTCTTGAGCATGTGTATGATATCCCTCCCCCTCTTGTCTTTCCAAATGATCATATTGAGATGTTCTCTGATTCTGATGAGAACTATTCTTTATCTTGTGGAGACATAAGTTATGTGGGGGAATTACCTTCTGAGCTTGTCAACTCAGAAGAAGAGAATGAGGAAGAAATAATCCAAGACGAAGCTCTTCGTCTTACTTTACTAAATGCTAATCTTCTCATTTCTAGAATCGAGGCTTTTAATGAAGAGCCTATTTCATCTCTTATCCCCGTCAAGGATAGTGAGATTTTGATCAATGATTCTATTCCGGAATTGCAAACGTTCCATTTTGATCAAACGGGAGAGAAGATAAGTGGTATCACCACTTCTCATTCTTATAATTCTCTTCCCGTTTATGAATCATTTACTTTTGAGGAGTTCCCCAATGAACTCACTCAAATCAATTCCGAATACGAATCATTCACCTTTGAGGAGTTCTCCGGTGAACTCACTCATATCATATCTCCACCGGAGTATGATAACTTTTATTTTGATCTACACATACCCATAATATGTCTTGATCAAACGAGCTTAAAAGAGGAGATTCATGAAACAATGAATTCTCCTATTGAAGATGAGGAGTTAGTCATGATTTTCATCATGATTTTCTTTCTTTTCTTCATATATTCCGTGGCTTCTCCTGTTCTTCACTCTTTCGGGAGTGAGGACATTATCTTTGACCCCGGCATTCTCATTTATAAATTATGAGCCGGCTGTCTATATATCTCATCGGTGTAGAACTTTCGCGTGCTTCAAATGTTTATCTAAACATCTTGAATGAAAGTCCGATGCAGATTGTCTCTTCCACATCATGCTTCCCTATGGACAAATAAATTCGGGGTCGAGTCAAGCTAGCGACTCGGTAAATAAAAACAGTAGCATTTACTTAGGGTTTTCACCCTAAGTGTGGGGGAGATACTAACCCACATGATGTATATATGTAAATATCTCTAAAAAAAATGTAAATATAGTGATAGCTTCTATTTAAGAAGTTTTATCTAAAAAAATATATATATGTATGTATATACACATAAAATAATGGCTAGTAATATTTCCTTCTTACGTTCTAAGTTCGGTTTAACACCCGGTACTTTGAATATAGAGGATAATATTCAGTTCTAAGTGTGGGGGGAGATTCGTTATTATAACGAATTTTAACACATGTTCCATCAAGAACCCCCATTTTAGCCAAAATTTAAAAAAAAAATTCTCACTTAGAACGCAATAAATGGTTATCAGTCCGCCATGTCTAACCCACATAAGGATTGGCTAATCCAGGAGCAAACGGTTCTTGGTAAAGATAACTCAAACCCGTTTATGGCTTGCAATTTGCCCAAAATTGTATGGTTCCTCAACTCCCCATCATCCTCAAAAGATAATGAGTTGGCTAGCCCGCAAGATTATGGCTTGTGGTAAAGGCAGTGGAAAAACCATAATTGGTAATCAGCTCACCAAGATGTTGACTATTCCATCAAGAGTTGGCTAGTCCAGAAGCAAACGGCTTTTGGTAAAGACTAATCAAATCCGTTGACAGCTGGTGGTTTGCTCAAAATCACACGATTATCAGGTGTGCCACAGTTCTTACACCTGGCTACTCCAGAAGTGATGGCTTTTGGTAAAGAGTTTTTCAAATCCATTAAGTTGTTCTCAAAAGATTGCTAGGGACTAGCAATAGTTTAGTGTGGGGGATTGATGAGTGTCTAAATACTCATCATTTTATACCAATCTGAACTGCCAAAACATCCAAAAAACACTCCAATATGCATCATAATACTTAAAATATCTTAGAAGTGTGTTTTATATGTTTCAAATGCAAAATATGCAAAAACAGATGAAAAACGTATAAAGTTTGCATAATTGGCAGTTTCAGTCCCTCAAGTTTCATAAATTGGCAAAACTAGTCCCTGGTTATTCTAAAAACATGAAAAAGTCATCAAAGGTCTTTTTTAATCATAAAATTACATATTTAGTCCTTTGGTGCAAAGTT
This sequence comes from Artemisia argyi, assembly GCA_030686995.1. Classification (NCBI taxonomy): domain Eukaryota; kingdom Viridiplantae; phylum Streptophyta; class Magnoliopsida; order Asterales; family Asteraceae; genus Artemisia; species Artemisia argyi. The sequence goes on along the minus strand of CM060708.1, from coordinate 228,252,459 downwards.
TCATAAAATTACAAGTTTAGTCCCTATACTTTGGATATTGACATAAATGGTCCCTGGGATGTAAAAACTTTGAGAAAAGCAATTTTGGTCCTTGTACTAATAATCTTTTGCAGGAATGGCCCTTGGTATGAAGTTTGGTAAAATTACATAAATAGTCCCTGAAGTTTCACAGTTTGGCAAAAATAGTCCCCGGTATTTAAAAAATGAAAAAAACATCAAAAATACCCTTGTACTATTCATCCTTGTCAAGTTTGGTCCCTGTGAGAACTTTGGTAAACTTACAAAACCAGCCCCTCAACTTTACCTAATTTACAAATTTGGTCCTTGTGCATAAATAAACCAAACGGACTCTTTATATTATATAACCCAAAACCTAATCCATACCACACTACTACCAAGCCCACCCTATATTTTTTACCCAGGCCCAACTCCTTATCCAGCCCACCCTTAATATAAAAACGGGTCAACGCCCCGTTTGACCACCAAAACCACCCCAGCCTTTCCTTCCCTCCCAAAATACCACCTCACTACCACTGAAACCAAAACCACCCACCACCTGGCCTTCCACCTCAACCCCCAGCTGTCCTACCCAATCCCCTTGTCCTCCACGCCTCACCAAGCCCATTAATGCCCCTTAAAACCCTCGTACGCAACCACACTGACACCATGACTTTTTCGCGCCAAAAAGATATTTAAACGGTGTGGATTACTCAGACCATATCAAGGGCTCTCAATTGGTGGGAAATGTCACTGTGGGTCCCATAAACCCTGAAAGTTTCTTTAAAAGAGGAAAGAAGCCAGAAGGAAGAAGTAGTAGTTTTAGTTTTAGTTTAGCTTAATCGTAGTAGTGTAATTTTTATTTTCAATTGTAATTTTCCTTTCAAATCTGTTGAACTCAGTTACTTTAGTGTAATTCCACCTTTCTTGAAGCTTTAATTATAACCTTGTTCATTAAAAATCATATTTGACAATTTCAAGTGAATTTGACAAATTCACTTGAGACCTGTTGATTGTTGTTGTTTCATGTTTCTATAAACATTTATAAGCTCACATAAACTCTGACAAAGTTTTGTTAAGCTTGTAATATCTGTCTCATTCAGTTTACTAAAAATCATCAAAAATATAAGAAAAATAGAAAATAATACAAAAATCATTTTGTATAAAAGAACAAGCAATGGAGCATGGTGATTTTGGATTGTACTGGTTATAGTGCTCATTGGTGAGCTTTAGGAGAGGTACACAGTCCTTGGTTCCTTGGTTATCAGTTGAAAAACATTTGTAAGCTCAATTCTTTAATTTTGCATGAGGCTGTTCCAATGCTTATTGTTTTGTTAATTGTGCTTAATTATGTTTCTTATATATAATTGAGTTAGTTTATAGCATAAAATCAGTTGTAAGTTCATTAGAATTAATTGTACCTTAAGAACTCACTTTGGCTTTTAAAATTGCATATGTTGGATTTCTAGGATTTAGTACTTGTAGCCTTTGTTTTTGTGTTCATTTAAGTTCTCTGGATCATAATAGCTTGTTTAGAAACAGTTACAAAGTCTCAAGCATTCATTTGTTTGGATTTACTTGTAATCTCAGTTAGAATAGGAGTGTTTGGATTAGTCTGATTCTAGGAGCTCAGTGTTGTTCTTGTTGTTGTTTATTGTTGAGTTAAGTTTCTATATGTCACTTTAGCTTAGAACAACAATAAAAACCATAGGTCTTTACTTAAAAGTCAAAATTACTTCCCATCACCCTTGACAGTCCACTGAGTGGATCTGTGGGTACCATTTTTACCCATTTGGTTTAGAACCTGTTCATTTAGCCTATTTTAGACTCAATCCATCTTATTTTAACTTATTTAGTCAGTAGGATTAATTAGAAGTTCACAAAAGTCAACATTCTAAGTTTCACTAAAAAGTCAAAATTTCCAAATCTCAGATTTTCTCAAATATTGGGTGAATTTTGTAGATTTATGTATTAGGTTTGAGGTTCTGAAAATCCTTTGGATCATAGTCTCTCAGCTCAACTTTGTTTTCCCATAGTTGTTATATTTTTAGGATTTTTTACCTGGGCCCCACTCAGCCTCAAAATCACTTGCAGGGGGGAAACCCTGCCCTGCACCAGCAAACTTCACCTATCACCACCACTTTGGTGGTGATTTGTGATCACCACAGTGGGCCCCACACCTCCAATTTAGTTCCTTAGAACCCCCTCCTACCAGGGAACAATAGTTGACCAGTAGTTTGACCTAGCACCCAGTGGACCCCACTTAGATTTGCCATTGAAAGTTGTCCCTAATCTGTCTCAGATTCCTAAAAGCCAAGTGCTTATTTGAGCTTATTGGCTTATCCAGTGGACCTCACTAGCATTTTATGGCTTAAACAAGTTCCCTAAACTTATTTAGATCTGAATTAACCATAGTGGGTCCCACACAAGCTCAGTAGAGCTTATTTGCTTTGTTGGTCAACTTTGGTCAACTGATTAAGTTAGTAGCTTATATCTAGCTTATTATTAAGTTATAAAAATATTGTTTTTATTAAAGTTAGTTGTTTTTATATATAATATAGTTTTGTAAAATAAAAATCAAGAAAAAAATAATATAAAAATAAGTGATAGTTTCTATTTAATATAATTTAATTTTATTTTTCATTTTTAGATTTTTATTAAGTAAGTTGTGTTTTTATATTTTTATTAATTTCCTTTTAGGTTAAAGTAATTTTTATAATTTTCTCAGATTTTTATTTTGTAATTTAGTATTTATTAGAATTAAAAATAGTTTTATTAATAATTAATCAATAATTAAGTTATAAATAGCATAATTAATTTTTATAAAGCAATACCTAGTTTTTATATTTTTTATAGCTTTTATAAGTCATAATATAATTTAAGGAATTTTTTCATAAATTTCTAAGTTGATTTAGTATTATTTGTAATTTAAAATAGTTTAATTAGTATAAATAATATAAATAGTTTTTAATTAAATAAAAAATTCATAAAAAGACAAAAATATTTATTTTTAATTTTTATACTTTCTTCAAGTTCATTTTAAGTTTTAGAAATTATTTTTACAAGTTTTTAGTTTAATTTGTAGTATTTATAATTTTTAGTTTGATATAAATTAGTTTTAATTAAATAGTTAAATAGTTTTTAATTAAATAATTAATAATAAATAATAAAATAATCTAAAAAATAATTTTCTTTTTAGATTTAATTTTCTTTTAAGTTTAAGTTTATAGAATTGTCATTTTTAACCCCTGTAGTTTATTTTTCTTAAAACTCACCTTTTTCTCAGTACGCAGTCGCATCTGATTTTAATTTGGTGTAAGTTTAAACGTTTTAGATTTCTAGGTTTTACGTAATCGTTCTAATAGCTTATTTAAATTATTTTATTTTATAAAACCTTAGTGTAATTACACACACACACACTTTATACCCTTTCCTGTTCACATTCACTGATCACAGATTCATTTATAATAAACCATCGCACACCTCGTTGGGACATTACGACCCGGGGAAACACTGTATTCCACGGAAGCATTTGCCTTAGACTGTTTGACTTGTTGACCATTACCTGGTTAATATTATCTGACAGTTTGAGGTGAATCACAAGCATTCTTTGTAGAAACCAAGCATCCTATTCTTCACATACTCTACTCCTCTACGTCTATCCTTATCATTCCTATAATAAGCTGCTTGCTTGTGTTCCTTTTCTATATTAGAGAGAAGGCGGTATTGCTCAATTTTTAGGGCATTTGGTAGGCAATCTCATCATTCTCTTCCTTGAATCTAACTATCCATAAAGTCGGGTCATAACTCATCCTAGTGGCCTCAACGAATGGTTTTCCGAATATTACTTGGCTTAGGCAATCATCTATCACCGGACGAGTGTCTTCTACTATCATAAAATCGATCTCATTGGTGAAATTACCTATAATCACATGCAATCCCTTCACTCTTCCTAAAAAGTTACTTATCAAATTCTTATTGGGCATCATCCTGAAATCAAGTTGTCTCTTCATCACCCAATTGTAATAAGTCCTAGTCATGATGTTTACGGGAGATCTAGGATCGATATAAGCTTTCCATATATGCATATGCCCATGTTGCATGGTATGTTGATGTTAGAGGGGTCTCCCATTTTGATAAGAGGTGTGCCAAGGATATATGGTCTCTCGGGACTATCGAATAAATCCTTACGGTATTCCCGTTCTTCCTTAGTGGGCAACTTATCAAAGTACTTTTCTATAGTCTCTATCTCCTCTAATTCCTCTCCCCTTTTAACCTCAACTTCCCTACTTTCATCCCTAGTCTTGGTTTCTACTCCAACTTCATCCTTGTCACTTTCTTCTATTTCCTTATCTATTGGCTTAATGGTGACAACATTGACAAAGTGGACATGTTTGGATGATGAGGGGTACTTAATTTTGATTCCGTTATTGGTGTCCCTAGTGTCCTTCCTAGGTGCGGTTAATGCTTGGTTGTTGAGGGCTTTCAACAAGTTGTCTATCTTGTTGGTCATCTCCGTTTGTTGTTGGTTGAATTCGGTTTCAAACCAAGCTATGCGAGCTTCTTGAGATGCCATGAACTTAGACATCAATCCTTCAAGATTGTTGGTACTACCATAGTTGTTAGAATGATTGTTGTTGAAAGTACGGTTGGAGGGTGGACCGTTTGGTTGGTAAGGATTAGGCGGATTGGAAGAATTGGCTTGATTTTGTTTCCACCTAAGGTTTGGGTGATTTTTCCAAGAGGGGTTGTAGGAATCACCGTAAGGGTTTGGCTCGGGTTTGAAAGTGTACCACTTATCTCCCGCTTCGTCGGTACGCGAGGATGCGTAGTCCGCAAAAGCTGTTCCGGGGAGTTCCACACAATCACGAGTGTCATTGGGACCACTACATAATTCGCATGAAGAAGTGATTTTGTTCACTTGGCTTGAAGGCTTAGGAGCTTCGTAGGATTTCATGAGAAACTTGACTTGGTCCTCAAGTTCCATGATCCTACGGTCGGGAGTGCTAGAGTTATTCGAAGGCAAAGATATTGCCTTGACCATTTTGTTCAAATCACGGGGATCATTCCAACTTTCGTTGTCATAGAGAGCAAGATCTTCTATGATTTCCCATGATTGTTCCGCACTTAGATCACGTAGCTTACCACCGGCCGATTGGTCAATGGCTCGCCTCGTGGAGAGATCGATATGGTCATAAAAGATTTGGACTTGGAGCCAAAGATCTATGCCATGATGAGGGACTTTTTGGAGTAAGTCCTTGAAACGAGTCCATGCTTCATAACGAGATTCATTTTGACGTTGTTGGAACATCAAGATGTCATTTCTAAGCTTAGTAGTTCTCCCCGGTGGGAAAAATTGAGCAAGGAAATGAGTGGTGAGATCATCCCATGTGGTGATGGATCCCGCGGGTAAACGCTCAAGCCATTGACTAGTTTGATCCCGTAGAGAGAATTGGAATAGGCGTAATCGGGTTGTCTCTCCAGTTTCAACATCTAGGTCTACGGAATCTACGATTTTAAGGAAGTCCTTGAGATGTTGATTTGGATCTTCGGAACGAAGTCCATGGAATGCACATCCGCTTTGCACCAACCGGATGGTGTCGGATCGCAAGGGGGTCGCATTGGCTCCGGTGAGCTCAATGGTGTTTCGATAGCCTTGGTGGCTAGGTCGGGAATACTCTCCTAAGGTTCGGGGCCTAAGAGGTTCTAGTGGTGGGTTTTGTTGTGGTGGGATGACGGGTTGAAAGATGTTCCCATCGTTCATGATGTCGGGTGGTGAAAAGTTACGAACAAAAACACAAAGAAATAAGATAGACTAGAGAGAACCTAAAATTAAAAATAAAATCTTACTAGAAAGGAATCTAGCAAGTAGACCTAATAAAAAGAGATTCTAACCTAGACAATAACTATTCCCCGGGCTGCGGCGCCAAAAACTTGATGCGTAGGGATTGCACCAGGCTTTACCTCTCGAGGGATCTCGAGAAGCTTACAACCCCCACCAGGCAGTGTACCTGATCGATGTAGTATAGTATAATGATAAGTACCAGGGGATTGATCGTTCAGCTAGGAATAATGTCGCTAGGATTAGAAAACCTAAATACTAGTTCTAGAGATGAGGGATGATTCTTTTTTGTATTTTTATATTTTTTAGAAAGCAATTTAAAATCTCGGGTTTGAAGGATTTTGGGTGGAATTAGTTGCTAGTCAACTAACCTAATACTAAGATGCAATCAAAATAAAATACTAAAAATGAAAATAAACTAATTTAAGCTAAGGTTGTGAGCAATAAGTGGGAGAAATGTGTTTACTTAGATTTCACTACTCCCTAGATATCTTTTACACGTTAATTACTTGTTATAGTTGCGTGGATGACGGATTGTATTCCTTAATACCATTCATGGGGTGGCGTACTTACTTCCCCAATCCTATGAGTGCCTACTTCACTCCTATGTCGAGCCTGCAAGAAGCTCCTAACATGGGATCATTAGAATTTACTCATGCATTAAATACAACCAATAAAACCTAGTACACATCGGTTCATGTTTCCTAAGACGTTCAAGCATGTTACCAATTGGAGATCTGCCAGTTTTCTTAAGCCTAACATTGAAATCATTCATCCAATACAACCATAAACAAGTAATCAACACATAATCAACATCTAGGTTTCATTAGATCTAAGCAAACACAAGATAATTCTAGCCTAGCATGGTGGAATCAAGACAAGCACAAGATATAGACAACCAACACATAGACATATTGATTGAATTAAAAGAATACTTATCTCAATAGCACATGTAAGGGTTCAAGGGCTGAAAACCCTTGAAAAAGCTGTAAAATACGTATATGGTTCGGCCTTAGGGTTTCTCCAAACTTGTTCCTCTCTAATGAATGAAAATTAGAAAACTATATATAGATATTAGAGGCTGAAGGCGTCAAGAACAAATGGGTGACGCCGTCATCTCGCCGCCAAAATAATCCTCGGACCGCCAAAATAATCCTCGGACTGCCTTGATCGACATCTGACGCCGTCATGTAGTCCACTTTTGCAGGCCGTCACACATTTAACTCTTGACGCTCTACTTGTGACGCCTTCATGTTTGTACTGGGTCGTCATGGTCTTTACTCTTGACGCCGTCAGAAATGTCTTCTTGACGCCGTCACACACTGTTCCCAGCATGGAAAATTAAGTCTTTGGCGTTTTCTTCACTTTTATGCTCCAAAAACGTCCGAATTGCTTCTTTTTCCGAATTTCACTCTCAAAGTACCTAAAATCACAAAAGGAACGATTTAGGGCAATATTTGATCAAATAAATTCAATTCCGGGCTTAAATGACCCCCTAAAAACGGATCATTTTTCGCCTCATCAATAGTAACAAAAAAATGAAAAAAATAACATGAAACTTACCCTGTTTGATACACTACCACTAGCACTTCCTCTTCCCCTTCCCCTGTTCGATCCACTAGCACTTCCTCTTCCCCTTCCCCTGTTTGATCCACTACCACTTCCATTTCCCCTACCACTATTTGATCCACTAGAACTTCCCCTTCCACTGCTACACCCTACACTTGTTTCCCCCATCCATATACCACCTCTAGCAGTCACAACTTTTTTCTTTCTACTACAACTAGGGGTTCTAGAATTGAATGGGTCATTAACCCTAGGTCTGCCCTTCTTTTTGGGTGGATTAGTTGTTTGTGTTGATGGTTGACCTTGTGGAGCAGGTGTTTGTGGAATAGGTATTTGTCTTGTTGGTTGACTTTGTGGAATAGGTACTTGTGCTGATGGTTGACCTTGTGGAGCAGGTGTTTGTGTTGATGGTTCACCTGTTTCCATATGTTTAGTACACCCCTTTTTGTTATGACCCATTTCACCACAGTTTTGACAAGTCATTGTTCTTGGAGGCCTAGATACATGTTTATTATTTTTCAATTATGACTTATCTTTTGTCCTATTCAATGTGGGTCTACCTGGCATCCTTCTTTCTAAAGGGGGTTTCATGGGCACATGTTCTCTTTTTTTCCACATATCAATACCACCAACTGGCAAAATATTAAACTCATAGAGACTTCTGTATGTGCTTACCTTGAATGACTTGCTCACATACTCTTCTGGCTGCTTGCTAATGAAGTAAATGGCCGTGATTGCATGAGGGCATGGTATGCCAGTTAACTACCATTGCCTACAAGTGCACTCCCTCTTTTGTAAGTCCACACCATAGGCTTCAAGATTTCCTTGCCTTACTTCAAACTGATGCCATCCACTTGGATTCAAACTCCATTTCCTGTTAGTATACTACAAGTCAGCAAAAGGGCAAATATCACTTGTCCAAAACCTTGGTGATAAGTATTGATAAGAATTTACCTTTGAATCTTCTTATGCAACTCCAAAACCTTGATGATATTAGGGCAAATATCACTTGTCCAGTCTTGACATTCCTTCATAAGAGTGTAATTCCTAGTCATCACATAGGATCTGATGTCTTCAAGCATTCCAATTATTGATTTTCTCCTTGCATTCTTTATATGAGAATTGAAAGATTCACTAAGACCATTTTCAACAGCATCACAATCCATTCCTATCAAACACATTACAAATAATAAGTTAGTTCAGCTAATGTAATTATTGAAATAAGCTACAACAAATATAAAGAATATACCTTCTTTGAAGTATGATCTTGACCATGTCCATTGATCTTTATCCATCAAATACTGATAAGCTGCTTCACTTGCATTCTTGATTTCTTCCATTGTATTTAAGAATCTTTGATGATTAGCACACTTTGATACTTGCCAAAAGAGTTGTCTAAACAGAATACCAGGGTAGACCTTTGAAAAATTGGCATAAATGTGCCTAGCACATAACCTTTGTTCTACTAATGGGACCACTCTCTTAATAGCATGGTAAATTCCTTTATGTCCATCAGATATAAATGTGACCCCTTTCCCATCTCCTAATTCAAGGGCTTTTGCTAACAACTTAATAAACCATTCCCAAGTGTCTGAATTCTCAACTTGTACAATAGCCCATGCAATTGGGTATATTTGATTGCTTCCATCCCTCCCAATAGCTGCCAACAGTTGACCTTAGCACACCCCTTTCAAAAAACACCCATCCATACCTATAACCTTTCTACATCCTGCTTTCCAACCCTGTTTCAAATTATGAAAACAAATATAGAAACTATTGAACATGTGTGTACCATCCATTAAAGGATCAATGCGTAGCTGCACTGTGGTACCAAGGTTGGTTTGTCTAAGTTCACCAGCATAATCAAGCAACCTGTCATACTGATCTCCAACATTCTGCTTAAGACTATATATTGCAATCCTTCTTGCTCTACTACACTGTTGTGTAATGTCTTAGCCCTATATTTTTTCATCACCATTTCTTGCAGGTCAACCACTTTCATATCAGGATACATTCTGATTTTGTCTACAAATTGTCTTGCAATCCATTTTGAAGTCACTAAATAACCAAGATTACACTGTCTACTGCAATTGTGCTCATTAACTAGAGTTCTTATATGCCAAGACTTGCCATCAAGCATCTTTACAGCTCTTAACCTAAAAGGACAATAAGGCTTGTTGGGATCTCTAGGAAGTATTTTCTTTCTTCTGTTTTTTTCATCAAACCCACACCTAACCAACAACTTTTCACTATCACTTTTTTCATACCAAAGTTGGTATCCATTAGCAACAGAATAAAAAGTAAGACAATCTTTAACTTGATCTAAGTCTGCATACAATTCACCTAATCTAGGTTTTTTTTAACTTCCAGTGTGTGTTTGGGTCATGGATAGGGTAATCTCTTTTATTAGGGTCAAACACAATCTCATCCTCATCACTCATTGGCATATCCTCATCTAAGTTAACTTCTGGTTCAACATGAGGTTTCTCTTTTTGAGATGAATCACCTAGGTCTGAAAATAAAGGATCTACTTCATGCTCATTATCATACTTTCATTTTCCAACACTAGCTTACTTTCATCAAATACAACAATTTCATTTGTTTTTTTTTCTTTTCATCTAAAAGTTGCCTTTCTTTTATCCTAACCTGCCTCAACTCTTCTTCACCCTCAGATAAATGATCAAGTGATGCAACATCACTTTCATCATCTGAGTCTTTGTAATAAGTAGCAGGGTTTAAAATTACAAGAACATAATCACCACTGTATTCTATTAAAGATTCATTCTTATGAGAAACATACAATGCTATGATACGTTCATCTGTACTTTGCCACTTTTCAACAAACAGCCTAAAATCATCATCAGACTTAATACATTTTAACCCATTACTAAAGTAATACAAGCCACACACTACTGAACCTATGTTGTTTTGAACAAAATTTTTAAACTCACTAGAGGTTAAAGGGGTCACATCAACTATGTTTGTGAGCATATCAGCATTATGATAGGTTAAAGGTTTCAGACTGAAATACCTATTATAATAAACATCCAAGGATAATGCAACTCCTTTGGATGAAGAAGTCATCCTGCTAAACATAACAAAAAAACACAAAAGGTCAATTTGTGCTTAATTTAGCCGTTATTAACATAATTAAAAACAACAATAAGTATTAATTACCTTTAAGAACACAAATTAAGGTTCAATTTTGTCAATCGTACTCTTAACCGTTTTTAGGGTTTATGAGTGGAAATTGAATTGGGGGGAAATTTGGGGGAAAATGATATAACCGGTACTATAAAGAAGAAATATAAAATGTTCAAATTTGGTCCTCGAAATTTTACAAATGTATCAATTTTTTTACAACCAAAACTTGGGTTAGTGGTTAACGGGTATTAGGAAAAAACTCAAATCCGCAAAAAAAAAAAAAAAAAAAAAAAAAAAAAAAAAAAGAAAAAAAAAAATTGGATACCTTGATTAGAAATTTGATGCCTTTTGTGTAATTTGCCCTTTACATATCTGTCAGATAATATTGTGTCATATACATTTTTTCATCTGCAAACATTTGACATTATACATCATAAGAACAAAACAATGCTAACATTTTCCGTAATATGCTAAGGTGAGGTCTAATATGAGCGATGTTTTCGTTTTTTTACTTGTAATATGGATGTATTTTGCAGTTTATTTTTATTATTATTTTATTATTTCACTTTTTAAATTTATCATCATCATCATCATTATCATCATCATTATTATTATTATTATTATTATTATTATTAAAACTCATGTCCAATCTTTTCAACTTAAACCCATTTTCTTCAAATAAAAAACACACCCAAACCCATTTTAAACAAAATCATCTATATCACACCTAGTTAATTAACAAATAAACATGCCTTTCAAAAAAAATAAAATAATAACAAATAAACACACTGAAGAAACACACTACTCGACCCAGTTCATTTATGTGTGTGTTTTTTATGTTTATCATTATTTGTTAATAAATTAGGTATGATAAAAATGATTTTGTTAAAATGAGGTTTGTTTGTGTTTTCTTGTTTGAAGATAATGTAGTTTAAGTTGAAAAAGATGAGAAGTGAATTTAATAACAACAATAATAATGATTATAAATAATAATAATAAAAGTAAATTGCAAAATACTTTTATGTTACAAGCAAAGAAACGAAAATATTTTTCATTTCAGGCCTGCATCGAAAAAGTTTGCATGGCTCATCCTTAGAGATGTATATAGTCCAATGTTTACTGACGAAATGATGTGACACAACTTATCTGACATGAATGTAAACTATGAAATTTGGCAAACTAAAAACATGTACTTTAAAGTTTACTCTTAGTACAATCTCATCATATAGCTCATACTCATCTCAGACAAAATGTGTCTCTCATAACAGGCGATGTGCTGCAAATCACAATTGAGGTTTTACATCTCATTGTGCACAAAATTTAGTGTAAATTACACCGTGAGTCCCTATATTTTTTTCAGATTTCATACGACATCCAAAAACGCTAATATTTTTGTTTTTGATCCACGATCGAGAATATATTACCCCGCTAGTACAAAATCCTGACGGTCGTTAGTTTCGCTCATTGTCTCAGTCCTCACGTGCACATCACATGAGGGCACTTTTGTCAAAATCTTCATTTTTGTCTTTTTCCACTTTTTCTACCTTTACTCACCCTGCACATTAATGTAGCAATTTGTATTTTTTTTTTTTTTTTTTTTTTTTTTTTTTTTTTGTTTTTTTGTTATTTGTTACTCCCTCCGTCTCAAAATAATTGTCAGGAGACAAGAATTACAAAGTTTAATAAAAGTGGGGTCACTTTAATTTTTAACCACCCAAAGAGAATATTCTCCTATTTTATTCTCTAGTTTTTACTTATAATGAAAAGTAGACAATTTTTTTGAAACACCCCAAAATAGGAATATAGACAATATTTTTAAGACGGACGAAGTTTTTTTTTTTTTTTTTTTTTTTTTTACTCGTCAGCAAAAGGAGGATATGTATGATATTAGTTGAATGTTACCAACTACATTTTTAATAAATTGGATCTAATCCAACTTTTGAAGTTTATAGTTTTTTGCATTTTAATATGTTTGTTTCTATCTAACTTCATATAGTATCGCTTATATGTGTTAGCATTGCATATTTGCATTTGGTCCATTTTGATACGAGTATACTCCACTATCTTCTAGTTAGTGGACTTGGATTGACTTTTAACCCCAACCACACAAACACCTCTAACACTGATAATTCAACTCCGGCAACCACCACCTTCTCCGGCAGCTATTCCGGCAACTACCACCTTCTCCGACGAGTATTCCGGCAACCAGAACATTTTTTGACAAATATTTTAGCAACCACAATCATTCTCCCTTTAATTTTGAGGTAGTATGTCACACCCCCAAGATCGGGTCCAGCGGAAGCATACGTGTAGCTGGGGTGTAACTCAATCGGTAACACAACACAAGTACAAAAATGGTTTTCACTTTAATCATTTAGAATAAAATCATTTAATCAAAATGTTGAATTTACATCGTTAAAAGTAGTGCGGAAGTAGGCCCTTAAAAGTAGTTTAAAACGGTCCCCATATAAATTATCAGAGTCTTCTATGACCATGTCATGCCCTGCCAAAACCTCCTGTAGCGTGCCATTGGTTAAAACCTGAAAATACATGCTAAAGTGTCAACACGAGGTTGGTGAGTTCATAGAGTTTGTTTAACAAATAAAGTATATAGAAAAGTGATCACACAGCAAAGGCATCGTAAATCCACTCAGTTACAAGTCCCGCCATAAGAGACTTGTAACCTGTGTGTTCACAACCCACTGCTAAAATAGTTTAAGTCTAGTAGTCAAACACCCGTGGTCAATAATAAGTCAAGGCCGCTCCGAACAAGGGAGACTTTATAACGTTGCTCCGAACATGGGAGACTTCAAGTCACTCCGCCACCTAGGCAAAGATTTATTAGTCACTCCACCGACTTGGTGAAGAATTATTAGTCACTCCACCATGGCGAGATTTATTAAAGATGCTCTGAACATGAGAGACTTTTTAACGTTGCTCCGAACATGGGAGACTTTATAGCGTTGCTCCGAACAAGGGAGACTTTAAGTCTTAGAACATACAGTACAATAAGTCCAAAAGTTCAAGTCAATTTCAAAGGTCAAGTCAAGTTCAAAAGGTCAAAACAAGTTCAATAGTTCATAATAAAGTTCAAGTCAAAACCATGTTTAAAGAGTCAAGTAATAGTTCAAGTAAAAACGAGCATGTATTCTCCCCCAAAAGTTGACAAAACAATTTAAAAGAGTAGGGGCTATGACTCACCTGGTACGATAGTTACGAAGACAAAAGTGGTTACACAGAAATGAGGTTCGATCTCTAACCGCGACCTATAATGAACGAATGATACGATCTACTTAAATTATGAGGGGATGCGATGAATGTACATGCACATGAAGCCTATACCACTCGTAGTTTGAAAATAAGCGTTGGCGTTGAATTATAGTGTTTCCATAACTTAAGAGAATATTTGCTATTAGATGTTGTCAAATATATATATAGTTCGCCTAGTTTCAAAAGTGTATATCTTGGTCGTTTTAAGCTCATTTTACTCGTTCTTTATATCCACGGATTCGTCTTTGTGTATACTAGTATATTTTTGATAACTCGACTCCTCTAGGTTACGTTTAATACCTCTTTTTACCCATTGAAATCTGCCAAACAGCAAGCAGTTTTTCAGAAAATAGTTTTCGTCGTTAAATTTACAAAAATCATATCTCCTTCGTTATAAACTCGTTTTAGTTCGTTCTTTCGCCAAAAGTTTCGTTTTTAAAAGTATTTTCTAAATCTTTGGTCAAAAGTTACCCAAAACCCACTGAGTTGGCCACGTTTTCATTTTAAGGACAGTAGGTTTTTATATTGTTTCAAAAATCATGTCTAGTGTTCCAATCTAGTTCCAACTTCAACCAAACCACTTTCAATCACCACAAATCTAGTCTAATCTTACCATACACCTTCTTAGGGTGTCATGGGTTCCTAAACATCATAAATCAAGTGGATCTAACAAGGATCTAACAATAATCTATTTCTAGGGATCAAAAGTTAGTTATATATATAAATGAGTGGTATATACTAACATATGCATGTAGATCTTGAATGGAAATCATATGAACATAATAAGAACATGAAGAAATGATGAAAAAGAGTTTGACAACTTACAAGAAAGATTAGTGAGCTTATGGAGATGAAAACTTATAAAACCCTTGGGTTTTTACCACAAAACCCAAACAAGAACAACAAAAGGGACAAGATAATAACTTGATCTTGGAAAAATTATGGTTTCTTCTTGGTTCTTTGCCTTGGTCGATTCACACAAAAGAGAGAAAAGAGAAGAGTTACTTGAACTAGAAAATGTTTTTGTGATTAAAATGGATGAAAAGTGCATTTTATACCTAGAAGACAATAGTTAGGTGTGCATTAAATTGAGTTGGTGTGGTTTAGGCTTATTAGGACCAAAAAGGAGGGAAAGGGGGGCATTGTCTCTTGATTTAATTAGGAATTAGTGTAGTTTTGGTGTAAGTATTAGTTTGTTTTAGTTATAATCGGGTACCGAGTTTGCTAGAAATAAATTTTATCAAAGTTATTCGGGACAAAATAAAGTTGTAAAAGTTGTAAAATATTATTCCTGATGAGAATCGGGTGTTAAAATAATGATCGGGTTGAAATAACGCAAACCGACGAAGTTATAAGCTTCGACCGGAAAACGTAACAGTTGATTTGAAAACACCGGGTAAATTAATAATATAATTTTTAAATTATTATTATGAGTATCAAAATGTGTTAGG
This sequence comes from Artemisia argyi, assembly GCA_030686995.1. Lineage (NCBI taxonomy): Eukaryota > Viridiplantae > Streptophyta > Magnoliopsida > Asterales > Asteraceae > Artemisia > Artemisia argyi. Next base: position 228,237,189 of record CM060708.1, on the reverse strand, counting down.
ACCATGGTTGGGATTGTCGGATAATTATTCAAAATAATAGTTCATAAAATAACGTTTATTAGGTAGATAACCGTACGTTTACAAAAATGACGCAACTTACGCATAATTGACAATTTTTCTCCGGAGGTGAATAGTGTTTTATGAATAGTAAAATTTTAAAACGCTTCTCAGAATATCAAACTGACCTCAAAAATGATGAATAGTAAAATGATGAATAGTGATCGATGAATAGTAACCGATGAATAGTAAATGTGAAAGTTCGAGAAAAGACCAGAATTTACGAGTTGTGACAGTCTCTACCCCTTAAGGGAACTTCGTCCCGAAGTTCAGTTAACGTTGGTCTCCGAAGTGTTATAAAGGTGAAGATTCATGAGATGAAATGACCAGTTGACGTGTTTCCAGGCGGCGGTTCACGAGGTGAAGAAAAGTATAAGCGTTCTGACAATGAGGGTACACACACACATGAATGAAACATTCGGAAATTGAGTAAAGGATTCAATACGGACAAAATTTTATTATAACCATTCTCAGTGTTGCAAAATTCATTTCTGAGTCGGATATAGGTAGTCAGCCTATGTCCCACTATCCCGGGTTGAATATAGGTGACTAGTCTATATTCCACCGAGGTTCCATGAATTTTGAAATACTCAGCTCAGTTATACTAATACTATGTCCTTCACAAATACCAAGACGTTCAGAAAGACTAAGGCAGGTGACCAAACTCGACGTCAAAGGATGAAACTATGCAAGGAAAGACATAACGCAGTGACATATATGATACGTGAACATGCTTATATGAAAGACAATGATAGAAATCAATTAGAACAAATGAACATAATATGCCAGATAATGAGACACAAATCTCATTACCTAAGTCAGCAACAAACCACAATGAGGCTTCAGCTTGGCAGGCAGACACGTGACGGTCATAGGGTTAAGTTTTTCGTAAAAGTAGCTATAGTCTAGGTTTTAAAAACACTTAGTTCGCTATAGCCAGAGCTCTGATACCAATCTGTCACACCCCCAAGATCGGGTCCAGCGGAAGCATACGTGTAGCTGGGGTGTAACTCAATCGGTAACACAACACAAGTACAAAAATGGTTTTCACTTTAATCATTTAGAATAAAATCATTTAATCAAAATGTTGAATTTACATCGTTAAAAGTAGTGCGGAAGTAGGCCCTTAAAAGTAGTTTAAAACGGTCCCCATATAAATTATCAGAGTCTTCTATGACCATGCCATGCCCTGCCAAAACCTCCTGTAGCGTGCCATTGGTTAAAACCTGAAAATACATGCTAAAGTGTCAACACGAGGTTGGTGAGTTCATAGAGTTTGTTTAACAAATAAAGTATATAGAAAAGTGATCACACAGCAAAGGCATCGTAAATCCACTCAGTTACAAGTCCCGCCATAAGAGACTTGTAACCTGTGTGTTCACAACCCACTGCTAAAATAGTTTAAGTCTAGTAGTCAAACACCCGTGGTCAATAATAAGTCAAGGCCGCTCCGAACAAGGGAGACTTTATAACGTTGCTCCGAACATGGGAGACTTCAAGTCACTCCGCCACCTAGGCAAAGATTTATTAGTCACTCCACCGACTTGGTGAAGAATTATTAGTCACTCCACCATGGCGAGATTTATTAAAGATGCTCTGAACATGAGAGACTTTTTAACGTTGCTCCGAACATGGGAGACTTTATAGCGTTGCTCCGAACAAGGGAGACTTTAAGTCTTAGAACATACAGTACAATAAGTCCAAAAGTTCAAGTCAATTTCAAAGGTCAAGTCAAGTTCAAAAGGTCAAAACAAGTTCAATAGTTCATAATAAAGTTCAAGTCAAAACCATGTTTAAAGAGTCAAGTAATAGTTCAAGTAAAAACGAGCATGTATTCTCCCCCAAAAGTTGACAAAACAATTTAAAAGAGTAGGGGCTATGACTCACCTGGTACGATAGTTACGAAGACAAAAGTGGTTACACAGAAATGAGGTTCGATCTCTAACCGCGACCTATAATGAACGAATGATACGATCTACTTAAATTATGAGGGGATGCGATGAATGTACATGCACATGAAGCCTATACCACTCGTAGTTTGAAAATAAGCGTTGGCGTTGAATTATAGTGTTTCCATAACTTAAGAGAATATTTGCTATTAGATGTTGTCAAATATATATATAGTTCGCCTAGTTTCAAAAGTGTATATCTTGGTCGTTTTAAGCTCATTTTACTCGTTCTTTATATCCACGGATTCGTCTTTGTGTATACTAGTATATTTTTGATAACTCGACTCCTCTAGGTTACGTTTAATACCTCTTTTTACCCATTGAAATCTGCCAAACAGCAAGCAGTTTTTCAGAAAATAGTTTTCGTCGTTAAATTTACAAAAATCATATCTCCTTCGTTATAAACTCGTTTTAGTTCGTTCTTTCGCCAAAAGTTTCGTTTTTAAAAGTATTTTCTAAATCTTTGGTCAAAAGTTACCCAAAACCCACTGAGTTGGCCACGTTTTCATTTTAAGGACAGTAGGTTTTTATATTGTTTCAAAAATCATGTCTAGTGTTCCAATCTAGTTCCAACTTCAACCAAACCACTTTCAATCACCACAAATCTAGTCTAATCTTACCATACACCTTCTTAGGGTGTCATGGGTTCCTAAACATCATAAATCAAGTGGATCTAACAAGGATCTAACAATAATCTATTTCTAGGGATCAAAAGTTAGTTATATATATAAATGAGTGGTATATACTAACATATGCATGTAGATCTTGAATGGAAATCATATGAACATAATAAGAACATGAAGAAATGATGAAAAAGAGTTTGACAACTTACAAGAAAGATTAGTGAGCTTATGGAGATGAAAACTTATAAAACCCTTGGGTTTTTACCACAAAACCCAAACAAGAACAACAAAAGGGACAAGATAATAACTTGATCTTGGAAAAATTATGGTTTCTTCTTGGTTCTTTGCCTTGGTCGATTCACACAAAAGAGAGAAAAGAGAAGAGTTACTTGAACTAGAAAATGTTTTTGTGATTAAAATGGATGAAAAGTGCATTTTATACCTAGAAGACAATAGTTAGGTGTGCATTAAATTGAGTTGGTGTGGTTTAGGCTTATTAGGACCAAAAAGGAGGGAAAGGGGGGCATTGTCTCTTGATTTAATTAGGAATTAGTGTAGTTTTGGTGTAAGTATTAGTTTGTTTTAGTTATAATCGGGTACCGAGTTTGCTAGAAATAAATTTTATCAAAGTTATTCGGGACAAAATAAAGTTGTAAAAGTTGTAAAATATTATTCCTGATGAGAATCGGGTGTTAAAATAATGATCGGGTTGAAATAACGCAAACCGACGAAGTTATAAGCTTCGACCGGAAAACGTAACAGTTGATTTGAAAACACCGGGTAAATTAATAATATAATTTTTAAATTATTATTATGAGTATCAAAATGTGTTAGGACCATGGTTGGGATTGTCGGATAATTATTCAAAATAATAGTTCATAAAATAACGTTTATTAGGTAGATAACCGTACGTTTACAAAAATGACGCAACTTACGCATAATTGACAATTTTTCTCCGGAGGTGAATAGTGTTTTATGAATAGTAAAATTTTAAAACGCTTCTCAGAATATCAAACTGACCTCAAAAATGATGAATAGTAAAATGATGAATAGTGATCGATGAATAGTAACCGATGAATAGTAAATGTGAAAGTTCGAGAAAAGACCAGAATTTACGAGTTGTGACAGTCTCTACCCCTTAAGGGAACTTCGTCCCGAAGTTCAGTTAACGTTGGTCTCCGAAGTGTTATAAAGGTGAAGATTCATGAGATGAAATGACCAGTTGACGTGTTTCCAGGCGGCGGTTCACGAGGTGAAGAAAAGTATAAGCGTTCTGACAATGAGGGTACACACACACATGAATGAAACATTCGGAAATTGAGTAAAGGATTCAATACGGACAAAATTTTATTATAACCATTCTCAGTGTTGCAAAATTCATTTCTGAGTCGGATATAGGTAGTCAGCCTATGTCCCACTATCCCGGGTTGAATATAGGTGACTAGTCTATATTCCACCGAGGTTCCATGAATTTTGAAATACTCAGCTCAGTTATACTAATACTATGTCCTTCACAAATACCAAGACGTTCAGAAAGACTAAGGCAGGTGACCAAACTCGACGTCAAAGGATGAAACTATGCAAGGAAAGACATAACGCAGTGACATATATGATACGTGAACATGCTTATATGAAAGACAATGATAGAAATCAATTAGAACAAATGAACATAATATGCCAGATAATGAGACACAAATCTCATTACCTAAGTCAGCAACAAACCACAATGAGGCTTCAGCTTGGCAGGCAGACACGTGACGGTCATAGGGTTAAGTTTTTCGTAAAAGTAGCTATAGTCTAGGTTTTAAAAACACTTAGTTCGCTATAGCCAGAGCTCTGATACCAATCTGTCACACCCCCAAGATCGGGTCCAGCGGAAGCATACGTGTAGCTGGGGTGTAACTCAATCGGTAACACAACACAAGTACAAAAATGGTTTTCACTTTAATCATTTAGAATAAAATCATTTAATCAAAATGTTGAATTTACATCGTTAAAAGTAGTGCGGAAGTAGGCCCTTAAAAGTAGTTTAAAACGGTCCCCATATAAATTATCAGAGTCTTCTATGACCATGCCATGCCCTGCCAAAACCTCCTGTAGCGTGCCATTGGTTAAAACCTAAAAATACATGCTAAAGTGTCAACACGAGGTTGGTGAGTTCATAGAGTTTGTTTAACAAATAAAGTATATAGAAAAGTGATCACACAGCAAAGGCATCGTAAATCCACTCAGTTACAAGTCCCGCCATAAGAGACTTGTAACCTGTGTGTTCACAACCCACTGCTAAAATAGTTTAAGTCTAGTAGTCAAACACCCGTGGTCAATAATAAGTCAAGGCCGCTCCGAACAAGGGAGACTTTATAACGTTGCTCCGAACATGGGAGACTTCAAGTCACTCCGCCACCTAGGCAAAGATTTATTAGTCACTCCACCGACTTGGTGAAGAATTATTAGTCACTCCACCATGGCGAGATTTATTAAAGATGCTCTGAACATGAGAGACTTTTTAACGTTGCTCCGAACATGGGAGACTTTATAGCGTTGCTCCGAACAAGGGAGACTTTAAGTCTTAGAACATACAGTACAATAAGTCCAAAAGTTCAAGTCAATTTCAAAGGTCAAGTCAAGTTCAAAAGGTCAAAACAAGTTCAATAGTTCATAATAAAGTTCAAGTCAAAACCATGTTTAAAGAGTCAAGTAATAGTTCAAGTAAAAACGAGCATGTATTCTCCCCCAAAAGTTGACAAAACAATTTAAAAGAGTAGGGGCTATGACTCACCTGGTACGATAGTTACGAAGACAAAAGTGGTTACACAGAAATGAGGTTCGATCTCTAACCGCGACCTATAATGAACGAATGATACGATCTACTTAAATTATGAGGGGATGCGATGAATGTACATGCACATGAAGCCTATACCACTCGTAGTTTGAAAATAAGCGTTGGCGTTGAATTATAGTGTTTCCATAACTTAAGAGAATATTTGCTATTAGATGTTGTCAAATATATATATAGTTCGCCTAGTTTCAAAAGTGTATATCTTGGTCGTTTTAAGCTCATTTTACTCGTTCTTTATATCCACGGATTCGTCTTTGTGTATACTAGTATATTTTTGATAACTCGACTCCTCTAGGTTACGTTTAATACCTCTTTTTACCCATTGAAATCTGCCAAACAGCAAGCAGTTTTTCAGAAAATAGTTTTCGTCGTTAAATTTACAAAAATCATATCTCCTTCGTTATAAACTCGTTTTAGTTCGTTCTTTCGCCAAAAGTTTCGTTTTTAAAAGTATTTTCTAAATCTTTGGTCAAAAGTTACCCAAAACCCACTGAGTTGGCCACGTTTTCATTTTAAGGACAGTAGGTTTTTATATTGTTTCAAAAATCATGTCTAGTGTTCCAATCTAGTTCCAACTTCAACCAAACCACTTTCAATCACCACAAATCTAGTCTAATCTTACCATACACCTTCTTAGGGTGTCATGGGTTCCTAAACATCATAAATCAAGTGGATCTAACAAGGATCTAACAATAATCTATTTCTAGGGATCAAAAGTTAGTTATATATATAAATGAGTGGTATATACTAACATATGCATGTAGATCTTGAATGGAAATCATATGAACATAATAAGAACATGAAGAAATGATGAAAAAGAGTTTGACAACTTACAAGAAAGATTAGTGAGCTTATGGAGATGAAAACTTATAAAACCCTTGGGTTTTTACCACAAAACCCAAACAAGAACAACAAAAGGGACAAGATAATAACTTGATCTTGGAAAAATTATGGTTTCTTCTTGGTTCTTTGCCTTGGTCGATTCACACAAAAGAGAGAAAAGAGAAGAGTTACTTGAACTAGAAAATGTTTTTGTGATTAAAATGGATGAAAAGTGCATTTTATACCTAGAAGACAATAGTTAGGTGTGCATTAAATTGAGTTGGTGTGGTTTAGGCTTATTAGGACCAAAAAGGAGGGAAAGGGGGGCATTGTCTCTTGATTTAATTAGGAATTAGTGTAGTTTTGGTGTAAGTATTAGTTTGTTTTAGTTATAATCGGGTACCGAGTTTGCTAGAAATAAATTTTATCAAAGTTATTCGGGACAAAATAAAGTTGTAAAAGTTGTAAAATATTATTCCTGATGAGAATCGGGTGTTAAAATAATGATCGGGTTGAAATAACGCAAACCGACGAAGTTATAAGCTTCGACCGGAAAACGTAACAGTTGATTTGAAAACACCGGGTAAATTAATAATATAATTTTTAAATTATTATTATGAGTATCAAAATGTGTTAGGACCATGGTTGGGATTGTCGGATAATTATTCAAAATAATAGTTCATAAAATAACGTTTATTAGGTAGATAACCGTACGTTTACAAAAATGACGCAACTTACGCATAATTGACAATTTTTCTCCGGAGGTGAATAGTGTTTTATGAATAGTAAAATTTTAAAACGCTTCTCAGAATATCAAACTGACCTCAAAAATGATGAATAGTAAAATGATGAATAGTGATCGATGAATAGTAACCGATGAATAGTAAATGTGAAAGTTCGAGAAAAGACCAGAATTTACGAGTTGTGACATAGTACTATTCTCTTTTTACAATTGAACCATAATAATCCCAACAATAATCACAATACCAATTTTTTCGATAAAGCACCACCACCTTCCGGCACTCCACCTCGCTTCCATTAACTCTCACCTCCTCGATCTCAGTCAACATCAGCGAACAAAAAGTTAACCCAACTACAACAACTGTCAACAAATCAATAGCCTAACAATCAAGAACCACCCTGTTGGGAATTCTGCTAAGTAAGAATTCTGCTGACGGTTATTGCTGAAGGATACTGCTGAAGAGTTGGTTCCTACTGAAGCAGTGTATCTACTGAAGTCTAGTTTCAGTATTATTAGTTTCTGCGGATATAGTTATTCTGTATTTTATGTAATATAGTTAGGATATGCATGAGTTTATTTAGGAAGTGATAATGCATATCTTTTAAAGTTTTTAGAATATACGTTTCTTGTGAAAATGTTTAGGGTTCCTTGTGTATAAAAGGAACACACGATTATGTATTGCGTACACGTTTTTAGAAAACACTTTCAGTATAATTAAAAGATCCATAGAGGATCAAGTGTTCTTAGTATTCAGTTGTTCATACTTGTGTTTGTTTCCGCTTTAGAATACAAGTTACAGAGATTGTCTTTTAGTGTGTTATTGATTACATTAACATAACTAACAATCCACGAGTGCTCAAAGATCTATCAAGGTCTAAGGTTCAACAAGTGGTATCAGAGCCTCGGGAGAGTCTATGTGACACTAAGAAACATCAATCTTACACCCTCTAAATCAAATACAACCAAAAATAATGCCTGGAACAGATGATGAATCTGATGCAACTCAGAACCAAAACACCACTTCTCTCTAACAACTCACTCTCTCAAACAGTAATGCCAAATTCCCATACCTTAAGAATGCAGAGGAGTATGAATTGTGGTTCATGAAGATGCAAAACTGGATCACAAACATTGACTGGAATCTTTGGGAAGTTGTCCGTAAGGGTAACAGCTTGAAGAAACATGTCAAAGATGCTGATGGGATTGTTACCATTGTGGGTCCTAAAACTGCTGAAGAAGTTCTAGCCGTGCAGAGGGAGAATAAAGTCAGAACAATTCTCCTTCAGGCTATACCAGATGACCACGTGGGTGACTTCCACTTCATGGAAGATGCCAAGGACATTTGGATGGCCATCAAGGCTAGATTTGGTGGGAATGATGAGTCAAGAAGGATGAAGAAGTCAATGCTGAAGCAACAGTTTCAAGAGTTTCAGATATCTGAGGAAGAAGGAATCCACAAGGGTTATGACAGGTTTCAAAAGATCTTGAGTCAAATTAATCAGCTGAAGACTAGGCCAGATAATGAGGACTGCAATGCTAAGTTTCTAAGATCTTTGCCACCATCCTGGTTGCAAGTAAGCATTGCTCTAAAAACTAAAGGTGGATTGGACATGATCTCTTTTAATGAACTCTACAACAAGCTTAAATCTCTTGAGCCTGATGTTAGAAGTCTCATTCGTCCATCCACTCACACAGCCTTTGTTAGCACCACATCCAATCCGGTGCATCATGCCTCAAGCTCTTACACCTCAGCATCATCTTCTCATACCCACACTAAACCAACTCCTAAATCAAAGTCCAGTAATATAATGGAAGATGTTCTTCACTCTTTTGTTGCTGAATATGAACATCAGCAGTTTTTAGCTAATGAGGATTTTGAACAGTTGGATCCATTGGAGATGGAAGAGATGAACTTGAAATGGCAGTTGGCAATGATTTCTCTGAATATCAAAAGGTTTGAGAATAAGTCTGGGAGAAAGTTTGGTTTCCAGAGAAGAGATGCAGCAAGATTTGACAGAAGGAAGGTTAAGTGCTACACTTGTGGTCAGATGGGTCACTTCTCAAGAGAATGCAAGGATAGAAAGCCTGGTGATGAAGTTAGATATGGCTCATATCTATTGGAATCAGGAACTTCTAAAGCTGGACCTTCCAAAGCTTTGGTGAATGTGGATGAACATGTTAATTGGACTGTTCATGAACCTGCTGAAGAGGAAGCTTCTACTTATGAGCAAGTGAATATGCTGGCATACTGCCCTACAGAGGATAAGAAGGATCAAGTTTCCTTGATGGGCATCTCTCAGGTACATAACTGTGTTTTTGGCTATAGTGTAAGATATAATGAACTTAAACAAGATATGATGAACTGAAACCTAAATATAATGAGTGTTATGTAGAAGTTGAGGCTTATAAGAAGGCTTTAAAAACTTTAGAAAGACAGAAGGTATGGTTTCAAAAGAATCAACTTAAATATGAAGAAAAGATAAGAGTTTTAGAAAGTGATTTAGAATGTGCAAAGATAGATTTAAGGCATACTGAAAAAGAAAAATCTAATGTAGAACTAGAGAAACAAGAATTGCAAGTGAAGTTTGATAATGAAGTGGCTAGTCGTAAGAAGTGGCAAGAAGGGGCTTCTCATTTAAATAAATTGATTGATAGTAGTCAATCTGTTAGGTCTAGAAAAGCGTTAGGGTATGATAAATATATAGATCCTGAAGAATTAACATACCCTGATATATCCAATGTTTTTGACCCTGAACCTGTCCTAGAATTTCAAAAACCTGTAAAGGGGAATGAATGCTTTACCTGGACCTATTAGAGGAGAACACATGCCCACAGACCTGTCAATACCTGTTGACTTTGAAGGATCACACCATCTTTATGGCAAAAAGTCAATTGACTTGCCAGACCCTGATTCTAAATCTACTGACTTTGTCTCTTGTTCTGACAGTGACAAGTCTTCTGACCAAGGGTCTACTGCATATACTAGTTGTGATTCAAGTGAAAAGTCAAACCTTCCCAAGACCACACCCAAGATATCACCCAAGACTCCCTACAAGCCTGTTAGAGTTACTGCTGATACCAAGACAGTTTCTTCTGAAGACTTGTTATTTAATTCTTTGCAAAAAAATGTTTCTAGTTCTATTAAAAACAAGTTTGTTAATGTTTGTGGTTTGAATGCTTTTTCATGTTATTAAACATCTTTCACTTTGAATAAATCTTCTAAAAAGAAGAAATGTTTTGTGTGTGGAAGTAAATTTCATTTGATTAAGGATTGTACTTTTCATGAGCAAAGAATGGGTGTCTGTGCTAGTCAAAGAAAACCTAGGCAAATGTGGAAAAATGTTAATCTTTTGTTCCACATCAGCAGAAACACAATCCTGCTGAAAAACATTCTTCATGGAGAAGAACTGGTACTAGACCTTATGTGCGACCCACTAGTTCTTTCTTTCATAATGGTTATTGGCCTAGACAGTTTGACTCTATGTATGTTGGTGGAGGGTAATGGGATACTACTGTGAAGCCCTCAGCAGGTTGTTCTTGGACAAAGAAGGGACCTAATTTGCAATACAGGCCCAAGAACAATGGTGGATCTAATACATCTACATGGCCTACCTCTTATGATCCACAAGGCAGGCTCAAGTCGGCAATGACTTGAGTCTCCAAAGTGTACTAACTTTTGTATATATTATTGTTGTTGTTGTAGGATCATCCCCTGAAGAGTATTGAAGTAGGTATAGTAGATAGTGGTTGTTCCAGAAGCATGTCAGCGAACAAGGATAAGATGCATGACTTTGTGCCTATAGAAGGAGGAGGCAATGTGACTTTTGGTGGAGGAGATGGCAAAATCACTGGGAAAGGCACTATTAAAACACCTCTGTTAGATTTTGAGAATGTTTATTATGTGAAGGAACTTCAACACTTCAATATGTTCTCTGTATCACAAATATGTGACACCAAGAATAAAGTTTTCTTCTCTGAGGATGAATGTCTTGTGCTCTCTAAGGACTTCAAACTTCCAGAAGATACAACTGTTTTGCTAAGAGTTCCTAGAACCTTCAATTTGTACACATTCAATCTGAATGATGTTCAACCAGAAGGTGATCTAACATGTTTGGTGGCCAAAGCTTCCCTGGATGAATCTACAAGATGGCATAGGAGGGTGGCTCATGTGAATTTCAAGACCATTAACAAGCTTTCTAAACTTGGTCTGGTTCAGGGACTTCCTTCAAAAGTCTTCACCAGTGAACATAATTGTGTTGCATGCAACAAAGGAAAGCAACACAGAGCCTCATATAAAGCCATAACAGCTGTGAGCACCATTTCAGAACCTCTTCAGTTGCTGCACATGGATCTCTTTAGTCCAACTCCTATCAGAAGTATTGATCATAAGTACTTCTGCCTGATTATCACTGATGGTTATAGCAGGTTTTGCTGGGTATTCTTTTTGAAAACTAAAAATGAAACAACTCCTATTTTAAAAGAATTCATTACCCTGATTGAAAACCAGCTAAATAAAAAGGTTAAAGGCATTAGGTGTGACAATGAGACTGAGTTCAAAAATGTGATCTTAATAGAACTCTGTAAGTCTAAAGGGATAAAAAGGGACTACAACACTCCAAGGACCCCACAACAAAATGGGGTTGCTGAAAGGAAAAATAGGACCTTAATAGAGGCAGCAAGATCCATGCTTGCAGACTCTAAACTACCCACTATGTTCTGGACTGAAGCAGTAAGCACTGCTTGTTATGTTTTGAACAGGGTATCCATCACTAGACCTCATGTCAAGACACCTTATGAACTTCTCACTGGGAAAGTTCCTGATATTCATTACTTTAAACCTTTTGGTTGTAAAGTGACCATTTTGATTACTGCTGATACACTGGGAAAGTTTGATGGGAAAGCTGATGAGGGGTATATTGTGGGTTATTCAACTCATAGCAAGGCCTATAGAGTGTACAATTTGAATGCCAAAAGGATAGAGGAGACTCTTAACCTAAGATTCCTAGAAGATCAGCCTAATATTCAAGGACAGGGTCATACTTGGTATTTTGACTTGGATTACTTAACTGATCACTTGGGTTATACTAGGCATGTTTCTAATCAATTTGCAAGAGCAAAAGTGTCTCCTACTAACCCTGCAGGTTCCCTGGATGATGACTCAGAGAGTGACTCTGAGAAAGATGAACAAACCATTGTTGTCCCTTCTTTTCCCCCTAACCATTTTGCAGGTGATCATTCTGCTGCTGAGCATGAAGATGAGTCACATTATGCAGAGGATCTTGCTAGACTCAAGAAGCAAGAACATGCAGCCACTCAGGAAGCTAAGACACTCAGTGAAAAGTTTGCAAAAGATACTGATGCATTACTCCAACAATCAGCACAAGCAGTCAGTGGAACCAAGATACTACTGACAGTTCTACTGAAGGCTCTCCTGTTCCTGCTGATGTGCTCAAAACTGCTGATAGTCCTGGTGCACAATCTCCCATTTCTACTGAAGTGTCTACATTTGGGAAACCATTTACACGATTTCCAAGTCCTTCTGATCTTGGTAATTATCAACCCAAGGCTGGCATCTTTTACTCAGCTTCCTATGATACTGAGTTTGGACCCACTGTCAACAACCTTGACACCACAATCAATGTCAACCCCACAGCAACAAAGAGGATCAATATTGCTCATCCCCTATCTAAGGTTATTAGAGATCCTCAAGAACCTATTAGAACTAGAAGTACTGTGAAGAACACTAAATATGGTGAAGTTGCTTTCATTTCCTATGTCTACAATCAACAAAGGAACAATCATACAAACTTCAAACATTGTCTGTTTGCTTGCTTCCTTTCTCAAATAGAGCCAACCAGTGTACCTCAAGCACTTATTGATTCAAGTTGGCTTGAAGCAATGCAAGAAGAGATGCTGCAATTTAAGAATCAGTAGGTTTGGATACTGGTCCCTCTCCCTGATGGTAAATATGCAATTGAGACAAAATGGATTTTGAAGCATAAAAGAGATGCAAGGGGTATTGTGGTGAAAAACAAAGCAAGGTTAGTGGCTCAGGGGTTCAGGCAAGAGGAAGGCATAGACTATGATGAAGTCTTTGCACCAGTGGCCAGAGTTGAAGCAATCAGGATATTCTTGGCCTATGCATCTTATATGGGTTTTATGGTATATCAGATGGATGTAAAAGGTGCTTTTCTGTATGGTGAGATTGAAGAGGAGGTTTATGTGACTCAACCCAAGGGTTTTGAAGACCTAGATCATCCTGATCATGTTTATAAGGTTGTTAAAGCTCTCTATGGACTACATCAGGCACCTAGAGCTTAGTATGCTAGGCTTTCTACATTTCTGCTGAAGCATGGTTACATGAGAGGTGCCATTGACAAGACTCTCTTCCTTAAGAAAGACTCCAGGGATATCATTCTAGTGCAAGTTTATGTGGATGACATCATATTTGGTTCCACTAAAGAAGAATGGTGTAGAGAGTTTGAGGATTTGATGAAGGGAGAATTTCGGATGAGTGCCATAGGGGAGCTCACTTTCTTTTTGGGTTTACAAGTTCATCAGAAACCTGATGGTATCTTTATCAGTCAGGATAAGTATGTAAAAGATATGTTGAAGAAATTTGATATGGACAATGTCAGAACTGCCACTACTCCCTATGAAGCTCCCAAACCAAAGAACAATCTTGAACATGATCTTCCTGTGAATGTCCATTTGTACAGGTCCATGATTGGTTCTTTGATGTATTTGACTGCTTTTAGACCTGATATTACATTTGCTGTGAGTGCTTGTTCAAGGCACCAAGTCACTCCACTTACTTCTCACTTGAATGCTGTAAAAAAGATCTTCAAGTACCTGAAAGGCCAACCCAAATTAGGTCTTTGGTACCCAAAAGAATCTCCCTTTAAGCTGGAAGCATTCAGTGATAGTGACTATGCTGATGCCAATATGGATAGGAGATCCACAACTGGAGGTTGCCAATTCCTTGGAAGAAGACTGATTTCTTGGCAATGCAAGAAACAGACCATTGTTGCTACCTCTACTACTGAAGCAGAGTATGTTGCTGCTGCCAATTGTTGTGGACAGGTTCTATGGATTCAGAATCAATTGCTGGATTATGGGTATAATTTCATGAATACTACCATTTATATTGACAATCAAAGTACCATTTGCATTGTTAAAAATCCAGTTTTTCATAATAGAACCAAACATATTGAAATCGGGCACCACTTTATCAGGGATGCTTTTGAAAAACATTTAATTAAAGTTGTTAAAATTCACATAGATAATAACGTGGCAGATCTGTTAACTAAAGCTTTTGATGGACCTAGGTTTCAACACTTACTGGTCCATATTGGTATGCTTAACCCTTGAATGCAAAGTTTGAGGGGAGGCATATGCCTCAAGGGAGGATTGTGATTGTAAACTTTGTATAATTTATGTATATTATTGTTTAGCTAACACTAACCAACTAATGTTTCTGTAAGATTTGTTTGTTTTGTTACTCTATGTCTGTTTTTCAAAATGTCCTCATTGTTTAAGAGTTGTCTCAATGGGAATATGGTCTTGTATGCTGAGTATTGTTTCTACTGAAGAGTCAATCATACTGAAACACATTGTTTCTACTAAATAACTACACAAGAATTGACAAATAAGGAAAGATGTTCATTTATTCAAGAAACAATTTACAGCTTACATACAACTTCAAAATGGATTACAAAGATCATTCCTATGCTAAGACTACCAAATGTATACTAAGCTTCTATCATCTATTACAAAAGGGCTGGTGGATATGCATGACCAGTACGACGAAGAAGCTGAAGGTGAAAATGGAAAGGAAGAATGATGATGATGACGACGAAGATGCTCAAGTACCTACTTTTATATCTTTAGTTCAAGGCAAGAAGATGCTCAAGAACCTAGTTTTACATCTTTGGTCCTTGGCAACATCCCATCATCACCTACTCCATTTTCCCTTTCCCTTTACCCACCACCTCTGCCTTTTTGCCCTTTCCCCTGTGTCCATGGTATGAAGCACCAGATCCTGGAGCAGGAAGACCCAACACCACACCCCGTGATGTTGGAAGAGATGGATTTCTCTTCCTTGGCTTTGGTTGGGATCTCTCTGGTGTGGAAGGAGGAAGAAATGATGGATCTTCGTCTTCATCCTCTGAAGAGTATTCATCAGAAGTAAAGATGAAGGGAGAGACATATTGTCTCTCATCAGGAACGGGGGCATTACTTGGTTCCCCCTTCTCTAAAGCATTCCAATGTCTTTCCAACTCTCTAGCATAATCTGAATCATCTAATTTAGATGGATATGGTGGGAGATCCTCTGATGATGAAGAGGAAGAAGAGGAGGAGGTTAGGTCAATAATTTTGGGTTTGGAAGACATTATTTGGTGATGAATTTGGGTTAATTGTGAAATTAGGGTTTTGATATGATTTGGGGGTAAATTGATATCTGAGAAGTGTGATTTGGGGGTTATTAAATAGGCGAAGTCTAGGATTTATGATCATTAATGCGAGTTGGGTGGCATAGTAAAAATCAAGATATTCACTGAATATATTTTTTACTCTTGTTTGGTTTCTGCTGATTGACCATCCATCAGTAGATTGACTTTCAAATCTGCTGAAGGGTAATTTTGAAATTGGATAGATCCACTTTACACATCAGACATGGTCAACAGTTTGTTCCGATAATTTTGACCATGATTGGGGAACTTCCAAATATAACCTACTTTGCATATCTTTGCCTAAACTAAATTATTCTCTCATCACTCCATTTAAACCCACCATTATTTTCATAATTCATAACCGTCTCTCGCAAAATAATTCAAATGGCACGACTTCAATTCAAGAAAGATCATAACAAGTTTGCTATTTTGAAAAAGGCTAAGGGTCATGAAGAGTATGATTCCAGCGTTCAAAGATTCATTATGCCTTAACACATTCTCCAAATGTGATATATGAATCTATGGTGAAGCAGTTTTGGGCATCTGCTAGGAAAAGATCTGACACATAGATCGTGGCTGACATTGATGATAATGAGTATGTGGTAACTGAAAGTTTGATCAGGACAAAGCTTCAGTTGGATGATGAGAATGGTGTTTTTCACTCCAACACTGAAGAGATACTTGCTGGGTTAAGGGAAGCTGGTTATCAAAGCACTGACACAACTAAGTGGCTGAAGAATTAGTTCTGTCCCAAGTGGAGGTATTTGGTGCATTTGCTGCTCCAATGTATCAGCAATAAGTGTGGTGGCTGGGATCAGTTCTCTGCCCAATTGGGTTGTGGTATTGTCTATCTTTCTAAAGGGTTAACTTATAATTTCTCAAAGTTTATTTTTGTTAATATGTTAGAAAATATTGAGAAACAAAGTCATAAGTTTTTAATGTACCCTAGGTTTCTACAAATTATTTTAGACATAACTACTGAAGACAGAATTCATGTGCCCATTAAGAGTCTTGGTTCTAAGTTATTTGCCTCTATGCAAACTAACTATAATGGGGAACATCGCCCTCTGTTAGCTACCATGTTGCCACATGGCAATGATGATGCAGTTGAGGGTAATGCTACTGGTCATATGCCCTCTCCAAATGCTGCTGATGATGGTAATCCATCATCTTCTGGTGTTGCTGCTGATGGTAATCCTTCAGTGGTAAATAAGGGAGAGCCATCTACAACTGCAGAACCATTACCTGTTTCTTCTGACCAACCTCCACCTTCCCCTTTACCTCTATCACCTAGTCCTGTTCCTTCACCATCTCAGGGTGCTCCTGTTGAGCTAACTCCTGAGGTTGAAGAGATAATTCAGTCTCTTGGTACACAAGTACCTACACCTCTTAAGCCTAAGATTACTAGATTACCTACACCTAGTCCTGTGAGAGAGCCAATTGATGAAGGCTCTCTCAATGTTGTACATATGTCTGTTTCTCCTGCTAGGTTCAATGAAGCTCCTTTTACCACTGAGCAATCTGTTGGTGGAACAGAGGACCCTGTTACTCTCACTTCTGTACATGATTTGCTTTGCAGGTATATTAGAAAGACTGATGCTCTTCAAAAGGAGCTCGCTGATACCAAGTCTACTCTTGGTGGTGAGATTGACTTGCTGAAAAGCAAGGTTCTGGATTTGGAGGCACAACTTAATCAGCAGAAGAAAAGAAAGATTGTGACAGATGCTGCTGAAGTGCCTCAGGAGGGTAATTTGGATTCAACCAATCCAAAGGCTATGGTAGCTATTGATGGATTAGGATTTGATTGGAGCTTTACAGCTGATGAAGAAGAAGCTTCTCCTCAGACAGCTCTTATGGCTTTCTCTACAGAGGTACAATCTGATAAAGTTTGTTCAAATAATTGTTCTGCTCTAAAAAGTTTAGAAACCTTAACCAAACGTTATGAGAATCAAAGGAAAGAGTTAATTGATACAGCTCATAGCTTAACTAATCATAAAAGAGGTATAGCTACTCTAGAGGAACAAGTCATACATTTTCGAACAAATGAATCTACCTTTACTGATGTCAAAATTCTTCTTGAAAGAGAAATAATGTTTAAAGATAATGACATTAGTAACTTGAAAGCTGAAGTAGATAGGTTTAGTAAGGCTAAAGAGAATATTTAAATGAGTGTAGAAACACTAGATTATGCATCTAAGGGTGTGACTAACTTAATTGAATGTCAAGTTATAAATAAATCTAAGTCTGGTGTTGGATACAAATCTGTTCCTCCACCATATAGAGGTATTCCTTCACCCCCAGGAATTGACCTAGAACACACAGGATTACCTGAATTTCAACTACCTGAATTAAAATATGGTGTTCAACCAAAATCTAATGTAGTTGATAATGAACCTTTGAAAGAAAGTGAAAGTTTAAGTAAAACTTCACTTCCTAAGGACAAGGTGTGTTCTTGTAGAAAGTCAGATGGTCCAATCATTAAGGACTTAACATCTGATAATAAAAAGGATAAACAGGTTATGTCTAAACCTGAAGTGGTTAAGAAAGCAGGAACAAGTGTTCCTAAGATAGTCAAACATAGTACTGAAAAGCCTAAAAACAATGTTAAACATGTTAGGCAACCAGTAAGATATTATGAACAATATAGAACCATAAACAAGCCTAGAGGCAACCAAAGGAATTGGTATAGTCTCAAGTCTCTCCAACAAAGAGATAACAAAGCTTGTTACACATGTGGTAGTTTTGACCATCTTGCAGCTTTCTGTAACCAATGGGTATACAAACAATAGGGTGAATCTAAAAAGGCAAACACCTAAAAGTCACTCTAACTTTACTAGAACAAAACCCAAAACAGTTTCAATTCCTGCTGATAGGAAAATGGTTTCTTCTGATAGACCATATCTGACTGTTTACCCAAAAACAACAGTTAAAAGTGCTAAAACAACTTTCAAATATGCATTAAATGTTGTTAAAAGACCCATTCTAACAAAGGCAGTAGTCCAAAAACAAGTTTGGAAACGAAAGGATACAACTGCAAAGCCATCAGTTTCTGTTGATAGCCAAACAGTTCATATCACTGCTAAGGGAAACAGGGCAAATGCTGTTAAGGCCTCAGCATGTTGGATTCTTAAATCCAATGTTGCATCAACAATTCTCAAAAGATTACATTTCATTGATGCAAGAGGCAGATCCAAGTCAGAAATGGTTTGGATCCCAAAACAAAACTAATTCCTTTATTTATGTGTAGGGACATTCATCAGCAGATACTGAAGATCAAGGATTCTCAGATAGTGGATGTTCAAGGCACATGACAGGCAACAAGTCTTATCTTTCAAATTTTCAATCAGTAGATGGAGGCTATGTTACCTTTGGAGGAGGAATTGGAGGAAAAATTACTGGTAAAGGTACTATTAAAACCGGTAAATTAGATTTTGAATATGTGTACTATGTGCAAGAGCTTAAGTATAATCTTTTTAGTGTTTCACAAATGTGTGACAAAAAGAACAAAGTTCTCTTTACTGACACTGAATGTCTTGTATTTTCTTCTGATTTTAAGATGCCTGATGAAAGTCAAGCACTGATGAGGCGAAAAATGAACCACTTTTAGGGGGTCATTTAAGCCCGGAATTGAATTTATTTGATCAAATATTGCCCTAAATCGTTCCTTTTGTGATTTTAGGTACTTTGGGAGTGAAATCTGGAAAAGGAAGCAATTCGGACGTTTTTGGAGCATAAAAGTGAAGAAAACGCCAAAGTCTTAATTTTCCTTGCTGGGAACAGTAGGTGACGGCGTCAAGAAGGAATCCTTGACGGCGTCAAGAGCAAATTTCCATGACGATCCAGTACAGATTTGACGGCGTCACGAAGTAGGGCGTCAAGAGTAAAATTCATGACGGCCTGGAAATGCACAATACATGACGGCATCAAAAGTAGATCAAGGCAGTCCGAGAAGAGTTTTAGCGGTGAGGTGACGGCGTCACAAGATTGGTCTTGACGCCGTCAGACCCTATTTCCTATATATAGTTTTCTAATTTTCACATTAAAAAGAGAGAAGTTTTGGAGAAACCCTAAGTATGAACTTGGTGCGAATTTTACAGGGTTTTCAAGGGTTCTAAGCCCTTGATACCTTTCAAGTGTAATTGAGATAAGTATTCTTTTAATTCAATCAATATGTCTATGTGTTGGTTGTCTATATCTTGTTCTTGTCTTAATTCCATCATGCTAGGCTAGATCTATCTTGTGTTTGCTTGGATCTAATGAAACCTAGATGTTAATTATGTGTTGATTACTTGTTTATAGTTGTTTTGGATGAATGAATTTAATGTTAGGCTTAAGAAAACTGGCAGATCTCCAAATGGTAACATGCTTGAACGTCTTAAGAAACATGAACCGATGTGCACTAGGTCTTTATTGGTTGTATTTAATGCATGAGCCACTGTTTATAATCCCTATGGTTGTGATGGGCATGGTATAGGATGAGATAAGAGCTCATAGAATTGGGGAGTTAAGTGCGCCACCCCATGAATGATATTAAGGAATACAATCCGTCATCCATGCAACTATAACAAGTAATTAACGTGTAAAAGATGTCTAGGGAGTAGTGAAATCTAAGTAAACACATTTTCTCCACTTATTGCTCACAACCTTAGTATAATTTAGTTTATTTTCATTTCTAGTATTTTATTTTGATTGCATCTTTAGTATTGGGTTAGTTGACTAGCAACTAATTCCGCCCAAATCCTTCAAACCCGAGATTTTTACTTGCCTTCTAAAAAATATAAAAATACAAAAATAACCATCCCTCACCTTTAGAACTAGTATTTAGGTTTTCTAATCCTAGTGACACTATTCCTAGCTGAACGATCAATCCCCCGGTACTTGTCACTATACTATACTACAATGATCAGGTACACTGCCTGGTGGGGGTTGTAAGCTTCTCAAGATCCCTTGAGAGGTAAAGCCTGGTGCGATTCCCACGTATCAAGTTTTTGGCGCCGCAGCCCGAGGAATAGTTATTGTCTAGGTTAGAATTTCTTTTTATTAGGTCTACTTACTAGATTCCTTTCTAGTAAGATTTTATTTTTATTTTTAGGTTTTCTTTAGTCTATCTTGTTTCTTTGTGTCTTTGTTCGTAACTCTTCACCACCCGACATCATGGACAACGGGAACATCTTTGAACCCGTCATCCCACCACAACAAAACCCACCATTAGAACCCCTCAGGCCCCGAACCTTAGGAGAGTATTCCCGACCTAGCCACCAAGGCTACCGAAACACCATTGAGCTCACCGGAGCCAATGTGACCCCCTTGCGATCCGACACCATCCGGTTGGTGCAAAGCGGATGTGCATTCCATGGACTTCGTTCCGAAGATCCAAACCAACATCTTAAGGACTTTCTCAAAATCGTAGATTCCATAGACTTAGGTGTTGAAACTAGAGAGACAACCCGATTACGCCTATTCCAATTCTCTCTACGGGATCAAGCTAGTCAATGGCTTGAGCGTTTACCCGCGGGATCCATCACCACATGGGATGATCTCACCACTCGTTTCCTTGCTCAATTTTTCCCACCAGGAAGGACTACTAAGCTTAGAAATGACATCTTGATGTTCCAACAACGTCAAAATGAATCTCTTTATGAAGCATGGACTCATTTCAAGGACTTACTCCAAAAAGTCCCTCATCATGGCATAGATCTTTGGCTCCAAGTCCAAATCTTTTATAACCATATCGACATCTCCACGAGGCGAGCTATTGACCAATCGGCCGGTGGTAAGCTACGTGATCTAAGTGCGGAACAATCATGGGAACTCATAGAAGATCTTGCTCTCTATGACAACGAAAGTTGGAATGATCCCCGTGATTTGAACAAAACGGTCAAGGCAATATCTTTGCCTTTGAACAATTCTAGCACTCCCGACCGTAGGATCATGGAACTTGAGGACCAAGTCAAGTTTCTCATGAAATCTTACGAAGCTCCTAAGCCTTCAAGCCAAGTGAACAAAATCACTTCTTCATGCGAATTATGTAGTGGTCCCCACGACACTCGTGATTGTGTGGAACTCCCCGGAACAGCTTTTGCGGACTACGCATCCACGCGTACCGACGAAGCGGGAGATAAGTGGTACACTTTCAAGCCCGAGCCAAAAACTTACGGTGATTCATACAACCCCTCTTGGAAAAATCACCCAAACCTTAGGTGGAAACAAAATCAACCCAATTCATCCAATCCGCCTAATCGTTACCAAACAAACGGTCCACCCTCCAACCGTACTTTCAACAACAATCCTTCTAACAATTATGGTAGTACCAACAATCTTGAAGGGTTGATGTCTAAGTTTATGGCATCTCAAGAAGCTCGCATAGCTAGGTTTGAAACCGAGTTTAACCAACAACAAACGGAGATGACCAACAAGATTGACAACTTGTTGAAAGCCCTCAACAACCAAGCGTTAGTCACACCTAGGAAGGATACTAGGGACACCAATAACGGAATTCAAATTAAGGACCCCTCATCATCCAAACATGTACACTTTGTCAATGTTGTCACCATTAAGCCAATAGATAAGGAGATAAAGAGAGTGACAAGGATAAAGTTAGAGTAGAAGCCGAGACTAAGGATGAGAGTAGGGAGGTTGAGGTTAATAGGGGAGAGGAATTAGAGGAGGTAGAGCCTATAGAAAAGTACTTTGATAAGTTGCCCACCAAGGAAGAACGGGAATACCATAAGGATTTATTCGATAGTCCCGAGAGACCATATATCCTTGGCACCCCCTTATCAAAATGGGAGACCCCTCTAACATTAACATACCATGCAATATCGGGCACATGCATATATGGAAAGCTTACATCGACCCTAGATCCCCCGTGAACATCATGACTAGGACTAATTACAATTGGGTGATGAAGAAGCAACTTCATTTTAGGATGATGCCCAATAAGAATCTGATAAGTAATTTTGCAGGAAGAGTGAAGGGATTGCATGTGATTATAGGGAATCTCACCTATGAGATTGATTTTATGATAGTTGAAGACACTCTTCCGGTGATAGATGCTTGCCTAAGCCAAATAATATTTGGAAAACCATTTGTTGAGGCCACTAGGATGAGTTATGATCCGACTTTAGGGATAGTTAGATTCAAGGAAGAAAATGATGAAGTTGCCTATCAAATGCCCTACAAGATTGAGCAATACCGCCTTCTCTCTAATTTCGAAAAAGAACACAAGCAAGCAGCTTATTATAGGAATGAGGAGGATAGACGTAGAGGAGTAGAGTATGTAAAGAATAGGATGCTTGGTTTCTACAAAGAATGCTTGCAACTAGGTCCGGAATACAAAACTGGTTTAGAAGACGACCTAGAGAGTGGAACCAACGTTGAGGTCACGTAGTAATCCATGACCTTGAGTCTAGCTACAAGACTCGTAAATAAAGAAAAGCGCTTCTTGGGAGGCAACCCATGTTTTGTGTGATTTTGTTTATTTGTTTGATATTTGCTTCCGTATGCATGCTTTATTTTTATTGTTGGTAAATCATGTTTCTAAACTAAATAGTGGAAATACTTTACTTTGTTGTTTTGGCCTAGTCTTAACTGCACCTAAAAGTATTTTTGCAAAAGATAAGTGTAAGGGGAAACCCCAAATATGTTTTTAAGAAACAAACCGATCATGATTCTCCACAATATTAAATGAACATGTATATTCGTATTTGTTAGATTCAAATGCTTGTATTGAGTCATAATGAAGTTTTGCAGGATTTTCCAGGAAGTAGGACCAAGTTTTTCCAGAAAATACTCCGGAAACTTAACATAAGAATTTCTGCAGGTCACTTCTGACGGCGTCAAGTGTAAAAATCTGGAAATTTTACCAGTTTTGTTTTTCTAACGGAGTCTTATGGTTTTTGTGAATTATTAAGTTTTATAATCTCCAGGAAATCTGCAAACTTCATTCCACAAGCATTATATCTTATCTTGTTTTCTAGGATTTAGTAACTTATATAGGATGCCGCCGATTTTACGCGAGGTTGTTTTGTCTATTTTCTCAGGTTTTACAGGTTATGTATGACAAGAAGATGATTTATATTCTGGAAGGGAAGCTTTGATTGTTCATTTTCTTGGAGGAAGATTTAACCTGGTCACCTTATTATCCATACCGAGCGAATCAGGGGAGTATTTGATTTCATTCTTTTTACTTTTTTCACTTTTACATCCTTTACTTGAACATTGGGGACAATGTTCATCTTAAGTGTAAGGGGAGGGTAAAAAGATGATACCTTACATATGCACTTTCGCTTGAGTTTGTTTTGTCTAATGGTAGATGTGTAATAAAACTATGAGAAATACTTGTTAGTGCAATTTTAGCGCCAAATTTAAAATTTTTTACAACATTTAGGAGTGAAACTTTAGCCATAGCAAGCGTCTCATGGATAGGAGATTGTATGACTAGCACAAAACCGTATATTCAGAAAAATTTTCCACCCAAATATGTGAGGTTCGCCTTTAGATTTGATAGGAAAAGCATTTACTATTAGTGCTTATGAGTGTACCGGTAGCATTTAGATTCTAGAACTTGCGTTAGTGATGCATCCCGAGACCGCTAGTGAGACTACATTCGTGTAGTAGGATTTACTACATGATAAGAGGCATTAGGATCACCCTTGTGTTAAACCCGTATCATAATTACTTGACCATTTGAGTCATATTATTTGGCTAGTTAAGTCAACTAATTTTTCCCACACCCTTAGCGTTGTACTCATTTTTAGTACACGAAACCCCTAGTACACCCCTCCGAGCCTATCTTTTCGTTTCTAACTTTAAGCATTTTACTTAAAGGAATAATTTGTTACACCCCACTTAAATGTACAACCAAATCGCCTTAGCCTTCCGTGTATGCGCTCATTTTTAGTGCATTATTGTTATTTGTTTAAACCCTAAGTTAACTTTCTAATTGATTACATGGTTGCTAAGTCGAGTCATATCCTTGTACATATTGTTTTGGGACGATTGGGACTCATGGGTAAAGTACTTATTTTATGGAGTAATGGGGAAGAACATCATTTATTACTCCCATATGTGCGTTAATCTTAAAAGTACTCCAAATGTTTTGATTTTCTTAATTCGAGTCGTTAGATTAGTTTATTGTAAAGTATGTAAAAATTCAAGTGTAAGGGGAATGTTCAACCCCTATGATGTATTATTTTGGATGGTAGGGTAAGAGTGTATGTAAAAAAAAAAAAAAAAAAAAAAAAAAAAAAAAAAAAAAAAATCGAGAAAAAAAAAAAAAAGGAAAAGAGAAAAAACATACAGACTACCATCCCTTTATTCTAAGTTCATTTTATATTTTTGGTCATTTTTCATTTGTTAGCTTAAGTCGAGTCTAGTCTTGGCTTAGCAACGCCATCTTGTACATGTAATTAACCAAGATTGTTAACTCGCCACCAGTAAAAACTTCCTTTATCCAACAAAACCGTGTATTTCATATCCCTACACCTAACGTTACAAACCTTTAAAAGACCTCTTTGATAGTTTAGCCTAGGTGCTTACGCCATGTGGTGGAGGTTTGATCCTTTCCCAAGCCTATGGTAATCTATTTTGCTATGACAGGTAGTGAGAGATATCTTCCGTTTCCATATTGTAATTTATACTTTATTACACCCAAGAGATGTGAGTATCTAAACAGTATTTGTGAGGTGCTAGTGTATGACCTCCGTGCTTGTCTATTGGTCTTTGGTGGAACGATTATTTGTTGTAACTACTTTTATATTAGTGTTAAATGACCCCTAACTTGTATTTTGACTAGAATAAAAGCGCATTTGCTTGAGGACAAGCAAATCTCAAGTGTAAGGGTATATGATGAGGCGAAAAATGAACCACTTTTAGGGGGTCATTTAAGCCCGGAATTGAATTTATTTGATCAAATATTTCCCTAAATCGTTCCTTTTGTGATTTTAGGTACTTTGGGAGTGAAATTTGGAAAAGAAAGCAATTCGGACGTTTTTTGAGCATAAAAGTGAAAAAAACGCCAAAGTCTTAATTTTCCTTGCTGGGAACAGTAGGTGACGGCGTCAAGAAGGAATCCTTGACGGCGTCAAGAGCAAATTTCCATGATGATCCAGTACAGATTTGACGGCGTCACGAAGTAGGGCGTCAAGAGTAAAATTCATGACGGCCTGGAAATGCACAATACATGACGGCGTCAAAAGTAGATCAAGGCAGTCCGAGAAGAGTTTTGGCGGCGAGGTGACGGCGTCACAAGATTGGTCTTGACGCCGTCAGACCCTATTTCCTATATATAGTTTTCTAATTTTTACATTAAAAAGAGAGAAGTTTTGGAGAAACCCTAAGTACGAACTTGGTGCGAATTTTACAGGGTTTTCAAGGGTTCTAAGCCCTTGATACCTTTCATGTGTAATTGAGATAAGTATTCTTTTAATTCAATCAATATGTCTATGTGTTGGTTGTCTATATCTTGTTCTTGTCTTAATTCCATCATGCTAGGCTAGATCTATCTTGTGTTTGCTTGGATCTAATGAAACCTAGATGTTAATTATGTGTTGATTACTTGTTTATAGTTGTTTTGGATGAATGAATTTAATGTTAGGCTTAAGAAAACTGGCAGATCTCCAAATGGTAACATGCTTGAACGTCTTAAGAAATATGAACCGATGTGCACTAGGTCTTTATTGGTTGTATTTAATGCATGAGCCACTGTTTATAATCCCTATGGTTGTGTTGGGCATGGTATAGGAGGAGATAAGAGCTCATAGAATTGGGGAGTTAAGTGCGCCACCCCATGAATGATATTAAGGAATACAATCCATCATCCGTGCAACTATAACAAGTAATTAACGTGTAAAAGATGTCTAGGGAGTAGTGAAATCTAAGTAAACACATTTTCTCCACTTATTGCTCACAACTTTAGTATAATTTAGTTTATTTTCATTTATAGTATTTTATTTTGATTGCATCTTCAGTATTGGGTTAGTTGACTAGCAACTAATTCCGCCCAAATCCTTCAAACCCGAGATTTTTACTTGCCTTCTAAAAAATATAAAAATACAAAAATAATCATCCCTCACCTTTAGAACTAGTATTTAGGTTTTCTAATCCTAGCGACATTATTCCTAGCTGAATGATCAATCCCCCGGTACTTGTCACTATACTATACTACAACGATCAGGTACACTGCCTGGTGGGGGTTGTAAGCTTCTCAAGATCCCTTGAGAGGTAAAGCCTGGTGCGATTCCCACACATCAAGCACTTCTTAGAATTCCAAGAAAAGGCAACATGTACAGTGTTGATATGAAGAAAATTGTTCCAAAAGATTCTCTTACTTGTCTTATTGCTAAGGCCACATTGGATTAATCTATGAAATGGCATAGGAGGCTTGGTCATATTAACTTCAAAACCATAAATAAGATTGTCAAAGATGGTTTGGTAAGAGGTTTACCTCAAAAACGATTTGAAAATGATCAAACATGCATTGCTTGTCTTAAATGCAAACAACATAAAGCCACTTGTAAGCCCAAAATTTTTAACTCTATCAATCAATCATTGTTTATGCTGCATATGGACTTATTTGGTCCTACAAATGTTAGAAGTTTGTTGCATAAGAGATATTGTCTAGTTATTACTGATAACTTTAGTAGATTTACATGGGTATTCTTTTTAGGTACTAAGGATGAGACTTCTAGCATCCTTAAGACCTTCATTACAGAGATAGAAAACCTAGTAAGCAAAAGAGTAAAAATCATTAGATGTGATAATGGGACAAAATTTAAAAATAGAGTTATGGATGATTTCTACAAAGAAAAAGGTATTAAAAGTGAATTTAGTGTTGCAAGAACTCCACAACAGAATGGAGTTGCTGAAAGGAAAAATAGAACACTAATAGAAGCTGCTAGAACTATGTTAGCTGACTCTAAGTTTCCTATAACTTTTTGGGCAGAAGCAGTCAACACTGCTTGCTATGTTCAAAATAGAGTTTTAGTTGTAAAACCTCACAAGAAGACATCATATGAACTTTTTAGAGGTAGAACTCCCGAAATAGGATTTCTTAGACCTTTTGGATGTCATGTGACAATTCTGAATACCTTAGACCATCTTGGAAAGTTTGATGGTAAAGCAGATGAAGGATTCTTAGTTGGATACTCTATCAAAAGCAAAGCATTCAGAGTATACAACATGAGAACTAGAAGAGTAGAGGAAAATCTACATGTGAAGTTTTTGGAAAATAAAACCAATGTAGAAGGTCAAGGTCCCAAATGGCTATTTGATCTTGAATCTCTATCCAAATCAATGAATTATGTGCCTTTTGTTGCAGAAACTAATGAATTTTCAGGTTCACAAACTGCTGATGCAACAAATGGAGAAGGATTAGAGAATGAGGCAAATCAAGATTATGTGATGATGCCAATATGGACAAATTCAAGTGTGGATTCAACTTCAATAAATGATGAATCTTCTTCTGGTAAATCTAAAGAAGATGTTGAAGATGAATGCAAGAAAGATAGAACTAAGGAACAAGAGTTTCAAGTCAGAAGTAACACTGTTGTTTCTACTGATAAGCAAATCGTTCCCGCTGATGAGCAAAATGTTTCTGCTGATGGTCCATCAGAAGAAACACAAGCAAATCTCTCAGAAAATGAGGTGGATTTGAACAACCTTCCACCTGATTATCAAGTTCTTTCTACTCCACACTCAAGGATTCACAAAGTTCACTCCCTGGACAATGTGATTGGAGATGTACAACCAGGAGTGAAGACAAGACAACAATTGATGTCTTCAGATCAACAAGGGCTTCTTGATGCCCTTTATGCTTCAAAACAGCATGA
Source organism: Artemisia argyi (assembly GCA_030686995.1). Taxonomy (NCBI): domain Eukaryota; kingdom Viridiplantae; phylum Streptophyta; class Magnoliopsida; order Asterales; family Asteraceae; genus Artemisia; species Artemisia argyi. The sequence continues at coordinate 228,208,874 of CM060708.1, read as the reverse complement.
GTTTTCAAACTCTTGCTTATTTGTATGTTTTCTCTCACAAGATGAACCAAAGAATATTCATAAAGCCCTAGAGAATTCAAGCTGGTTGGAGGCTATGCAAGAGGAGCTTCTTCAGTTTAAGATTCAGAAGGTATGGGTGCTAGTTGATTTACCAAGTGGTGTAAGGGTAATTGGCACTAGATGGGTTTTTTAGGAATAAAAGGGATGAAAGGGGCATAGTGATAAGAAATAAAGCTAGATTAGTAGCTCAAGGGTACACACAAGAAGAAGGGATAGACTATGAAGAGGTTTTTGCTCCAGTAGCAAGGATTGAAGCCATTAGACTCTTTTTGGCTTATGCTTCATTTATGGGATTCACAGTTTATCAAATGGATGTCAAGAGTGCTTTCTTATATGGTACTATTGAAGAGGAGGTGTATGTCGCACAACCTCCTAGTTTTGTTGATCCTGACAATCCAGACAAAGTGTACAAGGTTGTTAAAGCTCTATATGGCCTACATCAGGCACCAAGAGCTTGGTATGAAACACTGGCTTCCTACTTAATTTCAAATGGATTTCAAAGAGGCAAGATAGATCAGACACTTTTCACCAAGAAGCATAAGAAGGATCTTTTGCTAGTTCAAGTGTATGTGGATAATATCATCTTTGGATCTACAAGGAAGGAGATGTGCTTGGAGTTTGAGAAGCTTATGCACAATAAGTTTCAGATGAGTTCCATGGGGGAACTTACATTCTTTTTGGGTCTGCAGGTTAAACAATCAAGAGAAGGAATCTTTATTAGTCAAGACAAATATGTTGCAGAGATTCTTAGAAAGTTTCAATTTGCTGATTCCAAAACAGCAAGCACACCAATGGATCCTGAGAAGCCACTTCTTAAAGATGTAGAAGGAACTAATGTGGATGTACACACATACAGATCTATGATAGGTTCTTTGATGTATCTCACATCATCAAGATCTGATATCATGTTCTCTGTTTGTGCTTGTGCAAGATATCAAGTAACTCCTAAGGTTTCTTATTTAACAGCAGTCAAGAGAATTTTTAGATATCTCAAGGGTCAACCTAGGTTGGGTCTGTGGTATTCTAAGGAGTCATCTTTTGACTTGGTAGCATACTTAGATAGTGATTATGCTGGTGCTATCTTGGACAGAAAGTCAACAACAAGAGGATGTCAATTCCTTGGGTGTAGACTTATCTCATGGCAGTGTAAGAAGCAGACAATGGTGGCTACTTCAACAACTGAAGCTGAATATGTAGCTGCTGCAAATTGTTGTGGTCAAGTTCCATGGCTTTAAAACCAACTTCTTGACTATGGGTACAATTTCTTACATACCATTATTCATATTGATAATAGTAGTACAATTTGCATTATTAAAAATCCAGTGCAACATTCTAGAACAAAACACATTGAAATTAGACATCATTTTATTAGAGATTGCAATGAAAAGAGGTTAATTTAAGTAATGAAAATTGCTTCAGAACAAAACTTTGCAGATCTTCTTACAAAAGCTTTTGATGTTGGAAGATTTCAGTACTTGGTAGCAGGTATTAGAATGCTTAATCTTTAAATTTTTCAAAATAATGTGTTCTTGTATATAGATTTTGTTAATGCATCTAACTTTGTCATCTAAAACTACTATTACCAATTAAAAGTTATTCATACAGTTAGTCCTATGCATAATTCTAATTCAAAACAAGTACTTTGTACTTTGTTCTTTCGGTTTTAGACTAACAATTTCAGGTATGAATGTTTGAGCTCAAAGGCTATTTCAAGTGAAATCTATGATCATTGCTAGTGAATGATGATCATTGCTGCTGATATAATAGGTTCATGATAGAAAGAGTTTGGGATTTCAAAACTCTTTAAAACTTCTTTCTTGGAACCTGATTATGATGTTTCACATTGAATTGATGATTTAGTTGATCAGTACATAACTGATACAACTCACTTTCTATCATTTTATACTCTCAAGTATAATGTGACTAATCTACGGATATCTGATAGAAATAACAGCGAGCAACAGTGAATCTAACACTTGTGTTAGAGGTAACAAATGCCACGAGCTGGAAACCCGGTAAAGAAAGCCTTTTGAATAGGTTTATCTGTACACAGGCAGTTATTTATAACTGAAAACATTGGTTCTCACACAACCAGAGGTTGCTTTAAACCGAAATTTTGATTAAGTGTTAGTTACCACACTTAATCCCTTCAAAATGGCTAGAAGCAGTATGATTTTTAATCATAAAATCATGTTCATACTGCTAAGTCAAATATTTCTTAAAAAGGATTTTCAAAGAGGCTCAGAAAATCATCTAATGATGGATTATGAGTCTATGCTCAGTGATTCACCACTCATAGGAGGTTACACACCTAGAAGTGATGAGGGCAGCATTTAAACTCTTAAGGAATTGATGGCTTCATGTACAAATTGTCTGAAAACATGGAAATTGCTAGATCAGATGATATGATATGATTGTGAGAGATCTTCCAAACAGGGGAGGAAATTGCTCAGGAGAGAAATAAATCTCAGGGGAGGTTACAAAAGCCCTTTAAAGGAATATTAACCAAAGAAAAAGAAGGAAAAGATAAGAGCATACAAGATGATGACACGGTTTCTACTGATAAAGAACAAGAACAGAGCTGATAGGAGAAAGTTCTATCTAGATCAAAAGATGAAAGGTTTCAAGTTCAGTTCACTACGTTTGTTCCTCACTTCCAAAGACATGCTGAAAGATGATTTCTACTTCTTGGAACAAGCATCCAAGATACACAGCATCATTGCCTCTTATAAATTCTTCAAGTTGAATATTGCACCATCTTTTAGTCCAAGATTGGAGCAAAGAAAAGAAAGCAGATGAGTTACAGAGAAAGACATTCAATCACTCAAAAGAGAAGAAAGTTCAGATCACAGTCTGACAATGAAGTGTTTGAAAGATCTTCACAAAGTCCTCATTTAATTTAGAAAAACATGTTTGAATGTAATTCACATGTTTAGAGGAGGATTGTTGGGAATTAAATAATCAGAAGAATCAGCATAAAGGCTTAAGGAAATACATCAAGTATGTTTCTGCTGATAAAGCACAAAGCACGTTTCCACTGATGGATTCTGCTGAAGAACGTTTTCTACTGAAGGTGTTTCTGCTGATGGATTCTGCTGATGCTACTATGACTCATACAACAGCTGTGTAGATAAGTACGACTTATTCTACTGACTCATATACAAAAAAAAAAATATCTTTGTTGTAGTCATCAAATTGAACACTCCAAGTGAGTTGTAATCCTAGATACATGTTGTATCTTAATGACTGACATGATAAGTCATCATCTAGCTAGAATGAAGATTAGTCATAAGCTAGTAATAAAGATGAGTCATATAGATTGTAAAAGATCTTTCCTTGGACTATAAAAGGAAGATCTTAGATATGACTTAGGTGTGCAGAAAAAGTGATATAAGTAGAGATATACATAAAGAAAAACAATAGAACAAAACACAAGATTCAAGGTCTTTGTAACCCTAGTGATAGTAAAGATCACTCGTATTATTTTGAATAATATTGAATCGTTTGGTGAAATACTTTCATTGTTCTTTGTTAAATAAACACAAGTATCACAGTTCCATTTCCAATAAACATTCTAAGTGTGGTTAAGTAGATTCCGCATACTTAATCATATTCACTCAAAGTATCATATTTACACATTAAAAGGTCCAACACCTATAGTGTGTGATCAAATCAAGTGATCCTCTCACCTTGAGATCTTGGATGAAGTTGCTAGACAGACACATGCTTCTTCTTCCAAAGTTGCTGAAGTATCACAACCTAAGCCGACAATTCATTTCAGCAGAAGAAGTAGAAGACAATATTTGGCAAAGAAAGCTGCTGAATCTTCTAAGGTGTCCAGTGGTGATGAGATTCTTATGGCAGAAGCTGATGATACTCTTCAGGAGAAACAACCAACTAGTGACATTGCTACTGACAAGACTACTGCTGGGATTAATGAATCAGTAGATACATTCTTTGTAGCTGGTAAAGAGTATATGGATTCACATGACCATGATCCATCTGTTCTTAAGCAAGTTTCTCCTGATAACACCACTGCAACTCTGAAGCCTACAGGATCTGCTGATACTCTACTTGATTCAGATGTTCAAGAGTTAACTGTTGATCCTATGGAAGGTTTAGATATTCCTCATGTTGTTTCTGCTGAAAGTGATGAAGTGTGTGCTAATGAACTTATTTCAGAAGAAGAAAGAGTTGAACAAGAAAGACTTTTGAAAGAATGGGAAGATTATAAAAAGAGTACAGACTTGGCAGAAGAAAAGCAAGCCAAATATGATTCAGAATATCAGTCTGCTACAAAGAGATATATTTCTATCTTGCCCATTGAAAGACAGAGAGAATTGGATGCCGCTATTCCAAATTTTGATGAGTCAGACTGGCAGCATATTGGAGAACAAGTGATTACTACTCCTGGTTTAGCTGAAAAAATTCTTGGAAATGAGGTAAATAAAGAGGACTGGGTTTCTGGAATAGTGAAGAAGATGAAATTAAGAAAGAAAGAAGCAGATGAGCAAAAAGCCAAAGCAAAAAGGGATAAACCAATGACTCAAGCACATCAGAGGGATTATATGAGAACCTATGTGAAAAGTCAAAGTAGTGCTCTCTATAATAATGCTTGGACTAGGAAACAAGTTTGGGCCCTTTCAGATGAACAATTGGTTCTTATGTATAATAGAATCAAGTCTAGGTGTGAAAAGGATGGAATGAGTGCTCCTAAGCTTGTTCCTACAATTCTTGCTGATGATGCAGAACCATCTTCTCAGAAAGTTCAACTTGATGAAGCTGTTTCTTCTAGTGTGCCTGCTAGGTCTCCATCATTGTCTGCTGATACTGTTTCTACTATGCATGTGGATGTTCCTGTTGTTGATCAGGTATCTTTACCTACTACTTCTGCTGATGTGACAACTGTTGCTGCTTCATCTAGTGTTGATAAAGGTAATGCTAAAGTTGTAGCAGAAGCTCTTCCTTCTAGAAAGAGAGCCAGGAAACAAATGGAGGAGGAGAGGTTGGGTGAAGAGGCTGCAAAAAGGTTAGCTGATGATCAACAAGCTGAAATGGCAAGATTTCATGAGCTTAAGGAAAGAGAAGTAGAGCTTGCAGCTGCTAGGGCTAAACAGATAAGGAAGGCCATGGATGAACAATATGCATATGCTGCACTTGATTCTCCTCAGGATTCTACTGATGAACAAATGGATATTCCATCAGTAGAAACTAATGTTGCAGAAGATATATCTACTGAGGAACCTTCTTTACCACATGATGCTATTTATGTTCCTGGAAGAAGGGCCAAGAGAATGGCCAGAGTGAGAACTTCCCATTCAACACAAAGACTAGTAGATGTTAATGCTCTTGATGCTTCATTTATCAAAGAAGGATTCCCTGATGATTGGCTAGAAGGAGTTAGAGATGTTTTGGTTCATTGGGAATTATCTAAGAATGGTCAGATTAATACTATTTATAGACTTGATAAAACTTCTCTATCATTCACATTCCTACAAAAAATACTACATCTTGTGGATCATCAGGACTTGCTCACTCTAAATGATTTGGTTCACAAATATTATGCAACTCATACTCCTACAGGTTCAGGATTGTATTTATTGGGTGATCTCAGAGTGCTTTTGGATTCTTCTACTCCCACTGGTGCTGGTTATGATGTGTGGAAAAACAATCAGAGGTGGAAAGTTCAAAGTTGGAAGTTTTACCCTATGCCCTATGTTCATGTGTTGGAAACTACATCTGGACTCAGGCTTCTCATGGTTCTTGGGAAAAGGTATCCTCTGACAGTGTCTCTTATGGAGAAAATGCTTCAACAGAAGTTGGAGATTCCTCCTGATCCAGCTGGGAATGCTAGGTTGTTTGCTGAATCTATGGTTAAAGTGTTCAAACTCAGGATCAGGACTTCCATAGCTGCTTCTACTTGATGGTATTTTGTTATATATTTCTTTATTTCTTCTAATTAAAAAAAAAACTAACAGATTTGGATAGTATTGTGTATGTTGTATGCAGGTTTTGGTGTTGGTTATTTCCACACCTTCTCTGGTTATCAACTTACCTGATGTTGACTATTCCATCAAAAAGTTGGCTAGTCCAAAAGGTATAGCTTTGGTAAAGACATGTCAAATCTGTTGATAGCTGTAATAGTTTGCTAAAAACTATTGGGTATTCAACTCACCCATGCTTAACAGCTGAGAGTTGGATGGTTGTCAATTGACCATGGAATTTTCCTTTATGGATTCCCAATAATTGGCTAGCCCACAAGTATATGGCTTGTGGTAAAGGCAGTGGAAAACCATATTTGGTATTCAATTTACCAAGGTGATTAAATCAACCAAATAATTGACTAGTCTTGAGCAAACGGCTACAGGTAAAGACAACTCAAATCCGTTTATAGCTGATGATTTGCTAAAAATCATATGGTCATCAGTGTACCATGGTTTTTGAACTTAAACATTTGGCTATTCCAGTAGTGATGGCTATTAGTAAAGAGACATCAAATCCATTATTTTCAATGATTCACCTCTCACAGGAGTTAACACACCTGGATGTGATGAGAATAGTATGAAACTAATCTGTTTTGATGTACATTTGGTCATTTGTTGCTACAAAGAATGGAGTTTTCAAGTATGTGCTAATCATAGAGATCCTGCTGATGATGATTCTTTGCTACTGATGTTTAACTTCAATCGTCTTGGTGTGTAACTTTAAAGATCTATCAAGAATCTTGAACTTAACCAAGTCAAATTCAAGATTAGGGGAGGATTGTTGGGAATTCTGCTAAGTAAGAATTCTGCTGACGGTTACTGCTGAAGGATACTGCTGAAGAGTTGGTTCCTGCTGAAGCAGTGTATCTGCTGAAGTCTAGTTTCAGCATTATTAGTTTCTGCGGATATAGTTATTCCGTATTTTATGTAATATAGTTAGGATATGCATGAGTTTATTTAGGAAGTGATAATGCATATCTTTTAAAGTTTTTAGAATATACGTTTCTTGTGAAACGGTTTAGGGTTCCTTGTGTATAAAAGGAACACACGATTATGTATTGCGTACACGTTTTTAGAAAACACTTTCAGTATAATTAAAAGATCCATAAAGGATCAAGTGTTCTTAGTATTCAGTTGTTCATACTTGTGTTTGTTTCCGCTTTAGAATACAAGTTACAAAGATTGTCTTTTAGTGTGTTATTGATTACATTAACATAACTAACGATCCACGAGTGCTCAAAGATCTATCAAGGTCTAAGGTTCAACACACCCTTCAACAAGAACAACAACCAAATTTAACAACTGCTATTTCTTATCAATTGACATCGACAACAAACATAAAAACACATACTGATTGTTACATCTTCCTTTACAACCCTAAAAAACTCTTCCTTGTGGCGCCCATTGTTACCTCTTCCTTTACAACCCTAAAAAAACTCCAACATTCACTCATTCATTAAAAACCATTTAACAGCAAAGATACCTGGCCATTTCGTAAAAGAAAAAAAAGCATCCAAGATACCAAGTCGAATAAAATTTTAACTAACTTTTAAATCCAAATACAAAGGTCTAATAAATAGGATTCATTTTGTAGAATAGTAACACAAACAGAATTCTGCAAGATGAATCTATGCTTGTTGCATTTCCTTCGATTTGGTTTCAAACAACATGAATTTATCCTGCTAGTATGAAACTTATAACAGAAACCATTAAACCAACTAATAACTTTATGATGAAGGTCAAAGAAACTTTCAAGATCCCGTATTTTTAAAAAAATATAAAAGATCTAAAAGAAACCCATCAATGATTTTTCAATACAACTTAAAAGAACAAAATTCGTTAAGATCTACAAAGATCCACGACACCTTGTCTATCATAACTCGGTCACCATCACTAACAGGTAGCGTCAAACCTGGGGTTGTCTATCATAACTCTCTCACCATCACTAACATGTACCATCTCGGTAGTCGTGTTCTGTGGTGGTTGGGCTATCGGTGGAGGTGCGAGGTTGGCGGGGGTGAGGTCCGGTGGTGGTGAGTTCGCGCCGTGGTGGTCGGGTGGTGGTTGTGGGAGGAAAAAGAAGATTAGATGATAGAGATGATACTTTTACGTTGTGTGTGTGTAGTGGTCGGGCGGTGGTTGTGGGAGTTGTGGTAGTGGGGATGGTGGTAGGTTTTGGTGGTTGTGGAGGAGAAAGAGGATGATGAGATGATAGTGATTATATTTTGTGTTTGTTTTGGTTAAATGTAAATGAGTGGAGAAAATTGATAAATGGTTAAATGTAAATAGTTATCTTATACTTAATTTCATAACCAGTAACTTTAAAATGAACAATAATAATTTACAAAATATAACAAGTAAAAAATTTAAAATACAACAAAGTTCAAAAAAAGTACAAAGGTAAGTCTGCATTTTTAGTCAGGTTGAAAAGATTGGAAAAAGACAATAAAAAAGTGTTCGGACCAAACTGCCCTCATCCCTCATGTGACCTGTACGTGAGGATCGAGATAACTGGCAAAACTAACGCTCGTTAGAATTTTGGACTAGCGGCATAATATTTTCTCGATCGTGGATCAAAAACGAAAATATTAGTGTTTTTGGATGTCGTATGAAATCTGAAAAAAATATAGGGACCAACGGTGTAATTTACTCTAAAATTTTTAAATGTTGTTTGTTGTAAAAATGTAACATGACATCAGATGCAATCTCGGTCAAAGATGAACCCAAGATTTTTGAGAGGGTGTGGCATAATATTTGTTTATTATTATGAGTACTAAAGTTGTCTCATAAAGAATTTATTATGTAAAATTGGGGGTTGCACGTGCTTGAAAAAGACATATTGAATACAAAATTTACACTTTGTCACCTAAAATTAGGTATGGCCCGTGGCATCAAGGGCGGAACTATGTAGGGGCAGGGGAAGGTTCCGACCCCTCCAAAATTTGTAACACCTAGTATAAATATTATATGTTTTAGTGGTAATTAGTTGAGGCTACAGACAAATCTCCTATTCGATCTTCTTAAAAAAATTTCAAATATCGCTACTGCGTGACACACCGGCTGAAATGCGGGTCCGTCCCTAATATCGGTGCGAGTGAAGCATGTCCATGGCACACCATGTTTCACCACCTTTTTGATATATAAATCCTGTATTATTTGTATATTGTTAACTAGTTCTTTTAAACGCGTCCCATGAATCTTTGATTACAAAGAGATATTCACAATTTTTTATGCATGTATCTATTTTACAGTCAACCTGGTTTTCATACTATGAGTCACTTAAAACAACAAAATAAATTGGGAATTACTTTCCTATCAGTCAAGTTTTAAGCGATGTTGTTATTTACTACTTCCATTGTTATTTACAAAATAAAAATAATAATAACCGAACTCCCCTCTTGTCCTATAGACTCGGACACACTACACGTACGCATACATACTTTACTTGTATCACTCACTATCTAGATCTAAAATATATCAAGATTACTACCAAAAATAATATATTGCATGCTTCCATCGTCTCACTAATAACAATCCTAGATCCCTGTTTCTTCAAGGTTTACCATTAACATTTATGTACAAATTATGGCTTGCATGAAGCTTGGTACAAAACCTGAGGCATTTCGTATTGAAAACCATACCTGGTATACATATGGCTTACTTTTGAAACTGTTTACATCCTAGAAATTTTGTGCTAACCATATAACTTTTGTGTAATGTGTTATACTTGTAGTCGATTATTACTGAGTGTCCGATTCTAGACATGTACCATAGTATTCACCATTCTAATTCTGTCAAAATATGGTTAGGAGACACTAAAGTCATGTAGTTGCCGTAAACATTAAGGATGATCAATGTACTATTATAGTCTTGATTGATTTTGTTTTATGAAGATGCTTTCAGCTTCCAATATTTGCGCGGTTTTTTTTTCATGTTATATGCCTATAGAAGGTTTAGTAATCGTAGTGTTAATTTTATATTTTTTATATTTTGTGTCATATCGGTTACTAGTATTAATTTTTAGCACAAATTTGTGAGCTAATATAAGATCTTTGGTCACCTGAATATGCATTATCGAAAAACGAGGCTTAAAAGTCATGATAAGATTGTTAGTTGTGACAATGATCCTCGTTTATAACCACTTTTGGTTTAGACTTTAGATCATATGACTTTTCAGATGGTCTTTTAAAATGAATGTACATAGGTATATGATATTGCACCACATATATTTGACACCAAGATTTGTACACCTATATAGGATAATCCCACATAATTTCAGATTGCAGATTGTAGAGCTTTAGATGTTAGTATAGTTCATTCATTTTATCTTCATGAGATTAAAGAGGGTCATAGTTATCAACCACTTAAGGATCATCACATTAGGTGCCCGGGTCTCTAAACAAAAAAAGTACTCCATCACACTGCTTTTGAATTGTGTTGGAACCAAATTCAAATAAGAAAAATTGGAAGCAAGAAACGATCATGTTGTTGCTCATTCATTCTACAGATTATAAAAGTGATAACATTCCTTTTCAGGCAATGTATGAGCGGGCTCCCGAGTGATGTCACAATTGAGATAGGAGAAACAACATTTAATCTCCACAAGGTGCATATTCATGTACTTTATTTTGTTAAACCACAGTATTTGTTTTGTATATGCTTTAATAAGTATATGTACTTTTCTTTCTCATTTATACACATATATCATTGTACAGTTTCCGCTCATTTCAAGAAGTGGGCTATTGACAAAGCTGCTGGGAGACAATTATAGTGATGATGGATCGGTTTGTGTTGTGCATCTTAATGAAATACCTGGTGGGGCTAAAACATTTGAGCTTATAGCTAAATTCTGTTATGGTGTAAAGTTTGAGCTCACATCCCACAATGTTATTGGACTTCGTTGTGCCGCAGAGTACCTCCAAATGACTGATTATTATGGAGACGAAAACCTAATTACACAAACAGAATTCTTTCTAATCGACGTGTTTAACACTTGGTCAGACACAATGATTGCTCTTGAAAGCTGCGAGGAAGTTTTTTCAGATGCAGAAGAGCTTAACCTCATATCAAGGTGCATAGATTCTTTAGCAATAAAAGCTTGCTTAGGTCCCAATGGATACAGTACCAGTTCCAGTGCCACGTCAGCATTTGATAATGATAACATGACACAAAGTCGTATTGTATGGAATGGGATTTCTACCACTGCAAAGACACAGACGTTGGGTGAGAACTGGTGGTATAAAGATGTATCCTTTCTTGGTTTACATTTATATAAAAGGGTAATTCATGCTATGGAGGCAGGGGGTATGAAAGCCGAGATAATAGCAGGGTCACTTGTGGGGTACGCAAAGAAATATATACCTTTAATGAACAGGCAATCGAGTTTCAATGATGCAAGCCATTCCAAACCAGTTTTCACCCCATCTGAGGCAGACCAAAGGGCACTTTTGGAAGAAATTGTGGAGTTACTTCCATACCGAAAAGGGATTGTTGGGACTAAGTTTCTTATAAGGCTCCTTCGTACCGCAATGGTTTTACACGTGAGTCCCTCATGTAGAGAAAATCTTGAAAAACGTGTAGGAGCCCAGCTAGATTCAGCTCACTTAGACGATATATTGATACCAAATCAGGGATTTAATTCAGTTGATACCTTATATGACATCGACTGTTTTCAAAGAATTCTTGAGTATTACATGTCTATGGACTCGTGTAGTGCAGCAAATTCACCATGTATAGTCGAAGAAGGGTTTGAAAATGCCGCTCAGTCTTTGACGTCTATGACATCAGTAGCTAATCTTGTTGATGTGTTTCTTGCTGACGTGTCTGCAGATGTTAACTTAAAGTTATCACAGTTTCAGTCTCTTGCTGTTGCTGTACCTGACTACGCTCGCCCACAATCAGATGGCATTTATCGTGCAGTTGATATCTATCTAAAGGTAAACTTAATGTTTGTATACTTATCGTATGTACGTAAAATGTGACACATTTGGTGTCTAAATGTTAATTGAAAATATTGCAGGCACATCCATGGTTGACAGAGTGTGAGCGTGAGCAGATGTGCAGACTCATGAACATACAGAAGCTATCGTTGGATGCAAGTACTCATGCAGCTCAAAACGAAAGGCTGCCTCTTCGTGTTACTGTTCAAGTTCTTTTCTTTGAACAGTTAAGGCTCCGTACATCGATTGCAGGCTGGTTTTTCGTGTCAGAAAATCAGGATCAAATGAGCAGCAAAAATGATGGTGATGTGGTTCGTGGACAAGGAAGAACGGGTGTGAATGACATGAGGGAGCGTGTTCAAGAGCTTGAAAGGGAGTGTGCGAAAATGAAGTATGAGATCCTGGAAGTGAAAACAAGGAGAGGTTGGAATTTTTTATGCAGGCGAAGGAGGCATCGTGTCTATAGAACTAAAATGTGTTGAAAATTTGGTACTAGACTTGTGGTTTTTTGTTTCTTTGCAATGTGAGATTTGAAAAATAGTACTAGACTTAAATTGTTTTGTATGTTTATTATTGGGAGGTTTTTTCTTCAAAGGGTTCATTTGGATTACTTGGTGTTAATTTAGCTTGTTAACGCGAACTTGCAGCTTATTTAAGTTCTTAAATTTAAAGTTTAAAGACTATAAAAGATAAAATGTTTGTCAAGTTTATTTTAAGTTTATAAACCGCATATAATCATTAGCAATCTGCTTATTTGTTAGGTACGCTGATGTGACTAGGGCCGAGTAAAATCATCTGAAACCGACCCGAACCAACAACCCGATCGAAACCGGGCTGAACTGAACCGAACCAACTTTATTTGGTTCGGTTCGGGCCAAAACATTTTTTTTTGCTTGAAATAGCTTTTTCTCGGTTTCGGTTTTGATTGTTTTTTCTCTGTTCAGTTCTTGATTCATATTTTACCCTTATTTGGTTTCGGTCAGGTTCGTTTTGATCGGTTCGGGTCGGGTTTGACCCATTGCTCAGCTTTAGATGTCACCACAAGAGGTTTCGGGTTTAAATTTCACTAGATACATGCTTTGGTGATGGCTTGAAAAAAGGATCGGAAACGATGAAGGAGATATCTCGGTCAATCAGAATACACATTACTAAAAAAACCCACCCTAAACATAAGATATACTCGTATTTGATAGCAAGCATTTAGGAGCAACTAACAACTAGCAGTTAGTATTTTACATTAAATACTTGTTTAAAAACAAGCAAATAACATTCTTATACTTTTTCTAAACTCCAACTCAAAATGTTACCTTTTGATAACATTTACTTTGTTACTATTATTTATATATTTATTTATTTTTAACAGAATACTAAGTTAGTTATTCGATTCTACAATACTTACCTAGAAGTTAGTCTCTGACAGCCTCGAATTGACGCATCTATTGGGCAGAACCGCAGAACCCCACAGATTTCACCTTGAAGCATAGCTGTTAAGATATCGATCCAGCTCTTAAGATCTTCAGATCTTACGATCCCGTTAAGAAAAAACAAGTCGATCCTTCGTAGGATCTTAAAAAGCATAGGATCTTAAGTATGATCTCAATCTTACCATAGGATCGTAAAATCTCGATCCGATTCGATTCTACTTCTCTTAATTTAACTAGCTAATAAACTATAAATTAATAAATTTTGTTAAATTAATACAATATAGTAAGCGTTGATTAGTGTAAATGTTTAATAAGAGCAAGATATATGATTAGTTATTTTTTTATTTTAAAGCATTACACGTTGCATTTTCATATTATTATAACTTCCCGAACTTTTTTTCTTCTCTTTGAATACGAGTTACTAAAAAAATAAGATTATTGAACATTTAAGTAGATCTTCCGATATCGATATGATCTTGAAAAAAAAGAAAAAACGATAACAGCGTTGCCTTGAATGCCCATTGAGAGATTCGAAATCGAGACCTCTCAGATGCTAGCCCATTTCGTTACTTTGTTACCAAATACTTTAGGTTATCTTCACCAAACATTCCCTTAATCCCAAACACCCATAAACCAAACCTTTAAACGAGAAATTTGCTTGTGCCGCCCGCGAAACATAACCGGCGACCCACTTTCAATCCCCCGACCCGAAACCCTAACTGAAGTGCGGTTTGTGAATTGTTTTAATTCTGTAAGTCATTACATTGATTGTTATTATTATATTTTCTTATGTTACTAATTCATTCTTAAACAAGTGTGGTAAAGGTGTATTTGCCATGAATTGTAGTCTTAGGGGGGGGGGGGGGGGGGGGGGGGGGGGGGGCTTATTTTGCGATTTATTAGAATTTGGAAAAACTTCATAAGCTCATAAGTTGGAGCTTATCTTATGGGCTAATCCAAACACCCATGTTTTTCGTTTCCAATGTTTGTTTAGTTTAAAACTGATCTCAACTATGGAATCGGTTCATAGTGAATGGGTTCACTCTCATGTGGCTTGAGCATCTACATTGCTCAGACTGGTTCTCTAAGTATGGAACCGAGTTAGGGTAATCGATTCAGGGTTCTATCCATAGTTTAACTAGGATCGTAGAAGTTAGCACCAACTAATAACTTTGTATGCTCAGAGTTTAGTTTCAGTGGACCAACGGAAGGTTTACTAGAACTTGCAATTACACGTATACGGTATACGTACTCCATATAATGTTGCTGTCACCTCCTCCGGTGTCGCGATTTAGCTTAGAAACCACATATAGCATCTGCTTTTTTAGCTGTTTAGAGATGGATATAAAGATTATAGGGGTGGGCAGGAACCGCACCATGCTCACCCCTAAAAGATTATATGTTTCTTATTCGTTTATTTGTGTGTTTGTGTACCTGTTCATGTAATAGGCCATGTTAGTCTTCCTGGTTCACTAAAATTCCGCTCAACATTACTGTTATTTTATTAATTTTAAGATGGATTTCATTGATAATTTTGAGAATTAGTCGTGATACTGATACCTATTATATATCTAGAAGGTACTAGGCTAGTAGTAACCTCCCAAAAAATTTGATTTACCTTTGCATGATCGAGTACGCAGAAAATGACAGAAGGTATTATAGGAATATGAATATATGATCAATTGTGTAATATTGTTGGATGTAGAAATAATAGTGAACATTTTGTATGCTCTGGATTGACAATGGGGGCAAGCAAAGAAGATTCAATTAACCGTGCGTTTGAGGCAATAGCACGAAGAGAAGCTCATGAGCTTCAGTTACAACAAAAGAACAAGAATAGGAACAATAATAAATTTCCGGAGAAAAACAGAGCTGAGGGCTCTGCCAGCAAGAAGCGTGGGAATCAGGAAGCTGCAAATACTCCAGTCAAGAAAGGTTACTCAACTACCCCTTGTTGGTTCACATGGTTTATATTTAATTCAAGCAAATAGCACCAACATGAATTGCAGGATAAAATATTTGCTAGTTTTGTAGAAGCATTCTGTAACACGTTTTAATTAATAGTAAAAATATCATGCTCGATTGGATTCTTTGCAACTGATAGTACTTTTTGGTATTTGTAGGCAAATATTCATTTACAGGGCAAACTGCTACCCGAGGTACAATCTTGCTTATTGTCCGTGAAAGAACAGTGTTACATTTTGTAAGATAATGTTATAGAAAGGTATATGGCAATTATTTCTTTTCACTTAAAACTGATCTTGCAGACGGAGAAGCTGATCATCCTATATATCTTCCACTCTCTCACCCTGTACATGAGAAGTTAGCAATGCCAAGTCATGAGGTGATTATCTTTTGCTTTGTTTTGTATCATATGCTTAGCTTATAATATGAGTTGGACTGTTATTTCAGTATTCCATGAACTTATGCAGGTGAATGTGGTCGACAAGATCATGCATGAAATTCTGCAGAGTGGCGATTGTGCTCAGAGTTATATGCAAGGCTCTAGAAGAATGAAAATTGATAATCGGGTCCATCTTGATAATAAAGTACAAGAACGCAGCATGTCTTCTAGCATGGCGCTTACAAAGGCTTTTCAAAGTCACTCAAAGAGATCAAAAAAGCACATGTCCATGAAACAGCTAAAGAAACTCGGATCTTTGGATTTGCCTCAAGAGCTACGGAAGTGAGTAAATCTTATCCACGTTTTTATATTTTTCTATTATCATTTGCTTTTCGTGTTTATGTTGAACCAGATTTATGAAACATCTTTTCTGTTTGTATTTTGTTACAGCTTTGAAATGTTTAGACCAATGCATGAAATGTGGAAAGGTTACATAACACAACTATTAAAGAGCGTTGGGTAAGGATTCTCTTTTCACTACTTTTCAAAGTTTAATCCCAAATAAGGTATAGTTAAGCAGTTTATAACGTTTCAAAATGGACATGCGACTTTCAGGAAAGGTCAAACAGCTCAATGTCTTCTCAGTGCAGATCTGCATGGTGCACATATTCTAGGTTAACTCACACATATATACAGTTATTTTTCCATGTTTCACTCCTAATTCGTTATTTTACGTTTATTTTGGTAAACTGCCATTTTTCAGTTATCTCCGTATATACAAAGCATGTCAATGACAGTTATCGATTGCCACCATCCTTAATATGTTGAGTGTTGATTGCAGTTGCAGAATGCAAAATGGCTGCCTTCACGGGAGTGAGTGGGATCATGATCCGTGAAACTGCCGAGACATTTGGTATAATTACAAAAGAGAACAAATTTAAAGGTAATTGACGAACAAAAATACCCCACTTGCCATTTGTGCTACTATAGCTCTTACTTGTTTCTTTTACTTTAAATATCGTACCTAATGTTGCTCAATGAGAACCGAGTTTTTTGGGTTTGGGAAACATATCAATGAGGTTTAGGCTAATCTTTTGCACGCTCATATTTCAGTTGTGTTGAAGAAAATTTCTGTATTTATGCTCCAAGTTGATTGCTGGAAGATTACACTGCATGGAGATAAGCTCACTTCCAGGAAAGTCGGTCAATGATTTAACACAATGATCTAACATCTTATGTAAGCTTCATACAGTTACATCCACAAATCTTTATTTTGTTGGAATGTTATATCTTTTAAGCCTATGTTTACACATGAACTCTTGAATTTGCATTTCTGTAAAAAAATAATAAGGTTCCGCTTTAATTTTTTGAAATTATAAAATGTGGATATGTTTGTTTGGCAGCAAAAAATGTGCGGAGCCCTCTGTCTCCGGTAAGAGCTAAAATTGGTCATGGGACATTCGCAACAGAAGTGAGACGCCAAAGTACTGAACTGCAAAACCCGCACTGAAAGGTTCAGTTAACAATTCTTAACATGTCAAGTCAATTGGTCCAATATATTTTGGTTTGTGATTTTTCATATCTAAACAAGCCAAACTCATTGGTCTATTTATTCACATGCTATTCTTTTACCTAAATTATCAAAACAGGTTATAGTCAAGTGAAAATTAGGAAGCAGATATCCACTGTTTTGGCAGATGGATAAACCATGTTGTTAGGTGTGAAGCTCTATTGCGGCCAACAGTTGATGGTCAACCTTTTGGCAGGGTAGGAATTTTAGGACGGCTGGTCTTTGCTTTATTCTCACTTTATTCTTTGCTTCTTTAGTAATTAGCATCTTTAGTATATAAAAATGAAGTACTAGTAGTATTATTTAGATACAGTGCCTAGTCAAGTTTATCAAAGAAATTAATAATATTATGTTATTCTACACATGAGGTTTTCCGTTTAGGTTATTCCGGGAAGCCTATCATTTTACTCACATGTATGCGATCTAACCGGGGCATCTTGTGACCGTTTGCAACCCTTTCCCTAGCCACCCAAGATGTATATTTAGTTAGAATATGAGAGGGTGTATGACCACGTGGGCAAAGGGATAGAGGGATCAAACGTGTATTGATACATCGATATACAAATTGTATTATCGGTGACTTGTCTATGGTTGTGTGTTAGTCTTCTAAAAAAGGGTTTAAACTGCGGGGAAAGCATGACCCCGTGTACCCCTTTTGGGTGCCGATTGACTCCTTTCTCAAGGACCCAATCCAGGCATTGTGCACTTGTTCTACTTGTCCCAGTGATGTGTAACCCATGAGTTGGCATTGAACCGATGACTTATTTCTTTAAAAGCCCTCCTTGACCGGTATGGTTGTGTGTTAGTCTTGATTAAGACAAAACTTATCAAATTGAGTGGGGGAGTTTGTGGTTAAAGAACCCCATCACAGCATGTGCTTATTTTTGTCACTTTGTAAATGCTGTAGAACATAATGTTTGGTCATAAATCACACTCGATTGCATAATGATAATTTCATCTACCTTGAGTCCTTGTTGTCCTTAGAAGTAGCTTTTCCAAAGGCAAAGCACAATGTTTGGTGGTTGTAATCACCATACAACCCTATTTTAATCTACACCTAGGTACAAACCCGTCACCAACTTGGTATATATATTATACTGTACAGATTAACTTAGATATAGTGTAAATTAGTGTTTAATATCTTGAAAGGTTGATCTCAATTATTTGATCCAAGAAACAATGAATTGCAACTCATAAACAATTGGAAGTTGATTACACAAGTTACATGACACATTATTGCAAATTCGACCTCTAGTATATACTTTCATCGATCTAGATCACACGTACTAGATGATATTTGGGAAAATCAAATCTTGTAGTGATCAGTGATTTCATGTAAATTTGAAGTGTCGAGAAATACTTTCAGGTTGGAATGCATCTACAGAAGTAATAATTATAAACCATATGTGTTGATTATTATTCGTGTGAATTTCTGTATATCATAACTCCGAAGAGGCGTGTTACCACTTAACGTCTCAATGGCCCTTCAACGTTCTAAGAGGAGAGGGAGTGGTAGCGGGGAAGACTGCGGGGAGGGTGGATCCCCGCACGGGAACACCGCCGCCTCGCGGGGAACCCCGCACGGGGAGAGCTTTTGCGGGAGATTTTCACGCATGCGGGGAAGGAAAAAGTGAGGAAAAAGAGACGTTGGGGAAGGAAAAAGTGAGTGAAGGGTGAGTGAAGGTGCCGCCCCCAAAAATGAAGTGAGTGAAGGAAAAAGTGGGAGATGATGTGGCGGAATGGGATTGGTTGTGAGTGAGTGAAGGGAATGGGATTGAGTGGAGCACTCCCCCCACCCTAAGTGCGCCAGCTCCATGACCCTTCGTGTCAGTGTCCTAGTCTTGTATAGTGATTGATCATCTATATCATCATACATAATTACATACAAGGCCACAACTAAAACCACAGAATTTCAGCTAAGAGTAGTAAAATTGGGACCATATGACCATACTTGACCATCATACTGTCCCAAAAGGACATAGCCCTCCTTAGACAAAAGATGAGGCTTAGGATTGGAGATTGCATTTCTTTTAGTCCAATCAAGAATGTGGGTAGGATGTCATTGATTAAATCAATTGCTGTCTTGCTATATTTACCTTAACACCAACATTGCACCTAACAATTTGGTCAAAACATGTCTACAACATATTTGGTCCTTTTCTCTATAATCCATGCAATGACAATGACATGTTCATCAAGAAAGTAATTGTCCTCCTGTTATGAATCTTATTTAAACATAGTTGACACAAGGTTTATATTCGGTAAGTTTCGAAGTTTAATTCGGAGCATTTGATATGCAAGGATTCAACCACTTTGATACCATTTTGCCTAATGTTTTACAAAACCGGTCGAGCTCTCGGTTCCCAGTTCCAATTGGTTCCCGGTTGAACCAGTCAGGTCAACTCGTGTTTTAAGACATTGATTTTGCCTCATTGCCTTCATTAAAAGTTCAATTGCATTTCGTTTTACTGAAATGCAGTCTTTTTTTTTTTTTTTTTCTTTTTTTTTCATCAAATGTTTATATGTTATGTTACTTTTTTATCATTACATGGGCACATGACAATTCTTTTTAAACTACAATTTGTCAATTTGAACTATGGGTGGCAATTTGGAGCGTTTTCGGCTTGGAGGGTTCGGGTTGACAGGTTCTAATATCTCAATATAAACCTGACCTGTTTAATTAATCGTGTCGAGAAGTTGAACCCTAACCTGAGCACGCTTATTAAACAGATTGGTCATGTCGACAAATTTATGATTTGATTATGTTTTTAATGGGAAATATTAAATATCATAAGGTGTATGTTGTAAAACTTTAAGCAACACGATAAATATTTTGATATAAGTATACATCATCATAAAATATTTTGAAAATCTATGATGTATTGTATGATAGACACAAAATAGTATGATATCTCGAGTCGTGTTTTATTTCATGCCTGAAATTGCCACCCTTACTTTGAACCCGTTCAAAAGCTTAACATATTCAACATGCAAATATCGAGCAAAAGCTTTTACTACGTACTATTTTAAGCAAGGACAATTATTGTAAATTGAAGAATATATTCTTCTTTAATTAAAGGCATTAAAGTATGAATGGTTAGTTTTTTTTTTTTTTCTTAAATATTGTAATGTTACTGAAACTTTAAGGACACCAAAAATACCCTCTAGATAGTATAGTTGGACTTGAGAAACAATGGTGTACTTCTGTAACTTTTCTTATCACATACATTGAATGATAAATTTTGGCTTGCAAATAGAAAAAATTATATGTCTAAAAACATTGAATTTTATACCAAAGTGACATAAGAAACTGTTGGGAAGTAGTTTTCTTGGTGAAAAGAGTCAACGAAATCTAAATCAACCATTATATGAGAGAATCTTAAACCATTTGTAAACTACATTTTAGAAATTGAATTTCTGTAACTTATACTAATAACTAACACATAAGAGACTTAAACAGTCGATCAGTTTATCGATGTCTTCTCAAAGAAATCCCTCTAGAGAAGTTGCAAAACACTAAGCATGAGAAATTTGCAACTCTCTATTTGAATCTAAAACTGTATCTTACAAAATTAAGTGAATTCGCGTGTGAAGTGATAAGAAATAAGTGAGAGTTACCCACATATTTTTCAGTCATTCCATCTTCAATAATTTACAAAAAAGAAGATTAATACACTTCACATGAGATTCTAATTAGAGCAAATCTCTTTTCAAGTTAGCACCTTTTTAAACTGCCACAAAACCCTTCATCATCCCAAAATGAAAAAAAATAGCACCCTTCTGATCATCTAGAAATATCATAGTCAGTGTACCCAAGCTGTTGCTCCATTTCCCAGCTCACCTTTGAAGCAACTCTTTCATGACAAGGCACATACTCCTGTTATTAGTCAATGAAACAAGGTTAAACAGTTGGCTTTCAAGTTTGTTTGACTTTAAAAGTTAAAAGTTTTTGAGGACTCACCTCCAGTTTTTGAACCAAAACCTTAGCCGTTGGAGCCAACACAAGGATGTGGCGAGCGCTTGGGCTGATGAAGCCTTCTTCAACTGCTTTGTCGATGAATGACAGTAACGAGTTGTAGTACCCGTCCACATTCAGCAAACCAACCTGCAAAATTCAAGATCATAATCTTTTTCTATCTTTTTGGTGTTGATCATCAATGCATTTTGCTATGAAATCTAATAAAACGGATGCATGTAATTTACCGGCTTATCATGAATGCCGAGTTGAGCCCATGTTATCACTTCAAGTAATTCTTCTAGAGTTCCATATCCACCTGCATTTCGTCGTACAAATTATAAGTCCTTACTAAGTTAGCGATGCCCTTTCTCTAATCGACAATTTGTAGCGAACACATGCCAAAAATCGTAAATTTAAATTCCCTTGACAGAAGTGAAGTTAAAATTGTTTGATCAAGTGTCACATAACCATATCAATTGCCTATTTGCCTTATATGGGATCAAAGCAGTGATTATACACTTCACAAACAAACAAACAAATGTTGATGGATTGGTCAACATCTTTTAATCACTAGTCTCGGGATGTGTGTCCTTTGATACTACTAACATATACAGTATGATCACAAAGTAAAAAAAGACTGTAATGAATACTAGAGATTTTTCTCAAGATCCAGTCTATTGTAATGATCAAGTCAAACGCACAACTTGACTTGTTTTCTGCAAAAAGCACATATATATAGCTTCTTGATACATCAATCATTCAATTGTAACTTTGTTAATGGCAAATCAAGAATTCTATCTCTATCTCACTCAAATAGCACATAATCAACTCTAGTTAAGAAAATTAGAATCATAACATTTTTTTTTCCTTCCATCAATTGGAAAGTCAATGTCAGCAACTTATAAGTCTTGAACTTGATTGCCAATTAGTGTTCCTTCTTTAGAATCAATGTATATTTTTAAGTATTTGTTTATAGTTATCGCCATGGGCGGCTACATATAAAACACTGAAGGGAGATGTCCTTAGTGAATTTATATCTGTTGATAATAAAGCTACACAAGTTTGAAAAAGATACTAAATTACAAACACACCTGACCAGCTAAAGGTTTTTATTGGTTTAGTTAAGTAGTTGCATAAGTAATGAAGAAAAGGGCCATACCACCTTCACTCTAAACTCTAAAGTCTAAACTAAAGTAAGACCACAATCCCTTTATCTCATTTTTGACATTTATTTCATGCTGGTTATCCTTTTTTTTTTTTTTTTTTTTTTTTTTTTTAAAAAAAAAACATAACACACAACAGCCACTAGGATATCATCAACTTATTACAAAATGTGGGTCCTCTGACTTCTATCCCCCACCTCAAGTATATCTTCATTTCTCTCAGCAAATACATATAAACATTTAATGAAGAAAGAATAAAAACACCTGGCACCCTTTATATCTAATGCTTAAAATGTTATGAAATTACAGTGAAAAGAATATGAAACATGATACAGTTGTTATACTAACCTGGTAAAGCAATAAAAGCATCAGAATGCTTTGCCATTTCAGCTTTCCTTTGGTGCATATCTGCCACTGCTTTCACTTCCCCAACTGTTTCACCAGTTAACTGCAAACAAATATTTTTTATTTTTTATAAAAAACAAACTTAAAAATTTCATAAACCAAAAAACAACAAAAACTTAATGGAGTTTTGGACAGTAAAGCAATGATGAGTGGTGCAGGAATGGTGGACTTTCAATTATCTTTAACAGAGTCAGCATTTTTCCAGTGTTTGCAGTACATATACAAATACATACACAAATGTATATGTAATGGATAAGAATTTGAATGTGTAATTGTGTATTCATATTCAGAAAATGACAAGTAAGAAAGGTACAAGAGGAAAACTGTACAGTGCTGAAAATATCAGGAAAATTTGACACCACAAAAGGAAAAAAACTTATAAATCATTTTAGAGCAAAAAAACTATAGTATTTAAAATATCCAAACATAATGTTCCTTGGCTCTCATAAAAAGGTACCAACACTAACTATGTCACTAATATATCATTAGCATTAACTATACAATTAACATACATACAAGATTCCAACTTTATTTAGAAGACCGTTTATTGCAAATGAGATATACCTCCCTAGGCATGAGAGTCTTGGGAATAACCCTGTAATAGAAGAGACAATAACATGACAAAAAAGTTAGTTTTAATCCAATAACAACACACTTATATATTCTGTTCCTTAAAAAAAAAAATTAAGTCTTAAATTTTAATTAAAAAAAATTAAAAATAGCACATTTCTTATTTTTACCCAATAACATGACCACCACCATCATGAACAGCTTGTGAGACCAATCCCATTAAACCAATGCTTCCTCCTCCATACACCAGATCAATGTTTCTTGAAACCTACAAAATTATAAATATCACATCAGTGGCCAACTCAGACCTACAAGTTATCAAAGAAATTTATAACAAGTTATTTTATTTTTTTCATCAAGGTGCATTAAGATTTTCTTGTATTAGTCCTATGTTTAGTACATTACCTATTTAGGAACAAGATATGTATGTACTAAATTGCGAGTATCTTACAGAATTTAGTGAATCATCAACATGCAAACAATATCCACAATCTTACCAAAAAAAAAAAAAAAAAATTAAAGAAAAGAACCCATTATCATAAAACCAAAATCTTTTATACTTGTTTATAAACAAAACCATTAAGAAAAAAACAAGTTATAAAACAAAAAATAACTTTTTGAAATAAACCCATTTTTAATAACAACAAAAAGATCTTGAAAATGATGAAAAAATTACTAAAAAAAGGTTTTACCAATTCTTTGCCAAGTTCAATAGCAGCATCTTGATAGCTAGTTTTCTTGCCTTGACTACTTCCACAAAAAACACAAATTCTTTTGAACTTTGACACCTTCATTTCACTTTCTATTTCCATTTTTGACTGAACCTGAACTTGTTTTTTATCAACTAGATTTCCCTTTAAGGAAATATATGCTCTGTTTCAAGAAAACACAAACGAAGACCGAAATTACGTGTGACAGAAGAGATTATTAGATGAAGAAAATCAAATACATTTTTTTTTAAAGTCCTTTTTGGCTTGACCACTCCTCTCAGTCGTGCTTGTTATTTATAAAGAGTCTTTCGCACGTGAGAAACCATAC
Source organism: Artemisia argyi (assembly GCA_030686995.1). NCBI lineage: Eukaryota > Viridiplantae > Streptophyta > Magnoliopsida > Asterales > Asteraceae > Artemisia > Artemisia argyi. Next base: position 228,184,419 of record CM060708.1, on the reverse strand, counting down.
CCTTGCTAGCACGTGTGGGACCATAACAATTACAATTCGAGTTTTTCATGTATAAGAAATCCTTTTAGTTCCGTTAAAATAATAATAATAATAATAAAGCCTTCTAGTTTTATGTTAACCATGAATTAGTCGGTCAAAAGATCAAATAGAAAAATCCTTTGTGTTTGCATGTTTGTTTGATACGGAGTATTAGACGTTATTATGTTAGTGGGTCAAAACATGCTTGTAAGCTTAGAGTTAATCCGATAAAAATAAATGTATTGTTGATTCAATATAAATAGATTATAAATACAACATATAAAATCTAATGAACTCTAAGCCCACAAGCAAGTTTGAACCCACATAAACTTGAGCCGACTAACTTTATATTGTATAACATAATTGAGTACTTAGTAAACTTTTATTTGTTTAGCGAATAAATACATTTGCACGATATCGTCACATTTAGGTATGTCACTACGTGGTGCGAACACCTCTAAAGAAATTTTATGTTATTTTTTTTAGTTTCATGTTACGGGCATTTGTGCGCTAACTATATACTCTACTACATCAAATGACAAGATTAAGGGAGTCGCACCCCCTTATCAGAGCAAAAAGATGCCAAAAGCCTACGGACGTAACTGTTCAACCAAACTTTTGTTCTCGCTAACCGTTTTCCTTGCCAAGACTGCTACCATTCTATGAATCAAAATTACAAATAATTAGGTAATTTGGGTGTTTCTTGGCGTATAAGTGTATACAATATTTTGTATTTGTTAGATACAACAGATTTTGGTCTTGACAAAACGATAACACAAACAATGTAGTGCCTGAAAAACTTGGGCATCTCTATAAATTATTTGTTTTTTTTCGTGTAACTCAAAAAATATAGGGTTGACTACAATAATACAATATATAAGGTCATACACTAAATATTCTTTGAGTAAATCTGTTCACACACATCCAAAATCAATCACCTGTTATTCAAAGAAAGTGATGAACATAGATTGCTTGTCTCCATCAAAACATTTAAAAGTGTTTGTAAGTTGCATCAGAACGCATTAACTTGATAACCACTTATGTTACAAACGCCTATACGTTTCTCTTTCGTTCATTTTGTTAAAATCTATATCCATGAAATTTTCTCGTTATTTCTTTATATGTACAGTCGCCTTCATGTATAGTTTTCTTCGGAATCTTGTAATGAATGTTGTATCACTTAAGATTTAAGAAGACATATTTAGCTAAAAGCAATACGTCTTCCAAATTATCCACTAAATCATGGTATATTATTTGAGGAGAGCCTCATCCCCACCATCCATCTAAAAAAAATCAATGGTTGAGATTTAAAAGAATTTTAATATTTCACCCATTTTTTATAATTTAAATCTCTTAAACCGTTAATCGTTAAACGAAAATAATTACACCATCGCGACGAGCATTTAATTATCTTTCTATAGATATGCTATTTAATATATTTTCGACAATTTTTTTTTTCGTTTTTTTCACGTTTTTTTTTCGTGGCCGAAAAAATCATATATGATATTACATATCATATCATATATGATATTATATATTATATCATATATGATATTATATGTAATATCATATATGATTTTTTCGGCCCCCGAAAAAAATGTGAAAGAAATAAAAAAAAAATTGTCGAAAATATATCAAATAGCCTATCTATAGAAAGATAATTAAATGCTCGTCGTAACAGTATAATTTTTTTTCGCTTAACGATTAACGGTTTGAAAGATATTAATATTTGAAAAAAATGATGAAAGTGGTTTTTTTAAATTGTTGGTATTAATCTCATCTATTAGATCAAATAAAGATGAAGGGAAGATGAAAGGTGGAGATTAGTTTCTGGTATGTAAAAAAAGTTTGTTCCTCAAATGATCTTATATCATATTATTTAAAGGAAAAAAGTATTTTTGAAGTCCTAAATAGGGGGAAAAACTTTAAAATTAATATATTATTTAAAATACAAGTTTTAAATACATAATATACAATTATGTTTAAACTAGTTTTAACTAAAAATGCTAATATTCATGTTTTAGTAAATATATGTGTAATTAGCCTAAAATAATGTACATATTACAAACTTGTAACGTCGACATCTTTCCTACTATTTTGATGGATGTTGTCAGCTTCCACTTTTTTGGACATGTTGGGTAACATACGAGCGTAACAAAAGCTCCATGTGCCAAAAGTTATTTATAAATCTAACTTTTACCGTATAACTCATCAAGCCATTTTAGTCACTTATATTTTTTTGCAAAATAAAAAAATAAACTTTCACTCTTTTTTAAAACTTAAATATTTCGTAAACCGTAAATCGTCAAACTACAAAAAAAATACCATTGCGACGAGAATTAAATTATCTTTCTATAGACATGCATTATTATATACTTTCGACGAACTTTTTTTTCGATGAATTTTTTTTTCGCCCAGAAAAATCATATATGATTCGATTTTAACAAATCATATATGATTCGTAAGAACCGAATCATATATGATTTTTTACGAATCATATATGATTTTTACGAATCATATATGATCCTTTCTGGGCGAAAATTAAAAAAAAAGTTCGTCGAAAGTATATAACAATGCATATCTATAGAAAGATCATTTAATTCTCGTCGCGATGATATTTTTTTGTAGCTTAAAGATTTACCGTTTGCAAGATATGTTGTTTTGGAAAAAAGGTGAAAAATATAAATGGGTGGCTATGATTGGTTGATAGGTTCTATGACATGTATGAGTTTTTTATAGATCTCAACTCTACTCCATGTATCTCTCAAAATAATTGTCCCGTAACAAAAGCATAAAATTTAGAAGAGGAAAAAAAATAAAAATAAATAAATAAATAAAAATAACATATTTATTCCTGTCTTTCCTTTTTAATTTTTGTGAAATGATAATAATTAAACATCAATAACCTAAATAAACATTCCTCACACCTAATTAACAAAACAAACACTTTCAAAAGGATTTATCAAAAGCGACACATCAAGCATTTGATTTTTGCTCGCCCTCCCCTTTTGCTCGCCATTTTCAAAAGAAGACAATCATTTGTTCGCTAAACGACAAAAAGCATGGCAATCAAATGCTTGCTCGCCCCCATGGTTTGCTGGCCGTTTGCTAAATGAGTGTTTCTACCGAGTATTGTTGTGCTGAGGGCAAGCAAATGAACCGGCGAACAAACCATTTTGCTCGCTTCGTCAATTTCCGTAACACGGGTGTCGATGGTTCATTTTGGTAATGGTTTATGTATAGTGTTCATTTAAAAAAATGGCACATTAATTAATGTCTTTTTTAGTTTTATCCTCAACTAAGTTGCTAATTGTTTATAAAAACTCTTAATATAAATCTGACTCACATATCTGAATTTGAATATGAAGTGTAAATGTCTAAATCCGAATGAAAGAACATTTTCTTTATTTATTAATTTATTATTTTTTTTTGGAAAAAGATGTCTGAATGAAATAAATATAAAATAGTTTCATTTTTACGATACTGATCACGCTCATTTTATACATATTTCTATACGCATTATCGGTACTTTTATGCTTGTATATTGATTAATTATATGAACTTTCGTACTTAATGGATTATATATGCTAGGTTCATGTGATGTGTTGTGGAAGAAACAGAAGAAAACACAAAGATATTGAGCTTAAACGAATAAATAAACTCAAGTATACGGACTCCGTTTGACCCCCCGTTCGCGGCCACGGAAAGCTAAAAGAATAATCTACAACTTCCAATTGGTGCCAACAGCTGAAACGACCACAAAACCGACGTACTTAAGAAGAAGTACGGCGTACTTCTGAGTCTGACAAAATTAGCAACATTTATTTGGCTATAATGTACTCTATGACCGATCATTTTCCCTCCAACTTGTCCCCCAAGTATTCCTAAAGCCTATATAAACCACCAGAATGCAGGAGAATCGGGACCTAACACATATATCAATTGGAGACTTGGAGGACTGATGAGGATCATTGTATCTAATGATCCAAACACCTTTTTATCACCATCAAGCCACCACTACCATCACCATCCTCCCTAACCACGAATTCCCAGAGGTCCGCCATCATTTATAGATCACCATTCATCACTTTTATAGATACTAAACATAATACTTGGATGATTCACACCAAATTCTCTCGAGCCTCTACCATAAACCTTGTTACTAAAACTCCATTTGGTGACACGTTGTGGATTTGCGGAGGTGAACGTGACATTCCCTCAAGTATATTCAGTAGCATAGGTTGTTGGTTAATCATGGATACTGTGGTTGTTAGACTAGTGCTTATGGTAGTCGAAATATTGGTTTTTGGCTTTTTGTATTCGTATTACTTGCGTAAACGGATTTGTTACATTTCTTTACTAATAATATTGAATATGTTACCGAGTTTTATATGTTTGTGATGTTGGTTATTGGTTTTGTTACGACGTGGTTGATTCTCGCTTACTTGGACGATATTAGTATTACTTGTGAATATATATATTTATGGATTCGATATTACTTTTACTTGGACCTTGTTTATCTCTTGATTGATTATTGCAACTTTCATGGTCGAAAGGGTTTGTTGCTTGATTAGTTTTGAATCATAAGTCAATATCACGCTTGTAGAAATTGTGTGATAAATTGATAAACAAACCAAGTGGAATGATGTTTAAGACCCTTCCTTATGTTGACCGACCGGGTTGGGAGGAATTCATATGTATGCCTATTCAATATAAACCATTATTAATGCGCTAGCAATGATGTAGTTAAAAGGCCGAAAGGATTCTATGTCATTATTGTTAGATATGCTTGTTGTGATAATTACCCGTTATTTACTGCTTGTATGAATTTGTTTATATAAAGTTTTGCAATATATTTATCTATCATGTTACGTGAACATGCTTTGTTTTGCTATGCACACATTTAGGCTATTTGTTATGTGACAATCATTTGGCTTTGTTCTTGATAAATAATATGTTAATTGCTACAGATCCCTTGGGATGACCCGGTCTTACCTAAAAACATTTACTAAACGGGGGTTATACTTTACCTGTGTGTTTTATGTATTAAGGAATCAGTAGAACTAGTATTATAAATTTAAAGCTTTCGAAACACATCAGATACATAAGTGTTTATAAACATTATATAGCACAACTTGTAGGATTCTGGTAGTCACCCACAAGACTATAAAAATGCACATCGAAAAATAAACACATAAAGTAGTGTAGACCAAAACCTTAATTGTCAGATCTTCTAATCAGAGGTATAACATAATCTAACACATAAAAAGGGTGTTTAGGATTACCTAATTGTTATTCCTACTATGCATAAGCTCCTTTAACCTTTCATTGATCCACACGGAACACTTTTTTCTTGATCTTGAGGTTTCACGATCTCGTCTTAGGGTTTCTTGAATATCACCACTCGGTGTTACTCTCGTATCCCGATGAGGTACCATTTATGTAAATATATTGTTATTTAAATATAAATTATGTGTTGTAGGTTAAGTAATAACTAAATGGGTGGCCAAAATAAGAAGAATTAGACTAGAAGGACCATATTTGCCCAATGACCAAACTGATTACATGTCCTGGATAAATATAGTAGCTTATAGAAAAATCTTGAAAAGTTGGGTGTGTTCTAGGTGTCAACATTTAGCAAGGAGAAAAGAGATGGAAGACTTCAAGTGATCATCTAGCTCATTTGAGTATCAAGAAGTAGTCAAGAATAACTAGGGATATCTTAATTGTTATCTCTTCAACAAGTAAGTGGTTTTCCCCAATTGTGAAAATTAGGGTTCATATGGTGGGTTTTGAGGAATATGGCAAAAGGTAGTGAATTAATGATATCCTTACTTAGTTAGTTGCTAATTGTAGTTAATCTTGTGACAGGGAGCAATTATAGAAGCCCAATCAAGCCAAGTAGGAAGCTAGTAGAATTTGAGGTAAGTATACGAGTATAACTTGTTAATGTTATGATGTTAATGTTATGATTGTGTTAATGTGATTTGTTATGGAGCTTGTGAATGAATGTTAGCTTGGATCCAATGCTAAATGTGTTAATGATATATGTATTACTTGCTTGGTCAAGGTGAGTAATGATCCCAATTTATGCTCCTTGTTAATGTTATGATTGGTGTTAATCACCAATCTTATGTAAATGTGAGGTTGGTTATATCTTGTATACTTACTAAGCGTTTTCGCTTACATTTAAAGTTAATGATGGTTTTGTAGGTACAAGTGGAGGAATCAAGGGTAAGGACCTAACTTAGCTTGTAGTGGTAGAAGCTAGACTAGAAGACCGTACTCTTTTGGACTAAGCGTGTTGAAGTTTGAAACACCCGAAGTGTCTTTTCGTGTTTTGGGTATATTTCAATCCATGTGGTCATTTTGTTATTTAACGGTCTTATTGTCATATAAGGTCGATGTACAAGTGGGTCGTAAGTCAAGTCTATGTATATGTTAAGAAGTCTTTATGTCATGTGGTTATGATGGTACTTAGGAGGGTGTTTGGTATTTAGCCAATCTCACCCATTTTGGGAAGCTATAGGTCAAGACCTTGGACTAACAACTTTTCAATATATTAAGTATGTCAACTATTGTAAGCTTTTAAATGAATATGTGGTGGATAGATGTATTGGGTAAAAGTGTGTAGTTAAAATGGGTCTTTAAAGGGGTGTTTGGAATAAGTTGGTTTACACCCAATTTGGTATATGAACAGGTCATGTTAGGGGTGTAAATAATGTACGTTGGTTAAGTATGTAGTGAAATAGAATTGGATTAAGTAGTTTGGAGTGTAATGGGTCATAATGGGTCTATTGCATAACCCGTGAAATTGTACATCTTGGTTCTGAGATTGTGCATCTTGGGTCTGGTTTGTGCATCTGATTTTGTTAATCTTGGTTATGATATACTCATCCTGGTTAATAATGTGGTTTTGGTAGATTTTGGGTAATCTTTGAAAATTTATATCTTTTGAATTGTAAGTCGCTACGGGTCGGACCACCCGTCGTTTTGAAGGTAGTCGAGTCTAGTTACTTGTAAAAATAGTCTCAAGTACCAGATATTTTTAGTTTTTTGTCAGTTTGTTATAGAGTGGCAGCGAATCAGTTTCTGGGTAGACTTTTTGTGAAAAATTTTCACGTTTTTGGTCGTGTTTGGTCACGGGGTGTTACACTCGAACTGCGTTAGGTACCCACCGGCACTGCATAGGTAGAACTAGGGCTCCGAAACCTATGCAAGTTAGGTAAGCATGAAACCGGGTAAAACCCTAGATCGACTAGTAGTCGACTTAGGTTAAGTCGACTTGTGGTCAACTTATGGAGATCGACCAAAGGTTTTGAAACCTTTTGGTGTTGGTCGAATGTTGAACGCACAAAGAGAGGGAGAGGAGAGGGGATTTTAGGGTATGAGGAGTGTGTTATGAAATTCCTTAGGAAGCCCTTATATTTATAATGTCCTAAGGAGGTTTCTTGAATACATGTAAACCAAGATTATAGTTTGATAAGAAATCAAATATCCCCTCTTGGGGATTTTGGTTGATGGATATACACGGTTTGTGTTTTGCCTTTTGTCGTTTGTTACCTCTTAATACTTATCCCGGATAAATATTATACTTGGGTAGTTACCGTTTAGCCCATAAATGAAAATACCACTATATTTTTATTTCCTCTTCACTCTCACTTCATTTTGTAACTCATTTTCACTTGCTTCTTATATTTAGTGTGTACCGGTGTGACCCTTCAGCATTTTTGTGAAGATATGTGAAAACCGTTGTGTTATTTGCACATAATCCTTTCACAACTGAGTTAAAAATTAACAAACAATAGCAATGTGAAAACAATGTGTTAAACAAAACATTCAAAAGTACTGTGTCGCGATGATATCTTAAGTAGTTAAATATTTTTAATATGTTATAAATCCATGTTGTTAAACATATTCACTATTTTGATAAACTATCACTATCAATTAATATACAAAGATAAGACTGCGAAAAAAGTATAACATTTTATAACATACTTAACATCGTCAATTAATAACTAAAATATTTTCAGGAGCGAAAAGAATTTAAGTTAGTGCTCAAAATACGTATACCACAATTTGATTACACAAACTAGTTATATATTATTATTGTTTCAAATACTTTGTGCTTGAACATTTTCGTCATCATCATGTTATCATATTTAATATTTTTATTTAGAAACAAAATAACGACTATTCTCTTTAAACGTATTATAAATACTTAAGGAAAAGTCGAGAAAATATATAATAGGAAATGAAAAAGAAGAACGAAAAAAAAAGAAAAAAAATAGAGACTTAAAGTCATTAAGAGGTAGTAAGACATCCTCTCCACATCTTATTGGTTAAAAGGTTTTAGCATCTGACTACGTCTGAACGAGGAAAAAAAAAGCACATAATGACCCAAATGTCTGATTATGTCTGAATGAGTCAGATTAAAAGACTATTAAGAGATATTAAAAAAAACAAACAAATACCACCTAATTAGTTAATGTATTTTTTAAAATTTGTAATAATAATTTTAAGCAAAGGCAATATGGTAAACTCGATCGAAATTCCGTATCTATATTCACTATTCAGTAATGAAGAATTATAGGTCATGTTGAAATAAAAAGTAAAAATAAAAAATGAACTATTAATTTAGAACGAAGAATTACACAATATATGAAAATAGTAGACGAAACTTAACGGAACGAAAATTATATTGTATACAGATGTGGAAATGGAAGACATATAATAGTGGTTTCCAGGAGTAGAGCAATCGTGGTCAATCCATTTTAAACTAAAGAAAATTATCGTTGGAGCTTAGTTTACAATTTCTATGAGAGATTTGTAGATGTGAAAAACTAAAGTCTAGATATGAACATTTGGATCTGAATTCTATTATAGTATTATCAATAGAACTGTATTGATATCGTATTGAAATGATACCGACTCTTGATACATACTTTGGGACCAGTACCATGAATCAAGCTACAGAAAATTGGGATCACTAATACGATACCAGTATCAAAGCGAGATAGTGCCGAAAATTTTTATTAAATTTTAGTAATCATGTTTTTGAATTAAACAACTTATCTAAACACCCATCGGGTCCGTTCTATGCCAAACAACAGTCACATAAAACATAGACTGTATACATTTTTAAATCATTAAATTTACATCTTTAAATCATCTCATTCATCATCATTGAAAAAAAAAAAAAAGTATGTTAAATTTCTTTTATTTACTGTTTACATATGTTTGTCGGTATGTAAAATATAAAATTGAATATAGAAACACAAATTCAAAGTATATCCTATGTAAATGCATGAACACACATTAGTTTATTTAATTCACATAATATTTGCATGTGGGTATGTAATTCACATATGTTAGGCATGTTAGTATTTAATTTGCACAAAAAATCTAATTCGAATATATATATAACTAGTTGTCAATATGTAAAGCTTACATAGTCATAAAGTAGAGGATATTAGTAGATGGGATTGCGAAGCAAAATGCTAAACAAAAAGGCAAGGGAGTTACACAAGATTAATGTTTTTTTTGTTGAAAATGGTTTAATTTGTTTATTTTGAACAATTTCATATGATTTTTGTGCAGTTTTACAAGTTTAACGTTTGTAAGTTTCGACTATTTTGGTGATGTGTTTACTTAATTGTTAGTTGTGTTTTCTGACCCGTTGTGGTTTGAAATCACTCGACAATGCACATTTTTTTTTTTTTTTTTTTTTTTTTTTTTTTTTTTTTTTTTTTTTTTTTTTTGGCTAGAGATTGTTACTAGCATAAAATTTTGGTTTTAACAAAAAAAAGGGAAGAACCATATAGGTACCTATTTCCTGATACCGGACCTCCTTTTCATGCTCGGGAAATAAACGGTACCACGAATTTTGTACAGGTTCGATATCAATCTGGTACCGTGCTTATCCCTACTAAAACCTTAACTTACTCTCCAAAACTATAATCTCGGGCCTAAAAACTAGTTTATACACAGCGAGGATGAAGCTTCAGACCACATGTCAAAGCCAATATGATGGCAAAAAGACTTGTGTCTATCACAATAAAATGTGTGAGATCTCAAGTTTAATTCGTGTTGTATGCAAATAACCCTAAAGTTACCACGCCAGGATGAAGCTTCAGACCACATGTCAAAGCCAATATGATGGCAAAAAGACTTGTGTCTATCACAATAAAATGTGTGAGATCTCAAGTTTAATTCGTGTTGTATGTAAATAACCCTAAAGTTACCACGCCAACCTCTTAAAAAATGAGGCTTTTACATAGTTTGAGTTTGTATAGCGATGAGTTTTAACTCCGTAAATTAGTCACTAAAAGATGAATACCATGGTTAACAAAGAAAATCATTCTGATTTCCGTTAGCATCCACAACTCATCAAAATATGCCACAGGCGACAAGCGTTGGTGTATTTAACCAAATAAACTATTGATTAGGCCCAAAAAGGGTAACTAAAGTTGTATCTTGGTCGCACGTATAAGTTTGGCCAATTATGTTTTTGCTCATAATTTATTGGAATTTCATAAAGTAATTCAACTTTTAGCATGCCAAGTACTAATTTTAATATTAGTTCCAACAAAATGGGCTTAATTTTTAATAACTGTAGAAATGAATATATTCCAGGTCCGTTACTTCGAGTTTGATTATCTTTTTAGACAAAGCTTTGCTAATGCAGATTTGCTAACTTGTTATGGCATGCTTGTTCCAGTTCCGATACAAGCGAATAAATACCCTTCATAAATCTATTTTTTTTTAACGGCAAAAATATATATAGAATAAAAAGCAACTAGCAAGGCGCTAGAAGTCAAATAGTACAATACAATCTAGAATTAAACAAATCAACACATCCTAGATACCTCCTGAGGCTTTAACTGCGAGGATTGCAAAAAGGATGAAAAAGCTCTTACCAATTACGGAGACTCACGACAAGAGAAAAATCCCCACCAACAGAGGTTGAGCCACCGGTTTTCTACAAGTTTATTATTGAAAGTTAAAATCGAAGTTAAGCAAATGTGGAGAATTAGTATAAGATGATGTAATAAATAGTTTCAAACACGCATTTTTATTGTTCTAATTAACATGATTGAAAAAGACAACATGTGCTATATAAATGTTGTTATGTTTCAACCATTTAGATTATTTTAACCAAAGGAAAAGGTCAAAAATGGACATAGTGAAATGGGTAAAAAATGGACATAGTGAAATGGGTCATTTCCTAAATTTTGTGCATGCGTATATGTACTCATTTTATGGGCATATGTGTTAATATTTGAGGAGGCGGTCATTGCTACTACATAGAGTATGCCACTATGCTAGTACTGCATACCACACACATGACTACTGTATATTTTACTTTCCTAGACTTTTATATGCAAAACACTTTCATATGTACAACAAATACGTAATGTGAAACTGTCGAACTAGGAAAGTGGCATGAAGATTATAATTGATCACGTATAGTATCCCCGGACCTAAGAATAATGGGCCGGGCTTACTCAAACTAAACCAACCCGGACTAGGACAAAGGCGGGCCGCGTCACAACACTTCTCTAAGGAGTCCCGCGGCTCTGAGACCTAACCGCGGGACGCACTCCGCGTCTAGGGACAACTTAAACGTCAGGACCACGGTACAACCCAAAAAGAGTAAGAAGTACTGTCAGCTATCATATAGCTGACCAAGGCAGACCCAAAATAGGAAAGGCGATAACCCCTTTCCGAATGAGTCGCCACTCACGACAAGAAGACAAGAAGGAAGGGGGACCTGAGGGCTTGGTGCCTGAAAATGTCGCTATCATAGTACGAAACCTTAGGAAACCGACAACAGAAACCATGGTATAAATAGAGGGCATTCACCACCCTCAAACGGTAACATATACAACTCTCACATACTCTAAACACTTCATCTCTCTAAACTATTACTTACTCTCACACAGGAGGTTGACCGCGGAAGTCCCTCTTCCGCGGTGAGGCTAACGGTGTTTTCTTTCTTAGCAGCTAATCATCAACTCTTAAAGTCCGAAATTCACTCCATCAAGAGCTAGCCTAAACTAGGTCTTGCATTGAGCCCAAGTTTTGTACTAACAAGTGGCGCCATCCGCATTGTGACTCGTTAACTTAACTATGTTTCAAAAGATACTCTAACCAACATGAGTAAACCGGCAAGAAGTGGCTCTACCCCCTGGTGAAGGAAATCAAGAATGGGAGCCAGAAAGGCGGGACAGCCAAGGGCGCTAAGAAAGAAACCGCGACAAAGGATAAAGCCCCCGCCATATTCATGGTTCAATCATGGCGGATGAGTGTAAAACAAAAGACTCTCTCACAAATAGGTCTAAACTTGGAAATATCCTTCCCACCAATACAAGGGGATGATTGGGATAACCACCCGTTGGTGGTCAAGGCAGACGTGGGCGGACACCGCGTGTACAGAATGTACATGGACAACGGGAGTGCCGCAGAAGTACTTTATGAGCACTGCTTCAGCTGTCTAAGCCCAGAAATCAGAAGAAGAATGATCCCCGCCACATCCCCCTTTCTCGGCTTCAGCGGTGAGATATCATGGCCTTTAGGGCAAATTTTACTGGAAGTAACTTTGAGGGATGATGAGAACTCAGCCAGTGCATGGATGAACTTTATGGTTGTGAGATCCCCATCCCCGTACAACGGGATCATTAGCAGACCAGGGATAAGATTACTGAAAATCATACCTTCCACGACTTACGGCATGATAAAATTCCCTACCGAAAGAGGTGTAGTAACGCTTAATAGCGACAAAACTATACATGTTGAATGCCGCATGGTAGGGGAACCACAGCTGCAGCAGAATGCCGAAGAGGCCGCGACAAAAGAAGGCATCAAGGTTGCAATACACCTAGAATTACCGGATCAAACCATCACCATAGGAGGAAGCCTAACTGACCAAGGGAAGAAAGACTTATGTGAACTGCTTAAAAACAATTTGGATATTTTTGCGTGGAAACCGTCAGATATGACCGGAGTATCGCGGAGTATCGCATAACACAAGCTTAATGTCTGGGAGGGATACACCATGGTGTGGCAGAAGAAAAGGGGACAAGCCTCGGAGAGAAACAAGGCTATTAATGATGACATGGCCAAGCTTGTCGAAGCCGGCATCATGAGCGAAGTCCACTACCATGACTGGTTGTCAAATTCGGTTCTAGTTAAAAAAGGCGACGGGAGTTGGAGGATGTGTGTCGACTTCAAAGACGTGAACAAAGCCTGTCCTAAGGATTGCTACCCATTACCGGAGATTGACTGGAAGGTAGAATCACTCTCCGGCTACACGTTCAAATGCTTCCTAGACGCATACAAAGGATACCACCAGATCCAGATGGTTGTAGAAGACGAGGAGAAGACCACGTTCCACACAAGCCAAGGAATGTTCTATTACCGGAAAATGCCATTTGGTTTGAAGAACGCAGGAGCTACGTACCAGCGGCTGGTCGACATGGCTTTTCAAAAGCAGATCGGGAGAAACCTAGAGGTGTATGTAGATGATTTGGTCATAAAAAGTCACTTAGAGGTTGAAGTACTAAAGGATGTGGAAGAAACCTTTGCAACCCTCAGAAAGATCAACATGAAATTAAATCCAAAGAAATGCACTTTTGGAGCAGAAGAAGGAATATTCTTGGGACACTTGATCAGCAGGCAAGGAATTCGGGCTTGTCCGGAGAAATCCGAGGTTGTCGCCCAACTACCATCCCCAAGGACCTTGAAAGAAGTGCAAAGCTTAAACGGGAAGCTGGCAAGTCTCAACTGCTTCTTATCCAAGTCCGCAGAAAAATCACTACCATTCTTCCGAACATTAAAGAAGTGCATCAAGAAGAGCGACTTTCAGTGGACATCAGAAACGGAGATAGCCTTTAGGGAAATGAAGAAGCACATTGCCAACCTTCCGACGCTCACCGCCCCTCGGCCAAAAGAAGAGCTGATAATGTACTTATCCGCGGCTAGAGAAGCTATTAGTGCCGTCTTACTAGCTGAAAGAGGAACATGCCAGATGCCAATATACTTCATCAGCCGCGCTCTGCAAAGTCCGGAGATAAACTATAGCCTGATGGAAAAGCTAGTCCTGGAACTGATTCACGTGGCTAGAAGACTCCGAAGGTATTTCCAAGTACGCCCAATTGTTGTTATCACTGATCAGCCAATCAAACAAGTACGGGCACAAACAGAAAAAACAGGCAGAATGACGAAATGGGCCATCGAGTTAGGAGAGCATGATATCAGTTATAGACCGCGGACAGCAATCAGAGGACAAATCTTGGCTGACTTCATCGCAGAGATACCAGAGGAAGAAACCGCGACAATGGAATCATCCACAGAAGAATTACCTTATGCAGAACCATGGAACCTATACACAGATGGATCCTCATGCCAAGAAGGATCTTGAGCTGGACTCATACTAACAAGCCCAGAAGGTATGTGTTGGGAACGTAGTTTTACTATTTATCAAGTCTCGGTCATTTAATTATAATAGGTTGCTAGGGCTTGTATGTTCATTAAACTTAAGGCTTATGTAGCAAGCCCATGGGCCTTAAGCCCATTTCGATTTACAAATGAGGGAGGAAGGGAGTGTTGCCCTACTCCTCCCCTATATATACTATGTTAATGTAAACATAACTTTTGTTGGTTATTTTGATATCTTAATGAAACCATTGTTCTTTCACTCTTCATAATCTTATATTGTTGGGTTTGAAACTGTTGCTAAGTAAAACTGCTGCTATAAGTGAAACTACTGATAGTGGTAATGATTCTGCTGCTGATGTTAAAGTGCTGCTAAGGATAAATGTTGCTAACAGAATCTACTGCTGAAGGGATAAGGATGTATACGGTTTAGATAAATATAGAATAGATTGTGTAAATATTATATATATCTAGAATATTCTTATCGTGTAGAGAAAGGTATTGTAAACCTAGTAGGATTCCTTAGTCTATAAAAGGAGGATCCTAGGGTTAGTTTGCATACACATTGTTTACGTATTGTTTACACTTCAAGGTTGTAAAACCCTAGCATTGTCGAGTGCTCGTATTAATAATATTGAAGTGTTGAAAGTGAATCATTATTCTTCTTAAGTTAAGCTTTTATATTCCGCGTATTAGCTTAAGTGTTTAATCAAGTTAACTTCTATACAAGATCGTTTAAGCTCAACTGGGATCAACAAGTGGTATCAGAGCTTGTGATCTAGAAGTTATTATCAAGAAGATTTTGTTTCTTAAGAGTTTGCTGTTCCAAATCTATTGCTAAGATGGGTGATGAAACTCATATGGTGACTGCTTCAAGGGTACCCATGCAAAATCCTTCTGAGTATGAGCTATGGAAGAGAAGAATCAGACAGTACATTCGCATGATTGATTTCAACATGTGGAATGTGATAGTTAATGGTGACTCTGTACCAGAGAAGAGTGCTGATGGGAAGGAGATACCAATTAAGTCTGCTGAAGCTAACACAGTAAGGAAGATGGAAATCAAAGCACACAATATTCTCTTAATGGGAATACCTAATGAATTCCAAATGGACTTTGATGACTGTGAATCTGGAAAAGAATTGATGGATGCTGTTGAATTCAGGTTTGGAGCGAATGATGCTATTAAGAAATCCAGGAAAAACATGCTGAAGCATCAGTTTGAGAATTTTACTTCTGAAAGTGGAGAGAAGATAATTGGCACATACAACAGGCTAAACCAACTTGTTAGTCATCTAAAGCTTGTTGGCTATGTGGTTCCACAAGAAGATGTAAACCTAAAGTTTCTAAGAAGTCTTGCACCTGAATGGAGTATGCACACTGTTGTGTGGAGGAATAAGCCTGATTTTGAAACTATGAAGTTGGAGAGTCTCTACAACAATTTAAGAGTGTATGAATCAGAATTGTCTACCTCTTCTACTTCATCTTCTGGTACTCAAAATCTTGCCTTTGTATCCTCTAAAGGAAAAGGATCTCAAGAATCTCACTCTGCTGCTCATTCTACTGCTTATGGAGTATCTGCTACTGATGGATCTGCTGCTAGTTCTAATGATAAGATTTCTACCAGTGATATTGCTTTGTGTGCATTCTTGGCTGAGCTCACAACTACTATAAGGTCACAAGTCATTAATCAAGACTTGGATCATATTGATCCTGATGATCTTGAAGAAATTGATCTTAAATGGCAAATGGCTATGTTGACCTTGAGGGCAAGAAAGTTTTTGAAGAAGACTGGAAGAGAAGTCAAGTATAGAGCTAAGGAAAGTCCAGGCTTTGACAAATCAAAGATAGAGTGTTACAATTGCAACAGGAAGGGACATTTTGCCAGGGAGTGTAGAGCTCCAAAGAAGAATGCTGATGTTACAAAGAAGGTTGCTGAAGAATCAAAGACTGCACTGGTATCTTGTGATGGACTGGGAGATTATGATTGGAGTGATATGGCTGAAGAAGAACCAAATTTCTCTTTGGTAGCTGCTGCTCAACCCAAAGTGCAGAACTTTGCACTTATGGCCTATGGTTCATCATCAGGCTCTGGCTCTGAGGTATCAAATGATTCAGACTTATCTGTGTGTTCTTTTAAATCTTGTGCTGACACTATAGAAGAACTTAAGTCTAGGAATGAGAGTTTAAATAGAGAAGTTGAACACCTTAAACTTGATAACTTAGGTTACAAAGTATGCATTCAAAATGTTGAAAGAAGATTAGAATATCTCAAAGAGTGTGAGAAGGAATATGTAGATCAACTTAACCTCAGAGATATAGAAATTTTTAAGAAAAACAGTGAAGTAGAAGTTCTTAAAAATAAGTTAGAAGAAGCAGAAAAAGATAATGAGGAAGCTCTTGCTGATAAAGATAAACATGTAGTAAGAGTACAAAAACAACAATATGCTTCTGATTTGGTTAATAAATCTATAGAGAGTACCTTGATGAGAAAAGGTAGTGGAATTAGGTATAATGAAGTGGCTCCTCCAGCGAAAAGTGCTTTTGCTCCACCAGGAAAAGAACTATCCTTCATTAGTGAGCTAAACATTGAAAAACCTGTAGGTGAATGTAGCACAAGTGTTAAAGAAACACCTAAGGTTGAGGTTAGAAAATTTCCTGAAGCTCCTACTATAGAAGAATGGTATTCTGATAGTGATAGTGATAGTGATAGTGATGAGGAACAGGTTAAAACAGAACAAAGAGTGAAAAAGGAAGAAATTCCTACAATGTTTAAACCTAAAATGGAACAGGTTAAGTTTGTCAAACCTGTGTTAGGAAATAACATCTCTAGGAAATTGGTAGAGTACAATGAGGTACCTAGAGAACAAATGGAAAGATTCAATAATAAGTCTAGGGGTAAACAAAGAAACTTCAACAACCTAGTTTCACATAGATTAGGTAGTCAGTTTCAATTACAAAAGAAGGCTTGTTATAAGTGTGGTAGCTTTGACCATTTGATTGCTAGATGTCCAGAACACCAAAAGCATATTTGGAATCAATATACAAGGGTGAATAACAAATATGTAACTAAACACACTCACCCACATCCTAATAGGAATATGGTTCCAAGAGCTATTTTATTGAGATCTGGTGTAACTAGATCTATCTATGTTGCTAAAACAAATGGTGTTTTCAAAACCACAACTGGTTCTTCTACTGGCTCTGCTGCTAGTAAGCATTCTGCTGCTAGTATGCACTCTACTGCTAGTAAGCAATCTGCTGCTAGTACAAAACTTTCTACTTCTGGGCCAAAAGTTTTAACAAATACAGTTGTTGGTAATCACTTTTATGCTGTTAAGGCCTCAGCTTGCTGGACTTGGAAACCAAAAACTACTGGTTCAAATTCTGTTTCCAAGAATAGTAGTGCATCAAGTGATTTAAAGAAATTTAATTATGTTGATGCACAGGGCAGATCCAAGTCAGTAATGGCTTGGGTCGTCAAGAGGAACTAATGTCTCTACTTTTCATGTGCAGGTCAATCTACTGGATGAGCTTAAGGATATGGTTATTGTTGACAGTGGATGTTCTGGACACATGACAGGAGATGAGTCTCAACTTGAAGACTTTGAGGCTTTTGATGGTGGTTATGTTGCTTTTGGGAATGATCCAAAATGTGGAAAGATTGTTGGAAAAGGAACTCTAAGAACTGAAAATTTGGACATTGAGAAGGTGTTTCTTGTGAAAGGACTTAAGTTTAACCTTTTTAGTGTTTCACAAATGTGTGACAAAAAGAACTTTGTTCTTTTTACAGACACTGAGTGTATGATCCTTTCTCCTGACTTTCAGTTGCCAGATGACAAATCTGTGCTTTTGAAGGTCCCTAGAAATGAGAATATATACAGTGACCATATTAAGAACATTGTTCCTAAGAGGGCTTTGACTTGTCTAATTGCAACGGCCACTGTTGATGGGTCCAAATTATGGCATAGGAGATTGGGACATCTGAACTACAAGACCATGAACAAATTGGTAAAAGGAAACCTTGTCAGAGGAATGCCTACAAAGACTTTTGAGAATTGTGAAACTTGTGTTGCCTGTCAAAAGGGTAAACAACACAGAGTTTCATTCAAGTCCAAGACTGTGAACACAAATACTGAGCCATTACACTTACTACACATGGACTTATTTGGGCCTGTATTTGTAAAAAGCTTGAACAAGAAGTCATATTGTCTTGTTGTCACTGATGACTTTAGCAGGTTTACTTGGGTATTCTTTCTAGCCACTAAAGATGAAACTCCAGAAATACTCAAGGCATTCATTACAAGAGTTGAAAACCTGCACAATCACAAGGTGAAGATAATCAGATGTGACAATGGTACTGAGTTCAAGAACAGTGTGATGAATCAATTCTGTGTGGGGAAAGGAATTCTTAGACAGTATAGTGTAGCAAGAACTCCACAACAGAATGGTGTTGCAGAAAGAAGAAACAGGACACTTATTGAGGCTGCAAGAACAATGTTATCTGATTCAAAACTACCTATACCTTTTTGGGCTGAAGCTGTGAACACTGCATGCTTTGTGGAGAACAGAAGTAAGGTAGTTAAGCCTCATAATAAGACTCCATATGAGTTATTTCATGGAAAGAAGCCAATGATTGATTTTCTCAAACCATTTGGATGTCCTGTTACAATTTTGAACACTAAGGATCAGCTAGGCAAATTTGATGAAAAAGCTGATGAAGGTTACTCTGTGATTAGTAAAGCTTTCAGGGTATACAATAAGAGAACCAAACATGTAGAGGAGAATTTGCATATCAAGTTTTCTGAGAACACATCTAATCCTGAAGGGAAAGGACCAGAATGGCTGTTTAATGTTGATATGCTTACCAAAACAATGAATTATGTACCAGTTATTGCTAGTGTTGACACTAACAAACCATAAGAAGAATTTGTTTTGGTTGAGAAACTAAAGGTTGGTCCTACTTTACTACCCTTTCAGACAGATCTAAGTCTTAAAGAAGATGTTGTTACTCAAGAGAAACCTAAGGAAACTGAAGAAGGTATTGAAATACCTATTGAAGCAGAAAAAGAAACTAATGGGGTTGCCAAAGTAGTTGTTGATGTCTCTCCTACAAAGCCAGAAGACTCTACTGCTGACTCAGAAGACTCTACTGCTAGGCCAAAAGATGCAACTACTGCTCCAACAAATTCTGCTGCCAAGCCTACTAACTCTACTGCTACTTCAATGTTTCCTAATTTGGACACTCAGGGTAGACCTGTTGATGATTCTATCTATCCTGATGATCCAAATATGCATCCTCTTGAGAATATTTACTATGACACAGATGATGATGCACTTGATGGTAAGTTATTTAGAGCTGATGCAGACATTACTAATTTGGAACTTAATATTCCTGTTAGTCCCACAACTACCACAAGAGTACACAAGGATCATCCCAATGACCAAATTTTAAGTGATCCACAATCATCTATTCAAACTAGGCAGATGACAAAAGCACTGAAAGATCTTCAACATCAAAGTTTCTTTGCCAGATCTCTGCATCAAAGAAATAGTCATAAAGATCTTCAGAATTGCCTGTTTGCATGTTTTCTTTCTCAAATTTAACCCAAAAACACTTACAAAGCCCTACAAGAAGCAAGTTGGTTGGAAGCAATGCAAGATGAGCTTCTACAATTTAAGCTACAAGAAGTTTGGACTTTGGTTGAACTGCCAAATGGAAAAAGAGTGATTGGCACTAAATGGGTTTTCAGATGCAAAAGAGATGAGAGAGGAATTGTCATAAGGAATAAGGCAAGTTTAGTAGCACAGGGATACACACAACAAGAAGGCCTTGATTATGATGAAGTATTTGCTCCAGTGCCAAGAATAGAAGCAATTAGATTATTCTTGGCTTATGCTTCATACAAAGATTTTGTAGTGTATCAAATGGATGTAAAGAGTGCTTTTCTGTATGGGACCATTACAGAAGAGGTTTATGTGTCTCAACCACCAGGCTTTGAAGACCCTGATCATCTTGATAAAGTTTACAAGGTAAATAGAGCAACGTATGGCTTACATCAAGCTCCTAGAGCTTGGTATGACACATTGTCTACATACTTGTTAGAGTCTGGGTTTAGTAGAGGAAAGATTGATAAAACTCTGTTTCTCAAAAGACAAAAGGATGATATTTTGCTGGTTCAAATCTATGTTGATGACATCATCTTTGGGTCTACAAATAAAGCTATGTGTGTTAGTTTTGAGAAGCTTATGAAGGACAAGTTTGCTATAAGTTCAATGGGAGAACTCACCTTCTTCTTAGGTCTGCAAGTTACACAGAAAGATAATGGTATATTTATCAGTCAGGATAAGTATGTCAATGACATTTTAAAGAAGTTTGGATTTGAAGATGCTAAGCCTGCCAAGACTACCATGGAAACCAATAAACCATTGCTGAAAAATGAATATGGAAAGGAAGTGGATATTCACTTGTACAGGTCTATGATTGGCTCATTGATGTATCTCACAGCATCAAGGCCTGATATCGTGTTTGCTGTGTGTGCCTGTGCAAGATTTCAAGTGTGTCCCAAGGAATCACATCTCAATGCAGTGAAGAGAATTTTTAGATATCTGAGGCATCAACCTAAATTGGGCCTTTGGTATCCTAAGGATTCACCTTTTGATTTGGTCTCATATTCAGATAGTGACTATGCTGGAGCTTCTTTGGATAGAAAGTCTACTACAGGAGGTTGTCAATTTCTAGGAAGCAGATTGGTGTCATGGCATTGCAAGAAGCAAACAGTGGTGGCTAATTCTACAACTGAAGCTGAGTATGTGGCTGCTTCAAGTTGTTGTGGACAAGTTCTATGGATGCAGAATCAATTATTGGATTATGGGTACAATTTCATGAATACCAAAATTCATATTGATAACAACATCACACTTTGCATAATTAAAAATCCTATTTTTCATTCTAAAACAAAACATATTGAGATAAGACATCACTTTATAAGGGATTGCTATGAAAAGAAGTTGATCCAAATTGTTAAAGTTCATACTGATAACAATGTTGCTGATCTTCTCACTAAACATTTTGATGTGGGGAGGTTTCAATTTTTAATTGCAAACATTGGTATGATAAATCTTTGAAAAACTTATCTCTTTGTCTTTGTAAAAGTATGTAAAGGAATTGTGCTGCTTGTTGCTCTGCTGGTTATCTTAAAGCATAAGTTTGTGGAATGTACTATGCTGCTGTTTCTAACTCTACTGCTAGTACATATACTTGTTTGTTCTGTGGTGTTTGGTCTAACATTTTGCAGGTACACGAATGGTGTTAGTTGATGATTTGCAAGGATTTAAAACAAGAAAGTTAACATCTTTCATTCATCACTAACAGAGTACATTAGATCTAACATCAAAAGAAAACAACAAAAGATGGAATCAAAAGACTATCATCTACAACTACATCACTTCCTAGGGCATGGAAGCCCAAGGACAATCTTTCTCTCCTTAGGAAGAGGAGGTTTTATCTTCTTTGTCTTGGTGGATGTCTTGGGTCTTTGCCTTGATGATTGTGGCCTCTCAGGAGTGGATGTCTTGGTTTTACACACACAGATTGGTTCACATACATAGTTTTATCAATCTTTCCTCTACTAAACCCAGACTCTAACAAGTATGTAGACAATGTGTCATACCAAGCTCTAGGAGCTTGATGTAAGCCATACGTTGCTCTATTTACCTTGTAAACTTTATCAGGATGATCAGGGTCTTCAAAGCCTGGTGGTTGAGACACATAAACCTCTTCTGTAATGGTCCCATACAAAAAAGCACTCTTTACATCCATTTGATACACTACAAAATCTTTGTATGAAGCATAAGCCAAGAATAATCTAATTGCTTCTATTCTTGCCACTGGAGCAAATACTTCATCATAATCAAGGCCTTCTTGTTGTGTGTATCCCTGTGCTACTAACCTTGCCTTATTCCTTATGATAATTCCTCTCTCATCTCTTTTGCATCTGAAAACCCATTTAGTGCCAATCACTCTTTTTCCATTTGGCAGTTTAACCAAAGTCCAAACTTCTTGCAGCTTAAATTGTAGAAGCTCATCTTGCATTGCTTCCAACCAACTTGCTTCTTGTAGGGCTTTGTAAGTGTTTTTGGGTTCAATTTGAGAAAGAAAATATGCAAACAGGCAATTCTGAAGATCTTTATGACTATTTCTTTGATGCAGAGATCTGGCAAAGAAACTTTGATGTTGAAGATCTTTCAGTGCTTTTGTCATCTGCCTAGTTTGAATAGATGTCTTGGTTTTACACACACAGATTGGTTCACACACAGGAAGATTTTGGTTTTTGTTCTTAATGGTTTAAAGGCTCGTATTTGGTTTATTTAATTAATTGATTACGAAGAAGGTTGATTATCACTTAGTTGATGTTGTAGTTGAGTTTCACAGGTTTGTGTTCTTATCATACCTTATAGCAGGAGGTAACTTGTTTGTTTTATACGGTGGTGACAACAACTTGATGAATCTAGCAATGTGTGATTTTTCTTATAATGCTCTATGCACACATTGGCTATCACTTAAAGGAGTTACAGTGTAGTGCTCAGTGTCTCATTGAAGATGAGGATTTATCAAGGGATCGCGGTCTACTTATATTTGGTCTTGGGTATAAGTTTTGAGTCACGTGGTTAGTACAAGACATAAGACACAAGTTTGGGTTATTCTACTTCTTTATCAAATTAGTTATATTTGGTTTTCTTCATCAGTGATCATTACATAAGAGCCTACAGATTTGAAGAATCATGAAGATGGTTAACACATTGATTTCAGGGGAAGCATATTATGATGTGTTTAATCATTTGATGTTCATGCACCACTCGAGGGGAAGTTTATATTGCTTACATTCCCTATTTGTTGATAACAAAAAGGGGAAGAAATTTTGGAGTGGCATGGCATGGATTAAGGGGAAGACAAACTTGTTTATTCTGGGAGATGTTTACATCTCAACTTCTCTAGGGAAGTTCGTACACGACTTTGTTTTGTCATCATCAAATAGGGGAAGATTGTTGGGATTCTAGATTTGATGTGACAAAATAAAAGAATGAAACAAGAAGGGCTAAAGATGACAAAGAGAGAAAGCTACAAAGAATAAAGATACAGGAAATATTCTATTATGTTGAAACGATTTTGATAATATTCTATATTTTAGTTTTATTCTTATCTCTTTGTAAACCCTAATATCTCTCTATATAAAGAGACATAGGGTACAGGTTTTATTATGTCTTTCACAATGTAGTCGACTAGAAAGGTGTGTGTGTGTGTTCTAAGGCGTGTAAACTATAAACGCCTAGAACTAGTTAGTGTTGTTCGTATCCTCTAAGGTCTGAGATGTCTTAGATCCTTATTACAATTGGTAACACGTTGTTCTGATCAAATAATAATTGGAGGTGATTGGGAAAAATCTTGTGTCAATAACTAATGATTTGTTCTTATTCTGCTGCATGTTATTATCATTGTTATTGTTGAACCCTAGTGCTCAAAATGGTCCAAGGGTTTGTCTTCTTTGTCTTGGTGGATGTCTTGGGTCTTTGCCTTGATGATTGTGGCCTCTCAGGAGTGGAAGGTGGTTCATTTGGAGGCTCATCCTCATCTGAAGATGTATAGATGAAAGGGGAAACAAGCTCCCTAGGAGATGGTGGCCTAACAGGGATCCAAGCTGGGTCTTCTGATGATTCTGAAGACAATGGAGACTTTGGGGACATCACTTCCTTACCCCTGGAAGTGCTTGGGGATTGATTTAAATGAAGAAGATCTTTGAAAACAGGGAGATCATGCTTTCTCTTTTTGGCTTGCTCCTTGGTTCTACAACCATTATGAGGAGGACGGAAGGGAGGCACATATGTTTCAAAAGGGGTTTCATCTTCCGATGATGAATCGGATGAGATATTGATGATTTCGGGTGAAGATTTCATGGTTATTTGATTTGATTTGGGTGATTTGAAGATTTGATTTGGTTGATTGGCATTTTGATTGCGATTAGGGTTTGATTGTGGTGAATTAGGGAAAAGATTTAGTCAGTTTTTATAGGGATTACGAAATATAAAGAGCATTCAATGCTAAGGATCTTTGACTTTTTGACCAAGCTGTTTAGTCAACTCTGCTGCTGGATAATTACACTTTGCTGCTAGTTATATAACTCTGCTGCTAGTGATATTGGGCGGCTACGGTTGTAAGTGTGAGGGTGGGATGTGTAACTTCTATCAATCACTTTAAAACCTAATTGATCTTCATTATTGGTTTTCTCACGTTTCAAATTGAAGTTATCACAAACCCTAACACTCAATAATTCTCAAAGTCAATTATTCCCAATTTCTCTAAACCCTAAGTCATGGATTGTGTTCGTACCTGGGTAGAGCAACACAATAGTGTGGTCATTTTGGATGCAGAATCAGTTCCTGAAGGGCTTACAGACATGGTTAAATTTTTAAATGCTACTTCTCTTAGGTATGCACTCACTGTAAATCCTACTATATTTGCTTCCTACATCAAACAGTTTTGGCTTACTGCTAAAATCAAAACTATGAATGGGGAAATATATGTTAGTGCCTTAGTAGATGGGCAAAAGGTTCGTGTAACTGAATCATTTATAAGGGAAACCCTTCTCTTAGATGATGAAACAGAGACCACTTGTCTTGCTAATTCTGCTATTTTTGCTGGGTTAAAAGATTTCGGATATGAGGGGAAACATACAAATTTCAAATTTCAAAAAGCTATCCTCTGTCCTCAATACAAGTTTTTTTTTTTGGGTAAAAGGGTTAATTCACCCCGGAAAAATTCATTACACCAAAAAACGTTGAAGTACAAAGGATGAGAGTGACTTCCCTCATCTCAGTCCCTTAAGACACTTACAGACTCACCTATAGGAATGAAACACCATACCTATAACTTACAATATAAGTGTGACAGGCCACACTTATAACTACTAATTGAACATAAACTACAACGAATATAAAAGAAAAAAATAATTGCAAATCAAGTAGAAATTTGAGTCTTCAATTCGTCATAGTAGTTCAAACTTCCATAATCATCTTCATAGTCCCACAAACCTTCAACGAATAGAATTAGAGCACATGAGATATAACCATGAGATGAACTTTCACTAGCAGATCTTGACTTCCCCTTGTGACGACCATAGGGTTTACCAAAACCCTAACTTCCATGCAAATGATCACAAACCTAATCGATAAGCGGAACAGCACCAGGTCTTGTGACCAGCAGCAACTACAAATACAATCACCGGTCTAATAACACCCTTACACGGGATTGAGAACACCAATGCAACCAGATTATAACAATAAACGACCATATAGACCAGAGATCGGTAACATATAATAGGGTTAAACCCTAACGTCCATTAATGATCGTAGGAGTAGATGAATAAGAACCAATAAATCTAAACATCCAAATTGATCAGCAGCAACAAATCTTGATTTTTGAACAAGAACCAAAAAACTTGATTTACACAAGATGAACTTGACTTCCACTCTCCCTAACCCATGTACCAATGATAACCACAATCATCACCAAACTAGAATAACTCACCACGATCTAACGATCGACATACATGAAATAATGGACTGCTGAATCCAACTTACATAACACAAGATATTCATGAACGCACAGCAGCATCACCAACCATCAAGAAAGTCGAAACCCTGATCAAACAAGGTTTCATAAACAAAACCCTAAAAAGGGATTCGTGCTTGTAATCAAACCTAACGACCAAGCAGTTAAATCCAAACGAATGGATATAAAAGAAATCAGTTAGGGACAGATCTTGGATCGACCAAAACCCAAAGAATGATCGACCCTTATATATATGTAAATCAATACAAGTTTTTAGTACACCTTCTCCTTCATTGTTTGAGTCCTAAAACTTCTGGGTGGCATGAGTTTAGTGCTACTATTGCTTCTGCAATGGTATGCCTAAGCAAAGGTCAACCATTCAATTTTTCAAGAATGATATTATAGGGGATGTTTAAAAGTGTTAAAGAGTCTGGTTCTTATTTGCCTTATCCAAGGTTTATACAACTCTTTATTCAAAATCAACTTATAAAGTTTAGAGGACATGCTGCTACTTATGATGCTCCAAAATTGGTTTCAAAAACCTTTACTTTCTTAGTTAAGCATGGCAAAAATTTTTCAGGCACACATACAAATCTTACACCTTATATGGTGCAACTTGTGCAAAATAATCAGGGTGAAGGATCAGGAAATCCCACTGATTCCCATCACACACCCAATTTTACATCATCTGCTACACAACCCAAAATACACTATACCCGTAGGAAAACCAAAAAGAACACTGATCTACCTCAGGATAGTGTTAGTATGGCTGTACCAGATGAGGCTGTCCTAGTTGATGGAGGGGACATGTTGGTGAGGGCTGTTACTACTGCTTCTAGCTTAGCAGCAGAGCAGGATAATGATAACATAAATAAGACCCAATCCAAGGCAACATCTAGAGAAAAGGATTCTTCTGAATCTACTTCTCAGGATGGTAACCCTAGCCAAATGGAAAATATAGGGGGCTCAGCTGATCAAACTAGGTTTGATACTGAGTTTATGTCCCAAGATTCACCTCTCGGACCAGGTTACACAGGTCGAAGTGATGAGGATAGGCCAGTGACTAATGAATTGAAGGAAAATATTGTACATGATGACAATGTCCATGATTCACCTCTCGGACCAGGTAACACATGTCAAAGTGATGAGACTACTATGCAACTCATTCAGGAATTGACGGTTACTTGTACCAATTTGGGGTTGAAGTGTACTACTTTGGAAGATAAGGTTCTTACTCTGTCTGTAGTGGTTACAAATCAAGGCAAGATAATCACAACATTGAAGAAACAGATTAAGAAATTGAAGAAATGAAAAACTTCAACCTCATTAAAAAGGCTAAAGAAGGTGGGCACTTCTCAAGTTATTAATTCACCTGAATTTTCTACTCATTTGGAAGAGGATGATGCTTCCAAACAGGGGAGGAATGAAGATGCAATAGGTTCAGGGGAGGCAAATTTGATGAATGTTGAAAGTGCTCAAGTTATGAATGAAGAGATGACTTCAGGGGAGGTTCCAGTGATTGGAGACATGGATGTGGAAAGTCCTGAAGATGCTGAGAATTTTGTGGTTGCTGATCAATCAGGGAATGAGGTGGTAATGGAAAAAGTGATTGCTACTCAAGAAAAGGTGGTGGAAAAACTCAAGACTTTGGAGCCTGAGCAATTAGTGAAGGCAACAGGGGTAATGGGTGAAGCTTTAAAGACTTTGGGAGATTCAATGGTGAAAGAGTTTGAAAATGCTGCTATTGCTGACAAGACTAATGACTCTACTGCTGCTCATGATTTTGCTGCTAAGGATCCTGCTGATCCTGTTGCTAGTGGAAAAGTGACTTCTGCTGATGCACAAGACTCTGCTGCTGGGTCTAGTGATAATGCTGCTGCTGAAGCAATGGTTTTGTTAAGTAAGAAGACTTCAGAAGTTTCATGTGAATCATCTTCAAAACATACACCACTACCAACACTATCACTACCACAACAACCTACAATAACAACCACATCATCAACACCAAGTTTACCTCTAAAAGGAGTTGTCATTAGAGAACCTGCTGCTCAACCAAAGAAGATTGTTTTTTCATCTACTGACAAAGGAAAGGGCAAGCAAGTTGCAGAACCTCAATGGGTGTATAAGGGGTTTGACTACTCTGTACTACCTTTTAATCTATGGCCTAAGGAACTACAACTTAAACATGACTCAGCTATTGCTTTGAAAGAACAAGAGATGATTGGTCAAGAAGAACTACAGCTGGCTCAGAATGAAAAAGAAAAGATTGAAAAGGAGACAGAAGATTTAAGGAGGTATGAGGAATGGGTTGATGAGAAGATAAGAATAGAGGCTGATATTGAACTCAACAAGATGATCAAGATTGAGAATAATGAAGATCAAACTTTTGATGTGAGATCTTGGTTAAGTAAGTTCACAGCTAAGAAAAAGAAAGAAGATCCTGCTACTAGAAAGAAGAAAAAGGTACTTAGAGGTCCAACTCCATTACAAAAGAGAAAAGAGTATGAAAGATATCTGAAGAATATGAAAGGATGGAAATTGGTACAGTTAAAACCTAAGTCTGATCAAGAGGTTTATGACTTGTATCAAGTGGCTAAAATACAAACAGATACCTTTTATCCTATGGGCTGTGCTGAAGACTTGGAACATATTGCTCAGATGAACAAGAAGTTGGTATCTGAAAAAGTGGCTGAAGTAGAGCATGTTCAAGAAGGTGATGTTGTTAAGCAGCTTGATGATGCAGCTAAGACTACTTCTTCTATGCAAAGTGGTAAAAGAAAAGGTGTAGTTCATAAATCATTTGCAAAGAAGAAAAGGAAAACAGGGGAAGAAAGCAGTTCTAAGCCAGAAGGAGATGAGTTCAAAAATGATTGTGATCATATTCCTCCTGAGCATTTAAAAGAACAACTGAAGGTTTACACTATGGTTGATAAGATGGAAGATCCTGAAGTAGTTGATGCCAAACCAATAGGAATCAAATATCCTATTATCAAAGTAACTACAGGATATGATACTAACATTGGAGCATTTCATGATGTTGAGAGATTTGATGGAAAGACTCACAGGTTTCTTAGATTTCAACAGATGCTATACTACTTTGATAGAGAGGATGTTGATGACTTGTGGAAGTTATACAAGGCAAAGTTTGGAGCAGAGAAGTTTGATGGTAAAAAGTATGAGAAAGATCAAATTGATCATATCATAACTATGACTGATAATGTTCTGTGGAGAGCTCTAAAACTTATGTATGAACCTTCATTGGATGATTCTGAATGGACAGAGATAGTAGAATACAAAGTAAGAAAATGG
This sequence comes from Artemisia argyi, assembly GCA_030686995.1. Taxonomy (NCBI): domain Eukaryota; kingdom Viridiplantae; phylum Streptophyta; class Magnoliopsida; order Asterales; family Asteraceae; genus Artemisia; species Artemisia argyi. Next base: position 228,155,048 of record CM060708.1, on the reverse strand, counting down.
AGACTCTTTCAAGATTCTGGAGTTCATATGCTAGAAATTGGACCAATTACTTTGTATATGCTAGCTGAAAATGATTACCCAGTGGTAAGATACTGGAATATTGTCAATCAGATGGTTAATGGTGATAGATCACTTAAGTTGCAGAAAGACTATGATTCTGATGATCAAGCATTCAATTTGCTGTCAAAGTATAAGAAGATATTTGATCAACTGAATTCTCAAGGTTTGAAGTGTTTGGAAGCATCCTCCTAGTGATTAACTGAGCTTAGAAGAAACTTACTTATTTAGAAATAAATAATAAGTTTAGGGGAGGATTGTTGGGTTTGAAACTGCTGCTATAAGTGAAACTGCTGATAGTGGTAATGATTCTGCTGCTGATGTTAAAGTGCTGCTAAGGATAAATGTTGCTAACAGAATCTACTGCTGAAGGGATAAGGATGTATACGGTTTAGATAAATATAGAATAGATTGTGTAAATATTATATATATCTAGAATATTCTTATTGTGTAGAGAAAGGTATTGTAAACCTAGTAGGATTCCTTAGTCTATAAAAGGAGGATCCTAGGGTTAGTTTGCATACGCATTGTTTACGTATTGTTTACACTTCAAGGTTGTAAAACCCTAGCATTGTCGAGTGCTCGTATTAATAATATTGAAGTGTTGAAAGTGAATCATTATTCTTCTTAAGTTAAGCTTTTATATTCCGCGTATTAGCTTAAGTGTTTAATCAAGTTAACTTCTATACAAGATCGTTTAAGCTCAACTGGGATCAACATATAATCAACCAATCCTTATTCTCATCTTATTTCTTATACTTGTGTTTACATAAATGGTGACCTAACAAGTGGTATCATTCGCCTAATAGAGATTGAAGTGTTTTTCTTTGTTTTAACGTGGGATTATGGGTGTTCTTTGCTTATATTTTTGCTTTTTTCTTTGTTTCTTTCACTAAAATCTTGAAGCTTGGATAAGTTTTAAGGTTGTTATAGTGATTAGAAGCTTAGATTTTGCATAAAGTTTAGATCTTTTAAGGTTTTATTACATTTTCTTATAGTTATTCAAGGTTTTATAGCTTCTTTGATATTGGAAAACTAGTGTTTAGTAGCAAAATCTTTCATATTTAGTGTTTTCTAAGTATTGGTGAAGTTATTTGATCATTAGAACCTTATTTCTAGGCCATTTTCTTCAAAAAGTTGTAATTTTTTTGAAGATCAGACCATCTTACGCGTAAGTTTTTATGCATAGTACGATTTCAAAGCTGTCAACAGTACTTTTCTGTCCTTTTACGCATAAGATTGAGGTCAAAACCCTTTTCCTACGCAAAACATTGGTCAAAACCCTCTTTCTACGCCAAAGTTGATATTTTACGCATAATTCCTACGCAAAAGTTGCTTTCCTACGCTAAAGTTCTACGCTAAAGTCATATCCTACGCAGAAGTCACATTTTACGCATAAGATTATCTTACGCGTAAGTTACAGAAATCTACGCATAAGTTTCTTCAAAGGTCTTCTCTTCGTGCTACGGTGACTCAGTACTTCTCTAGCTTGGATAAGTTAGTGGAATACTTCGACTAAGGATATCTTTCAAGCTTGGACAAGTTTGAAAGATTTGTTTGGTTTTTAACCTTACGCAAAACTTGCTTCTTACGCAAAAGCTTAAATCTTACGCGTAAAAAGGAATCTTACGCATAAACCTAGTGTTTACGCATAACATCACCTTTCTACGCATAACTTTAAGTCTACGCATAAGTTGAGTGTTACGCGTAAGATTTCAACTTTGCCAAAGGCTTTTGATCTTAACCAAAGGAACGTGCATTTCAATCTTCTAGAAGATCCATCATCACACAAGTGTTCTAAGATGTCTCAACCACCACATTATTACTTCTCTCATCCTCAGCAACAGCAACATCAGCAGTATCAACCACAACAATACCATCAACAACAATCGTATCAACAACCATCACAATCACACTTTCATCAACAACCGTTTAACCCACAACAACAATATCTCATGATGCAACAACACCAAATCATTCCTCAACAACAACCATATCCAATGTCACAACAAAACACTCAGTTTTCCTCCAAACAACCTCACTGGTTTGATAGCATGTGTGAAGTTATTACAACTCAACAATCCAGACATGAGGCAGGATCACTTGAAACACCTCCAATGCTAACACCTGGGAACTATGTTCAGTGGTCAAGTCGATTCTTACGATTCCTTGAACTAAAGAAACCCCATGGGAAATTTTTGAAACAAGTGATACTTGAAGGACCATTTGAGTGGCCAACAAGACTTGAAAGTGGTGATCCAACTGCTGATCCTCCACGTGTTCCTGTAGAAAAACCTGTTCCAGAAACTCAACTCACAGAAGATCAGAAACTACATCGTGAAGCTGATGAGTATGTTATGGCCTACATACTTCAAGGAATACCTAACCCAATTTATCGAAGTGTCGATGCTCAGAAAACGGCTAAAGCTATGTGGGAACATGTTCATCTCCTAATGGAAGGCACTCAATTAAACAAAGATGATATGGAATCCAAACTCTGCATGGAATACACTAACATCATAATTGAACCAGGAGAGTCACTTGAATCCTACTATCATCGTTTCACTAATGTGGTAAATGATTTGGAACGACACAAAATTACAGTACCAAGGATCACAGTAAACTCCAAATTCGTTTGTAGTCTTGGTCCGGATTGGCAAAAGTATGTGACATTCGTTCGACAAACCAAAAATCTTCATGATGCACCATATGGATTGTTGTATGATTTTCTGAAACACCATGAACCTGAAGTGGAAAAAGATCGAGCTCTTCGAGGAGGATACTCACCATCACCAACACCAAATTCTTTGGCACTCGTAGCTCAATCTCACTATGCTCCACCACCAATGTCAAATCATGCATATGTTCCAGAGCAAAACTACTTCAGTTATCCACAATCTTCTACCTCAAACCAAATGGTTCCTTATGATTCATCTCCACAGCATACTTCTACTCAACTTGTTCCATACAACAACAATGATGCAGTGTATTACTCGAACTCCAATGAAGATGACGATGAGGAGTTTAACACGTTGAATCAGGGACTTGCTCTTATTGCTCGTGCTTTTAGCAAACTCTCCAACAAAACAAACAACCGTCAACGTTCATCTTCTAACACAAGGAATCAAGCTGTTGTACATGATGGACGGGTAGAAATACAAAATCGTAACTTTGGACGATCAGGTTCAGGAGGTTCTTCAGGAAATTTTGGGAATGGTTTGAGGTTTAATAACAATGGAGGGTTCAGAAACAACTCAGGTGCTTCTCAGCTAAGGTCTGAACCAGTTGAAACTAGGAACTCAAACTCTGGGAAGGCAGTGTGGTGTTATAACTGTAATGAAAAAGGTCATATAGCGACAGCATGTCCTAAACCGAGAACTCGGGGTAGTAAGTTTCACAAGCAGGCATTAAGTATGGCTCTCCAAGATGAAAAAGATGGACATTTCACTGAGCAGGAGAACAATTTCATGGCAAATGCAAACAAAGATGATGACATGGAAGATCTCGAAGCTAATGCAGCTGTGATGCTTATGGCCAACATGCAGGAACTTCAGTTTAATGATTCAGGCCCTGTGTATGACACAGATGGTGATGAGGTGAAAAATGAACCACTTTTAGGGGGTCATTTAAGCCCGGAATTGAATTTATTTGATCAAATATTGCCCTAAATCGTTCCTTTTGTGATTTTAGGTACTTTGGGAGTGAAATCTGGAAAAGGAAGCAATTCGGACGTTTTTGGAGCATAAAAGTGAAGAAAACGCCAAAGTCTTAATTTTCCTTGCTGGGAACAGTAGGTGACGGCGTCAAGAAGAACATCCTGACGGCGTCAAGTGTAATTTGCATGACGGCCCAGTACAAACGTGAAGGCGTCACAAGTAGATCGTCAAGAGTAAAAGACGTAACGGCCTGGAAAACCTTAACACGTGACGGCGTCAGATGAAGATTAAGGCAGACAGAGAAGTATTTTGGCGGCGAGATGACGGCGTCACCAATTTGGTCTTGACTCCGTCAGCCTCAGTTTTCTATATATAGTTTTCTAATTTTCATTCATAAAAAAGGAGAAGTTTTGGAGAAACCCTAAGGCCGAACTTAGTACGAATTTTACAGGTTTTTCAAGGGTTCTCAGCCCTTGAACCCTTTCATGTGTAATTGAGATAAGTATTCTTTTAATTCAATCAATATGTCTATGTGTTGGTTGTCTATATCTTGTTCTTGTCTTAATTCCATCATGTTAGGCTAGATCTATCTTGTGTTTGCTTAGATCTAATGAAACCTAGATGTTAATTATGTGTTGATTACTTGTTTATGGTTGTATTGGATGAATGATTTCGATGTTAGGCTTAAGAAAACTGGCAGATCTCCAAATGGTAACATGCTTGAACGTCTTAGGAAACATGAACTGACGTGCACTAGGTTTTATTGGTTGTATTTAATGCATGAGTAAATTCTAATGATCCCAGGTTAGGAGCTTCTTAGCTGGCTCGACATAGGAGTGAAGTAGGCACTCATAGGATTGGGGAATTAAGTGCGCCACCCCATGAATGGTATTAAGGAATACAATCCATCATCCACGAAACTATAACAAGTAATTAACGTGTAAAAGATATCTAGGGAGTACTGAAATCTAAGTAGACACAATTTCTCCACTTATTGCTCACAACCTTAGCTAATTTAGTTTATTTTCATTTCTAGTATTTTATTTTGATTGCATCTTTAGTATTGGGTTAGTTGACTAGCAACTAATTCCGCCCAAATCCTTAAAACCCGAGATTTTTACTTGCTTTCTAAAAAAATATAAAAATACAAAAATAATCATCCTCCATCTCTAGGACTAGTATTTAGGTTTTCTAATCCTAGCGACAACATTCCTAGCTGAACGATCAATCCCCCGGTACTTGTCACTATACTATACTACAACGATCAGGTACACTGCCTGGTGGGGGTTGTAAGCTTCTCAAGATCCCTTGAGAGGTAAAGCCTGGTGCGATTCCCATGTATCAAGTTTTTGGCGCCGCAGCCCGGGGAATAGTTATTGTCTAGGTTAGAATCTCTTTTTATTAGGTCTACTTGCTAGATTCCTTTCTAGTAAGATTTTATTTTTATTTTTAGGTTTACTTTAGTCTATCTTATTTCTTTTTGTTTTTTGTTCGTAACTCTGCACCACCCGACATCATGGACGATAGGAACATCTTTGAACCCGTCATCCCACCACAACAAAACCCACCACTAGAACCTCTTAGGCCCCGAACCTTAGGAGAGTATTCCCGACCTAGCCACCAAGGCTACCGAAACACCATTGAGCTCACCGGAGCCAATGTGACCCCCTTGCGATCCGACACCATCCGGTTGGTGCAAAGCGGATGTGCATTCCATGGACTTCGTTCCGAAGATCCAAACCAACATCTAAAGGACTTCCTTAAAATCGTAGATTCCATAGACCTAGATGTTGAAACTAGAGAGACAACCCGATTACGCCTATTCCAATTCTCTCTACGGGATCAAGCTAGTCAATGGCTTGAGCGTTTACCCGCGGGATCCATCACCACATGGGATGATCTCACCACTCGTTTCCTTGCTCAATTTTTCCCACCGGGGAGAACTACTAAGCTTAGAAATGACATCTTGATGTTCTAACAACGTCAAAATGAATCTCTTTATGAAGCATGGACTCGTTTCAAGGACTTACTCCAAAAAGTCCCTCATCATGGCATAAATCTTTGGCTCCAAGTCCAAATCTTTTATGACCAGATCGATCTCTCCACGAGGCGAGCCATTGACCAATCGGCCGGTGGTAAGCTACGTGATCTAAGTGCGGAACAATCATGGGAACTCATAGAAGATCTTGCTCTCTATGACAACGAAAGTTGGAATGATCCCCGTGATTTGAACAAAACGGTCAAGGCAATATCCTTGAATTCGAACAACTCTAGCGCTCCCGACCGTAGGATCATGGAACTTGAGGACCAAGTCAAGTTTCTCATGAAATCCTATGAAGCTCCTAAGCCTTCAAGCCAAGTGAACAAAATCACTTCTTCATGCGAATTATGTAGTGGTCCCCATGACACTCGTGATTGTGTGGAACTCCCCGGAACAACTTTTGCGGACTACGCATCCACGCGTACCGACGAAGCGGGAGATAAGTGGTACACTTTCAAGCCCGAGCCAAACCCTTACGGTGATTCATACAACCCCTCTTGGAAAAATCACCCAAACCTTAGGTGGAAACAAAATCAACCCAATTCTTCCAATCCGCCTAATCGTTACCAACCCAATGGTCCACCCTCCAACCGTACTTTCAACAACAATCCTTCTAACAACTATGGTAGTACCAATAATCTTGAAGGATTGATGTCTAAGTTCATGGCATCTCAAGAAGCTCGCATAGCTAGGTTTGAAACCGAATTCAACCAACAACAAACGGAGATGACCAACAAGATTGACAACTTGTTGAAAGCCCTCAACAACCAAGCGTTAACTACACCTAGGAAGGACACTAGGGACACCAATAACGGAATCCAAATTAAGGACCCCTCATCATCTAAACATGTCCACTTTGTCAATGTTGTCACCATTAAACCAATAGATAAGGAGATAGAAGAAAGTGACAAGGATGAAGTTGGAGTAGAAACCAAGACTAGGGACGAAAGTAGTGAAGTTGAGGTTAATAAGGAAAAGGAGTTAGAGGAAGTAGAAACTATAGAGAAATACTTTGATAAGTTGCCCACCAAGGAAGAACGGGAATACCATAAGGATTTATTTGATAGTCCCGAGAGACCATATATCCTTGGCACACCCCTTATCAAAATGGGAGACCCCTCTAACATTAACATACCGTGCAATATCGGGCACATGCATATATGGAAAGCTTACATCGATCCTAGATCTCCTGTTAACATCATGACTAGGACTTATTACAATTGGGTGATGAAGAAGCAACTTGATTTTAGGATGATGCCCAATAGGAATTTAATAAGTAATTTTGTAGGAAGAGTGAAGGGATTGCATGTGATAATAGGCAATCTCACTTATGAGATCGATTTTATGATAGTGGAAGACACTCGTCTGGTGATAGATGCTTGCCTAAGCCAAATAATATTTGGAAAACCATTTGTTGAGGCCACTAGGATGAGTTATGATCCGACTCTAGGGATAGTTAGATTCAAGGAAGAGAATGATGAGGTTGCCTACCAAATGCCCTACAAAATTGAGCAATACCGCCTCCTCTCTAATATAGAAAAAGAACACAAGCAAGCGGCTTATTATAGGAATGAGGAGGATAGACGTAGAGGAGTAGAGTATATGAAGAGTAGGATGCTTGGTTTCTACAAAGAATGCTTGCAACTAGGTCCGGAATACAAAACTGGTTTAGAAGATGACCTAGAGAGTGAAACCAATGATGAGGTCACGTAGTAACCCATGACCTTGAGTCTAGCTACAAGACTTGTAAATAAAGAAAAGCGCTTCTTGGGAGGCAACCCATGCTTTGTGTGATTTTATTTTCTGTTTGTTTGTTATTTACTTCCGTATGCATGCTTTATTTTTATTGTTGGTAGATCATGTTTCTCAATTAAATAGTGGAAATACTTTACTTTGTTGTTTTGGCCTAGTCTTAACTCCACCTAAAAGTATTTTTGCAAAAGATAAGTGTAAGGGGAAACCCCAAATATGTTTTCAAGAAACAAACCGATCATGATTCTCCACAATATTAAATGAACATGTATATTCGTATTTGTTAGAGTCAAATGCTTGTATTGAGTCATAATGAAGTTTTGCAGGATTTTCCAGGAAGTAGGACCAAGTTTTTCCAGAAATTTTCCGGAAACTTAACATAAGGATTTCTGCAGGTCACTTCTGACGGCGTCACGAGTTAACTCTTGACGGCGTCATGTGTAAAAATCTGGAAATTTTACCAGTTTTGTTTTTCTAACGGAGTCTTATGGTTTTTGTGAATTATTAAGTTTTATAATCTCCAGGAAGTCTGCAAACTTCATTCCACAAGCATTATATCTTACTTTGTTTTCTAGGATTTAGTAACTTATATAGATTGCCGCCGATTTTACACGAGGTTGTCTTGTTTGTTTTCTCAGGATTTACAGGTTATGTATGACAAGAAGATGACTTATATTCTGGAAGGGAAGCTTTGATTGTTCATTTTCTTGGAGGAAGATTTAACCTGGCCACCTTATTATCCATACCGAGCGAATCAGGGGAGTATTTGATTTCATTCTTTTTACTTTTTCACTTTTGCATTCTTTACTTGAACATTGGGGACAATGTTCATCCTAAGTGTAAGGGGAGGGTAAAATGATGATACCTTACATGTACACTTTTGCTTGAGTTTGTTTTGTTTGATGGTAGATGTGTAATAAAACTATGAGAAATACTTGTTAGTGCAATTTTAGCGCCAAATTTAAATTTTTTTACAACATTTAGGAGTGAAACTTTAGCCATAGCAAGTGTCTCATGGATAGGAGATTGTATGACTAGCACATAACCGTACTTTCAGAAAAATTTTCCACCCAAATATGTGAGGTTCGCCTTTAGATTTGATAGGAAAAGCATTTACTATTAGTGCTTATGAGTGTACCGGTAGTATTTAAATTCTAGAACTTGCGTTAGTGATGCATCCCGAGACCGCTAGTGAGACTACATTCGTGTAGTAGGATTTACTACATGATAAGAGGCATTAGGATCACCCTTGTGTTAAACCCGTATCATAATTACTTGACCATTTAAGTCATATTACTTGGCTAGTTAAGTCAATTAATTTTTCCCACACCTTAGCGTTGTACTCATTTTTAGTACACGAAACCCCTAGTACACCTCTCCGAGCCTATCTTTTCGTTTCTAACTTTAAGCATTTTACTTGAAGGAAGAATTTGTTACACCCCACTTAAATGTACAACCAAATCGCCTTAGCCTTCCGTGTATGCGCTCATTTTTAGTGCATTATTGTTATTTGTTAAACCCTAAGTTAACTATCTAATTGATTACATGGTTGCTAAGTCGAGTCATATCCTTGTACATATTGTTTTGGGACGATTGGGACTCATGGGTAAGTACTTATTTTATGGAGTAATGGGGAAGAACATCATATATTACCCCCATATGTACGTTAATCTTAAAAATACTCCAAGTGTTTTGATTTTCTTAATTCGAGTCATTAGATTAGTTTATTGTAAAGTATGTAAAAATTCAAGTGTAAGGGGAATGTTCATCCCCTATGATGTATTATTTTGGATGGTAGGGTAAGAGTGTATGCAAAAAAAAAAAAAAAAAAAAAAAAAAAAAAAAAAAAAAAAAAAAAATTGAAAAAACAAGAAAAAGAAAAGAAAAAAAAATAGAAAAAGAAAAAGACAAAAAACATACGGACTACTATCCCGTTTCATTCTATGTTCATTTTATGTTTTTGTTATTTTTCATTTATTAGCTTAAGTCGAGTCTAGTCTTGGCTTAGCAATGCCATATTGTACATGTAATTAACCAAGATTGTTAGCTCGCCACCTGTAAAAACTTCCTTTCTCCAACAAAACCGTGTATTTCATATCCCTACATCTAACGTTATAACCCTTTAAAAGACCTCTTTGATAGTTTATCTTAGGTGCTTACGCCATGTGGTGGAGGTTTGATCCTTTCCCAAGCCTATGGTAATCTATTTTGCTATGACAGGTAGTGAGAGATATTTTCCGTTTCCATATTGTAATTTATACTTTATTACACCCGAGAGATGTGAGTATCTAAACACTATTTGTGAGGTGCTAGTGTATGACCTCCGTGCTTGTCTTTGGTCTTTAGTGGAACGATTATTTGTTGTAATTACTTTTATATTAGTGTTAAATGACCCCTAACCTGTATTTTGAGTAGAATAAAAGCGCATTTGCTTGAGGACAAGCAAATCTTAAGTGTAAGGGTATATGATGAGGCGAAAAATGAACCACTTTTAGGGGGTCATTTAAGCCCGGAATTGAATTTATTTGATCAAATATTGCCCTAAATCATTCCTTTTGTGATTTTAGTTACTTTGGGAGTGAAATCTGGAAAAGGAAGCAATTCGGACGTTTTTGGAGCATAAAAGTGAAGAAAACGCCAAAGTCTTAATTTTCCTTGCAGGGAACAGTAGGTGACGGCGTCAAGAAGAACATCCTGACGGCGTCAAGAGTAATTTGCATGACGGCCCAGTACAAACGTGAAGGCGTCACAAGTAGAGCGTCAAGAGTAAAAGACGTGACGGCCTGGAAAACCTTAACACGTGACGGCGTCAGATGAAGATTAAGGCAGTCCGAGAAGTATTTTGGCGGCGAGATGACGGCGTCACCAATTTGGTCTTGACGCCGTCAGCCTCAGTTTTCTATATATAGTTTTCTAATTTTTATTCATAAAAAAGGAGAAGTTTTGGAGAAACCCTAAGGCCGAACTTAGTACGAATTTTACAGGTTTTTCAAGGGTTCTCAGCCCTTGAACCCTTTCATGTGTAATTGAGATAAGTATTCTTTTAATTCAATCAATATGTCTATGTGTTGGTTGTCTATATCTTGTTCTTGTCTTAATTCCATCATGCTAGGCTAGATCTCTCTTGTGTTTGCTTAGATCTAATGAAAGCTAGATGTTAATTATGTGTTGATTACTTGTTTATGGTTGTATTGGATGAATGATTTCGATGTTAGGCTTAAGAAAACTGGTAGATCTCCAAATGGTAACATGCTTGAACGTCTTAGGAAACATGAACTGACGTGCACTAGGTTTTATTGGTTGTATTTAATGCATGAGTAAATTCTAATGATCCCATGTTAGGAGCTTCTTAGCCGGCTCGACATAGGAGTGAAGTAGGCACTCATAGGATTGGGGAATTAAGTGCGCCACCCCATAAATGGTATTAAGGAATACAATCCGTCATCCACGCAACTATAACAAGTAATTAACGTGTAAAAGATATCTAGGGAGTAGTGAAATCTAAGTAAACACAATTTCTCCACTTATTGCTCACAACCTTAGCTAATTTAGTTTATTTTCATTTCTAGTATTTTATTTTGATTGCATCTTTAGTATTGGGTTAGTTGACTAGCAACTAATTCCGCCCAAATCCTTAAAACCCGAGATTTTTACTTGCTTTCTAAAAAAATATAAAAATACAAAAATAATCATCTTCCATCTCTAGAACTAGTATTTAGGTTTTCTAATCCTAGCGACACTATTCCTAGCTGAACGATCAATCCCCCGGTACTTGTCACTATACTATACTACAACGATCAGGTACACTGCTTGGTGGGGGTTGTAAGCTTCTCAAGATCCCTTGAGAGGTAAAGCCAGGTGCGATTCCCACGTATCAGATGGCTTATCTAAGGTACATGATCCTAATGCATGCCTAATACATGAATTAGTTTCACCCTCTGCTTCTGAATCAGATACGGCGCAAGTTGTTCCATCTGACTCATCTTCATCTTCTCAAGCAGATGAAAAAATAAACACAGTTGTCATATTCGATGATGACACAGTTGTTTCATTTGATGATCCTATTGAGAATGATAAACATGATCATATAGAACAACATGAACCATCGTTTGATCCAGACCCTGACCTTATATTGTTATCCAAACAACTGAACGCTCAACAATTGCAAATCATAAAATGCAACGAGAAAAACAAAGCCTTAAAAGAAACAAATGCGTCACTTGCAAGAGATATTGAGTGTTATAAAATACAACTTTCAAATCAGGAAGACAAGGTTAAACACGCAAAAAGTTTTGAAAAAGCTTTTCAAGAATCTTACAACAAAGTGCAAGATCTTCAACATAAAATGCAAGATTTAATTGAGTCAAACGGAAAGTTGGTTTCAAAACTAGAAAGTGAAAAGTGTGAACTTCAAACACAAGTTGAACAACTTCCAAAAGTGCTTTCAAAAACAGAAACATAATTGTCAATTTGCAAAAAGGATTTTTGTGAACATAAAATACGAAAAAGGAAGTATATAGATAAATTAATCGGTGAGAACGTTGATCTTGAAAAACAACTCAAAGAATTTCGTAATGTTGTTTACAAAATCGGGGCCTCTGTCACAACAATTCAGAAATTTACTTTAAAACCGAGACCCGATAAAGGATTTGCACTTGGTGATTCCAAATCAATGTTTCTTCACAAAGCATTCAAAGAAATTCCTAAAATTTACAGTATGGACCAAATGCTTGATAATACGATTGTGCGTACTATTGTTTATGATACTGAGGAAGATGAACAACTTGAAGAAGAGAGTCGATAAAAAATGAGTCAAGTTGAATATTGGAAACCATATGATTATTCAAAAGCTCCTCATATTTCTAAATCTTTTGTTCCTCAAAAGGAATTACCTGAGAAATCATGGTATGTCACTGAGTCATATGTTTCATCTTCTAATGCAGCCCCTGTCCAAACTGTAGCACAAATAAATGGTCCTTTATCATCCTCTGGTGAAGTAACACCTTTACCAAAAAATTGTCGTGTCTTAAATTATTTCAAAACTTTTATAGAAGACATCGAAATTTTGGAGGAAACAATTGAACGTAATTCTGAAATAAAAATTGAAACTTTTCAATCTGCTTACGAACGAGAAAAGAGAGATATTTTTCAAAAACAAATGTTGCCAATTGTCAAACACCTCCATCTTTGTGCTACACGTTGGGAACAGGAACTTCAAAACGAAGTCAAAACAATGATAAATGTTTTCAACTCAAATGAAAATGCGATTTTGATTCAAAAGCAAAGAAATAGAATTTTAAAAGATGATGCTGATCGACTCTTGGAACAAGTTCTCAATGCTGATATTTTATCTGTTATCATGAATGATCTCTATAAATCTAGTACTTCTATGCTTATGGACGATCTTTGTGTTGATAATAATTTGTTGAATGTGGAAATAGAGACACTAAAACATGACAATGACATGCTGAGAAAAAACAATGATGATGTGACAAAACAATTTTCAAAAGAAATTTGTCTACTCAAATAAAGGCTTGAATGGTGTCAAGCTCAAAGTATTGAAACGGAATTGCAACTTCAAAGTCAAAATAATTCAAACTCGTGTCAGCTTTGCAAAAACAACGAGTCTTTAAAAAGTCTGTGTCTCAAATACGAGAAAGAAATTGCGGATTTAAAAATTGAAAACGTCGAATGGTAACAAAACCGCGATGATATCAAATATTGCAATGGTTTACTTGAGTCTGATATTCAGGATAAGAATCACATCATCATTGATTTGAAAGAGAAAATTAAGCTACTTCAAAAAGGAAAGTTTGTTGACACCACTGTGATAGCACCAAGATTGTATCAATTAGAAAACACTGATAAGGGAAATTTTGTTCAAAACACTAATGTTGATAACTCCACTTCCACAGGACTAGTCTCCACTAATAGCGTTAGCAGACCCAAGCGAAAAAGTAACAAGAAGAATAGGATCTTGCAACGTAAAAGAGGACCACTAGAAGCTCCAGAAGTAGAAGATCAACTTAGGAATTTGAATAAAACTCATGTTGCATCAGATTTAGATTCTAATCTGGCAAATTGTAATCAAAATCTAAATGTAACGAATGATGAACCTTTGAATGTTTTGAATATTAATGCATCTTGTGTGTTTTGTCGTAAAAGCGTATCATCTGGTGATCATACAAAATGTATAGCTAATTCTCTTCTTAATCATCATAAGAAACGTAGGACAAGCATTCCTTCTTGGCCCACTACTGCCTCTAAGTCTATATTAGGAAAACCGCCATCTACGGTTTCTAATGAAGTTGTAGTTACCCCCATAATTGAGGAGAACAAATCAAGGAACAAGCCCATTACTAGTGAATTCACCAAAAAGAAAGCGAGAACTAGTTGGAATTGGCAACGTTGGTTACAATATAAACCAGACTTTAAATGGATTCCTAAATTATTGAATACATGTGCTTCTAACCAACAGGAACCTGCACTTTCTTTGGGTTCCACCCTTACTTCTGTTCCATCCTCGTCATCTTGTTGTTATGCAGGTGGTGCAGATTGTTCTCTGGATTGTTGATAGCGGATGCACTCGACATATGACAAGCAATCTCAAACTGTTAATCAACTTTGTTTCAAAGTTCATTGGTACTGTCAGATTCGGGAATGATCATTACGCTTTAATCATGGGATATGGTGACTATGTCAGTGGGAACATTAAAATCAGTCGTGTTTATTATGTGGAAGGTCTAGGACACAACCTCTTTTCAGTCGGTCAATTTTGTGATGGGGATCTAGAAGTAGCATTTCGTGAGAAAACTTGTTTCGTTCGTGACTTACAAGGAAATGATCTAATGTCTGGCTCATGTGGTTCTAATCTTTATACAATATCAATGTCCGACATGATTGCTACATCTCCGATATGTCTTCTCTCCAAAGCAGAATCGACTAAATCTTGGTTATGGCATAAACGTCTTTCGCACTTGAATTTCAAAACTATGACTGAACTTGCTCGTCATAAACTTGTTGATGGTTTTCCAAGATTCCGTTTTACCAAAGATCACTTATGTTCAGCCTGTGAACAAGGAAAAAGTACTCAAGCTCATTTTCCTTCTAAATCTGAGCACAGTACGAATCATGTTTTACAATTGCTTCATATGGATTTGTGTGGTCCGATGCGTGTTCAAAGTATCAACGGTAAACGCTACTTACTTGTAATTGTGGATGATTACTCCAGATGGACTTGGATTTATTTTCTACGAAGTAAAGATCAAGCTCCTTCAATGATCATCACCTTTCTCACTAAAATTCAAGTTCAGTTACGCAACACGGTACGAATGGTCAGAACTGACAATGGAACAGAATTTAAGAATCAGACACTTCGGTCATATTATGAGAATATGGGAATTGAACATCAAACATCTATTCCTAGAAGCCCAGAACAGAATGGAGTTGTTGAAAGACGCAACAGGACGTTAGTGGAAGCTGCTAGAACCATGTTGATTAATGCTCAATTACCAGATTACTTATGGGCGGAAGCTGTTTCAACCGCATGTTATACCCAAAACCGTTGCATGATGACAAAACGCCATCGCAAAACACCTTATCAAATTGTTCACAAAAGAAAACCAAACATCGATTACTTTCATGTATTTGGAGCACTTTGTTATCCGAAAAATGATCGTGATGATTTAGGTAAACTTAAAGCAAAGGCTGACATCGGAGTGTTCGTTTGATATTGTGAAAATTCCAAAGGCTTTCGGATATGGAATCGTCGAACAAGAGAAATTCAAGAAACCATTCATGCTAATTTTGATGAACTCATACAGATGGCTTATGAGCAAAACAGCTTAGGACCCGAATTCAACCGTCTTAACTTTCCGGACTCTTCGGCTGAACCATTGCCTCTCAACAGCAAAGAATTGGAAACCTTGTTTGCTCCACTGTTTGATGATACAATTCAATACCGTTCTACTGAGGTCTCACCTAATTCCACTGCTCAAACTGAAAATATTCAAGTACCTGACTCACCTCAACAAACTACAACAACTGTTGAGAAAGACGGTCCTCTAATTGCATCTCCATTAACAGCAGAACAAACTGCTTCCAACTCACGACAATCAGCTGAAGATCCTACACCACAATCAGTTCCACAACCCGCAGAGTATGATTCTAATGCGTTCTTTAACCCGTTTGCACCGGCTCCAACATTTCTAGAAGTAGCTGAGTCATCCACACGCAATTTGGATCCTGCTAACATTCGAGATACTTATCAACTACACCCTTCGACACACAATTGGACTCGAGATCATCCCCTAGTTCATATAATTGGCCATCCAGATGCACCTGTAATGACAAGACAACGACTTCACACATATGGTGGAAATTGCATCTATGCACTCACAGTTTGTCTAGAAGAACCTAAGAACATCAAAGAAGCAATGATTTATGATAACTGGATTGAATCTATGCAAGAGGAATTTCAGCAACTCATAAGATTAGAAGTATGGGAATTAGTTGAAAGACCTGACGGAATCTATGTCATCAGGTTAAAATGGATTTGGAAAAATAAACTAGATGCAGAAGGCACTGTCATACGTAACAAATCACGCCTGGTAGCAAAAGGATACTCCCAACTAGAAGGAATTGATTTTGAAGAATCCTTTGCTCCAGTGGCTAGACATGAAGCTGTTCAGATCTTTCTGGCTTATGCAGCACATCGGACATGGTTGTTTATCAAATGGATGTGAAAACCGCATTTCTTAATGGTGAACTCCGTGAAGAAGTTTATGTAAGCCAACCAGACGGCTTCGTTGATCCTGAGCGTCCCAATCACGTTTACCGACTCAAAAAGGCACTCTACGGACTAAAGCAAGCCCCAAGGGCGTGGTATGACAAACTATCTGCTTTCTTGCTGGCCAATAAATTTTCTAAAGGTTCGATGGATCCAACTTTATTTACAAAAACATACGGGGTGGACTTACTTATTGTTCAAATATATGTCGATGACATTATTTTTGCTTCAACAAAAAGAAGTTACTCAAATGATTTTGCAAATTTAATGAAAGAAAATTTTGAAATGTCCATGATGGGTGAACTTTCGTTCTTTCTAGGACTACAAGTTCATCAATCACCCCGTGGAATTTTTATAAATCAGTCCAAATATGCGTTGGAAATTTTAAAGAAACATGGAATGATGAGTTGTGATACTTATAATACACCAATGGGCTATACCACAAAACTAGATGCTGACTTACATGGGACACCAGTTGACCCTACCAAATACCGTAGTATTATTGGGTCACTCATGTATCTCACAGCTAGTAGACCTGATATAGTATTTGCTGTCTACATATCCTCTTGCTATCAGTCCAAACCAACTGAAAGACACCTTAGTGAGGCTTAAAGAATCCTTCGATACATAAAGGGAACCATTAACTTGGGAATCTGGTATCCGAAGGATTCTGGTTTTGAACTAATTGCTTTTTCAGACGCTGATCATGCAGGCTGTTTAGACACACGCAAAAGTACATCTGGTGGATTACAGTTTCTCGGAGATAAACTTGTGTCATGGCAATCTAAGAAGCAGGACTGCACATCACTATCGTCAACAGAATCTGAATACGTAGCTATGCCTGCTTATTGTGCTCAAGTCATCTGGATGAGATCACAACTTAAGGACTATGGCTACCTATTCAATAAGATTTCGATCTACTGTGATTCCAAAAGTGCCATTGCAATTTCCTACAACACCGTTCATCATTGCAAATCCAAACACATTGATCTCCGCTATCATTTCATCAAAGAGCATGTCGAAAAGGGTACCGTTGAATTATACTTTGTTGGAACTGAGTACCAATTGGCGGACTTACTTACCAAAGCCTTAGAACCATCAAGGTTTGCTAGTCTAGTTCACCAAATTGGTTTGCGATGTTTGACTTCAAAAGATCTGGAAAAGTTTTTAAAACACAAATGATCGTCAAACATCAAAACTATCTTTGTAAATATTTTACCAAAAACAAAATACAAAAATATAAAACCAAAAAAAAAAAAAGCAAAAAGATTTTAAATTTTCTTTAAAAAAAAATAAATAAAAAATGCAAATATACACCACTCTTTTTAACACTATTTTTTTATAAAAAGTCTAAAATTATTATCAAAAACAAGTGTTGAGGGGGAAGGACGGTACTTTAAATTTTCTCAAAATATTTACTTTGTACTTGCATTTTACCAAAAATATTTATTTAATCTAAGTGATGCTTTAAAGGTTTTATTCGGAATACTCACCTTGACTATTGAAACAAATTCTGAAAATCAAATGACATCGGTGTAAGGTCAAGGGGGAGTAAATTTATCCAAAGTCGTTCTTTTATAATGCTTGGTGGAAGTTAAGTATAAATGTGAGTTAATTGGGCATTAGGTTTGAAAATGATATGAGGTTAAGGGACTTAAGATGTTAAATTCTCAAACTAGTAATAACCTTGGTCAAAACCCTTGACCCTACACATTTACTACACCTGCAAAAACAGTTATACACATTTACTATCTTCACCAAACCAATCAACGATCCTCATTCAACCTACTAATCAATCCATTGTTCTTCAAATATGTAAGTACTAAAATGTTTTGATCATGTTTCTAAACAAGGGTTTTTAATTTCATCTTAATCCAACGGCTTGTTTATCCATAATCGTTAAAATAAGCTTTAGGGTTGTGCGTAAAATTAAACCCAGTGATTTGATGTGATAATGATTAAATTAGTTAGTGGGAAATGAACCTAGATTGATACCTAACATGTTATTAAACTCCAATCATACCCAGATTCATCAAGTGTTCATATTCATAATTAGGGTTCATCGTATATATTGGGGGATTCTGATGTGTGTTATTCTGAGATGATTAAATGACTAGGATATTGTTTATACTTGATTATGAACATGTTTTGATGGTCTAATTGTATCAGTAACATGTTTGGATGGAGTTCCTTTGATTTAGGGTTCATTAGCACTAGCAGCTTTGATTATGCATTTCAGTGGTTCAAAGTTGTTATAATTTGGTCAATATGTTTCTTAGGACATGTATAACACTCGCCTGTATCCCATTTCTACCCAGAATCATGTTAGGATATTATTGTGATTTGATTGGTCATGCGTTCGTACGCATAAGTTTGATTTTGGCTTATCTACGCATACGTTTGTGTGATTTATGTGTTTTGGGATGAGTATTGGATAGTGATTTGATCAGTGGTTGTGTTTAAAACTTTCAGGAATCAAAAGATATAGTTTTCGAAGGTGATTTTTCCATACAGACGATCCTACGCATAAGATTACTCATCCTACGCGTAAGATGAAATCTTACGCGTAAGATTCGACAGATTTGAAAAACTTATCTTGGATAAGACAATGTTTACGCAAAAGAACATATCTTACGCATAAGTTATAATCTTACGCATAAGTCAAAACTTATGCATAAGTTATATCTTACGCATAAGGTTCAGACCTTTGCATAAGCTCTAATCTTACGCATAAGATTTATTCCTACGCATAAGATTTAGCCTACGCAAAAGTTTGAACTTACGCGTAACATATAAGTTAAGTGTAGCTTTTATCTTACGCCTAAAATAATTTCTTACACATAAGAAATGTTATGCGTAGGATTTCTAATCTTACGCGTAACATTGTCTGATTTCATGAAATTTGTCTAAGTGTTGTAAATTTTCATAAGTGTAAACTCTTGTATTTGTTAACACATGTTGTGACTTGTTTGTTATAAGTTTCTACTAAGTTTTAACATCTAATATACAAGTTCATCATACAACAACATTTTTTAACACAAAACACCCACTGATCAATCAAATTATGCATGTTACTGTAATTGAATGTCTGAGCTAACAAAGTATATCATTCCTATGTTTGTGTATGATCAATTCAGATGGCACAACATGATGACATTCCATATGGACCAGAACCTGAACCAAAACTCACATGGGAAGAAACCTTTCCCGAGAATTACTCCAGAAAGATTGGAAAGAACAACTTAAGGGTCAACTTCAACAAAATCACGTGCAATGAATCCTCTTGCATTGTAGCTGTGGATGCTCTCCTCTATCACCCGTACAAAATCCTGCTCACCAAATCAGCATCTGTTGCTTGCTTCTACATATACCAATTTTGGCACACACTCCAACTGGACCTTGGCGAAGAGTTCTTTACTTGTATGCTTCATAATAGACAAGTCACTGTGGACATAGACACTCTTCGTAATGTTCTTGGTTTACCCGAACTTGGTCTAGATGAAGAGTACGACCCAGTTCCTAATGAGGAAGAGTTGATAGAATGGTTACGGGATATTGGCTACGATGAGTCAGAAGAAGTGGTGACTAGACACTCAAAGGTCAACATAAGATTTCTTCCACAACCATGGAGAACTTTGTATATCCTTATTGCTAAGTCATTATCTGGCAGAGATATTGGTCACGAACACCCCAAACTCCAACATCTCAAACTTTTCTGGGATATGGCAAAAGTCAAAAAGGTGGACTATGCTAGCATTATATGGGAAGATTTTGTGTGGCACATACAACACAAAACTACTAATATTCCATTCATTCGTTTCACCAAGCTACTCATTGAAAGCTTCCTTCATGAGTATGACGACATTCCTCAAAGACTGGATGATGAAGTAAAGAACACTTTCAAAAATGAGGACACTCTCAGGCAGATTAAGAGACTTGATACCAGTACACGTAAGCAAGGAAAAATACTTCCCGATTGTCTCTTGAATGATAAAGTGAAAAATTGTAAGAACTACAAGTACTACGTTCAAGCTCTCAAGGAAGACAAAGTTGGTTTCTTAGACGAAGTTATTCTACCTTCGTTTATGCAGAAAAAGGGGAAAAAGGTAGCAAGTCTGGGAGCTCTGGAAGTTCTAACAAATCTGCACAAAAGCCTAAAAAGGGAACACTTAAGTTCAAAATTCCAGTCAAGAAATATGTTCCTGAATCAATTCCTGAACCCACACCACAATCTTCTCCAAAACCATCTGACTCAGAAACCGAATCCGATAATGGTCCAGTTTATAGGGAAGCCTATGCACACATCAACAAGGAGGCTAATATTGAAGATCTTGATGATCTGGACATGTCTTTCGAAGATTGGGACAAAAATATTGATGAATTTGTTGAACAAGAAGAAAACAAAACAAAATTCATCCAAAGACCTTTAACTGAAGCAGACGCTAAATTGGAAGAAGAAGGATTAAGGGGAGATAAGATGAAGGAACCAATGACTGCTGAACAAGAAGAAGCACACTCTAACCTAGGCCTCTCCGTGGAATAAGAAAATGAAAGTGCTCTTAATTTAGGTCTCCTCCACAGCAAAATTGACTCCTTACAAGCTGAACAACCTCCACCTCCTATGTTTACTCAAACAAACGAAGCAGGCGGATCTAGCAGTATTCCTGAGTCCACTCCAGTTGATCAAACTCAAGAAACAGGAACCAATGCTGCAATGATTATCTACGAAACCCCCACAGTATCACCTACAGATGTAGACATGCTAAATGCTTCAGTAAGAGGAGAAGATGATGAGGAGGACCATATGGATACTGATGTTTCATACCTTTTGACCATGGAAGAGATGGAGATCAGAGAGAAGGCTCAAGAGGAAGAGCTCAAAAGGAAACTTGAAGCTGAAGAAGCAAGGCTTGAGGAAATGGAACAAGCCAAATTGGAGGAAGCAATCCGTATGGAAGAAAGCAGGAAAACTGAAGTGGCAGCTAAACTTGCAGAAGATATAAGGCTTCAAGAAGTCACTAAGAAAAGACAAGAAGAAGAAGCTAAACTTGCAGAAGAAACAAGACTTCAAGAAGAAACTCAGAGACAAAAAGAAGAAGAAGCCAAATTAGCTGACGAACTAAGGCTTAAGGCAGAAGCTGACAAATTGGCTGAAGAGCAAAGGTTAAAGGATAAAGCAGCCAAAGATAAGAATGAAGAACCCAAGGATAAACCCGATTCACCAAGAGGAGATGATAAGTACATATCCACCCACATTGAATCTTCACAATCATCACCTACAACATCTGAATCTACACATGACGAATCAATCAAGAAACCCACAAGAACAAAAGCCTCTACTGCATCTAAGTTGATTAAGAAGGCTGTAAGGAGAGTTCATGAAAAGAAGAAAAGCAAATTAGAAGATCAAGTTGAATCACTAGCAAGTCATGTTGCTGAATTGACAAAGCTAAATACGAATGTCCAAGAACTGCAAGAAAAGGTGGACACCTTCTTAGCTAAGGATGTACAAGAAAACATTGAAGTTACATTAGCTACTCAAGCACATCAGTATATGGAACAACACTTAGTTGCAGAATTGAAAGATTTGCTGGCACCAACGAGAGGTGAACTCACCAAGATTGCAGAACAAGCTGTCAAGAAAGTGATCAGATCTACCTCATTTACTCTTCGAGTAGACAAAACAACTCTACCACAACCAGAGTTGTCATTGGACGAATTAGAGACCCATCTCTTCGACAAATTGGCAAGTAAATTCACCTTGTCACCTGATGAAACTAAAGTCTGGGAAGCTTTAAAAGCCAAGATGTCTAAAGAATCCTGCAGCACTGAGGCCGACAAATTGAAACGTCAAAGAGATGATGAAGACAAGGATCCTAACTCACAGGCAAAGAAACAAAAGCAAGCCGAAGGACCCTCATCTCAACCCAAAGAACCTGTCATTCCTCCGACTACCACAACGTCTACTCAACAACCCAAGGCATCCGGTTCAGGTCCTAAAGCCCAAGACCACTTTGAATACACCGGCGGAGACGAGATCCCTCAGACCGATGAAATACCAGAACCATCATCTCCAAAGAAGAAAGAAAGGAAACGAAAACATCATCAGCACAAACCTGACACCTCTTCAAAAAGCAAAGAACCTAAGAAACCGAAAAACATTCTAAATTGGCTGGACGAAGACAAAACTGCCGAATACTCCTGGTTTGACAAGATGATTAATTCGCAACCACCACTTGCCGACGATCAAGAACCTCTCGATGGTTGAACCGTGGAATACGCTCAGTTGATTCAACATAAATTTCACATGAAAAAGATGAATAAGAAAGAGTTACGAAGAATCAAGAATGATGCTTTCAATCTTCTAAAAGATCGGTCTGCCAACTCCATTGAACTTGAATATCATCTAGAAAATATTGCTCGAGCAATGTCAAGCAATATTGACTGGATCAATCCTGAATCTCGCGTCGATCCGGTCACAAGAAAGGCAGCACCATACATCACCGACTGGTCTAAACCACTGCCTATGATTGGAAAGCCGAAGGAACCAAAGATACCTTACGTTTACTTCTTCAACACTGACCTGGACTTTCTTCAGCATGGCAACACCTTTGAGAAAAGATATGCTACCTCACTCACACTTTCCATTCCCGCTGCTCGTTACTTAAACAACGCAATTGAAGAAGAAGCTACAATGTTGTTTAGTGACAAAATCGTGCCTTATGACAGAAATGCACTTTACGGGATTCACCACTGGCCCGATAACCGTGCACATTCTACCGTAGCAGCAGACTTAGTCAAACAATGGGTAAAGTAATGAGTGACTTGAAGATTGTCTCCGTTCAGTTCATCTCCACCATCACTTACTTCGGGTACTCCTTCCTCAATAGGATCGTGCTCAAAAGACTTGATGAACAAGAGTACGTGATTTCTGAGTCAGACTTTCCTCGACTACTTCTTAATGACATTGAAGACATGTATCTACTCAAAGTCCAAGGAAAGCTGTGCAACCTACCCAAGGATATGCAGCTTGCCTTCATCACTGCTCTACTTATCTTCATGAGACACATCGTCATCAAAGAACGAGTAGAAGATCTTCAACTTGGAGTGGAAAGTTATCAGAAGAAGCTGAATCTCACAAAACCTAACCTTTACAATGTCCCCAACCTTCAACACGAATCTCAATACACTTTGATCAAGCAGCCAGCCTTTGGATTCACCTATCGCAGTGTCAACCGACGTAACTGCTTCATGGCATATGATGAAATCCACAAGTTCTGTGATGAAACACTGAAGTTTGTCAGAGATGGAATCAAAAGCCGACTCAATGACGTTGAACTGTACAAATCCAAAAGGTGGAATACTGATGAGGCCAGACAAGCTCATAGATTTATCACAAGGATTGAGAACCGGTTAAAGCGAAGGGATCAGATAAGGAGATTTGAAAACTATGTGGGAGGCAGACCAAGTGTTCCGGTGTTGACGTTTCAGAGACCCGAATGGTAGAAATTTGTAAGAACTTGATTTGATTTGTCAAATACTATTCTTCATAATGGCTTGTGCACACATAATAGTGTACAACCCACACTTGTAATGAAAGGACCATGAGGTACGCATCAGTGCCTCAATCCTTGTATAAGGAGCGAAGGCTTCTTACTTTTGAGTAGAATTAATCAAACATTTTCTGATTTTCATAATTCTGCTCAAAAGACAAGTATTTCACCTGAATGAGTATTCACTTGTTGAGGGGGAGCACTTGAAAAACTCATCGTTTGAAAACCAAAAGTTCTTGTTGATATCTCCCCATTAGACTCAAAAAGCATATTTTAATCAAAAGTTTATCAAAAACAACATCTCATATGCTATTTTTGAGGGGGAGAAAAGTGAAAGTGATTAAAATATGAAAGTTCAAAGTTGCTTTAAAAGTCAAATCTCATGCGAGCTAGACTCAGATTCACCCAGGAATTGACGAAACATAAAAGTTAGTAAACTCAAAAAGACTTATCCTCGACGGGTAATAACATCAAGTTAGTTACTAGAGCTAGTTGTCACCTAAAAGCTGACAATGTAACTCTTTAACTAGCCACGTAAGCGTGTCTCAAAAAGGATTTGTCTTAGTAGAAAGGTACCGTTTCGAGAAACTTTTGGAAGACTTGACCAAGCCGGGTAATAATTTCAAGCGAGTCTAACTAGTGATGTAAGCGTGTCTCGAATCGGTCTTGTTCACTGAAAGTGGTTCAATTCAAAAAGTGCTTGTTCCTCCCACATGTGCAAATTTATTTAATACTTGTGAGCACATATGAAGGGGGAGCCCTTCTAAAGTTAACATAAAACTCTCAAAGTGTTAAACAAAACGTTTAATAGTAACAAACACTTTGAGAGATTTTCAAAGGTTTCTTGGCTAATTGTCGGATAATCATGGAGTTATAAGGTGATTAAGATAGGAAAAACCATCCTATGATCCGCCAAAGCCGAAGGGATCTACCCAAGGACATCACCAATAGTTAGAATTAGAAGTCCTTAGGTATGATACGAAAAAAGGAGAAAAGAATGAAAGGGGAAAGAAGCAGTTGAAGAATTAAAAGGAAAAGTAAAGAAAAGGGTGAAAAGAAATAACCCTCCATATGTTCAACCTTAGGGCAGACACCGGGTTCAATTCGTATGCTACTGGTTGTTGCTAAGGCAACACTGGTATTGAAGATAAAGTCGTCATGGACCCAGTGACGCAATGCACTAAACTTTCTTAACCACTCAAGTTCTCTTAAAAGAGCTTGTTTCATTCTCACGGGGAACCAGTGTAATCTATCGACTTATCTCTTAGAGATAGTTGATATTAAAGCAGGAGACCCCTCCCTAGTCTCCATATAGGAAACCTAAGTGAGCACTTATCGAGTCTAGAGCCATGAGATACATCAAAGATCTCTTAGGAACACTTAGTATTTCTACAACTGGTGTTCTACATCAATGGACACCAGCTGTAAATTATTGAGTCCTTCGCAGATCTTAGAAATCTGCCGAGAACGTTTATGAGAGAATTACATATGTATTTCTAAATGATTGAACGGAAATTCCTGCCAGGGTCAATGATGTGTGCTTTTTCACACGTCCTTTTTAGCTTTAAATCAGACCAAATACACCAAATACTAACCAAATATGCCAAGAGAATGTGTGTTTTTGTATTTGTGTATGTGCAGGTACGGATATGTGAAAAATGAACAAAAACAAAGCCAAAACCGACAAAAACGAGCAGGAGAATGGAAAAAGGTCAAAAGCCGGAGCCGGGGAAGCCTAATGATCAAAGAAAGCTCAAATCATCAAAAGAAAACCTCAGGAATTCATAAAGTTGCATAAATGGTCCATGGTGAAAGATTTGAAGAATTGGCAACTTCGGTCCCTGTACTTTCAGATATTGTTGAGAATGGTCCCTAGAAGAAATTATTGAAGAAAAAGTCAAAGTCAACCCTCAATTATCAAAAAAAGTCAAGAAATGCCCTTGGAATAAATTTTGGAAATTTACAGAATCAGTCCCTATAAGTTTTGTAAATTACAAGTTTGGTCCTTGATAGTAATTACTACTCTTTACATAAAAATAACCGGATCCAAAAATATTGTTAAAACCTCACACCCACAAGCCCAAACTTAAACAAAAGCCCATTCCCACTCTTTTCCTTGTACAAAGCCCATCACCTACCCTTTTATATTACCCGGTCCAACACACCACTACCCTCCAACCCGAGTCAAACCCACCCGGTCAACCCTTCAACCTTAATATAAAACACTCCCAAACACCCATTCCCGCCCCCTAAAATTATTTTTACCCAGAAAATACACTGTTTCTAGAACCCTAGTTTTCACCACATCAAATTAACCCCAATTAAATAATAATTACCCAATATTGAGCCTTCTAGAAACACATGCACATGTCAGGGTATGTCAGAAGATGATACGTGGACCAATCAGAGAAGACACACAGGATCAGTCACATCAGGGTTTTAAATCATACGGCTGAGATTGTTGCTTATCATTGAAGCTTGATCAAAGGGCTGATATTACACTGAAAGAAGCTCAAAAGCACATGGATCAGTGACATGGCATTCCTCTCCTCTCACCTATATATACCCTCCTCCTCACTCACGGATTGGTGTTAGATTTAGGGTTAGATATTAGGAGTAGGAGTAGAATTAGTAGTATTCAGTATTGTATTTCTGGTTTTCAAATTGTACTCCAAATTCAGTTTTAATATAATTTTTAAATTTCAATTAATTTCATCTCAATCTAATTTTCAGTATTTAGTCAAATCTGTTTTTAGTTTACAGTAATTCATTCCTTTTAGTTCAAATAGTAATTTGAATTTGGCTTAAAAATCTGTTTCAATTTTGTTCATTGTGCTTGGTCAACAACTTATTTCAATAAGCTTTAGCTTATTCAGGGAGTTTGACAGCCAATAAGGAGTCCATTTGGCCTGTCTAAGAGACAGGCAAGCTGAGTGAACCCCCTCTTTTCATGCTGAGGGGGAATTACTTGTAAGTTTCTCTCATTTAGTTTCTCTAAAATTGCACAATCAGTAGTGATAATTTAGAACTGTTTATTTGTACTTAATTTTAGTAGTTAAGTCCTAATTCAGCTTTGCTTGAGTAATTTGTAGTTTATCATCATAGCTTGCTTATCATTTGATCTCGTTGTTTCATTAACTGTCATTATCCTAGATCTGTGTTTCTGTTTTATTAAGTAGTTGATTTCTGAGTTTCTGTGTTGGTTTTAGATTGTTGATTAAGTTTTAGATCAGAAGTTGAGGTTTGAATTGTTGTGGAATCTGTTTAATAGGTAATCTGTTCTATTACTAGTAGTTAAGGGTGTTTGGGATAGATTTGTTTGGAGGTATTGATTGTGTTTTAGAGGATATTGATGGTTTAGACATCATCACTTAGGTTTATAATAGAGCTTAGGAACATAAAAACAGCTGGTCATTTGATAATTAGTCAAATTCACTTCTAAATCCAATAGCAGATAACTAAGGTAGTTTTAGGCTTGCATTTTTCTTTAATTTGTTGCATAAGTAATTATAGTTGCTCAATTTAGGTTAAACTTAGCTTAATTCATCATTATAGATCAGCTAGGGTAGATTTAATTTCAATTTAGTCAAAGTTTTGCTTTAAGATAAAAAGTCAAAATAGTAAGAACATAGTTTTGGTCATAATTTTGTTGGAGATTGTAGGATTTGTTAGTAGTTGAAAGCACTTTTGAGTTGCTGATTTAAGGAATTTAACAGCTTGTGAATCAATATCAAAAAGAAAATTTTGGTTTGGATCTAGTTTGCTTATTGAAATTCTGAGCTTAAGTTGTCTATTTGGAGACATAGTTACCCTGTGCATTAGCTTCTTATCAGTGTTATGGGCATCATTTAGTCTAGTCTTTAAGTAGTAGAATCAAATCTGTTGGTGTTTTTGTGTTATCAGTAGACCCGTAGAGGTTTTGCCCCCATAAGCCCATTATTCTCAGCTTATTATGCACTGCTTATTTGCCTATCTTATTGAATGGTTTAGCCTAGGATCTGTTTGAACTTATAGGGCTGAACTTGTGATTTATCATTTGGAACCTGAGTTTTATTGTTCATTTAAGTTCTTTAGTGCTAGTAGTTTCTATTTCCATTGATTTTGAGCTTCTGCTTATTCTGTTTGGTTTATTGCTTTTCCACAAATGCTTATTTGAATTAGTTGGTTCCAAATCTGAGTTTCTGGGTGTCCATTGGCTTTAGTACTGTTCTATTAAGCTTATTTAAGTCAAAAATACATCTGGTCAAAGTTGGGTACTGTTTGGTCAAGTTTTGCTTATTATTAAGCACTTTGGATAAGCAGTTTCATAGCTTATTGCATTTCCACAGCTTATTTTTCGCTTTTTATATTTTTCTCGAATTTATAATAATATTTTAGAATTTCTCTGAATTTTTCATATTTTTCCAAGTTGATTTGCTATTTTTCTTATTTTATTTTCATTTTTATTCAATTTTAAATACTTTTTTAAATACCAAAAATTCCAAAAAAATCAGAAAAAGCCAAGAAAAATCCAAAAATATTTTAGAAATTTATTTTCATTTATTTTAGAATTTTAGAAATTTATTTTGCATTTTTCCCATTAATTTTGAATTTAATTTGAATTATTAATTAGTTAATTAGTTTTTAATTCATAAAAAATAAATAAAAAGTCAAAAAAAAATATTTTTCTTTTTCTCAAAATTTTCTTTTATCATTTTTTACTTTTCAAAATTATTTTCAAGTTCGTAGGAGTAGTGTAGCTCAAAATTCACTTTTTATTTCGTACGTTAACGTTTATTTTACGTTTAAGCTTTCGATTTCGATTTTACGTTACGTTTTTTTTTGTTTAATTTCTTGAAATACATGCTTAAGTGATTATTTGTGCTTCATTTGTTATTTCATTAGTGTAATCTTATCAAAATCACTTTTTACCACTTTCACGACATGTTTCACAAATCAGAATTCAAAATTCCATTCACACCTTCGTTGGGACACGACCCGGGGAAATACTTTCCTAAGCATTTCTTCGGAAAAATAAACACTATACTAAAAAGACAACATCAATTTTGGCGCCGTTGCCGGGGAAGGTTGAAGTGAATTTTTCATTTTCGTTTTTCGAAATTGTGTTTTGAAAACCTTCCTTGTATATATTTTCTATAAAAACTATAAAAATTGAAAAATCAAAAACACTTTTCCTAAAGTGTTTTCAAAAATACAAAAAAAAAAAAAAAAATAATAAAGTTACAGCCTCGACTCGACCGAAAGGAAGGGCGTTGTAAACCAAATAAGCTTCTCAATATAACAACGCGTGAAATTAGTTGCTAGTCGGATTACTTTAATTCTACAACCGAATAAGCGGAAAATACGGATAGCTTTGACATTAAATTGCAAGCTGAAGAGAGATCCATTCTTCTCTCTCGTTCCGTCGCGAGTAGATTTGAAGGAAACGGTTTACGATTAACGTAACGTTAGAAAAAAAAGAAAAACAAAAGTTTAAGATTTTGAATTTTGCTTTATAAAAATAAAAATACAAAAAGATTTTCCTTTTCCATTTTGATTTTCCTTTTATTTTGATTTGTTTTTATGAAACGAAAAACCAAAAATAATCTTCTATCCTCTTATCATTTGATTCTTCTTCTTTAACCCTCTAAACCGATAATTCTTATGGATCCGACTTGTTTTAAATGTGGAGAACCGTTCTTTGAAGGTTCATGTGTTTGGTGTACGTGCGAACAATGTGATAATGATATTCAAGATGGAGTTTGTTTGTTTTGTAATACTCCCGAGTATGTTCAAAACGCAATCCTTCAAAATGATCCCGATTACTATCCAACACCACCGCCGTCTCCGTTCACTTGCTTTAATTGTGGAAACCCATCCGACGAGGGATTACCGTGTGGGCAATGTTTTTGTAATCAATGTGGATACGCTAATTGTATATGTTACACCCTGAGTGCTGAAATGTCTTACGCTTGTGATACGTGTGGAAAACTAGAAGGGGGGGGGGGGGGTTGAATAGTTTTACGTCTTTTTAATTTTATTATGAAAACTTAGTTTAGTTTTAAAACCTTGTTTGCTTTTAAAACTTCGATTCAATCTTATGTGAACTCAAATCTTGAACAATATGAACAACTATATCTAAGTATGAACAATAATAATAATGTAAGCTAAGTATGTAAAATCAACACATGCATAATATAAACAATTATAGCTATATACGAGAGATAAGTACGTAATCGTTTATTTTATAATCCTTAGTTATATTTTGTATGAAAACTATACTTGATCGAAATGATCAATTATATGTATGTAACCTTTTTTGTTTGATTGTAAAAACTTTATTTTGTGAATGAAACTTTCGTTTGATCTTTAAGTAAAATCAATACTAGCAGTATATGAGCAACTATATATATACGTCTACGTCTACAAAAGTAATAACGATATAAGCAAGATAATAAGTAAGATATGGAAAGATCTAACCGCGAGACAAAGGATTTATAATGGTTCGGCTACAAGGACACCTTCCTTGCCCTACTCCACTCCTCGAGTCACCTACTCGAGAGTTTTCTTCACTATGTCAACAAGCTCCTTATGGCGGAGAAACCTTACACACCAATATACACACCACAACTTCGTCACAACTTATTCACACCTTCTACACAACTTCTTCACACCTAGTCACTACTTAATCACAACACAACTTCTTCACACCTATCTATCTTCACAACTATCTACTTCACAACAATCTTTTTCACAACTATCTACTTCCCAACTTCTCTACTTCACAACTATCTACTACACAATCTCTCTATCTACACACCTTGCTAATCTATTTTCTATCAAGTATTCACAACTAGTTACACAAAGAAATAGATATAATGGATGATGCTCTAACAACTTGGATGTGGAGGTCACAACAAGTTGTAATGCTTCTTCTCTTGATAGATTGAAGTATTCTTCTCTTGCACTTGAAAGGTTGAGGCTTGGATCTCTTTGAAACAAAGATAAATATATATATGATCAAAGGATTTTAGAGAATAGAAATGAGATCTAGAACAGAAAGTTTTGGGGTGCAAAAGGTGAGAAAAATCTGTGGAATGAACCAGTATTTATAGGGGGAAAAATACTGTTTGGGAGCGTAGCCGGTCCCCTTAATAATTAAGGGGACCACCTAATATAATTAAGGGGGCCGCCTAATAAAAAAATATTTTTTCTTCATATTTTTTGTCTTTTTGTGGGGGAGGTTTTTCCTGAAGAATGTAGCCATTTTTTGGGTTGAAATTTGAATTCAAAATATTTATTTTGAATAAAACATTTCTTATAAATACAAAAATGTTTTGTATAAGTTTAAAAATGTTTGTCCCACTTTAATAAAATATAAGGTTTGTAAAAATAAAAATTCCTTTGATCATAAAATGCATTAGACACTTTGTTTATTCATACCTTAAGTGATATGGATGCTAAAGCAAATATTTACGACTAAATACTTGTTTACGTCATAATTTGTAGTTCAATGAGTTTACGTTTTGTGATTATCATAACATAGAGATATCGATATATGTTAATAATGTTTTTAGGCATTATTTATATCAACAATCTCCCCCTTTTTGATGATTACAAAACCTAAACTCATCAGGTCTAAAAATTAATTTTTAGACATGTATTTAGTGAGTTTATATTCACTTCTCCCCCTTTTTGTAGAATCAAAAAGGTTATGCCGACTAGCTTCATAAATGAAGTTAGACGGGATGAAAGCTCCCCCTTGATGTGTGCTCCCCGTCGTTCGAGGGCACCAAGGAATCGAGTAATGGGAATCTTGGCTGCAAAAATATTAGAAGCACAAGCATACATAGAAAAATAAGCAATACAAATAACAAGCATAACAAACAAATATTAAGGATGCATAACAATTAATTCAAATTGATTATGTTAAATATACTAATTTGCCAAAGAGAACCATCGGACTTGCTTGTAACAAAAGGTTGGTTGATTCATATTTGAAAGTGAAAATCATAAGCATATGGTATGCTTAGATGGTTGATGATGGAGTGTTTGGAATGAGGATGGTTGAGTTAAGGTAAGGTTGTTGGATTAATGGAGGTATAAGTTTGGGTCATGAATGTTGGAGAGTTTGGTGGTGGAGAGTTTGTAGCGGACGAGGTTAATTAAGGTTTTGGATATTGTTCAAGTGAGGGTATTGGATGTGATCTAGTGAGAAGATATTCAATCCAAGTGAAGTGTTCATTGAATGCAATTGTTTTTTGGAGAAAGATGCAACAAGGTCAATTGTTGACATGCTTCTCAAGTTGATTTATGTTGTGTGGTGATGAGGGTGATCTAGATAAAGGTGGATCTAAATTGCGTTGAGCAAGATGTAAGGCTAAAAGAGCACTAAGCTCATGGGCTTCTTTTAGCGCCTCAACGAACTTCAAGTGTTCGGAGGAAGGTGATGGTGGTGGAGCATGATAGCTGTCTTGGGTGAGGGTTTGAACATGCAACATAGGAATGGCATGTGAAGTTATATCTCACAACCCACAATTTCAGGTCATTTTTCCAAACTTTGCCATTCTACTATTCACAAATTAGTATTCATCGATCACTATTCATCGTTTTACTATTCATCGTTTTTGAGGTCAATTTGACATTCCGAGACACCTTCAGAAAATTTACTATTCACTTGACACTATTCATTTCCGAGAGAAAACTACTATTCACGTGCATTATTCATGTCATCGTAAATTCAGTTTACGAGTGTTCAAATTCGCGTAACCGTATTGGTTCAGGAGCGAATTCATGCATTATTATCAGGGACATTTCATACGGACTAAAAATAGTCGACATATCATTATTAGGGCACTTGCATACTATTCCACTCGTAGGGTACTCAAATTATATTTTTAATATAATTAACGAATTACGTACGTTTATTTTAAATAAACACCAATACGCGAACTATGAATGTGACTAACACGTCCGATACTCCCAACTATGATCCCAATATATTTTTATATTCATTTTTATAATATAAAAATTATAATATTAATTTACCCGGTATTTTGGATATTTATTTTTATTATTAACTTAAGTTTACTAAAACTTCGACGGTTTTCGTGGAAATTAAACTATAATTATCTAAACACCCAATAATTTTACCCAACCTATTTTTATAATTTTTATAACTTTATTATGACCCGGTTAACTTCGTTAAAATTTATTTTTAGTTAACCCGGTACTCGGTACAATTTAAAACTACCAAATACATAACAATAATACATTTAATCACAAAATCCTACATTCATCCCCCCCCCCCCCCTTGACTTTGCCGCCCCCCCCCCCCCTTGCCACTTTTCTTACAAAACTACTTACATACTCTTCTTCAATTAATATTCATACTAACTCTTTTATAATATAATAAATTATACTAACCAATAATACATATACTTGTACAAGACTTTTTATCTCATTATTTTCACCTAGCAAAAAAATCATATTCTCTCTTTTCTCTTCTCATATACACGGCCAAGAACAAGAGGAGGCAAGAACCAAAGATTTTTCAAAGATCAAATTGTTAATCTTGTGTTTATAGTGTCCTTGTTAGGGTTTTGAAATAAAAACTCAAGGATTATTAGGTTTTAATCATCCTAACTTCATTAATCTTACAAGTAAGTTTACTAAACTCATTTCATAATTTTTACAAAGTTATTACTATGTTTATACATGTTTCTTGCAAGATCTTATACATGCATTAACTTATACCACTTTATTTTTGTAAACTTTTGATCATACAAGCCCTAGAAGTGATTTTTGGTTAGATCCTTGTTAGATCTACTTGGTTTTGGTGATTAGGAACCCATGACACCCTAAGAAGGTGTATGGTAGGATTAGATTAGTTTTGTGGTGTTTGAAAGAGGTTTGATGGATGATGGAACTAGTTTGGAGACTTGGAAATGGTTTTTGAAACTTTTGAAATACCTACTGTCCCTATTTTAATTTCGTGGGAAAATCAGTGGGTGATGGTTAATTTTTTACCAAAGATTTAGAAAATACATTCAAAAACGAAACTTTGGGCGAAAGAACGGATTAAAACGAGTTTATAACGAAGGAGTTATGATTTTTGCAAATTTAACGACGAAAACTACTTTTCAGAAAACTGCTTGCTGTTTGGCAGAATACGACGGGTAATTTGAGGTATTAAACGTAACTTTAAGGAGCCGAGTTATCTAAAATATACTAGTATACACAAAGACGAATCCGTGGACATAAAGAACAAGGAAAACGAGCCTAAAACGACCGAGTTATACCCGTTTTAACATTGTCAAAACTATATATATATATATATATATATATATATATATATATATATATATATATATATATATATATATATAGTCACAAATAAAAATAATAACGTACGTACTAAATGGTATATTTTCTAGAGACGTTACTAATGACTATTTTCTTAACAAACGAATACGTACGACCCAAGGGAATATTCATACGACATGACGACGTCATTCTAAGGTTTTGATACAAGGATTATAACGCTAACTTTTTCGTACGAGTTAATATGACAAGTTATATACTTCTCTAAATGGAATTATTTTCCTAAGTATGGAAACTATTTTTCTACGACGATAACTAGTATTTTCAAATTACGAGTGGTATGAGTATCATGTGCATGTGCATTCACTTCATTACGGCTTGATCTAAGTTAGATCATGATTATTCATTTAGGTTGCGGCTAGTGTGCGCGCCTCATTGTCCCGACTACTTTTACATCATTGTACCATTGTTGTATCATCATTTCGAGGTGAGTTCTCATAGCCCCGTTTTAATACTATATTTTGATTTCAAATCCCACGGGGGAGAATACATTGTATTACTTATTTTTGTGTACATGCCTAAGTATAAAATTCATACATTGCTTAAGTTTCCTTATTACCACGTCTTGAAAAGTCCCCTTTTATTATCATGGACCGTTAATTTCTGGTACTAAGCGGGAGTGAGTGGATAGATCTATCGAGGGTGACGCCTCCATTCGTGTTTGGGTTGCTCCAAATGGAACGAATGCATTTCATGTCTTTATTATTAGAGTGTCTGGTAAACACTCATTGGGGCCAAGTATCGTCTAGCTTCGGGGTCATGAGCTTAAGAGCCAATGTATATACTTTCCGGACATCCTAATTCTTGGCATTACTTATGGCATTTGTACACTAGATTTTACTTATAAACCTATGATTATTCACCAACTTTATGTTGACCGTTTTTTCGCAATGTATTTCTCAGGTAACTAAGGCATATTCTCATGGCATTGCATGGAGTCACTTTGTGTATCAAGGATGACGCGTCACTTTTGGATTTCATGCACTTTGAACTATCGTTTGATTGTACTACACTTGTTTCCTTAAACCTTTTCTAACTTTTGGGACCTATGTCTTTATAACTCTGAATATTTTGAATGAATCAAACGATGTATTTTATAAATGACACTTTAGGTCGTTCAATATATCCTGGTTGTGTGCTATGATCCGTTACACCCTCAGGTATTCCATTCCGCTGCCATTCAGGTATTTTGGGGGTGTGACATTATAGGATGTGGTGGTGATAATCTTGGTGGTGGAGACATGTTTGAGCTTGGGTAATCATGAAAACATGATATGGGTGGAACAGATGCTTCATGAGTGGATGGTGTTTTTGTTGAATGAGCAACATGTAAAGTGTTGGTAATGAGGTTGGGATTATTGTTTTGGGATTGTGCATGCTCATCATAAGAAGGAGCATTAGTCGAAGCATGAATGGATGATTTGTTGTTAAATGGATCATTTGTGTGAGAGTGAGGTTTAGGTGTTGGTTGATTATGAACAACATCGCTTGAGTTGTGAAAAGATTATGAGGTTTGAGTGTAATGTAGAAGGATATGGGTGAGTAAAGGTTTTTGATATGTAATGTTGGTGAGAAGGAGAGTGAGGTGTTAGGTAAGTAATGTTTGAAAACATAGGAGGAATTTGGTGTTGGATGTTTGACAACGTCATTTGGTTTGACGGAATTTTAAAGGAAGTTAGGCTTTCTTCTCCAAACAAGTTTCTTGGTGGTTTTGGTTTAATGGGAGAGGAAATGATGAGATGAGTGGAGATTGAGAGGAATGAGAGTGTCTATAATGTAGGATTGGTAGGATCAAGGATGGATAAACTTTGATGGAAGGTTTTGGATATAATAGGTTTGTGAATTTTGGGAAGTGTAGGATGAAATAGGCTAAAAAGTAGAAAAAGGAAACAACACCTTCGACCATCAGATGGCCTGTCCCCTTAATTGGAGGCCGGTCCCCTTAATAATTAAGGGGGCCGCCCATCTGGTGATTCCCAGATTGCCGGAAAAGGGTTTTTGGTAGTGAATTGCAGAAAGGTTGTCTTTTTGGCTTCAAACAAGTCCAACTCTTTGAGGCAATTAAGCATATACTAATTATGTAGGCAATTATGTAGCCAAAGCATGTTAATCAAAGAGATTAAGTAAACAAGCAATTTCATCTAGCATGCAAACATACTCATCAAGCAAGTAAAATATAAGTGCTAGGAAACAATAAGCAACATCAAGTATTTCATAACTACATAACTAGGAGGATTAATCCTAATGTGTATCAATGTGCAATAAGTGGGTAGTTAAGATAGCATGGATTTCTAGACTTGTTACAAACAAAGTCTTAATGAACAAACCATGGTCCTCTTGATTTGATTTAGTTCACTTATAAGTGTCATTTATATAAATATAGATGACAAATATGAGATCACCATGCATGATTTTAAAAGAGACGTTTTTAGCATTATTCAACAATGTTTGAAAGTAAGTTTTCACTTAGATGTGAGAGTTATTTGAATAAGATAGATTGGGTTTTTACTTCAAAATGTGTGAATGAACGGTAAAGAATATTTTCCCAATCTTTACTTTTGATCAAAACAAAATTGTGGATATTGATAGTGAAAACATGTTATTTAAAAGTGGGATAGTTATTTGAAAAACTATTTTCCAAAATGTGAGGTTTTTGCATATTTTTAGAGATATTAGATTTTTGACAACAAATATCATAAATCGAATATTTTAAAAAATGTTTATTAAAGATCTCATGCTCAAGAGGATTGGTTAAGCCTATTATTATCTCATGCTATCGTTTCTACATATCCTATGATCCTAAAGGAAATGAAGACGATAATTTATATGTTAGATGCGAGAGTGTTGAATGGGGTATAACCTAACATCTATAGTTCCTTTGTTTTCGCATGCTTATCTAATCTTAATGCCATAGTCTACGAGAGCTTGTTTCATCCATAGTTTTTCTTACGCGAGGGATCTAATCCTACTTCTATATTAACGATCGATCCACTTAACTCATTTCACTTCATCACCATGAGTTTGCTAATAGCGGATATAGAAGATTTCCATTTTCTATTTTGTTCGGCAATGAACAATTTTATCTTATTCCTAGGAGAGTCAGCCAATGATGTTTCTAGGTTATAAGAATATAAGCTATTATGTACACATATATGTATAGCTAAGCATTAATCTAACTAATCATATATCTAAGCATGCAAATTATAGCGATGAACTTAAAAGAAACGCGTACCTTTTAGTCTTCAACGGAATATGTTCAAGTACTTCAAGTGACCATGTTGACTTATAGAAGTCATTTGTAGATGATATTCCAACTTCTTCCAAGATTGACAGCTTAGCCACTTGGTCACCATTGTCTCATTGGTCCAAAGTTGTTTGGTCCAAACATATTCAACATTTGGCTAGGATGTATGTATGGTGGTAGTATTCCCTAAGGATTATAACTTGGTTGATAATTCCACATTTGATGACTAGTATTATTGTAGTTTTGT
This sequence comes from Artemisia argyi, assembly GCA_030686995.1. NCBI lineage: Eukaryota > Viridiplantae > Streptophyta > Magnoliopsida > Asterales > Asteraceae > Artemisia > Artemisia argyi. Next base: position 228,117,348 of record CM060708.1, on the reverse strand, counting down.
CTATTTTGGTTTCTTCTAGGTTGAGGTGTTTTAGATCGAGTATGAAGATTATTTGGTTTTCTCGGTGGTGGAGTTTTAGATCTTAATTTAGATTTAGAGGATCCTACTTCGGTCTTTAAGGATGGTTTATAAAAAGTTTTTACTCTTTCATCATTCGCAATGGGTATTTTTCTATCTTTTGTAAGTATATACTTAGGTTTTGATTCTAATGATTTTTGTTTACTAGATTCACATTCAAACTTTATACTTTTATTTTCACTAGTTGAAACACTAGTTGAGGTTAATCCTAGACCGGTTTTATCTCCCGAAGTTTCTTGAACACTTATTATTTTCTTAAGTGGGTTACTACTATTTTTAAACTTGTCAAGTTTGAAAATTTCATCTTAAATTTTTCGTTTTCATTTTTAACCTCTATGCATGTTTTACATTCTATAAAAACTTCTTTTCCTTTTTCCAAATGTTGTAGTCTAATTTTTAATTCGAGTACTTCATTTTCTAATAGATTATTAATATGTTTTAGTGACTTATTTTTAGCTATAACCTTTTGACCTAATTTGCATAACCTATTATATTCACTATCTAGGTCTTTTTCGTCTAATAATAAATTTTCGTCACTAAAGTATTCGGTTTCGGAACGTACCTCGCTTGATGTCTTAGCCATAAGACATTTCTCCTCATTTGTGATTTCTTTCTCATCATCATCGCTATCACTCCAAGCTCCTCCAACAAATGCCTTTTGATTTTGATTTCTTGACATCATTGGACATTTTCCGATGAGATGATTTGGATCACCACATTTGAAGCACTTCCTATCACTTTTGCCATTTTTGTCATCTTTATTTCTTTGATTTGCTTTTCTTTCATCATGCGGTTGTCTAACGAATCTTCCTCGCCTTTTGAAGAATTTCTTGAAGTCTCTTACGGCCATCACATATTCTTCGTCATCACTTTCGGAGGTTGAGCTATCCTCGTTACTAGATTCCTTCCTAGCTTTCAACGCAATTGACTTGCTTTGCTCTCTTTTTCCATTGACCATCTCGGAGTCTTTCTTTATTATTGCTTCGTAGACTTTCAGGTTGCCGATCAACTCATCAAGTTGAAGAGTTGACAAGTTCTTCGATTCTTCAATCGCCGTAACTTTAGCTCGCCATTTTGGATGAAGAGCCCTAAGAAATTTCCTAACAAAATTCTTACTAGAAAAATTCTCATCAAGTGCTTTTAAACTTGTGATGATAGTGTTAAACCTAGCAAAAGCATTATCTGTTGATTCCTCCTCCGGAACCGTAAATTGTTCATATTGTTGAACAAGAAGATCTATTTTGTTATCTTTAACTTGACTATTACCTTGGTGAGTGATTAGTAAAGAATCCCAAATTTCTTTTGCGGTTTTATACATAAAAATTCTTTCATATTCTTTGCGTGGTAACGCATTATAAATAACCATTTTAGCCTCATTATTTTTTGCTAGTTTTTTTTTCAAATCATCATTTTGTTTTTCAAAAGATACAATTTCATCCATTTTAGTTTCAAAATTATATTGAATAGGGGGAAAATCACCAAAGGTAATGACATGCCAAAGATCAAGATCTTTCGATTTCACATAAGTTTCGAATCTATTTTTCCAATATAAAAATCCATCACTTTCAAATAGTGGTGGTCTTTGCATAGATTGCCTTTCTAAATATTTTTCAGATTCCATAGATCGTTACAAGTTTTAAAATACAATATATTTTAAAAATCTTGCTAGACGTGGCTCTGATACCAATTGTGAAAAACTAGAAGGGGGGGTTGAATAGTTTTACGTCTTTTTAATTTTATTATGAAAACTTAGTTTAGTTTTAAAACCTTGTTTGCTTTTAAAGCTTTGATGCAATCTTATGTGAACTCAAATCTTGAACAATATGAACAACTATATCTAAGTATGAACAATAATAATAATAATGTAAGCTAAGTATGTAAAATCAACACATGCATAATATAAACAATTATAGCTATATACGAGAGATAAGTACGTAACCATTTATTTTATAATCCTTAGTTATATTTCGTATGAAAACTATACTTGATCGAAATGATCAATTATATGTATGTAACCTTTTTTGTTTGATTGTAAAAACTTTGTTTTGTGAATGAAACTTTCGTTTGATCTTTAAGTAAAATCAATACTAGCAGTATATGAGCAACTATATATATACGTCTACGTCTACAAAAGTAATAACGATATAAGCAAGATAATAAGTAAGATATATAAAGATCTAACCGCGAAACAAAGGATTTATAGTGGTTCGGCTACAAGGATACCTTCCTTGCCCTACTCCACTCCTCGAGTCACCTACTCGAGAGTTTTCTTCACTATGTCAACAAGCTCCTTATGGCGGAGAAACCTTACACACCAATATACACACCACAACTTCGTCACAACTTATTCACACCTTCTACACAACTTCTTCACACCTAGTCACTACTTAATCACAACACAACTTCTTCACACCTATCTATCTTCACAACTATCTACTTCACAACAATCTTTTTCACAACTATCTACTTCCCAACTTCTCTACTTCACAACTATCTACAACACAATCTTTCTATCTACACACCTTGCTAATCTATTTTCTATCAAGTATTCACAACTAGTTACACAAAGAAATAGATATAATGGATGATGCTCTAACAACTTGGATGTGGAGGTCACAACAAGTTGTAATACTTCTTCTCTTGATAGATTGAAGTATTCTTCTCTTGCACTTGAAAGGTTGAGGCTTGGATCACTTTGAAACAAAGATAAATGTATATATGATCAAAGGATTTTAGAGAATAGAAATGAGATCTAGAACAGAAAGTTTTGGGGTGCAAAAGGTGAGAAAAATCTGTGGAATGAACCAATATTTATAGGAGGAAAAATATTGTTTGGGAGCGTAGCTGGTCCCCTTAATTGGGTGCCGGTTCCCTTAATAATTAAGGGGACCGCCTAGTATAATTAAGGGGGCCGCCTAATAAAAAAATATTTTTTCTTTAGATTTTTTGTCTTTTTGTGGGGGAGGTTTTTCCTGAAGAATGTAGCCATTTTTTGGGTTGAAATTTGAATTCAAAATATTTATTTTGAATAAAACATTTCTTATAAATACAAAAATGTTTTGTATAAGTTTAAAAATGTTTGTCCTACTTTAATAAAATATAAGGTTTGTAAAAATAAAAATTCCTTTGATCATAAAATGCATTAGACACTTTGTTTATTCATACCTTAAGTGATATGGATGCTAAAGCAAATATTTACGACTAAATACTTGTTTACGTCATAATTTGTAGTTCAATGAGTTTACGTTTTGTGATTATCAAAACATAGAGATATCGATATATGTTAATAATGTTTTTAGGCATTGTTTATATCAACAATACGTGTTTTGATAATTATCCTCAAAATGATTTCAATCATTCTTTTCAAAACTTTTATGAGCAAGTACCAAATTACAATGATAATTCATTCCAAAGTTCATCGAATTTTGAAAATTGTGGGGGATCGTTTGAAAATTTTTATTATGAGCCAAATTCAAGTTACGATTCTCATGGTTTTAACCAACCCCCACAAACTTCCGATTTTACTAATAATATTTGTGAAATTAAATCCATGATCGTGAAGTTAAAAGAGTTGGTGGCTAATCGTTATACTCATACTCCCGAGCCTCGTGAGAAGTCTATTGCAGAGTTACTTGCTGAAGAGAGAGCGTCTAATCCTTTTAAAAAATTTAATTACTATGATTTCGACGACGATGATGAGAAAATTACGTTCGTTCTTAATCCTCACAATACTTCCGATGTTTCTCCCGTAGAACCCGAGGACTCTCTAAAAATGGGGGACGAGCATCTAAACACTATTCCGGCAATGGAATCGAACGAAATCAATAAGTCTAGTGTTGAGAACCTCGTCCCAATCCCAAGTGAGTCCGGGGAAATTTCTAACTGTGATTCTGAAATTGTTTCTGATTCTTCCTATCCTTCTTTCACACCGGTTGAGAGGAGTGATTTCTTTTTAGACGAGATTGAGGCTTGTCTTGCTAACAATGATTCTAATTCGACGATGGTTGATGATACAAATTTTGATCCAGAGGGAGATATCCGTTTGATTGAAGAACTATTGAATGAAGAACCGTCAACTTTTCTCCCTCCGATGAGCAATGAAGATTTTGATGAAGTTGAAAGTTATTCCGATTCTCACAATGAGTATACTATGAGTAATGAAGATTCTTGTGGAGATATCGATGATAATGATGAAGATGATGATGCGGAAATTCAAGATGAAGCTCTTCGTGAGAAATTATCCAAAGTTTATCTTCTCATTTCTAAAATTGAGGCATTGAATGATCCTCTGACTTTTTCTCCTATCCCCGATATGGATAGTGATTTCTTACCCGAGCTTGAAATTTTTCGATTTGAAGAGACGAGTAGTGGCAATCCCACTATTCATGCTGATATCTCTCTTCCGGATTATGAGCGTTTTGATTTTGAGATCGACTCCTTGCTTATTTCCGATAATCCGTCACGTGACCCTCTTTTTGAGGATGTCGATCGATTTCTTGCTGCGGATGACTTGATACCACCGGGTATTAACGAGAATGACGTTCAAAGAAATATTCTTTCCGACTTACCTTCTTCTCGTCCACCGGCGAAACCACCCGATGTAGATTTTGAATCCGGTACGAATGAAGATATTTTTGGTGTGGTGGACGAGATTTCCGAACATGATGTTCCTATGCTTGATATTTTACCCACCCAACCCACCCGTGATTCTGAACTTGACTTTGCTTTTATCATCTGGGTGTTTTACCCATTCTTTACTTATCCCCTCATTTCTTCACTTTTCCACTCTACCGGGAGTGAGGACACCATTTTTGACCCCGACATCTCCGTTTATGCCGAGTGTCCGTTCTTTCTGCTCTCCCCAAGGACGAATTAATTCGGGGATCGAGTCAAGCTCATGTGACTCGGTAATAAAAAACAAGCGCTTCGTGGGAGGCACCCCATGCTTATCCATTTCATCTTCTTAATTTTCTATTTTCTTTAATAACGTGACGTGAGGGGGGCGACCCTTTCCAAACTCATGTTTTCGTGGTTGTTGTTTTTGTTCAGGAATTTCCCTGAAGTTTGAGGACTCTCGTTCTCGTGGTTTGTCGTTCTCTCTACTCGAGTCTCATTCTTCGCTGCTCTATTGGAAATTCACCATATCCAAAATCTTATCGACTAGCGTTTATCTCTTGGCATACTTAATAAACGGCCTTAGATTTTACGTAGGATTACCTTTACCCTTAAAACATTGAGGACAATGTTTCACTTTAGTCTGGGGGGTGAATCTTCGATTCGATTTGACCTGTACCATCGTCTGAGCTGTTAATTTACGCAACTCCGTTTTCCACAAAAATTTTAAATTTTTGTCACCTTTTTATTGCAAAAAAAAAAATGATATATGATATATGATATAATAATAAGTTTTGACACCTTGTTTTGACTTTCCTACTGGCGAGAGTAGAAATAAATGTTTTGACTTGACCGGGCGTGTTGAGCCCTAGCTCGTCTCCCTTAACCAAAATAATCAAAAGATTATGGCTAAGCATCCGCGGGTCTCATTACTTGGGATTTTAAATTTGCGGAGATCGAGGAATGATAGAGTTTATTTAGAAGTTTCGTGCTAAACGTGGAGTAGATGGATCTCTTTAGAGCCCACGAAAGGTACTTGTGGCCTCCTTGTCCCCACAAGCTTGCACACTGATTCGCCTCAAACTAGTTATCTTTTATTTCTCAACCACTTGTGAATGGTCAATAGTAAATTCAAACTAATCAAAGGCAAATGCTTCCGTGAAATACAGTGTTTTCCCGGGTCGTAATGTCCCAACGAGGTTGTGATGGTATTTAAAACGAATCTGTGATTAGTGAATGTGAACAGGAAAGGTATAAAGTGTGTGTGAGTGATTTAAACTAGGGTTTATAACTTAAAATAACTTAGGAAAACTAAATTAACGATTACGTGAAAGCTAGGTATCTAGAACGTATAAACGTATACCAATTTAAAATCAGACGCGATTGCGTACTGAGAAAAAGGTGAGTTTTAAGAAAAATAAACTACAAGGGTTAAAAATGACAATTCTAAAAACTTAAACTTAAAATAAAATTAAATTAAAAAGAAAACTATTTTTTAGATTATTATATTATTTATTATTAATTATTAAGTTAAAAACTATTTAACTATTTAATTAAAACTAAACTAAAAATGATAACTATTACAAATTAAACTAAAAACTTATAAAAATAATTTCTAAACTTAAATTAGAACTTGAAGAAAGTATAAAAAAATAAAAATAAATATTTTTGTCTTTTTATAAGCTTTTTATTAATTAAAAACTATTTATATTATTTATACTAATTAAACTATTTTAAATTACAAATAATACTAAAATAACTTAGAAAATTATGAAAAAATTTATAAAACTATATTATGACTTATAAAAGCTATAAAAAATATAAAAACTAGGTGTTGCTATATAAAAATTAATTATGCTATTTATAACTTAATTATTAATTAATTACTAATAAAACTATTATTAATTCTAATAAATAACAAAATGACAATATAAAAATCTAAGAAAATTATTTAAATTACTTTAATATATAAGGAAATTAATAAAAATATAAAAATACAGATTACTTAGTAAAAATATAAAAATGAAAATTAAAATTAAATTAAATTAAATAGAAACTATCACTTATTTTTATGTTGATTTTTCTGGAATTTTCTTTTACAAAACTATATTATACATAAAAACAAGCAACTTTTGTAAAAACAACTAATTTCTAGCTTATTAATAAGCACTGTGGAAGCTTATTACTTCCACAGTTTGACCTTTGTTGACTTTGATGAGAAATAAGCTCAAATGAGCTTATGTGGGACCCACCTTGGTATATTCTGATTCAAATAAGTCTTATGGACTTGTCAAAACTTAAATTGGTCAAATAAGCTCAGTAGATAAGCTAATAAGCACAATTAAGCTATTCCAAAATCTGTTTTGAACTCAGAATGGGGACAAGGTTCAAGGGTATTTCTAGGTGGGGTCCACTGAGGTACAGGTCAAACTAGTGGTCAATCTAGGTTCCCTGGTAGGAGGGGGGTTGGGAGAAACTATTTAGAGGGTGTGGGGCCCACTGGGTTGGTCACAAAACCACCACAAAGTGGTGGTGGTGAATGACTGGTCTGCTGCACAGGGCAGCTGGTTGCCCTGCAGCCTATTTCAAGGGGCTGTGGGGCCCAGGGTAAAAATCTTAAAAATGTAAAGATGGTGGAATTCCAAAGTTGAGCTGGTAGAGTGTTAAACCTAAAAAGCTCAAAGCCCAAAATAAATCACAAAATTCATAAATGTTTAAGCAAGTTTTGTGAAAACCTGATAATGGCAATTTTGACTTTGAGTAAAACTTGCTAGTTTGACTTTGTTGGATTTCCACTAGATCCTATGAGCTTATTAAGCTATAATAAGCTATGACAAAACTATCCTAAGCTAAAATTGTGAGTTGTGATCAAGTGAGGGGGGTTTGAGGTTCAACTGTCCACACAGTGGACTGTGGGAATGGGGAATGGGTAATTTTGACTTATGGCTTAAAATGGACTTGGATTCTTGGCTATTATTACTTAATTATACTAGGTAAGTATGATCAGAACTCAAACAACAATAATAACCTAATGGAGCACAGTGAATAGCCAAGAACCAAACACCCCTACTAGTGACAGTTTACTATAAAACTTTTTAATTTAAAACTACAACTATGATTTAAACACTTAAAACAGATTATATAAACTATAATGAAACTATTTAAACTAAAATTACTCTACAAAAACATTAAAGACTTAATAAAGCTAAAAATTTGGAAATTGCTTACAAATGGAAGTGGACTGAGAAACCAAGAACCATGAACAAACCTACAACCTAATAGCTTCCAAACAAGCTTTTTATACCAGAACACTGCAAATCAAACCTTGCTCAATCCACCTTACTTTCTTCCCTCTATTTTTTTATTTTCTATTTATTTATTGGAATTTTTGGTATTTTTTATATTTCCTAAGTGACTGAGTAATTAAACTTTCAGAAGCTTATAATAGCTATGTCAAGAGCTATTATAAGTTAATTAGTCTAAAATAACAACATATAACAAAGATTAATGAAATTGTCAATTTCACAAAAAATTGCTAAATGCTAATTAACTGAATAATAATGTAATTAGAGATTCAAAGAAGCTTGTATTATACTAAGGTCACTGAATACAACAAGTTTAAGCTGAAAATTACAATTTAAATAAAGATTAAATTAACTACGATTGGATTACACTAAAACTACTCTACTACTCTTTCACCACTGCTTCATTCCTTCTTTATAATGACTTCTGAGGTTTTTGGGACCCACAGAAGCATTTCCCACCATAATTTAGAGCCGTTGGATCACTGCAACGGATCCTAGCCGTTTAAATAATTTTTCGCGCCAAAAGTCGTGGGGGTACTGTGGATTACTTGGAGAGCTTTTCAAGGTGTTTGGAATGTTGTGTGAGGTGGAGAGACATGTGGGGAGGGTAGGTTTGCAAGGTGGTGGCAAAACTATGGGTGAAAGAGTGGTTTTGGTTTTGCAGTTTCATGTGAGGAAGAAGGAGGGAAAGGGTAAACCAGGGTGGTGTTTGACCCTGGTTTGACCCGTGTTTTATTTATTTAACAAATGGGCCTGAGGTGGTTTGGGCTTGGAAATTAAGATAGTGGGTGGGCTTTTGTTGTTGTTTGGATTTGGTTTGGACTTAAAATAAAAAAGGGTCCGTTTGTAATATTTCACACAAGGACCATTTTTGTAAATTAGGTAAAGTTGAGGGGTTGGTTTAGTAAGTTTACCAAAGTTCTCACAGGGACCAAACTTGACAAGGATGAATAGTATAAGGGTATTTTTGATTTATTTCATTTTTGAAATACCCGGGGACTATTTTTGTCAATTCACCAAACTTCAGGGACTGATTATGTAATTCCACCAAACTTCACACCAAGGACCATTCCTGCAAAAGATTATTAGTACAAGGACCAAAATTGAATTTCTCAAAGTTTTTAACATCCCAGGGACCATTTATGTCAATTTCCAAAGTACAGGGACTAAACTTGTAATTTTATGAAACTTTGCACCAAAGGACTAAATATGTAACTTTATGATTAAAAAGGACCTTTGGTGACGTTTTCATGTTTTTAGAATAACCAGGGACTAGTTTTGCCAATTTATAAAACTTGAGGGACTGAAACTGCCAATTATGCAAACTTTGTACGTTTTTCATCTGTTTTTGCATATTTTGCATTTGAAACATATAAAACACACCTTTAAGATATTTTAAGTATTTTGATACATATTTGAGTGTTTTTGTATGTTTTGGCAGTTCAGATTAGTATAAAATGATGAGTATTTAGACACTCATCACACACCAATAATAATAGATCTCTAGGTTTAATTAAGGGTATACGGTTTGGGCAACAATTAGTTTTTTCTCGTTCCCAACAAAATCTCTGCATATGGGGTTTGGTACACATAGGGGTACTGCCAGTGTTACGGTGAAATAGACTATTGCATCTTGCCGGTTCGCAGCCGATGTTGTGATTTTAGTAAAGGCCGTAGGACTCGGGGTTTGGCATATGATTATGAATATCAATAATAATAGTCCAAAGCCAAATAAAAAGGTAGAGGAATCCAAATCTATAAAAAGCAGCGGATAGAAATCCAAAGTCATAATAAAGCTCTTACATCTTGGCGGCTCATAAACCGTCGATTGTAAAAGAAATAAAGGACTAAGGACCAAAGTATTATTAAAGTGCTTATGATTATGCAAAAATGCCAAGCTTCGACTCCGGGGGTTTCCCTAATAAAAAGCTTCCGTTTCGGGTATCAAACATGGTATGTCTCGGTCGTAAATAAAAAGGGGGACCTCCACAAATCGTGTTAAATCAGAGACCTTCATGTGGACCCGATTTCTATATGCAGGGGTTTTCGAGAGAAAGTTTGGAAACTACTTAGCGTTCAAATTATGTGCTCTTATCGGACTAACAAATATCGAAACGAGAAAATATGAAGCAATTCATTTCTCACAAATTAAAATCTTGAGATACAAAACTTAGGACCTGGGAACAAGAGGTAATGACACAATTAACTTTTGTGGGTAGTGTTAGCATCTAACTTGTGGATAAACAATGATCTCGATTTTACGCTTAGTTTGGGAGCTTGTGAAAAATCAAGGATGACGATTTTTATCCGAATGGTCTCTTCTCTGTGAGAAGTGTTTCTACTCGTTGACCCTGAAAGTTATCAACAGACAAGAATTGAAAATGAAAGTCATGGCAAACCGTCACATATATAAATGAAAAAGTACAAAAAGAGTAGTAGTAGTTATTCATGAAAATCGGAAAATGGAGCGTTTTTGAGAATAAATGATTTTGAGATCTCTTTTGAACATCATTGCTACTTTACAACGTTAGTAAAGAGAGGTTTCGAAATTATTTATCTCTTAAGCGTGAGGTGATGACATTGCGTGAGGACACGACAATACCTTAGTCTGGGGGATTTTGATGTGTGCTTTTTCACACATCCTTTTTAGCTTTAAATCAGACCAAATACACCAAATACTAACCAAATATGCCAAGAGAATGTGTGTTTTTGTATTTGTGTATGTGCAGGTACGGATATGTGAAAAATGAACAAAAACAAAGCCAAAACCGACAAAAACGAGCACGAGAATGGAAAAAGGTCAAAAGCCGGAGCCGGGGAAGCCTAATGATCAAAGAAAGCACAAATCATCAAAAGAAAACCTCAGGAATTCATAAAGTTGCATAAATGGTCCCTGGTGAAATATTTGAGGAATTGGCAACTTCGGTCCCTGTACTTTCAGATATTGACGAGAATGGTCCCTGGAAGAAATTATTGAAGAAAAAGTCAAAGTCAACCCTCAATTATCAGAAAAAGTCAAGAAATGCCCTTGGAATAAATTTTGGAAATTTACAGAATCAGTCCCTATAAGTTTTGTAAATTACAAGTTTGGTCCTTGATAGTAATTACTACTCTTTACATAAAAATAACCGGATCAAAAAATATTGTTAAAACCTCACACCCACAAGCCCAAACTTAAACAAAAGCCCATTCCCACTCTTTTCCTTGTACAAAGCCCATCACCTACCCTTTTATATTACCCAGTCCAACACACCACTACCCTCCAACCCGAGTCAAACCCACCCGGTCAACCCTTCAACCTTAATATAAAACACTCCCAAACACCTATTCCCGCCCCCTAAAATTATTTTTACCCAGAAAATACACTGTTTCTAGAACCCTAGTTTTCACCACATCAAATTAACCCCAATTAAATAATAATTACCCAATATTGAGCCTTCTAGAAACACACGCACATGTCAGGGTATGTCAAAAGATGATACGTGGACCAATCAGAGAAGACACGCAGGATCAGTCACATCAGGGTTTTAAATCATACGGCTGAGATTGTTGCTTATCATTGAAGCTTGATCAAAGGGCTGATATTTCACTCAAAGAAGCACAGAAGCACATGGATCAGTGACATGGCATTCCTCTCCTCTCACCTATATATACCCTCCTCCTCACTCACGGATTGGTGTTAGATTTAGGGTTATATATTAGGAGTAGGAGTAGAATTAGAGGTATTCAGTATTGTATTTCTGGTTTTCAAATTGTACTCCAAATTCAGTTTTAATATAATTTTTAAATTTCAATTAATTTCATCTCAATCTAATTTTCAGTATTTAGTCAAATCTGTTTTTAGTTTACAGTAATTCATTCCTTTTAGTTCAAATAGTAGTTTGAATTTGGCTTAAAAACATGTTTCAATTTTGTTCATTGTGCTTGGTCAATAGCTTATTTCAATAAGCTTTAGCTTATTCAGGGAGTTTGACAACCAATAAGGAGTCCATTTGGCCTGTCTAAGAGACAGGCAAGCTGAGTGAACCCCCTCTTTTCATGCTGAGGGGGAATTACTTGTAGATTTCTCTCATTTAGTTTCTCTAAAATTGCACAATCAGTAGTGATAATTTAGAACTGTTTATTTGTACTTAATTTTAGTAGTTAAGTCCTAATTCAGCTTTGCTTAAGTAATTTGTAGTTTATTATCATAGCTTGCTTATCATTTGATCTCGTTGTTTCATTAACTGTCATTATCCTAGATCTGTGTTTCTATTTTATTAAGTAGTTGATTTCTGAGTTTCTGTGTTGGTTTTAGATTGTTGATTAAGTTTTAGATCAGAAGTTGAGGTTTGAATTGTTGTGGAATCTGTTTAATAGGTAATCTGTTCTATCACTAGTAGTTAAGGGTGTTTGGGATAGAGTTGTTTGGAGGTATTGATTGTGTTTCAGAGGATATTGATGGTTTAGACATCATCACTTAGGTTGATAATAGAGCTTAGGAACATAAAAACAGCTGGTCATTTGATAATTAGTCAAATTCACTTCTAAATCCAATAGCAGATAACTAAGGTAGTTTTAGGCTTGCATTTTTCTTTAATTTGTTGCATAAGTAATTATAGTTGTTCAATTTAGGTTAAACTTAGCTTAATTCATCATTATAGATCAGCTAGGGTAGATTTAATTTCAATTTAGTCAAAGTTTTGCTTTAAGATAAAAAGTCAAAATAGTAAGAACATGGTTTTGGTCATAATTTTGTTGGAGATTGTAGGATTTGTTAGTAGTTGAAAGCACTTTTGAGTTGCTGATTTAAGGAATTTAACAGCTTGTGAATCAATATCAAAAAGAAAATTTTGGTTTGGATCTAGTTTGCTTATTGAAATTCTGAGCTTAAGTTGTCTATTTGGAGACATAGTTACCCTGTGCATCAGCTTCTTATCAGTGTTATGGGCATCATTTAGTCTAGTCTTTAAGTAGTAGAATCAAATCTGTTGGTGTTTTTGTGTTATCAGTAGACCCGTAGAGGTTTTGCCCCCATAAGCCCATTATTCTCAGCTTATTATGCACTGCTTATTTGCCTATCTTATTGAATGGTTTAGCCTAGGATCTGTTTCAACTTATAGGGCTGCACTTGTGATTTATCATTTGAAACCTGGGTTTTATTGTTCATTTAAGTTCTTTAGTGCTAGTAGTTGCTATTTCCATTGATTTTGAGCTTCTGCTTATTCTGTTTGGTTTATTGCTTTTCCACAAATGCTTATTTGAATCAGTTGGTTCCAAATCTGAGTTTCTGGGTGTCCATTGGCTTTAGTACTGTTCTATTAAGCTTATTTAAGTCAAAAATACATCTGGTCAAAGTTAGGTACTGTTTGGTCAAGTTTTGCTTATTATTAAGCACTTTGGATAAGCAGTTTCATAGCTTATTGCATTTCCACAGCTTATTTTTCACTTTTTATATTTTTCTCAAATTTATAATAATATTTTAGAATTTCCCTTAATTTTTCATATTTTTCCAAGTTGATTTGCTATTTTTCTTATTTTATTTTCATTTTTATTCAATTTTAAATACTTTTTTAAATACCAAAAATTCCAAAAAAATCAGAAAAAGCCAAGAAAAATCCAAAAATATTTTAGAAATTTATTTTCATTTATTTTAGAATTTTAGAAATTTATTTTGCATTTTTCCCATTAATTTTGAATGTAATTTGAATTATTAATTAGTTAATTAGTTTTTAATTCATAAAAAATAAATAAAAAGTCAAAAAAAAAATATTTTTCTTTTTTTCAAAATTTTCTTTTATCATTTTTTTTCTTTTCAAAATTATTTTCAAGTTCGTAGGAGTAGTGTAGCTCAAAATTCACTTTTTATTTCGTACGTTGACGTTTATTTTACGTTTAAGCTTTCGATTTCGATTTTACGTTACGTTTTTTTTTGGTTTAATTTCTTGAAATACGTGCTTAAGTGATTATTTGTGCTTCATTTGTTATTTCATTAGTGTAATCTTATCAAAATCACATTTTACCACTTTCACGACACGTTTCACAAATCGGAATTCGAAATTCCATTCACACCTTCGTTGGGACACGACCCGGGGAAATACTTTCCTAAGCTTTTCTTCGGAAAAATAAACACTATACTTAAACGACAACATCAGTCAACATCAAACAGCCCTGACAGCAGGTCACTTCGGTAACCCCACAAGGGTTACGCTTAGTGTTCGCGGTGGTTCCATAGCGGTCTACAGTCGTGGAGTGATCCCCAGCGACTCACCCAGTCATTGAGCTACTTAGTTGGTCTCGTAAGCTCCTTCGAGAGTATCTGACATGGGAATGGCCTTGATAAGGATTAGAAGGAGTCTTCACACTATGCTGTTGACGAGCTCTAATTCCTTATCTGTAAGTACCGGTTGTTTATTGCTAACTGTTTACTTGCAGGTACATCACCTCCATGATGGTAGATTCCAGCATGCTCATACATACATCTTGAAGCAAATGAAAGCTCCCCCAAAGATCTTAGCACCACAAAGTTCAAAGAAAGATTCTACGCCAAAAAGAAGAATCTACAAAGTATAAAGACTAAAGATCAAAGTGTATGCAAAGGAACTTCGTGCTTTCGAAAGTTAAGTCCTAAGATGTATGAGCTTGTTGGAATGGCGGACAACCACCACAGACACAGAAGTGACGATCGACAGACAACTACATAACATAATCACCATCACATCAACAAAGAACGAAGTACAAAGAACGATGAAAGATTTTGCTAACTATTTTTGAGGACGTCAACTACAAAGTCAAAGAATAGAAGATGACGACGTTAAGCAACCTTTGATGACCGACCCTTAGGGGGAGATTGTTGGGAACGTAGTTTTACTATTTATCAAGTCTCGGTCATTTCATTATAATAGGTTGCTAGGACTTGTATGTTTATTTAAACTTAAGGCTTATGTAGCAAGCCCATGGGCCTTAAGCCCATTTCGATTTACAAATGAGGGAGGAAGGGAGTGTTGCCCTACTCCTCCCCTATATATACTATGTTAATGTAAACATAACCTTTGTTGGTTATTTTGATATCTTAATGAAACCATTGTTCTTTCACTCTTCATAATCTTATAATCAACCAATCCTTATTCTCATCTTATTTCTTATACTTGTGTTTACATAAATGGTGACCTAACAGTATGGAGTTCATATACGCCCTCCGTTTCGAGTTCCAAACATCAAACAACGAGGCGGAGTATGAGGAACTGATAGCCGGCTTAAGGATAGCGGAGCAGATGGGGGTGAGGGACCTAGCCGCAAACGTTGACTCACGGCAGGTCGCAAACCAAATCAACGGTTCATACATAGCTAAAGAAGAAGCCACGGTCCAATATCTGGCGAAAGCAAATGCTTTGATAGAAGGCTTAAGGACATTTTCGATACGGCAAGTTCTGCGGAGCCAAAACAAGCAGGCAGACGCGTTGAGCAAAATCGCTTCCACCAGCTTTGCCCATCTAACCAAGCAAGTACTAGTGGGAGTTCTTAGGGAGAAGTCCATCAAGGAAAAAAGAAGTAATGCCCATGGTGGAAGAAGAGGGTGATACATGGATGACACCGCTCTTAGAATATCTGCAAAATGGAGTATTGCCGGCAGAAGAAAAGAAAGCCCGAAAGCTGAAGATAAAGGCAAGACAATATGCCACAATCGATGGGGTCCTTTTCGGAAATCTTTCCTAGAGCCATGGCTCCGTTGTGTCGGTCCACTGCAAGCTAATTACGTAATCAGAGAGATCCATGAAGGGGCGTGCAGCATGCATTCAGGACCGCGGGCTATAGTGTCAAAAGCTCTTTGATTTGGATACTACTGGCCTAGCATGCACAAGGACGCAAGGGAGGTCATTCAAAGGTGTCAAGACTGCCAAGTTCACCGGCCAGTACCCAAGAACCCGCAACACAACCTGGTTCCTATCACCTGCCCAGAAGCTCCAGGGAAAATAAAGTACTTGATAGTAGGAATCGATTACTTCACAAAGTGGATTGAAGCCAAGCCCCTTGCAACCATCACCGGTAACCAAGTGAAAAAATTGTTTGGGACAATATAGTGTGCAGATACAGTCTTCCAGGAGAAATCGTATCGGATAACGGGAAACAGTTCAGAGACAACCCTTTCAAGGATTGGTGTGAGAAGCTTAACATCAAATAGCAGTTTGCATCTGTCAAGCATCCGCAGGCGAATGGTTTGGTGGAAAGAGCGAACAGAAGCCTCGGAGAAGGAATAAAAGCAAGGATAGAGCAAGGAAGAAGGGACTGGCTAGAAGAAGTTCCGCACGTGTTATGGGCCCACCGAACCATGATAAAATCCAGCAACGGAGACACTCCATTCTATTTGACATACGGCACTGAGGTTGTAATCCCGGTCGAAATAGGAATGTCGTCGCTAAGATGTGCCCTCTTTGATCCGGTGGAGAATGACGAAGCCCTACGTGTCAATTTGGACCTTGCAGAAGAAAGAAGAGAGGTCGCGGCTATTGAGGAAGCAAGAAGCAAAGCCAAAATGGAAAAATACTACAATGCCAAGGTCCCCAGCACATCCTTCAAGCCCGGTGACTTTGTGCACCGGTGTAACGATGCCAGCCATGCAGAGAGCAGCGAAAAGCTGGACCCAAAATGGAAAGGACCATATGAAGTCACAGAGGCATCAGGAAAGGGATCGTACAAGCTCAGGGACCATAATGGACAAGATCTTCCCCGGACATGGAATGTCCGGAACTTGAAAAAATGTTACATGTAATCTCCATTGAATGTAAGTGTTCCCCTCTAGCTGACTGCGGCTATACCTGGCTGCGGGAACTCATCATTAGAAGCATTTAGTTTATGTCCTTATGTATTTCCTTTTAAATTAATGAAACGTGGAGTCCGATCAGCTCCACAAATTTTCCAAATATCATTTTGTTCTGTTTTTTACTTTTTATTTTACCATAATTACTTGTTCATGTATGCATGCACATAAATCTCGAGACACGAGTTCTCAAAAACATCTAAGGCATATAAGTGGTATTCCAAGCCCATTGACCATAACTAACTATCCCCGAAAAAAACCAAGTACGGACACACACAAATAGTAATAATCACTAAGATGCATAAGCGGTGTTGCAAGCCCAGCATGAGGAAAAAACTAAGGCATATAAGTTGAACTGCAGGCGCATTGACCATACCAAACAATTGCTAACAATAACACAAAAAGTAACTAAGTATTCATTATTATCCAATACATATATCCGGAGGACAGGTTAATTGCTCAGGAAGCAACCGCACAAACCGCGGGCTCAACTGAAGACAAAAAAAAAATGCTCCTAAAAGATACCGGATATCCGGATCCGGACTATTCTAAACTGTTGCAGACGGTTGGTTCAAAGAGATTCACATAAAGATGGCAAGGGTGGCATAGTCAAAATGCCCCCACAATGCTGCCAAAGAACAAACTATGTTGAAGAAGAGGGTTTATCCTGAGACTTTTCCACAGAAGGGTGCACCGGTTGATCAAGAATGGAGGCATCAAACAACTCATTGTTATTATACTCAAGATCACGTTGAGCCTCATCATCCTCCTTTGGACCAGTGAAAGGGGCATAAGGATTTGTAAACTCCCCACCTTCAGGACAAACCGCGGCCTCTGGAGTCCGCAAGGGGATCAAACGCGAAACTGTCATAGAAAAGTCAAACTCCCTGCCGTACTTCTTATTCTTTATCTCCTTATTAGTAGCAACATCACGCGAACGACTAGTAAGTCGTTTCAGCAAGGAGTCAGGAAGGATACGTTCTTCCGCGACCGGAGGTCCAAATGTAATTTCAGCTGACCCCGGTAAGCGTTCCTCCTCTAGAACGAGCTGCGACATCAAGAACTCTAAGGGAGAATCCTTGCAGGCCTCAATAGAATCCAACAAGGGGAATGGAACGTTCCCCAACCTGATCACAGCCTCAGTATACCTCTGCTTAGCTTCGGGATCATAAGCTTCCACATCCTCAAGCCTAGTCTTTTTGAGCCCATGCTCTATCCCAGCCTCCAACCCCTGACGGAGCCCCTCAGCGATAGCAGCCGAGATGCAGTTCTCAAGTTGTGTCCGCAGCTCGTCACACTCCTTGAACTTCATGAAGGCTCTGCGGAAGCCATGACCAATTACCCATCTTTTCCCCACCACGGCCGTCAGGCACTGGGGGAACAGCTCCGTGTCAAACTCAGAATTGAGGGCTGCCAACCGGGCATCTAGCTCAGCTATCTGCTCCTTGAAACCGGCCCGTAAAGCCTCCTCCCTCTCTTCAAACATCTTGTTCAAATATTCTTCACCCGTCACCTGACTTTTCAAGGTACCACAAACTATCTCCAGACCAGCGAACTTTTCAGCCAGCTCCTTGTTCGCGGCCTCCAACTCCTTATTCCTGAGTTCCAACTCTGACAACCCAGTCAATTGCTAAAACTTCCCAGATAACGCGACATTCTCCACCCGCAATTCAGCAATCTCTTTATCCTTGGACTCCACAACCCCTTCCAGCTCAGACTCTCTACCGCGAGCTTTAGCCACCCGTGAAGACTCGCCCTCATGACCATTAACCTTCTCCCTCAACAAAGAAATTATATTATCCTTCCTCTGTAACTTTCGGCCCAGCTTATCCACGGCCTGTAACTCACGCTCCAACCTAAAACTGACCTTCGAACCCGTGCTAAACTGCTGGGAAGATAAAAGATTGTAATGATCCAACAGCTCCTTTGCCCCCATACTCCTGAGCACGGACACATCGCCAGGAGTTGGAAAGTTATCTGATGAGGCGAAAAATGGTCCGTTTTTAGGGGGTCATTTAAGCCCGAATCCGAATTTATTTGATCAAATATTGCCCTAAATTGTTCCTTTTGTGATTTTAGGTACTTGGAGAGTGAATTCTGGAAAAGAAGCCATTTTGGACGTTTTTGGAGCATAAAAGTGAAGAAAACGGCAAAGTCTCAATTTTCCATGCTGGGAACAGTAGGTGACGGCGTCAAGAGTAAACCTCTGACGGCGTCAAACCTCAATAATAAAATCCGAGAGTTCATGAAGGCATCAAGAGTTTTCCTGACGGCGTCAAAACCCCAAGAATAAAAATCCGTAGTTGATGACGGCGTCACACACAGGGCGTCAAGAGTAATTTGTGTGACGGCCTAGGCCTTGACGGCGTCAGAAGTAGATCAAGGCCATCTGAGGAAGTATTTGGCGGCGAGATGACGGCGTCACACCTTTGTTCTTGACGCCGTCATCCCTATTTTCCTATATATAGTTTTCTAGTTTTTCACATTTAAAAGAGAGAAGTTTTGGGAGAAACCCTAAAGACGATTTTGGTGTAACTTTACAGGTTTTTCAAGGGTTCCAACCCCTTGATACCTTGCATGATTAATTAAGATAAGTGTTCTTCTAATTCAATCAATATGTCTATGTGTTGGTTGTCTATATCTTGTTCTTTTCTTAATTCTCATGCTAGGCTAGATCTCTTTTGTGTTTGCTTAGATCTAATGAAACCTAGATATTGATTATGTGTTGATTACTTGTTTATTCTTGTCTTGGATGAATGATTTATATGTTAGGCTTAAGAAAACTGGCAGATCTCCAAATGGTAACATGCTTGAACGTCTTAAGAAACATGAACCGAGGCATACTAGGTCTTTATTGGTTGTATTTAATGCATGAGCCACTGTTTACAATCCCTATAGTTGTGCTGGGCATGGTGTAGGAGGAGATAAGAGCTCATAGAATTGGGGAGTTATGTATGCCACCCCATGAATGGTATTAAGGAATACGATCCGTCATCCATGCAATTATAACAAGTAATTAACGTGTAAAAGATATCTAGGGAGTAGTGAAATCTAAGTAAACACATTTTCTCCAATTACTGCTCATAACCTTAGTATAAATTAGTTTATTTTCATTTTTTGTATTTTATTTTGATTGCGTCTTAGTATTGGGTTAGTTGAATAGCAACTAATTCCGCCCACTCTTCCAAAACCCCGAGATTTTAATTGCTTTCTAAAAAATATAAAAATACAAAAATAATCATCCCTCACCTTTAGAACTAGTAATTAGGCTTTCTAATCCTAGCGACACTATTCCTAAGCTAAACGATCAATCCCCCGGTACTTGTCACTATACTATACTACAACGATCAGGTACACTGCCTGGTGGGGGTTGTAAGCTTCTCAAGATCCCTTGAATGGTAAAGCCTAGTGCAATTCCCACGTATCAAGTTTTTGGCGCCGCAGCCCGGGGAATAGTTATTGTCTAGGTTAAAATTTCTTTTTATTAGGTCTACTTGCTAGATTCCTTTCTAGTAAGATTTTATTTTTATTTTTAGGTTTTCTTTAGTCTATCTTATTTCTTCGTGCCTTTGTTCGTAACTCTTTACCATCCGACATCATGGAAGGTGGTAACATCTTTGAACCCGTCATCCCACCACAACAAAACCCACCACTAGAACCCCTTAGGCCCCGAACCTTAGGAGAGTATTCCCGACCTAGCCACCAAGGCTACCAAAACACCATTGAGCTCACCGGAGCCAATGTGACCCCCTTGCGATCCGACACCATCCGGTTGGTGCAAAGCAGATATGCATTCCATGGACTTCGTTCCGAAGATCCAAACCAACATCTTAAGGACTTTCTCAAAATCGTAGATTCCATAGACCTAGGTGTTGCAACTAGAGAGACTACCCGTTTACGCCTATTCCAATTCTCTCTACGGGATCAAGCTAGTCAATGGCTTGAGCGTTTACCTGCGGGATCCATCACCACATGGGATGATCTCACCACTCGTTTCCTTGCTCAATTTTTCCCACCGGGGAGAACTACTAAGCTTAGGAATGACATCTTGATGTTCCAACAACGTCAAAATGAATCTCTTTATGAAGCATGGACTCGTTTCAAGGACTTACTCCAAAAAGTCCCTCATCATGGCATAGATCTTTGGCTCCAAGTCCAAATTTTTTATGACTATATCGACATCTCCACGAGGCGAGCCATTGACCAATCGGCCGGTGGTAAGCTACGTGATCTAAGTACGGAACAATCATGGGAACTCATAGAAGATCTTGCTCTCTATGACAACGAAAGTTGGAATGATCCCCGTGATTCGAACAAAACGGTCAAGGCAATATCTTTGCCTTCGAACAATTCTAGCACTCCCGACCGTAGGATCATGGAACTTGAGGACCAAGTCAAGTTTCTCATGAAATCTTACGATGCTCCTAAGCCTTCAAGCCAAGTGAACAAAATCACTTCTTCATG
Organism: Artemisia argyi; assembly: GCA_030686995.1. Classification (NCBI taxonomy): domain Eukaryota; kingdom Viridiplantae; phylum Streptophyta; class Magnoliopsida; order Asterales; family Asteraceae; genus Artemisia; species Artemisia argyi. Next base: position 228,096,090 of record CM060708.1, on the reverse strand, counting down.
CGAATTATGTAGTGGTCCCCATGTCACTCGTGATTGTGTGGAACTCCCCGGAACAGCTTTTGCGGACTACGCATCCACGCGTACCGACGAAGCGGGAGATAAGTGGTACACTTTCAAGCCCGAGCCAAACACTTACGGTGATTCATACAACCCCTCATGGAAAAATCACCCAAACCTTAGGTGGAAACAAAATCAACCCAATTCTTCCAATCCGCCTAATCGTTACCAACCAAACGGTCCACCATCCAACCGTACTTTCAACAACAATTCTTCTAACAACTATGGTAGTACCAACAATCTTGAAGGATTGATGTCAAAGTTCATGGCATCTCAAGAAGCTCGCATATCTAAGTTTGAAGCCGATTTCAAACAAAAGCAAAGCGAGATGACCACTAGAATTGATGCATTGTTGAAAGTTCTCAAAGACCGAGAAATGGGAGCACTCCCGAGTGACACGATCAAGAATCCGAAACTAACCGTTAATTCCATATCCTTAGTTTCGTCACCCACTTCGTGTCCACAATACTACTCGGCTAAATCAACGAGCACGTGTTTCAAACAAAACCAAGTTCCCCAAAAGGACCAATCAAATAAAACACCCACTATAGAGCCGGTCAAAAGCATTGTTGAAACACCTCTTACGCAAGACCTTGACGATGAATTCAAAGAACTTCACCTGGAACGCCCCGTCTTTGATGTCTTAGCGCGTGCTCCCTACTATAGTGCCCTCCTAGAAAAATATGAGAAGTGTAAGCTAGGCAAAAATGGGACCGCCTTCGTTCAAAACAAGTTGCCTAAAAAGCTTGATGACCTGGGTATATTTGTTTTGCCTTGTAAGATAGGAAGATCCGAAGCTTTCGACACACTAGCCGATTTAGGGTCAAGCCTCAACTTGATTCCCTTATCCTTATTCACCGCTCTTAAGCTAGGAAAGTTAGAGGAAACGGAGGTATTGATAGGGCTAGCGGATGGGAGTATTGCACACCCAGTTGGAATGATTAAGGATGTAGTTGTTCACGTAGGAAAGTTAACTATATTAGCGGATTTTCACGTCCTAGACATGGTTAGTGACACTACATGCCCATTATTGGTAGGAAGAGGATTTTTAGCAACTGCTAGTGCCATGATAGATTGCAAGGAATCAAAGATAACGGTAGGTGAAGGCGATACTTGGTCGGTGTATGATGTTAAGAAGCATAGTTATGATTGTGCTGATGAACCAACACCGCATTGGGTAGAGATGAATAGGAGACCGTCTAGATATGGACCTTGGATAGAAAGGAACTTTATAGGACCTCAATGCCCATTCTATCTAGAAAAAGACTTTGTTGAAAAGATACATTCGGTAGAACAACTCATAGCTAGAGATGAAGAGCTAGACCCCTTTAAGGACCCATTAGTCTTTAGGAAGATGATTGAGTTATTAAGCGTAATGCCCATTAACATAGAAAGGAATAAAGGGAGATAAGTGTAAATGGAGGTGGGACAAGCCACCTAAAGAAGGTGACGGGTCATGGCATATTAGAATGACCTTGTATGATCCGGATGGAGAAAAGTTTGAAAGGTCATACCATACTAAGGAAACCGATAGAAAGTTGAAACCTAAGTTTGATCCCAAAGATGTCCTCAACGAGGAACTCACCCGAATCACGTGATAACCCATGACCTTGAGTCTAGCTACAAGACTCGTAAATAAAGAAAAGCGCTTCTTGGGAGGCAACCCATGCTTTGTGTGATTTTATTTGTTTGATTGTTATTTGCTTCCGTATGCATGCTTAGTTTTTATTGTTGGTTGATCATGTTTCTCAATTAAAATGTGGAAATACTTTACTATGTTGTTTGGCCTAGTCTTAACTCCAACCTAAAAGTATTTTTTGCAAAAGATAAGTGTAAGGGGAAACCCCAAATATGTTTTTAAGAAACAAACCGATCATGATTCTCCACAATAATAAATGAGCATGTATATTCGTATTTGTTAGAGTCAAATGCTTGTATTGAGTCATAATGAAGTTTTGCAGGATTTTCCAGGAAGTAGGACCAAGTTTTTCCAGAAATTTTCCGGAAACTTAACATAAGAATTTCTGCAGGTCCATTCTGACGGCGTCAGAGGTTTACTCTTGACGGCGTCAGGAGTTAAAATCTGGAAATTTTACCGGTTTTGTTTTTCTAACGGAGTCTTATGGTTTTTTGTGAATTATTAAGTTTTATAATCTCCAGGAGATCTGCAAACTTCATTCCACAAGCATTATATCTTACTTTGTTTTCTAAGATTTAGTAACTTATATAGGATGTCACCGATTTTACGCAAGGTTGTCTTGTCTATTTTTGTCAGGATTTACAGGTTATGTTCGACAAGGAGATGATTTATATTCTGGAAGGGAAGCTTTGATTGTTCATTTTCTTGGAGGAAGATCTAATCTGGCCAACCTATAATCCATACCGAGCGAATCAGGGGAGTATTTGATTTCATTCTCTTTACTTTTTCACTTTTACATTCTTTACTTGAACATTGGGGACAATGTTCATCTTAAGTGTAAGGGGAGGGTAAAAAGATGATACCTTACATATGCACTTTCGCTTGAGTTTGTTTTGTTTGATAGTAGATGTGTAATAAAACTATGAGAAATACTTGTTAGTGTAATTTTAGCGCCAAATTTAAAATTTTTTACAACATTTAGGAGTGAAACTTTAGCCATAGCAAGCGTCTCATGGATAGGAGATTGTATGAATAGCACATAACCGTATATTCAGAAAAAATTTCCACCCAAATATGTGAGGTTCGCCTTTAGATTTGATAGGAAAAGCATTCACTATTAGTGCTTATGAGTGTACCGGTAGCATTTAGATTCTAGAACTTGCGTTAGTGATGCATCCCGAGACCGCTAGTGAGACTACATTCGTGTGGTAGGATTTACTACATGATAAGAGGCATTAGGATTACCCTTGTGTTAAACCCGTATTATAATTACTTGACCATTTAAGTCATACTACTTGACTAGTTAAGTCAACTAATTTTTCCCACACCCTTAGCGTTGTACTCATTTTTAGTACACGAAACCCCTAGTACACCCCTCCGAGCCTATCTTTTCGTTTCTAACTTTAAGCATTTTACTTAAAGGAAGAATTTGTTACACCCCACTTAAATGTACAACCAAATCGCCTTAGCCTTCCGTGTATGCGCTCATTTTTAGTGCATTATTGTTATTTGTTAAACCCTAAGTTAACTTTCTAATTGATTACATGGTTGCTAAGTCGAGTCATATCCTTGTACATATTGTTTTGGGACGATTGAGACTCATGGGTAAGTACTTATTTTATGGAGTAATGGGGAAGAACATCATTTATTACCCCCATATGTACGTTAATCTTAAAAGTGCTCCAAGTGTTTTGATTTTCTTAATTCGAGTCATTAGATTAGTTAATCGTAAAGTATGTAAAGATTCAAGTGTAAGGGGAACGTTCATTCCCTATGATGTATTATTTTGGATGGTAGGGTAAGATTGTATGCAAAAAAAAAAAAAAAAAAAAAAAAAAAAAAAAAAAAAAAATCGAAAAAATCAAGAAAAAGAAAAAAAAATAGAAAAAGGAAAAAGAGAAAAAACATACGGACTACCATCCCTTTTCATTCTATGTTCATTTTATGTTTTTGTTATTTCTCATTTTTTAGCTTAAGTCGAGTCTAGTCTTGGCTTAGCAACGCCATCTTGTACATGTAATTAACCAAGATTGTTAACTCGCCACCAGTAAAACTTCCTTTATCCAACAAAACCGTGTAATTCATATCCCTATACCTAACGTTACAACCCTTTAAAAGACCTCTTTGATAGTTTATCCTAGGTGCTTACGCCATGTGGTGGAGGTTTGATCCTTTCCCAATCCTATGGTAATCTATTTTGCTATGACAGATAGTGAGAGATATCTTCTATTTCCATAATGTTATATTACTTTATTACACACGAGAGATGTGAGTATCTAAACACTATTTGTGAGGTGCTAGTGTATGACCTCCGAGCTTGTCTATTGGTCTTTAGTGGAACGATTATTTGTTGTAATTACTTTTATATTAGTGTTAAATGACCCCTAACTTGTATTTTGACTAGAATAAAAGCGCATTTGCTTGAGGACAAGCAAATCTCAAGTGTAAGGGTATATGATGAGGCGAAAAATGGTCCGTTTTTAGGGGGTCATTTAAGCCCGAATCCGAATTTATTTGATCAAATATTGCCCTAAATCGTTCCTTTTGTGATTTTAGGTACTTGGAGAGTGAATTCTGGAAAAGAAGCCATTTTGGACGTTTTTGGAGCATAAAAGTGAAGAAAACGGCAAAGTCTCAATTTTCCATGCTGGGAACAGTAGGTGACGGCGTCAAGAGTAAACCTCTGACGGCGTCAAACCTCAATAATAAAATCCGAGAGTTCATGAAGGCGTCAAGAGTTTTCCTGACGGCGTCAAAACCCCAAGAATAAAAATCCGTAGTTGATGACGGCGTCACACATAGGGCGTCAAGAGTAATTTGTGTGACGGCCTAGGCCTTGACGGCGTCAGAAGTAGATCAAGGCCGTCCGAGGAAGTATTTGGCGGCGAGATGACGGCGTCACACCTTTGTTCTTGACGCCGTCATCCCTATTTTCCTATATATAGTTTTCTAGTTTTTCACATTTAAAAGAGAGAAGTTTTGGGAGAAACCCTAAAGACGATTTTGGTGTAACTTTACAGATTTTTCAAGGGTTCCAACCCCTTGATACCTTGCATGATTAATTAAGATAAGTGTTCTTCTAATTCAATCAATATGTCTATGTGTTGGTTGTCTATATCTTGTTCTTGTCTTAATTCTATCATGCTAGGCTAGATCTCTTTTGTGTTTGCTTAGATCTAATGAAACCTAGATATTGATTATGTGTTGATTACTTGTTTATTCTTGTCTTGGATGAATGATTTATATGTTAGGCTTAAGAAAACTGGCAGATCTCCAAATGGTAACATGCTTGAACGTCTTAAGAAACATGAACCGAGGCGTACTAGGTCTTTATTGGTTGTATTTAATGCATGAGCCACTGTTTACAATCCCTATAGTTGTGCTGGGCATGGTGTAGGAGGAGATAAGAGCTCATAGAATTGGGGAGTTATGTATGCCACCCTATGAATAGCATTAAGGAATACGATCCGTCATCCATGCAATTATAACAAGTAATTAACGTGTAAAAGATATCTAAGGAGTAGTGAAATCTAAGTAAACACATTTTCTCCAATTACTGCTCATAACCTTAGTATAAATTAGTTTATTTTCATTTTTTGTATTTTATTTTGATTGCATCTTAGTATTGGGTTAGTTGAATAGCAACTAATTCCGCCCACTCTTCCAAAACCCCGAGATTTTAATTGCTTTCTAAAAAATATAAAAATACAAAAATAATCATCCCTCACCTTTAGAACTAGTAATTAGGCTTTCTAATCCTAGCGACACTATTCCTAAGCTGAACGATCAATCCCCCGGTACTTGTCACTATACTATACTACAACGATCAGGTACACTGCCTGGTGGGGGTTGTAAGCTTCTCAAGATCCCTTGAGAGGTAAAGCCTGGTGCAATTCCCACGTATCATTATCCACCAGACTTCGGCAGATCCACGGGTCGTTCATCTTAAAACTATTAGTAACAACCCACTTGGGGACATAAATAGATGGAGCTTGGGCGGTGTCAGCAGATAAAGATTCATAAAAATCATCTAACTCAGCTTCACTCTCAACTGCGGCGTCCACATGCCCGGAGACCTCCTCGAAATGTGCGGGAACCGGGCTTTCCACATGAAGATAAACAGAATCTGAGGCAGCTTGAGCGCACCCGGCGGAAGCAGAAGCAAGTTGCTCGGTAGTCTTGCTCTCAAGCTCAGGACGAGGCGACGCGGCAGAATCAGAAGAAAGTACGGTCATGTTCTTCATTATGTTAGCGTCCGTATGCGGACCTAAACGCTCCAGCCCCTCACCAGATTCATCCTGCAGCTCCTGATGCGCGGGAGTAGTCTCCGCAGACGCAATACCTAAACGAAAAATACAATAAGTGCCAAAAAAAATAATAAAATAAAAAAAATAAAAGAAAAGAAAAGACATATACCTGAACCTCCCCCGGCCTCTTTCGCGGAAAAAGGAGAAATCCTTTTCTTCCTGTTGGGCTTGGGGGGGGGGAGCGCTGATGGTCACCCTCTTTTTTCTGGCCTTCTTTTCAGCCTTGGCATCAGCTATCTCCTCAGTCACGGTGCGCTGCACCAGGGACACCACATTCTCTGAGGGTTCGATCACGCGGCTCGCCGTCTCCGCCCGCAGTGTAGGTTCACCTTCCTTCAGGGTCCTTTCCCCAGTCTTCACCTTGAAAGGATCTGGCTGACTGAGAAAAGCAAACAAATCCATCTCTGCAAAATACACAAGCAAATGCGTCAGACGCGGACAAAGGCAGAAGAGAAGAAACGCATAACTATCTAAAAGACCCACCCTGCTCATCCGGCCACAAAAACGTAGGGCGACTAGTGTCATCATCCCATGTTTGACTTAACCCTATAACATTCAAAAACTCCTCCGGATACTTCTTGAAGGCAGCCTTCTTGGTGGTAAGAAGCTCTAGGAGCCCGTGGTCTATATCCGCGTCAGAGGGCGGTGGATCACGGTCAACGGAGACTTTGTCGTACCACGGAACGGAGAGGGGGAAAATTGTCCGTTTAACGAAAAAGAAGTGGTCTTTCCAATGTTTCACGGAATCAAGGACTAAGGTGTTGCAGACAGGAACCACCAAGGACTTAGGACCTTTCTGCTTCTCTATGGTCAACCAACCATTATTTACACCGGCCCAATAAAACTTCCTAAACCGAGGCAAAGTAGGGACTCCCCCGTGGACGCGACACAAGATCTCAAAATGGCTAATTCTGCAGGCCGCCAACACGGACAACTGCGAAAGATGGATTTGATAGTATTATAGAACCCTAAGCAAGAAGGCTGAAAAGGGGAATCCTAAAATTACCCAACTCAAAAAACCTAGTATAAACACCTATGTTACCCTCAGGCGTGTCTTTAATACTAACAAGAGGGTCGGGAGCTTCCGGCAAAAGATGACCGGGAATATTATATTTTTTGCAAAATTCATCTACTTCAGCTTGTGAAAGCTTGTAATAAGCGGTATCTATATGATCGGTTGCCATCCTACACTATGTGCGTGCAAAAAATAGAAGATTGTGTGGAGGCCTAACCTGAGTTTCTAACCCGGAAGTACGGAAAATAGCTGGAGAAGAAAGAGCGGACGTAAAACTATTAGAGAGTGGTAAAAATCTTGAGTGTGTGTAAAAAAGTGTGAATAATGAAACGCTTTGGGTATTTATAGCCACACACACGCTCCTACCACCTTCTAGATCAAAGGTACGAAAACACAACACGTGTCCCACCTCCAGATCGAACGGTTAAAAACCGTCCCAATCCAACGGTTGCAACTGTTACAGAAGATGAATGGTCAGTCGTTAAAACGTCATGTCAGTCAGTAAATAAGTGGATGAAAACACTTCGCGGATACCGATGACAAGCTGTCACCAACTAACACTTAATCTAGTCAGCATAAGTTATAGTCCGCGGCGCATGATAAAGTCTAGAACACTCACTTCAAAAATAAAGGCGAGTATACTAGACTAGGGGGACTTGATCACTTATAGTATCCCCGGGCCCAAGAATAATGCGCCGGGCTTACCCAAACTAAACCAACCCGGACCAGGACTAAGGCGGGCCGCGTCACAACACTTCTCTAAGGAGTCCCGCGGCTTTGAGACCTAACCGCGGGACGCACTCCGCGTCCGGGGACAACTTAAACGTCAGGACCATGGTACAACCCAAAATGAGTAAGAAGTACCGTCAGCTGTCATATAGCTGACCAAGGCAGACCCAAAATAGGAAACGCGACAACCCCTTTCCGAAGGAGTCGCCATTCACGACAAGAAGACAAGAAGGAAGGGGGACCTAAGGGCTTGGCGCCTGAAAATGTCGCTATCATAGTACGAAACCTCAGGAAACCGACAACAGAAACCATGGTATAAATAGAGGGCATTCACCGCCCTCAAACGGTAACATATACAACTCTCACATACTCTAAACACTTCATCTCTCTAAACTATTACTTACTCTTACACCGGAGGTTGACCGCGGAAGTCCCTCTTCCGCGGTGAGGCTAACGGTGTTTTCTTTCTTAGCAACTAATCATCAACTCTTAAAGTCCGAAATTCACTCAATCAAGAGCTACCCTAAACTAGGTCTTGCATTGAACCCAAGTTTTGTACTAACAATAATATTTTAGAGCATTAGCTATAGTGGTAATGTTCATACTTTTGTTAACCAGGAAACTTATTTCATGCTTACTTGGCATAAAAATGGTCTAATATCTTGAACCTCTTCACAATTTAATGTTCGTAAGATATATATGTTGTTTATAAAGTTTTAAGAAGTTTATATGTAGTGAAAATAGGTTTATACAACCCGAAGGTTTAAGCATTAATGATATGAATCATTATAAACCATTTTAAAAGTCTAACACAGTAGATGCTTTTAGTACGAGTCGAAATATAAGACGTTATGTTTCATAGAAAAATAATAATAATAAATAAGAAAAATGTGAGCAACTTTGTCAGGGTTAAATAAATAACCATGTTTGTTAACATACAGAAGTATGTTCATTGTAATAAGCAAAAACTTATTTATTTATTTTCTATTTTATTTTTAATTTTTTTTAGACAAATATTCACAAACAGACATATCTTATACGTGTGTTCTGGTCAATATTTGAAGACACAAACCTTTCTAAACTTGACTAACACATTCGCTTATATACATTAGCTAAAAATTGTTGCTGACTTACTGGTATGTATAACTTTCTATGTTAAAATTGAAAGATTAAAATTAGAACATCAGGCATTGGGTTATCACGTTTGTGCCCTATAACAACCTCCCTTATTGGACACAGACACAGACACAGAGTTGTTGTGTTCATAGGAAACATTTATTTTGTTTTCCCCATTTTGCCCATAAAACCACTTCACCAAGCATGCTGTCCGCAACCCACATCCTTTCCAATTTTGTTTAACCAATCACATTACCATCTTGCCTGGCAATTCTTTAACTATATTCCACTCTTGTCTATTTTCATTCTAAGATTAGAGGCGATGGTTATCACTCTTTTCAATTTAATATCACTACCACATCACCGGTTAGCACTTCACAACTCTCATCACCTTTCAACTATAATGTCATCACTCCTCTTGCCTCCAAACCCATTTTTAAAACAAATTTAATTAAAAACTAAATTAAACTTTTATTCATAAATTAAAAATATTATGTTGATAATTAAAAACTTAAACATACGAAATTAAACACTTAAACTAATATGGTAATTCTACTTCGCCTTGATCGCCTCCTTCATCTGCATCACCCTTTGGAGGTGGATTCCACTCAAGTGATCAGTATAGTTCATATATAAGAGTTCGTCTTCTTTCGTTGTTTGTGTTCGTGGATGACCAACATTTGTTGCTTATTTCGAGCTTCTTTTGTTGCATTTCCATCTCCTACCTCTTGATCTCCAAAAAGACAGCGTGTCTTCTTTCTTCATTGTCAGAAAGGACTTGGTTTGACTTGCATATTTGGTGACCATCAACCTAGCAAAGGCTTTGTCAGTGTCATCTGCATACGATGCCGATGATGTCGCCGCTTTCTTCATCGCTTTGTCCTTGCCCATTGGCCGTTGAACTTCCTACATCTCCTATTCCTTCTCGCCTCCAGCCTCCACATTGAGATTAAAACTACCATCTCCTGACTGTGTTGTGTTAAATGAACTAGACCCCGATGACTTGTATCTCTTGAACTTTTCATGTTTCACTTTTTCAAATTTTGGAACTTCCACCCCCTCCTTTTCGAAAAATCTTTTAAAGTCTCCCATGCATGAAGAAGTGTAAAACGTACTCCATATTCAGTATGATATTCTTCAAGTGCCTGTTGGTATAATCCCTGTCTCCGGATCCACTCTGCACCACCCTTCGCATGACATTATCATACACTCCACACAATTGAGCCACTTTTGAATGCATATTCTTCTATTTTCCGTTTGATGAGTCATAATTTCAAACATCGGTTAACTTTATTTTTTCTCAACATAAGCTAAAACAATCATCCAAAACCAAGTTTACTTTCTTGCATTACCAACGACGTTATCTTCGGATACACGAACCCAACCTTTGCAAAACGCAGTTTCTTCTTCAAGGGTCCATGGAATTCACCTTTGACCTTCGTCGTCATTTTTAGCCGTCCTCTTTTGACGGATTCTTCTTTGGGGTCGTGACTTCTTCGACTTCCTCCTCGTCATCAATCGTATTAGGCATGGACGATTCATATTGAGGTGAGTACATTGGAATACCATCAAAATTAAACGGATGAATAAGAGACATAAGTGGAGGTCGTGATGAAGATCCGCCAATATTTGGATCGTATTGTGGGTCATTTGGGTTACTCGTATTGAGCGATGAATAGTGGGTTTTCATATTGTTGGTGTCCGAAGACAAACGATGGGGTTCTAAAGTTTACCGGTGAAGTAGGACCGAGATGAAAATTTGAATGGGGTGTTTGGATGTTTTGTTGTGGACGTTTTGGTGTTTTAGTTTTTGGAGTATTTTGTTCAGACGTTTTGTAGAAGAGAGTAAAGGGAAAATTCCAATTGTAAGCCTAAAATCGAATTTTACATCACAATTGAGTCAATTTTCATACAAGTTCCAATTTTGGTCATGTGCGACTTGTGCTACTGTGCGACTCCATACATTGTGCGACACGTGGCATGACCCCACTATCATATCAACTATTTGCTGACCCCACTACTATTTTGTTTTATTCGAATATGGTGTGCGACTGACAGCTGTGCTACTTGTACTAGTGTGCGACTGGCGGCACGCAATCTTTCTTAGATTGCATGGGGAAGGAACGCAAACCGTTTAATAATAATATTTTTACTATTCTAAGTTTTATAATAATTTAACATCTCGATTATCGCGCTAATACTATTCATACTTTTCAAACCTAGATCTAAAAAAACACATACAAAAACACACACATTGGCAGATCTATACCAATTGGTGTTACGATTTTATGATTTTTACAAGGAGAAGAAGAGACGTCAAACCGTAAGTTAACATTTTATGATTTTTACCCGGTTGGTGTTACGATTTTTGTGGTTATATTTTAATATAATTTTGTGTATTTACTTGATTTAGGCAAATCCTGAACAAGAAGAAGAACTACAAGAGACATGGAGACGGCAAAGCGTACGTTTCTATGATTCCTAATTTTGGTTGTTTTTAATTTAAAAAGGCATTGTTAATGTAAATTGGTTTATAAAATTCGTAATTTTTTTTAGAGTTTGAAATTATATTTTAGGTTAATCGTTTGTATGATTCTTAATTTTGTTGTTTTTTAGTTTAAAAATGCATTTTTAATGTTAATTGGTTTATAAAATTCGTAATTATTTTTTTTGTTAGTGTTGAAATAATTTTTTAGGTTAATCGTTCCTCTGATTTTTAATTTTGGTGTTTTTTAATGTTAATTGGTTTTTAAAAATTAGTAAATTGTTGTTTGTTATTGTCCATCGCCTAGTGAAGGGTTGGTAGTAGTAGAAGCTTTGATGGACTTGATTAGTTTCACCCCTCCTCCGGTAATTATACGTTAAATAGTTTTAGGTTATCGATAATTTAGTCCTTTTTATATCAACGGATCGGTTAAAATTCTTTACTATATCTCCTTTGCATTGGCATACTTTGTTTTCAGGAAACTAGTCAGGGGGTAGGTAATATGGAAAGGGATAATCAGGTGGAGATGTTGGAAGTTGACGATGACATGCCGGTTGTCGAAATTGTTAACGTTGTTAAAGACCATCAGAAGGTTAAAACTGTTCAGGTTCCATTTGCTCGTGAAAGGAAGAAGAGTGTGTACCTACAACATCCTTTTACCGAACCACCACCAACTACACCCAGAGTCCGAAGGAAGCGCAAGCAAAAGGTGTATAAAAACACATTGAAGACTTTGCTGGGGGCTGACGGAAAGGAGATTGAACTACAACCATGGAATGAGGTACAAACATTGTGATTTAATTAAAGATTCAAATTGTTTTTCCATAATTGTTATTCAATAATACTTTATACAAACACTTTCAGGATCTGACTCGTCCTAAATTCTCGCCACCAAACCGAGTGAACTCTTTTAGAGATATAAACTTGGTGTTGCGTACACAGAAGGACCTTTTCTACTCATTCCCTTGGTCAAATAATGTGGTGGACTGGACGTTTTGGGCAGCTTTGTTGTGCAAAGATGGAAATAGGAGAGGTTGGTTGTCGGATGCGGTATGTCATTTTGATATTCATATTATAGTTTGTAAATGCTTGAAATATGAGATCTGTGAGATTTGGTTCATTTATGGTTACACGATTCCACTAGTAGTACAGTAGTTGTGGTTTGGATTGATATTACATTGGTTTGCTATTTTGGTTTAGTTGCATCAGTTACTTAAGGGGTGTTTGGATAAATGAGGTTTGCTGATATAGGCTGTATTACAGAGGTTGTGTTTGGATTAGTTAAGTCACTTAGGTTGAATTTAGGCTTAGTTGAACTTAAAAACAGTAGGATATAACATTAAAAGTCAATTTAGCTTTTCATTTGTATCACAGTTAGAGTTTTAGTTGCATTATCTCATTAAGTAGTTGCATAAGTAGTAGTTTCACTTTAATACACTCATACATTAGATTAAAACTACATTTACAGTAAGATTAGAGCATTAAAAATTCAATTTGGTCAAAGTTGCTATTTAATCAAAAAGTCAAAAGTAATTGAACTAAGTTTTCTGGACAGATCTTGGTGAGCCATTCTAAGGTTCACTATTGATAGGAAATACATGTGGTTTGCTGTTTTTAGTAGTTTGTCAGCTTGTGAGTTATAATCAATAAGAAAATTTCAAATTGAGCATTTGCTATTTTCTTCATCTGTTTGAGTATTGCTTATTCACTAAGTGCTTATTCCAATTGTTTGAGCCATTATCTGTGTTATTGAGTTATCAATTGGCCTAAGTTCTGTCCCATTAAGCTTCATTTAGTCAAAAACACAGTTGGTCAAAGTTTGGGTCAAGTTGGTCAACTATTGCTTATAAATAAGCTCTTTTTAAACTGCTTATCGGGTCCAATCAGCTTATTTGGGCTCAATTTTTAGAAATTTTATTTTTCCTAAGTCTTTTATATTACAAATCTTGTAAATTAATTTTTCAATTTTCTATTTTCTAGCACATAGAACTGTGGGTCTTGTATATGATGCACTTCAGACCGCACGATGCCAATTGGGTTGCCGTTAGCCCATTCTTCAGCACCGTCATCTTGAATCGTGAAATGCCTTTGTATTATGCTGACGGGGTTACTTACGGTGTACCTTGGTTTGCTGAGTCTGTGCAGAAGGTAACAATTCCTATTCCAGTCTATTTGGTGTATCATGGTAGATGCATAGGCCGCGTTCAGTTTGAATTCATTTATTGGAAAATGACTTTTACTTTTGTTTCCTGTAATTGTAGGTTTATTTCCCCGTGAACGAAACAGAAGTTCATTGGGTTTTAGCAGAACTTGATATTTGTTCCGGTGTCATAACCTTATATGACAGCTTAGGTGGACCAGATAATCCAGATGAAAAGGCACGACCGTGGTGGGAGAACTGGATGAATGTTCTTGCTGAGCATCTCCCATTGTACCTGTATGAAAGTGAGGTCCTAGAGAGGAAGAACATTGACCACTCGACGTATTGTATAACCTTTAGGTGGGCGCAAAATCTGCCGATACAAGGTCCTACATACGGTGACTGTGGCGTGTGGGTTTGCATATTCCTATACAGGTTAACACATCACTTATCACTGGCTGTAAGTGATCCCGTTGAGGTAGCTTTAGCGTATCGTGAGCAACTCACATCTTTCTATTGGAAGTACAAGATGATCGTGCCTAATCCTTATCTAAAGTAACTGTGAATGTTAGAGTTGAATTACAAAAAACAATCCCTTTATGTTTCCAGGATTTTATGTCATTTACTTTGAAACCATGTGTGTAGGTTTATGTTATTAACTATTAAACATGAAAACTCAGTGTCTTTGTATTCCATTTTCAGTATTTTATGTTATTGACTTTGAAACTATTTGTGTTTGAACTTCAATTTCATCAATTCGTTGTTATTGTGTATTCCTGGGTATTTATTTAGACATGCTTAATTTTAACATTGGTAATATACCAATACCAACCACATGCAGCAAACAAGATGTTAGTAATTCATTACACCATTGGGTAGTCAAAATGAGTACATTAGAAATCAACCAAACATTAGTACATTAGAAAGCTTAAACATAACTTGAATACTTCTACCAAGACACTTATGACTAATTCAAAGCAAAATACATAATAAAGAAGAACCATGAAAAATACAAAAGAACTTTCATTCTTTGTGCATTGCTTGCATTCTGCATTGAAGTTTCTTGAAGGTTATTTATCCTTCTCAACAACCCGGGTATGATAACAACGGATCGGGCGCACATCAGCGGGTCGTACCAACGGCTAAAAACACAGTTAGGACATAGCCGAAAATGACGACCCGGATTACGATCTGTCCATGACGTGGTAATCGTTGTCGCAGCTTCGCAATGGTTGCAAGCATTATTCATGATGAACAAGGAAATTTAGCTTGTGTGTGATTTTTAAGTTGATGTTGATGCCATACACTATGTACACACTATTTATAGTACCCAAAAAGGTAAATAGTGTTGAAGGTAGGTGGTAACCAATGTGCGACTGTTTATAAGTGTGCTACCGTGCTACTAGAAAATGCGGAAAATGCAACAACCTTTTTTATTTCATTAACTCAATGTAATACAAACAAACTAGTCGGTTTCATATTCAGAATCCGTTTCGAATACCTGATATGGATAACAACCAAATTCCAAAAAAAACTCATTTTCTTCATCTTGTTCTTTCTTTATATTTGCCAGCCATTCCCGTTCATTCGTTGTTTCTTCTGCTAAAATTGATGCTGCAGCTTCTTTGTCTAGTCGTGTTTGATGTTCTTCGTCCTCTACCTTTTTCCGAAAGCTTTCTTCCCATTCCCTTTTGTATTTTATTATTTTCTTCGAAGGCTTGCCTTAACCGTTCCTCTTCTAATTTTCATAAAATACCACCTCCCCGGTTTGTATGTAAAACACAGCAAGTGACCGATGGGTGAAAGGTTCATTTATAGGGATGAACACCTGAATATTTTATTAAGAAAAATGAGTATAACAAGTAGTATACTGATTTAAATGTTTAAAGGTTCAATCCATACACGTACCCACTCAACATCAGACCATGCACAGTCGTATACTTCGTTAGTCGCATAAAACAGTGGCATCGAACCTTGAAGGAGAATTGTCAAGAAGTAACAACTAACCATGCACCAATCGGCATTATTAGGTCTAAAGTGCCACATATACATCACCCAAATATCAATGTGCTGCATGTCGTTAAAAAAAATAGTCAAACAATATGTATCAGGTTATGTTATCTATCAGGTTTATTGTTCAGCACTGGGTGAGGTATGGAACTTGGGTGAAAAACCTGAGTGTTCAGGTTATGCTTCTGAGAACAGGTCAAAAGGTAGGTCAAATAAGCTATGGTCAAATGAAATTTTGACTTTTAAATTGATGAGCTAAGTTGACTTTTGTGAAACTCTAACTTGATTTAAGCACTGATTATGGTATACTAGGCTATACTAAGACTAAATTATGCTAAAACAACTACTTGTGAAATGATTTTATGAGATTTGGGCTTAAAAGCTTCAACCGTTAACAAGTGAGATCAAATCAAAAGGCATTTTGACTTTTTTACAAATGGGACCTATTTTTTATGGTTCAAATGTTCTAAGCCACACTAAAGTAACATGAAACAGCAAACATCTATACCAATAACACCAAGGACCACAGGTAGCAAAGCAAATCCAAACAATCCTTAAAAACTGTTATGAAGTGATTTTCAAAGAGAAACAAGGATCTATGCTATGATACTGATTTGCATGACCTTAATATGGTTTAATAGACCTAAATTAACTCAGAACAACAAACTTAAACCACTATTTACCAAGATCACTACTAATGCTACTTGACAGTGAAAATGAAATATTAAGCAACTACCAATTTCAATAAACAAGCCACCAATTTTAAGCAAGTTTTAATACCAACTAAGCACAATCAAACACAATCAGGTTATGTTATCTATCAGGTTTGGAAATTTAAAATGCAATCTACCTCGTCACGTAACCAACCAGATCGTTTCTCGTCAACACAAGCTAGACTTTCCCAGAAAAGACGATCGACAACAATATCACTACACCAAGGAAACTTGCAACGAGGCAACCAAGAATTATCTAAAAAGTCATGAAATTCACGATCAACTATAACATTGTCGATACTATTGTGACTCCTTTTGAGTTCCTGCAAATATCAAGAATAATATCTACATTAAGTTATCATAGTATATTGTGGAACTGAATAAAACATAATAGACTAACATAATGTATAAGGCGTTAGGTGGTACCTCTGTCCAAGGTTTGACATCTCTACACAGTTCACGCATAAAAGGATCACGAATAGTCTTTTGACTTTTAAGTGTTTCCAAAGTAGGAATAACATGTTTCGGAAACTCTCCCGTGAAAGGCGGCCTCAAAACAAATTTTTACTCCCTCTTCTTTGGTCCAGGACGGTTTAAACAAAGTTTCATGTGAGGCAGTTTCATGACCCCATCATCAACAAATCTTTTAGCCTCTTCCTGTCTAAGTCGTACAGTTTCATCTCTAACCGAAGCCAACCTACGTAACTCAGCCTCATGCTTATCAAATTTCTCACAATCATCCAAAATTACCCATTCATCCTTCAACAATTCACAACATAAAACATAATACAACTTATAAATGACCACACGATGCTAACGTATACAATGCACTACATTATTGCTGCGAATGTAAAAGCAAACCTGTTCAACATCTCCGTCAGATAGCTCCTCAACTTTTACATCCTGAAACATTTAACATGTG
Source organism: Artemisia argyi (assembly GCA_030686995.1). Lineage (NCBI taxonomy): Eukaryota > Viridiplantae > Streptophyta > Magnoliopsida > Asterales > Asteraceae > Artemisia > Artemisia argyi. The sequence goes on along the minus strand of CM060708.1, from coordinate 228,078,957 downwards.
TTTTAACTTATAAGAAAAACCGTTATGTCGCAAATATAGTTTTTTACAAGTTCAGGTTGTACAAACCTGTAAACCGGTGCCAAATGCTTTCTGCCATGCCTCATGATGCTCACGCACATCATATTTCTGTGTTTGTTGAATCGGCCCGTCAAACAACTCCAGAAATTCGTCATTTAAGTTTGTGCAATACTCGTTAGCAAGATCAGTCTCAATGTTACTTCCAAATTCCAGTCTACCCTATAAGATATGCAAGTATAGGATAAGGAACACAAAGTAAGCGCAAAAATCTTTTACCAACAACGAAATCAGAATTAAAAAAAATGGGAACTTACTTTTTTGCTGTCCTGCGCAAAATTAAGCTCGACCTTGTTCAAGTCATGAACCGTATCTCCAGCCCTTCTTTTCCGAGTCATAATCTACAAAAGAAAGAATTTGGACATCAATAATTTTTTAATATAAACAACCTGAATCTTAGCATAATGTTATATTACAAATTATACATGAATAACATATTCAAGTTTGTGGACACGTCCTTTCAGACTCTGAACCTCAGCCGGTAGCTTCAGCAAACTTCCGCACATTTCTTGTATAATCTCAACACGTTCCATGATAGAAACAGTACACAGATTCGTACGGTTTTCCATAGCTTCCTCAGCATCTTCAGCTAGCATTTTTTTCCGTGTTTCACTTCTTTTACGAAAATACTCCTCAACAAGCCTAACTTCAGCAACAGGCGGTGGTCTAGGCACATACCAATTAAAAAACTTAACACTACGCCTAAACGATTCAGACGCTCCCTCGGTCCTTGATGGATACAATTCACAGTTACTTTTTTCACCCTAACAAACCAATAAAAGCGTAAATGAGGGCTATGCACAAATAGAAGCTTAATAAGTTTTACGTCAATACTTCATTGAATACTAAAATAGTAACACGTCGTTGACAATTATTGAATAAAAATACCAGAATATTACGTATACAACATACCTCTGGAAAAAGGTCCCCAAAATTCACATTTGCTTGAAAAGGAACCTTCTTAGTCCATGCTACAGCTCTAGGTAAAATATCAGGCGCCTTTGTCCACCACCGGCCACTCTGGACAGATGCTTCTAAAATCCAAATCTGAAATAATAGCAAATTTATGTAGTTGTAAGTTGTTACTTGTGCAAAATAATGTAAGTACGAAAATGGTACGGGAAATTACTAACCTTGAATGGCAAAATAAACCCTCCCAATGAATAAGAAGGTTGAAACTTACGGTTCATATTAACTGCCTTATGAAACACATCCCTTTTAAATGAGTTGACATTCAAAATAACATCATACAACATACGCCAAATGTGTTCCCGCCAAGGAAAATCGTTCCATGTTTGTAAACTATCAACCATTCTAATTGAAGGATCAGCCACTACAGATATCAATTCACGACCCATAAAAATCACCTCCAAGGCTAACAACAGGCACGCACGAATTGCGTCTTCATCAGATATTTTGGAAAAAGCCTCATCATCCTCAATTAACGCAAGTAGATCAATGTTTTTTAAATGCTCACCAATCTTGTCCGGAAAAACACGATCACGAAAATTCAAAGGACCTGTCCTAAACCCACGTAAAGTAGGAGTTCCAAATTTGAAACCAGTAATGAGCTGGAACTCGCGACGGCCAAAATGCAAAAGATGTCCGTTGACATGATAAACAAGTGAGAGATCATAGTGCTTATCATCGGAATTCAGTTGCTTTTCCAACATGTGATGAACAATCATCTCGTCGTTATCAACATAAGTTATATCTAACCATGGTCCAAAACATGTTTACCTAAATAAAGTACGCCTCTTTTCATCTAACCTTGCCTTGATTAACGGAAAGTATCGAACTTTGCTTCTGACATGGACCTTCGAAGTCTGTAAGTATCCCTACATTAATAAACAAACACAGCCGGTAAGTGAAAGAAAAACAAAATGCTGACAAAGAAAAAAGATATACAAATTGCCATAAACCACAATTTCTGTTAGTATCCCTAAATTAATTACACTGAAAGAAATGTCAACAAATGAAAGTAACCATTCACCAATAAAAAATCGTGCAGGATGCGCGGACCAAAGATATACACAAACACAACCGTGATGGGAATTCACTAATATAGTAACTTATAATGGGGTAAATAGAAGCAAAGACAACTTTGAAAAACCACACGCAACATCTAAACACCATTCCACAAGCTCAAAATAAAGCAGAAGCACTAACAATCTGAAAACTAACCTAAGGCTGCAACTTAGAACAACTACAAGGCAGCTCTAAACTTTGAATATGTCTAATGGGGTAAATAGAAGCAAACATAAGAAACACTAACAATAAAAGAAAAATATAAGGTTGTTAACAAGCTAACAAAGAAACAATAAATCAATTTTCAGAGCTTAAGTCCTAATAATGAGCAAATTAAAAATGAAGGTCAATGTGAGTTTGGGGCTATTCCTAACTGTTGTGCAGTAACCTCACAATGGGCAAAAAAGTGCCTGCGACTTTGAAAATGGGTGGAAACTAGTATGCAACTTTTGGAACCATAATTTTGAACATGTTACCTTAGTCCTACTTGAATCACAAATAACGACTAAAAGAAACTTAAACTAAATCTTCCTGATGCATGATTTTCAAAACAGTTATGAACCAAGATATTTAGATAACTAAATGATAGGCTATGAAACTACTAGGAATTGCTAAAAATTGACCTTTAACTACTGATTGGATTAAGTTACAACTGATTCGAAGTATCTATGTTACCAAAGTTGATTTACTCCCAAGATTTTCCACTGTGCCAAACACCCCATCATGGGTCAGATTTGGTATTTTTACTGTTAAATCTAAGCTAAACTAGCATGGGTCAGAGATCACAACAAACTTGAAGATAAGGAGTAAATTTAACAGATAAATAGCAAATAAGCTTAGGACTAAACTACTCCTAAAAAAACTACCTACTAAAACCTAATTTCCTAATTGCCAAACCATGGCTTACAATGAAGCTTTTTATACTAAAACTAGGATTAGGGTTCCTCCTTGGGTAAATAGAATATGGCTAATGGGGTAAATAGAACCAGAGACAACTTTGAACACCCACACGCAACATCTAAAAACCATTCCACAAGCTCAAAATCAAAGCAGAAGCAAGGATCAAATAACCTCATTCCTTACTGAGTTATAACAATTTCATAACCTTTTTCCTTTGTATTAGCATCAAATAAGCTTTTTCCTTTACTAAGTTATAACAATTTCAGAAGGCAAAGAACAACATTATTAGACAACACAATTTATCGCAACGTATCACATTTAATTATGAATGTATCATCATTTAAGTGTACAAAAACCAACAATATATAGATAATACTTGATTTCCATTAAAAACGAATATTTACATAAAAACTTAACGCGTACATTAGAAAACCGCGTTAAGTAACCATACATAAACGCCAAAGTAGCCTAGACCTAACTACCAAACATTCATACCCTAGACCTACCCACCACCACCAACACCTATAGACGCAACACACTGCCAATAAACTCCCTGAGTAGATCGGCATTGTATCGGGCCTCATCTGCTGCACGTGTGTACAAGAGTATTCTTGACACATCCTGATAGCGAGCAAGCCTGAGCATACGACGGCCATGGGCAGCCACAGTCGAGCCAAATACCTGTCCGAGCTCGAGCAAATACAGATCTATCTCTGTTATTCTATGCCGGGCCTCTTCCACATACGCTCGCAGCTCTTCCTCCTCGGCGAGGTTGGCTGCACGTAGCCTCTCAAAGTAGACAAATAATTGTCGAGCCCTGCTCAAGGATCGAGCTTCTACTGCTAGGCGGTCATGAAATGGGAAATTTGTTGAAGCCATTATCAGATTTAGTTAGAGAGATACTATGAAAGGAATTGATGATCGGAAAGGTAGTAGGTGATGATCGGAAAAGTAGTGATAACATTGTGTTAGGTTGTGGAACTATTTATAATGGGAAATCAAGGTATCTTAATACCTAAGAGGATTAATACATCTATAACATAAATGCCTATCAAATCATAGTAATAATCAACAAAAACAAGCACATACTCACATATAAATAGTAAAACATACCTTATTATCAATCATTATTATTAATCTTAATTATGAATTACAAATGAACAGTAAAATGGGAGCATCACACACACACTTCTTGTTCAGGAAGAAGAACTGCAAAAAAAAAAAATAAATAAATAAAAAATAAAAAAAATTATTAAAAAAAATAAACAAGTGGGTTTGTGTTCCTTCCACATGCAATCTAAGAAAGATTGCGTGCCGCCAGTCGCACACTAGTACAAGTAGCACAGCCGTCAGTCGCACACCATATTCGAATAAAACAAAATAGCAGTGGGGTCAGCAAATAGTTGATATGATAGTGGGGTCATGCCACGTGTCGCACAATGTATGGAGTCGCACAGTAGCACAAGTTGCACATGACCAAAATTGGAACTTGTATGAAAATTGACTCAATTGTGATGTAAAATTCGATTTTAGGCCTACAATTGGAATTTTCCCGAGAGTAAATATATTGAGAAATTGTGTAAATAGAAGTGAAGTTGTATATAAAATATTGAGGTTTTGGGGGTAGTTATAGGTAATATGATGGTAAAGTTGAAACAAAAACTATAGTAGCGACATTTTTATTTTATTTATTTTTTTTTGGGAGGGGGGGGGGGGGGGGGGGGAGCGGAATGGGGGGAGGCCAAAAAGGCAGTGGCGCATGAGGAGAGGAGGTGAGGGTGATTCCTCACCATCTTGTGTGAGCATCCTAAAGGGTAACAAGGAAATTCATTCTTGTCTATGATACATCATTTCATTTTACCAACTTTTAAGTCTTCTCTTTTTGTTTGAGACGAGATAGTTGAGTTTATATGTTGTTGCGGATTTATTATATTTTTATTTTTCATTTGCTTGTTGAGGTAAAAAAAGATAAAAAAAAATAAATAAATAAAAAATAAGTAAATAAATAAATAAAAAATTCTCTTTTTCATTGACTGTTACAATTTGTTGAATGGTATAACATGCTAAATGATGGTCATATAATCAACGGAACCGTTACTATGTGAAAACGTAGGTTGTTTGGATAGTAATGCCATGTATTGGAAATACAAATGAAATTTTGCACTATTAACCTTATTTTTATGGTGGGTGGTGCATCACCTCAACCTCATCCTTCCACACGCGATCCCCATAAAGAGGAGGCACCACTGCGCATGATGGTGCAAATTTTGTCCCCTTTTGGTGGTAATTACCGAACAAAACCCAGGAAAACCAAAACGAATTGGCCAAAAAGGTGGAGGCACCCAATAATTATTTGTACAGTTTTAGTTAAATAAAAATTTATTCAACTTTGCCATTTTATTTACCTATAAATACCCCATATCCTATTATTTTATACACAAATTCAAACATCGTTTTTCTCGATATATACACGACTCAAATAAAATATTTATCATTATCCAAATTAATTTCAAAGCATTCATGTTCACAGACTCATCGAAAAAAGAAGAAGTTACCAGTAAGAAGTTGTCTTAAAAAAAAAAAGAAAGGAAAAAAACGGCGTTGTTTATTAAGAATAAACGAAAATGTGATACTTCGCGAGGTTTTCGAGACATCGTAAATAAAGCTCGTTATGGTGCTCATGATTGTTTAGTCGCCGCCTATTTTAGTGAGCATCTGATGTACTATGCATATATATTCCGGAAGAGGTTCTGAATGAGTATTGAGTTATTTATATGCATAGTTAAAAATGTAACTAATTATTGTGAATTATTTCTTAATAATATTGATTGTATCGGAAGAGAAGCCATTTCGGTATTGATGAAGTTCACCTCCACAATTCAACTATTGTCATATAACACCATTTTTGATGCCCTTGATAAATATATGCAAATGGGCGCAACAAATTCTCTTGATTTTTTTTTTCTTTTTTTTTTTGCAAGTATGTTATGGAAATATATGGAGCGGAGTATTTGCGAAAACCTCTTACATTGATGTGGAAAAACTTTATTGGTTTCACAAAAAAAAAGGCACAAATTTCTAGAAATGGTAGGAAGCTTTAATTGTACATATTGGGAGTTGGTTGTTCAAATGCATATAAAGGGCAATGTTGTAGACGTGATCATGGTCTAAACCATTCATTTTACTATAAGTTTTTGCATCAGAAGACTTACTGATATGACATGCTTTATTTGGTGTTTCTGGAGGTAACAACGACATCAACATTATACATCAGTTGCCTATATTCAACGATCTCAAATACAGACCAGCACCAGAGGTTTTGTTTGTGGTTAACGACGTAAGTTATAGATGAGGATATTATCTTGTACGTTGACGGGTATGCGGAACGGGTGACACTTGTTAAGTCGATTTCAAATCCAGGTGACGATAACCACAAGCGAATACGGTATAAGCAAATGCATGAAGCGACAAGAAAAGATGTGGAATGGACGTTTGGTGTTCTCAAGATAAATTTGGCTATATTAGCTAACCCGCACGAGTGATGCCTTTTTATAGAATAAGGAATATGATGTATACATGCATCATCTTACCTAATATGCTTTGAAAACTCAAGGGGTTGCCATATCTCATGACTTGCATCCGAAGGAAGCAAATCGTGAGGACGAACTTGTAAGAATCCATGAACAAACGCTACAAGCTATTACATAATATGCATTGAAAACACAAAGGGGTAGCCATATCTCCTGACTGGCATCCGAAAGAAGCACATCATGAGGACGACCTTGTAAGAACCCATGAACAAACGCTACAAGCTATCAAACAAATCAAATCGGCAGAAGCGTGTTAAAACCTTCATGCCGATTTGGTAGAACACCTTTCTCATGGAGTTTAATTTAACTTTTTAGTATGTCTTATATTTTTAATTTTCAATATTAAATTTAATGTTTTTGAATAGAGAAATGATTTGCACATTCTAATTTTTTATTAGGACACTCAATCATATGCACTAAACTGTTATACTGTGTATATACAATGGTTTAACCGGTTGTACACATGAGTGTGCAAATCAAAACGTAATGTGTGTAAATCTTCCTTTTAAATATGAATAGGTTAATTTAGTTTTAACTAAATTTGTTAAGAAAATAGGTTTGATGGTGGGTTAGGTAATAACCATAAAAAGTAAACAGTGATAAATATGATAGTGTGTTAAATGATGATGTAACGCTGATGTAAAAATAATTTTGTGACTTAGTAAGTAGTCTATAAGGCTTAATGAAATCTTTAAAATGTTATAGTAGAATGTTTGTAAACATTAATTAAACTAGACAAAATAAATGAAATCATGAGCACTACGGAGTATATTTGGTAAACATCACAAATCCCCAAATTGGCCTTTCTGCCCTCCCATTCAGGGGCGAAGCTTCATAGGGGCCGGGAGGCGCCCGACCCTTCGAAATTTTTTTTGCGATGTAGGGGGTATATAGTTTTCGTGTAGAAAAATTTCGGTATATTCGGTTTCGACCCCCCAAAAATTTCGGTATACCTGAAATATAGCCTTAGGAAAAAAAAAATTTAAATCCCGACCCCCCACTTACAAAATCCAAGCTTCGCCACTGCTCCCATTCACTTGGTTTTATATTTCTTTATATATCTTGCATTTAATAATTTATAAATTAATAAGTGACGCAAATGGGGAAATGGGCATAAAATAATTAACTTCTATTATAGTTTATGTGTGTCTTGTTTCTGCATGCTCGCATGCGGGTTCATTACCCCCATGTCTTATTGTTTTTACAAGAGTATATTTGTAAACTCAATAACCTCTATCCAACCAACTTCTAGTGTTGCCATTATCATCCAAGTAACCTATGTTTATTGTACTATGTTAGTATAGGCACACAAACGTAGTTTTGAGTTCCTAAATGATTTTGAATTGCTGAAAACACCTCATGCCATGGTAAAAATCGACGAGCTTTGTAAATTTACTCGATGAGTTGTGTTAATTTGCCCGTTTCAAGTTTACAATGCTAATTTTGTTAAACTCAGTCATTCAAGTCAAAAAAAACTTTTTTGATAAAGGGCCTTTCACCCGGTAAAACATAATACTCCAAATAATAATAATAATAATAATAATAATAATAATAATAATAATAAATAAATACAATAGAATGTTGCTGAAATACCGCATTAACCTCAAGCAACTGTTTGAACAACAACTAAATCATTCATGACATGCTATAAATAATCAACTAGCTACACACAACTAGAAAACCAAAACAAAGACAAGCATACTAAAATACATCAACTTTTTTATGCTAAAAAGGAGAAAACAACCTATCCAAGTAGCCTTTAAATTCAAGTTAAATTTGACATAACTACGTGTTGGCGCATATGAAAAGCTCGGAATGAATTGGTTTTCAAAGGAAGAGAAGTTAAGATCTCGGAGATTATTTCGGATGTCAAGTCGATAGGATTTTTGTGGTATAAGCATAGGAAAAAAGAGAACAATTGTACTTGGGATTCTTGGTGTAAATTTATTCTGATGTAAAGTTTCTTTAGGGCGGCTCCGCTCCTCCTTGAAGACGAGTTTTTAGCCGTTTGTTTATTGAAGTTTACTTTTCAAAAAAAAAAAAAAAAAAAAAAAAAATTGACATAACTGCAAGTGTGAATTGTAAATTTGTGATGACATCAACTCCATCTTTAATGATATCATCCCCTCATCACTTTCAATCTGATGCACATAAATCAATATTCAAAAATATACTCACACCCTTTTGATCTTTAAATAAACTTTTACACCACCATTAAGTTTTGCTGCATGACTAAAGTTCCAAAACCTAAAACCACAACTCATTTTGAGTACTAGTGAGTACCACCTATAGATTCATGTTTGAATAGATGTATGATCAATTTGAACTACATTCACATAAATTAAGTTCAATCTGAACTATATAGTCAAAGAGGTATGAGATCAAGCTAGTTCTTTTTCTATACAAGACTATGCATTTTGTACAAAATAGTAGCAAATTTGACTAGTGACAGTTTTTGAGAAGGTACCCCCTTGTTTGATCTGTTTAATTGATATGGGTTTAATAGAAGATAAGGTACAAAAGACCACACAAAATGTAGGGGAGGGGACTTTTGGTCCCCAACCAACTATGCATAGAAGAAACAATGCTGTTCAAGACATGATGCCAATAACATGGGACAATAGAAAAGACAAGTCCCTTATTCTATTTGCATAATTTATGGACTTGTGGTCACTCTTGCTTGGGGATGCGTCGACTGTGCCTACACATCGTATTTGTAACGTCACAAGGCCTACTGACGGTGTTATTACACCACTTTATGTCATTACATTTGCGATCAATTGGAAGCTACAAGGTGCTGGGTTAGTGATAAATAGTGCAACTATAATCTAAAATAAGCGGAGCAACTTTTCGGTCTTCTCTTATATAATATCGTAGTGAATGTTCTTTAATTTTGGAAACCATTGTTCAATGCTACCGAGAAATGGTTGAGAGACCTAAAATATGTCTAATTCCATGACTAAATATACGTGTTAGTGTTTTCTTGATTTGTGAAGAAGTGAATCTCTTACCATGCGACCAACCTAGCTTATGGTGTCATGTATCTTTTCGGCATAAAATTAGAGACATTTTAAGTATCATAATTTTTTGGCATAAGTAAAGATATAAATGATTTTACAATCAGAAAATTACAAGCGCATAACAGGTAAACGGGCAACAAACTGCGCCGCAACCCTTTTTTGAATAGCAAAACCTACTCTACTAAAAATAAAACCTTGATTCTTGGAGGACGGAGAATTGCTGTGGACAACCTTTTGCACCCGATCTAAGAATCGGGTTGCAACGGGGGCAAGGGATCCAAAAGTATCAAAAGCAAATGGCACAAACACGTGTTGATTCTCCGAACAAGTTGTTTCATGTGTAGTCACCTTTTTAGACTCCGCCTTCAAAACTGCTTGCCCAGCCACGAACCCCGTGTCCCGAAACCCCACCAACGGGGACACCCCGGTGAGGTCTACACAAGCATGTTTACCACCTGCCCACCCGAATACGAGGACATCCGTCGGGCGCAGGGTGGACCCTCCTTCCAACAGGTCGGTCAGAAAATTCACCGGGGCTTCTTTCTTAGTAGAAATCCCAGCTCTCCTCAACACGTCCCACAAGACATCCCGCACCAGGTCATGCTGGTATTTGAACCCCGGCAACTCCTTGCAGTGGAGGGCGTGCTCCCCAAATTTATCTAGACGCGCCTTTTTGCATATAGGACATGGCTCGTCTACTGGGAACAAAGGAATCATCAGCCGATATTTGAGGATTGCCCGGTATTCAATCACCGACATATGTTGGCCAAGCCCCTCAATGGGAAGAACATTTGAAAAGTCTTGGGCATGGGCCCCTTGTAGACATTCAAGCACTGCTGCCTGGCGCGAGGACATAGTAAACTTCTCTCCTAGAGTTTGGAGGGTTTTACTGTAAAAAACATTCGCCAAAGTTTTTTGTGCTTTCATGGGGGCGGTGTCTTTATCAGTAAAGACACTCGGGTCAAACTCAGGAAGAGAGATGTGAATGTTGTCTAGCGCAAGCTTGTAATCAGAGTCTATTCCCACAACACCACTATTTCGCAGAATGTGGTCCTGTAACTTCCAAGACTGCACCCTAGAAGCCACGAAAGCGTAAGCTGACAAGTCCTCTGCCGAACTAAGGCCTAACCCTCCCGATCGTTTTGGCAAAGACGCCAACCTCCACTGGAAATCTCCAAAATATGGACCTCCACATACAAAAATATCTTCTAACGCACCCCCGAAGTCCCTTGTCAAATAGGGATACGACATCAGCAACAAAAGTCGGTTGACAAGTCCGGAGGCCGAACAATAGCTTAGCAACACCCATGCATGAACGGAGCAAAAGAAGCTCGCTCTAGGGGTCACATAACTTCCGTAGACTCTCCATCAGGTCCACCGCTCACTGAGCCCTTTTGACTGCCAAAGTACTAATAAAACCCTCATCTCGGCTAATAGCTCCCCCAAGGAGTTTCACTCCCCTTGCTGGTCTCCCAATCCCACTCGGAAAGGCCCCCGACTGCACTTTTGCTCCATTATACGACAGCCAAAAGACCTCACTTTTCTTAATGTTTAGCACAAGGCCCAAGGTCGGCCCCTCGGCTCTAATAATATCCAAAGCCTTAGCAACTTCATTCACTTCCCCAATAATCGTCCCGTCGTCTAAGTACCACGCATGAAAAGGGAGAGAGTAACACTCTTGCACCCTACGAACAAGCGGGTGCAAGACAAGCGCAAAAAGTAGGGGCCCGAGGGGGTCCCCCTGCTGGACTCCTGTGGTGGAACCAATATACGTGTCCCCGACATACAATCTTGCGGTTCGGGAGTACAGAAATTGAACCCAAGGGTATATAGATGGACAACGAGAGCACACTTCCCGCAGGAGAGCCGTACAATCAACCAAGTTAAAGGCGTTAGAAAAATCAACCGTGAGCATGGCCAATGATGCATTATCATGAAATGCATTCAAGAACCTGTTTACGCTGTGGAGTATGGCCTCGGCCCCGTTAGGAACTCCAACACCAAATTGATAATCTCCTAGATGGCTAGCCATCTCCTTTCCAACCTTATGCATAGCGACTTTTGAGACTAAACTCCTCCAGATAGCTCCGACCGCGATAGGCCTGATCCCATTATCAGGCTTAAGCAATGGGGTTAGGGGTAGAGGCAATGAACTCTGCAAGAACCCTGGGGCAAAACCCTCCCAACCAAAGGTTGACCACCTCGGTAATGGCCGCAAGCAAACCCGAAGCTGTCGAAGCCCCTTGTCCTGATAATGTGTCTAAAATATGTTGAGCCCTCAAACCATCCTTCCCACATGAAGTCCCTGATGCGTAGGGATTGCACCAGGATTTACCTCTCAAGGGATCTTGAGAAGCTTACAACCCCCACCAGGCAGTGTACCTGATCGATGTAGTATAGTATAATGACAAGTACCGGGGGATTGATCGTTCAGCTAGGAATAGTGTCGCTAGGATTAGAAAACCTAAATACTAGATCTAGAGATGAGGGATGATTTTTTTTGTATTTTTATATTTTTTAGAAAGCAAATTAAAATATCGGGTTTGAAGGATTTGGGCGGAATTAGTTTCTAGTCAACTAACTCAATACTAAAGATGCAATCAAAATAAAATACTAAAATGAAAATAAAACTATATTAAACTAAAGGTGTGAGCAATATGTGCGAAAAATGTGTTTACATAGATTTTACTACTCCCTAGATATCTTTTACACGTTAATTACTTGTTATAGTTGCGTGGATGACGGATTGTATTCCTTAATACCATTCATGGGGTGGCGTACTTAATTCCCCAATCCTATGAGTGCCTACTTCACTCCTATGTCGAGCCTGCAAGAAGCTCCTAACATGGGATCATTAGAATTTACTCATGCATTAAATATAACCAATAAAACCTAGTACACATCGGTTCATGTTTCCTAAGACGTTCAAGCATGTTACACAATGGAGATCTGCCAGTTTTCTTAAGCCTAACATTGAAATCATTCATCCAATACAACCATAAACAAGTAATCAACACATAATCAACATCTAGGTTTCATTAGATCTAAGCAAACACAAGATAAGTTTAGCCTAACATGTTGAAATCAAGACAAGCACAAGATATAGACAACCAACACATAGACATATTGATTGAATTAAGAGAAGACTTATCTCAATAGCACATGTAAGGATTCAAGGGTTGAAAACCCTTGAAAAACTGTAAAATTCGTACAAGGTTCGGCCCTAGGGTTTCTCCACACAAGTTCCTCCTTTTGAATGAAAATTAGAAAACTATATATAGATATTAGGAGGTGACGGCATCAAGAACAAAGGTGTGACGCCTTCATCTCGCCGCTAAATAAATCCTCGGACTGCCTAGATCTACATCTGACGCCGTCATGTAGTCCACTTTTGCAGGCCGTCATATATTTAACTCTTGACGCTCTACTTGTGACGCCTTCATGTTTGTACTGGGTCGTCATGGTCTTTACTCTTGACGCCGTCAAATACTTCCTCTTGACGCCGTCAAACACTATTTCCAGCATGGAAAATTAAGTCTTTGGCGTTTTCATCACTTTTATGCTCTAAAAACGTCCGAATTGCCTCCTTTTCCAGATTTCACTCCCAAAGTACCTAAAATCACAAAAGGAACGATTTAGGGCAATATTTGATCAAATAAATTCAATTCTGGGCTTAAATGACCCCCTAAAAACGGATCATTTTTTGCCTCATCATATACCCTTATACTTGAGATTTGCTTGTCCTCAAGCAAATGCGCTTTTATTCTAATCAAAATACAAGTTAGGGGTCATTTAACACTAATATAAAAGTAATTACAACAAATAATCGTTCCACTAAAGACCAATAGACAAGCATGAAGGTCATACACTAGCACCTCACAAATAGTGTTTAGATACTCACATCTCTCGGGTGTAATAAAGTATAGATTACAATATGGAAAGGGAAGATATCTCTCACTACCTGTCATAGCAAAATAGATTACCATAGGCTTGGGAAAGAATCAAACCTCCACCACATGGCGTAAGCACCTAGGATAAACTATCAAAGATGTCTTTTAAAGGGTTGTAACGTTAGGTGTAGGGATATGAAATACACGGTTTTGTTAGATATAGGCAGTCTTTACTGGTGGCGAGTTAACAATCTTGGTCAATTACATGTACAATATGGCGTTGCTAAGCCAAGACTAGACTCGACTTAAGCAAATAAATAAAAAAAATAACAAAAACATAAAATGAACATAGAATGAAAAGGGATGGTAGTCCGTATGTTTTTTTTCCTTCTCTTTTTCTTTTTTTTTTCTTTTTCTTGATTTTTTCGATTCTTTTTTTTTTTTTTTTTTTTTTTTTTTTTTTTTTTTTTTTTTTTGCATACACTCTTACCCTACCATCCAAAATAATACATCATAGGGAATGGAAATTCCCCTTACACTTGAATTTTTACATACTTTACAATAAACTAATCTAATGACTCGAATTAAGAAAATCAAAACACTTGGAGTACTTTTAAGATTAACGCACATATGGGGGTAATAATATGATGTTCTTCCCCATTACTCCATAAAATAAGTACTTTACCCATGAGTCCCAATCGTCCCAAAACAATATGTACAAAGATATGACTCGACTTAGCAACCATGTAATCAATTAGATAGTTAACTTAGGGTTTAACAAATAACAATAATGCACTAAAGATGAGTGCATACACGGAAGGCTAAGGCGATTTGGGTGTACATTTAAGTGGGGTGTAACAAATTCTTCCTTTAAGTAAAATGCTTAAAGTTATAAACGAAAACATAGGCTCGGAGGGGTGTACTAGGGGTTTCGTGTACTAAAAATGAGTACAACGCTAAGGTGTGGGAAAAATTAGTTGACTTAACTAGTCAAGTAATATGACTTAAATGGTCAAGTAATTATGACACGGGTTTAACACAAGGGTGATCCTAATGCCTCTTATCATGTAGTAAATCCTACTACACGAATGTAGTCTCACTAGCGGTCTCGGGATGCATCACTAACGCAAGTTCTAGAATCTAAATGCTACCGGTACACTCATAAGCACTAATAGTAAATGCTTTTCCTATCACATCTAAAGGCGAACCTCACATATTTTGGTGGAAAATTTTTCTGAATAGTATGGTTTTGTGCTAGTCATACAATCTCCTATCCATGAGACGCTTGCTATGGCTAAAGTTTCACTCCTAAATGTTGTAAAAAATATTAAATTTGGCGCTAAAATTACACTAACAAGTATTTCTCATAGTTTTATTACACATCTACTATTAAACAAACAAACTCAAGCGAAAGTGTATTTGTAAGGTATCATCATTTTACCCTCCCCTTACACTTAGGATGAACATTGTCCCCAATGTTCAAGTAAAGAATGTAAAAGTGAAAAAGTAAAAAGAATGAAATCAAATACTCCCCTGATTCGCTCGGTATGGATAATAAGGTGGCCAGGTTAGATCTTCCTCCAAGAAAATGAACAATCAAAGCTTCCCTTCCAGAAAAATAATCATCTTCTTGTCATACATAACCTGTAAAACCTGAGAAAACAGACAAGGCAACCTCGCCTAAAATCGGCGGCAATCTACATAAGTTACTAAATCCTAGAAAACAAAATAAGATATAATGCTTGTGGAATGAAGTTTGCAGATTTCCTGGAGATTATAAAACTCAATAATTCAACAAAAACTTTAAGACTCCGTTAGAAAAACAAAACTGGTAAAATTTCCAGATTTTTACACGTGACACCGTCAATAGCAAGCTCATGACGCCGTCAGAAGTGACCTGCAGAAATTCTTATGTTAAGTTTCAGGAAAATTTCTGGAAAAACTTGGTCCTACTTCCTGGAAAATCCTGCAAAACTTCATTATGACTCGATACAAGCATTTGACTCTAACAAATACGAATATACATGTTCACTTAATATTGTGGAGAATCATGATCGGTTTGTTTCTTAAAAACATATTTGGGGTTTCCCCTTACACTTATCTTTTGCAAAAATACCTTTAGGTGAAGTTAAGACTAGGCCAAAACAACAAAGTAAAGTATTTCCACCTTTTAGTTTAGAAACATGATCTACCAACAATAAAACTAAAGCATGCATACGGAAGCAAATAACAATCAAACAAAATAAAATCACACAAAACATGGGTTGCCTCCCAAGAAGCGCTTTTCTTTATTTACGAGACTTGTAGCTAGACTCAAGGTCATGGGTTACTACGTGATATGGGTGAGTTCCTCATTGAGGACATCTTTGGGATCAAACTTAGGTTTTAACTTCCTATCGGTTTTCTTAGTACGGTATGACCTTTCAAACTTTTCTCCATCCGGATCATACAAAGTCATCTTCATATGCCATGATCCGTCACCTTCTTTAGGTGGCTTGTCCCACCTCCATTTACACTTGTCTCCCTCTCTTTTCCACTTATTCATCTCTATATTAATAGGCATTACGCTCAAGAACTCAATCATCTTCCTAAAGACTAAGGGGTCCTCAAAAGGATCTAGCTCTTCATCTCTAGCTATGAGTTGTTCCACCGAATGTGTCTTTTCAATGAAATCCTTTTCTAGATAGAATAGGTGTTGAGGTCCTATAAAGTTCCTTTCTATCCAAGGTCCATATCTAGATGGTCTCCTATTAATCTCTACCCAATGTGGTGTCGGTTCATCATCACAATCATAACTATGCTTCTTAACATCGTATACCGACCAAGTGTCGCCCTCACCGACCGCTATTTTAGACTCCTTACATTCTATCATGGCACTAGCGGTTGCTAAAAATCCTCTTCCTACTAACAATGGGCATGTAGTGTCACTAACCATGTCTAGGACGTGAAAATCCGCTAAGATAGTTAACTTTCCTACGTGAACAACTACATCCTTAATCATTCCAACCGGATGGGCAATACTTCCATCCGCTAGACCTATCAATACCTCCGTTTCCTCTAACTTTCCTAGCTTAAGAGTGGTGAATAGGGATAAGGGAATCAAGTTGAGGCTTGACCCTAAATCGGCTAATGTGTCGAAAGCTTCGAATTTTCCTATCCTAAAAGGAAAAACAAATATACCCGGATCATCAAGCTTTTTAGGCAACTTGTTTTGAACGAAGGCGGTCCCATTTTTACCTAGTTTAAACTTCTCATACTTTTCTAGGAGGGCACTATAGTAGGGAGCACGAGCTAAGACATCAATGACGGGGCGTTCAAGGTGAAGTTCCTTTAATTTATCGTCAAGGTCTTGCGTAGGAGGTGTTTCAACTATACTTTTGACCGGTTTTATATCGGGTGTTTTACTTGATTGGTCCTTTTGAAGAATTTGGTTTTGTTTGAAACACGTGCTCGTTGATTTAACCGAGTAGTATTGTGGACACGAAGTGGGTGACGAAACTGATGATATGGAATTAACGTTTAGTTTCGGATTCTTGAGCGTGTCGCTTGGGAGTGCTCCCATTTCTCGGTCATTGAGAACTTTCAACAATGCGTCAATTTTGGTGGTCATCTCGCTTTGCTTTTGTTTGAAATCGGCTTCAAACTTAGATATGTGAGCTTCTTGAAATGCCATGAACTTAGACATCAATCCTTCAAGATTGTTGGTACTACCATAGTTGTTAGAAGGATTGTTGTTGAAAGTACGGTTGGAGGGTGGACCGTTTGGTTGGTAACGATTAGGCGGATTGGAAGAATTGACTTGATTTTGTTTCCACCTAAGGTTTGGGTGATTTTTCCAAGAGGGATTGTAGGAATCACTATAAGGGTTTGGCTCGGGTTTGAAAGTGTGGAAAACTAGAGGGGGGGGGGGTTGAATAGTTTACCGCTTTTTAATTCCTTTTAACTTGAATATCTTTAAAAACATTTACGTTTGCTTAAAGATATAAACACATTGTTATATGTTTGATTCCTTGAAAAGCTTTTCATGTGAAGATCCTAACTTTACTTGTTTAGTTCTTTGAAAAGCTTTACTTTTGTTTGAAGATATAAACACATCTTTACTTGTTTAGTTCTTTGAAAAGCTTTATATGTAACTAGCTATTTTAACTAAAGAACAACATGTAATAAGCAAAGATAAAGAAAGAAACGATCAAACCACAACACGATTGTTTATCGTGGTTCGGCTACAAGGACTCTTTTTCCTTGCCCTACATCCACGCCCCGAGTTTCCAACTCGAGAGTTATAAGCACTAATTAACAAGCTCCTTTCACCGGCGGAGAAAACCTTTACAACGTCGCTTACACTTTTACCGACACTAAGCTAGATGTCGAGTTCTTTTACAAGGGTACAACCACTCCCGTTCGTCGCTTACACTTTTACCGACACTAAGCTAGATGTCGAGTTCTTTACCAAGGGTACAACCACTCCCGTTAGTTCTTTTACAAGGGTACAACAACTCCCGACACATTATGTATTTTGAGGCCTAAAATACTAACCACTTACTTCTATATACATGACATACATGAAGTATAAACTACCAAAGCTTATACATGACCAAGCTACCAAGACTTGCAACTTTAGAGTTGAAGCTTGTAACTTCTTGAATGATCTTGTGAAGTCCCTTGCTACATAAGAGAATCACACAAATCAAAAGGTTACTGAGTTAGTTGAGAGAGTATGTGAAAATATGTCATAAAAGGGTTACTAAAAACTAACAAATGGTTTGGTATTTATAGCAAACAATTTTGCAGGTCTGGCGGATCAGGCGGACCCCTCAAAAGGGTTCCGCCCATGGACCCCCAGGGTACCGCCAGGGCTGCAGTTGGTTTTTGCAATAAATCTTGCAAACCAAACAAAGTCACATCTCATTACTCTTGCAAACCAAACAATGTCACATCTCATAATATCAAGTCAAACACTAAACTTGCAAGCTACCATTTAGTAAGTCAAACACACTTCTTACCATAAATGTATAATGACAAAGCTTGCCCTAAATGTGATGTGACCTTACTGTATTAAGAAATAAATATGATGTGACAAGACTTATTTTAGTTTAAAAAATAAAAACAATGTTTTGTTTAAAAGAAAATGTTAACCTTAGTTAAACAAGACTTAAACACTTAAAGTGATGATTTACTTATAGCTAAACTTCATACTTTGTCATTAACAAAACTTAGCAAAGATCGTAAAATATAAATAACGTTTTTAGGCGATATTTGTATTAACAATCTCCCCCTTTTTGTTGATGACAAAACATAAACTTTATTTATAAGTAAGTCACTAGTTTTAGTATTAAGTCTTATAAAGTTAGGTATAAAAACTTGTTTTTGCTAAGATGATGTGATATACAAAAAAAAATTTTTTTGAAACAAGTTTATATCTAAATTCTCCCCTTTTTTGTCAAAACAAAAAGAAGAGTAGCGAAGCGGAAGTAACTACTTGCTCGCCCTTGGATGATACTCCCCCTAAATGGAGTGCCAAGAGAGGAGACATGGATTTTGAACCTACAAGAAAAGGTTAGTTGTTGCACAAGATAAGTCATGAAAGTATTTCATGTTTAAACACAACTAAGAGTTGTGAAGTGAAATAGTACAACACTCATGCTCCCCCTTGAATGTTACTCCCCTAAATGGAGTATCAAGGAAGGAAAACATGGAAAAAGGTCCTACAAAAAGAAAGGTTAGTTTAAACAACACAAGATATATGTATGGTATCATAGCAAGGTATATTTCAACAAACAATGAAAACCTTGTAGTGTAATGAAATTCATTTCATGTAAAATTTAGACTCTTAAAAAAAGTCAAAGACAAGAAATTTGGATTACACTATCCTACCTCTAAAAATAAAGAAAAACTACAAATAAGCTACGACCATAAAAAGCTACATGGAAATCATCATTTTCCTTTGTGAGAAACATTTTCCAAAAACAAGGCTAAGGTTGTTTAAGGATGAAAATGTGGGTTGTGGTTGTAGCGGGCTTTATTTTGAAGGTTGAAAGGATGACATGGTTTTGGTTTGTTGGTTTAGATGGGAAACATTTTCCAAAAGAAACGGTTTTGTTTCATTTTGGAGACTCTAGGGTTGAGGTGTGTGAGACGAGGATTGTAGAAGATCCAAAATGCGGGTTAGTATAAACCTCATTTATTCGGATAGCTCACGAATTTCCCTTCGACACCCTTTACTAATGTGAGCTGTTCTTTCGCAATGATTGCAATCATGGCGGGGAAAGTTTGGTGGAAGGGTGGTTTGATATGTTGGTGGTGGATGGTTTGAACTTGAAGGAGCAAAGGTGGAAGGTTGAGTAGTGTTTTTGCTTCCTTCATTTGTTGATTGAAGCGTTGTTTGTAAAACCATGATATGGTTGATTTGAGAGTCAACCATACGTTTGAAGGCATGAAGGTGGTTTAAATGAGTGTCAATCTCATTATGAAGGTTTGGAGGTTTTTCCCACATGGATGCTTCTATTTTCTTATAAGAAGAAAGTAGAGACTCAAGATGTTGGGAAGGTTCTTGTGGTGATGGTTGTTGTTGTGGTGGTGGTTGTTGGTTTTGAACAAAATGGCAGAAACTTGGTTCGCCGATAGGATTGCCATGAAGGTCTTTGTAAATTGGGTGAAACACAAATGATTGTGAGTGGGTATGACCTTGATCATTTTGAAAAATGGATGGTCTAGCATGACGGTAAGCTAACCGTTCTACTAATGATGGTTGATGGGGTTCATCATCTAGTTGCTCACTAGTTTGTTGTTGGGTTTCCATTTGAGCAGTGGTGTCAAAAAGTGACAAGGATGGTGGATTTGATGATTTGGGTGATAGGTCTTCTAAAGTTTCCAAATAAGGAAGTGGTGATGTTGGGGGTGTATGGAAAAGTTCCATTGGTGAAATTGTTGGTGATTGAGGTGATGAGGTTTTTGATAGTTGAGCTTGTTGAGAAGGTGATGATGAATCACTTGAAGGTCTAGTTGTTGGAGGAATGGTGGCCATGTTTGTGTAGCAATGTGTTGGAGAGGGTGTTGGAGTATCAAGATTAAGCAATTCTTGAAAGGACATGACATTGGTATTACAATGTGTTGGGGATTGAGTTGAGGTAGTGAGATTAAGGAAATCTTGGATAGGTGAAGAAATGTTAAGTGAAGCATCACTTGAAGAAGATGAGCTTGACTTGACGATTTTGTTAAAGCAACAAGGTTTAACACTAATCCTAGAGATTTTTGAAAAGGATTTTGATGACTCGGATGATGTGTTGGATTTGGTCATTTTCAAAGGTGTGGTTTTGATGTTTTGAAAGGAGAAGTTTTAATGGTGATGATGTGATTTGAATTGTTGCAAAACTTTCAAATTTATAGGATGAAGAGGATGTTGGAAAGGGTGTTTGGATTTGATGTTTTACCATTCAAAGGTTGAGGTTTCAAATGATTTACAAAATTTTCATGAATATGTCAAATCATTGCATGTCATTCCAATAGAATAAGGTGGAGTGAAAGACCAACAAAAGAACTCAATGCTTTGTGATCATGGGATGTGATTTGGTTAAAAATGTTTCAATGGTTTTGAAGGATCCTTTAAAAGGGTTCCTTGGGTTGGTTATGTTTGAATTTGAATTTTTGGAGGGAAGTGGCTTCCTAATTTCCTTAGTGAGTGAGAGTTGTTCTAATATGGTTATTGGAGTTAATGGAAGATGTTTCTCACTTAGGATAATGGTTTTGACACATTACAAGTTTTGGACTTAAGAAAAATAGAAAAATTTTCTGCAGGTGTCTGGCGGAACCCTCAGAAGACACTGGCGGAACCCATTTGAGGGTACCGCCTGGTCCGTTGGGCCATTTCTGGAATTCCCAGAAAATACACTGGCAGACCCCAATTTTGGGTACCGCCAGAGGTAAAAAATTAGGCAGTCCGCGTTTTTGTCCCACAAGACGATTTTCAAAATTTTCAAAAACTCCTAAAATCAAAAAGATAAGATATTTCTGATTAGGCAATGCAAAAATTAGACACATAAACATACATATCATGGGACTTTGACCTTGAGGTCGAGGATTTCACTATACTTAGTAAGAATTGCCATAAGCATAAAAAAAATGACAAACACCTTAAACATTGTCATTATGCATAAAAGTTCATACAAACATAATCCAACAAACGTAATAAACCATGAAAGTGAAAAATACATAATTCACGTAGTTTTAACATAAAGACGATTCTAAAGCATTCTTAAGCCAAACACTCCTTAATCTTCTCACAACCGGTCTATCTTCTTGTTGAGCTTGTTTAGGTACCTTCCAAAACACTTGAACATTCCTTTGGTTTGCTTGAATTCTTCGGAAGCATTGTCAATGATGGGGAGACCTTGAAGGTATTCTAAAGGGGGTAACTTAGAGTTGGGAAGTTTATCATCCTCGCTCATTCCGGATGATGATGATGTTGGTGTAGGTGATCGAGTACGTTTGCCCTTATACTTGAAAACTCGTTTATCACTTAAAGGAACGAAGGTGTGAGGAACGAGAAAATAGTCAAGGCGGATTCCATTTTCGTTAGGAGAAATGGGTGAGATTGCTCTAAAGAGGCGGGTAAGAAGCATTCCATAGGGAAGAGCGGTTGTTCCAACTAAGGATATGTCGGCCATTCTTTTGGCTAGGTGGTAGGCTAAGTTGAAGGGTTGACTGGTGGAAATGCTATATAGCATGTAGCATAGGCATGTGTTGATGTGATCTCTATTTCCTATGGTACTTATGACGTTAGCCCTAAGAATTTCTTCCCACTTCTTAAATTGTGGTTTAAGCTCATTGAGCTCCATACCAAAAGGATCCTTATCTACAATATTCCCCGAACGATTCACCCTAGTGGTAGAGGTTCTAACAAAGAGGTGTTCCTTAATAGTTTCCTTACTAGCAAGAGGTGTATCGTATGGATAAAAACGATCAATAGAATCAAGACTTGAAATGGGCCACTTATCCGTGTAGAGGCAAGTTCCCTCATTTGGTACACCAAGAATTATAGCTAAGTCTTTTAAATCTATGTCATGTGGTATTTGATTGGTTGTGAAGTTTAATGATATCCTACCACCAGCACACGTGGAGAGGTTTACGGTTGCATAGAATTCTAAGATGAACCTAGGACAAATTGGCTCATCTATATCAAGGAGACAATCAAAGTTGATTGCGGCAAAGTTTTGGCGAATAGATGTTCCTTCTAGAAAGGATGGATCAATGGTTCTACCTTCGTGAACATAGCGTTTTTCTAATGCCTTAAAGGTTTCTACTTGAACCGAGTTGAGACCTTTGGTCATATGGTGCTTGGGCATGTATTTAAGGGTTTCTTTATGATCGGATTTGTTTGTGGGAGGCATGTTGATTCCTAGAAAACATAAAATTGTATGTTAATGACTTTTAACAACGTGGATGTTCTAATATGTTCCTATATGCAAAACAATGTGAAGACATGGTTATCTTGACTCATTTTGATTCCCAAATCGTTTTGTTATGCAAATTTTGTTGTAAAAACAAAAGATAACCAACACTCTCCTAATTGAATGTGTCTTCGATTGAATGTACCCGAAAATACATATTAGTTATGTATCCCCTTTAGCATTCAAGAGATAGTATGCAAGTGATGTTTAAATGATGTTTTTCATTTGTTTTAACAATGTGGTGATGAATCATGTTGCAATTTTGAAAGATAATGCACTTGGTGTGTTTGGCAAATCAAAGTAATAATGAAAAGATACACTTCTTTAACTAATGAAATACATAATTTACTAGCCACCAAGTTTTTCATGAATCATGAAGTTTTATGCAAAAGCCCTAAGATTCTAGTTAATGATTGATGCATGGGAATTGCACCAGGCTTTACCTCTCAAGGGATCCTGAGAAGCTTACAACCCCCACCAGGCAGTGTACTTGATCGTTGTAGTATAGTATAGTGACAAGTACCGGGGGATTGATCGTTCAGCTAGGAATAGTGTCGCTAGGATTAGAAAGCCTAAATACTAGTTCTAAAGGTGAGAGATGATTATTTTTGTATTTTTATATTTTTTTGAAAGCAATTAAAAATCTTGGGTTTGAAGGATTTGGGCGGAATTAGTTGCTAATCAACTAACCCAATACTAAAGATGCAATCAAAATAAAATACTAGAAATGAAAATAAACTAAATTATACTAAAGTTGTGAGCAATAAGTGGAGAAAATGTGTTTACTTAGATTTCACTACTCCCTAGACATCTTTTACACGCTAATTACTTGGTATAATTGCATGGATGACGGATCATATTCCTTAATACCATTCATGGGGTGGCACACTTAACTCCCCAATTCTATGAGCTCTTATCTCCTCCTACACCATGCCCAGCACAACTATAGGGATTGTAAACAGTGGCTCATGCATTAAATACAACCAATAAAGACCTAGTGCGCGTCGGTTCATGTTTCTTAAGACGTTCAAGCATGTTACCAATTGGAGATCTGCCAGTTTTCTTAAGCCTAACATATAAATCATTCATCCAAGACAAGTATAAACAAGTAATCAACACATAATTAACATCTAGGTTTCATTAGATCTAAGGAAACACAAGATATATCTAGCCTAGCATGATGGAATTAAGATAAGAACAAGATATAGACAACCAACACATAGACATATTGATTGAATTAAAAGAACACTTATCTCAATTACAATGAAAGGTATAAAGGGTTTGGAACCCTTGAAAAACCTGTAAAAGTTGCACCAAAATCGTACTTAGGGTTTCTCCAAAACTTCTCCTTTTTAATGTGAAAATTAGAAAACTATATATAGAAAAATGGGTCTGACGGCGTCAAGACCAATATTGTGACGCCGTCACCTCGCCGCCAAAACTATTCTCGGACTGCCTTGATCTACATTTGACGCCGTCAAGACTTAATCATTTCCAGGCCGTCATGACTTTTACTCTTGACGCCCTACCTTCGTGATGCCGTCAAATCTGTACTGGGTCGTCATGGAATTCTGCTCTTGACGCCGTCAGGGAATTACTCTTGACGCCGTCACCTACTGTTCCCAGCATGGAAAATTAAGACTTTGGCGTTTTCTTCACTTTTATGCTCCAAAAACGTCCGAATTGCTTCCTTTTCCAGATTTCTCTCCCAAAGTACCTAAAATCACAAAAGGAACGATTTAGGGCAATATTTGATCAAATAAATTCGAATACGGGCTTAAATGACCCCTTAAAAACGGATCATTTTTTGCCTCATCATATACCCTTACACTTGAGATTTGCTTGTCCTCAAGCAAATGCGCTTTTATTCTAGTCAAAATAAAAGTTAGCGGTCATTTAACACTATTATAAAAGTAATTACAATAAATAATCGTTCCACTAAAGACCAATAGACAAGCACGGAGGTCATATACTAGCACCTCACAAATAGTGTTTAGATACTCACATCTCTCGGGTGTAATAAAGTGTAAATTATAATTTGGAAACGGAAGATATCTCTCACTACCTGTCATAGCAAAATAGATTACCATAGGCTTGGGAAAGGATCAAACCTCCACCACATGGCGTAAGCACCTAGGATAAACTATCAAAGAGGTCTTTTAAAAGGTTGTAACGTTAGGTGTCAAGACACTAGTGCATTGAAGTTGTGAAGATATTAGTGACTTGAAGGTGTCAAGACATTAGTACTTTGAAGGTGTGAAGAGAATAGAAGATTGGTGTGTAGAAGATTGGTGTGTAGAAGATTGGTGTGAAGAAAATAGAAGATTGGTGTGTAGAAGATTGGTGTGAAGAAGGTGTGTTGAAGTTGTGATTGTGGTGTGATATTCTTGTGGTGTGTTATTTGGTGTGTACGGTTTTCTCCGCCATAAAGGAGGTTTTTGATCTAGTGAAGAAAACTCTCGAGTAGGTGACTCGGGGAGTGGAGTAGGGCAAGGAAGGTGTCCTTGTAGCCGAACCACTATAAATCCTTTGTGTCTCGGTTTGATCTTTCCATCTCTCACTCTTTGATTTATTACTTACTTGCATTTCACACATAGTCATAATTGATAGTATTGTGCATATGTTGATTTCACATAAAGATCAAACTAAAATTCATTCATAAAACTAATCTTACAAAAACCAACCTAGTACATATAATTATATCTATACACTACTACACATATATATGCTTACATAAAATATATGAAATTGTATATTCTTTCCAAACATTATACATAAGCATTGTATATATAAAACCTTTAATAAATCTTGTATTTATACTTTTGTAGTTAAGTGTTTTGAAATTGTACATTATACATAAGTAGTATTTATACAAAATCATAAATTAACTAGTATATATATTTATGTATTAAAGTGATTTGAAAGTTTTATCTTAGAAACTATCTTTTATAAAATAAGCAAAACGAAAAAGACGTAAAACTATTCAACCCCCCCTTCTAGTTTTCCACAATTGGTATCAGGAGCCACGTCTAACAAGATTTTTAAAATATACTGTATTTTAAAACTTGTAACGATCTATGGAATTCGAAAAATATCTAGAAGGAGAATTTACGCAAAAACCACCATTATTTGAAAATGATCATTTTCTTGAATGGAAAAATAAATTTGAAAATTATGTGAAATCAATAGATCTTGATTTTTGGCATATTATTTCAATTGGTGATCTTAAACTAACCAAAATGGATTTTGAAAATCAATATAATAATCTTCAAATAAAAATTGATAAAAATACTAAAGCTAAATTACTTATTTTCAAAACTCTACCAAATGTTGAATATGAAAGATTATTTCCTTGTAAAACGGCAAATGATATTTGGAAATGCCTTTTAAAGTTTCACCAAGAGAAATGTAAAACCAAAGATGATAAACTTGATATTGCACATGAAATAGTTACTCTAGAAAATTTAATAGATAAATATTTAGTTGAAATAAACACATGTACTACTAGTTCAAATGTGATCATTGAAGGTACCAATAATGAAGAACACATGTGTCAAATCCGAAGAAAGCATGTTAATAAATCATGGTGCAACAAGGACGATAAAGACGATGTAAATACGGAATACGTGAACATCCTAACAAATGTTAATACAAATAGTGATGACAAGGATTACATGCTCCAAGATCCAAGCAATACTACAAACAAAACATGGAGCGACATGAACAATGGAATTGATCACCGTATAGCAAGTGAAGATTGTACAAGTACAAATAAGGTACAATTCAAAACCAAACATTTTTGCTATGATCAATTTATATTAGAATTTTCAAAAATGGAAAATAACTTCAAACACTTTTGCAACATTGACTCAAAAATTATTTTTAAAAATGAAGCTTCAACATCCGCTGAAAATAACTTTGAAAAAGAAATAATTTTAGAAGACAAAATGTCTAGACTTGAAAGTAATATTGAAATTGATCTTGAATGTAAAAATTGTCAAGACTATAAACATGAAATTAAAATGGAAAAGGAAAAAGCAAAAATATTGGCAAAATTCGAAAATAGTTCTAAATCTTTAAAATATCTACTTAACATTCAAAAGTCATTTTATGATAAAACCGGATTAGGATTTACGGCAGATGAGTATTTGACAAATACATCAAAACAAATAAAATTTGTTAAACCTAATGGAAAAATTTAGAACTATTATTATTTACATCCATTGATTATTTCTCTAGTCAAGAAAGTTATTGTTTGTTTGTTAAAACAAACAAATAATGAATTCTTGTACTTCTCGACGACATCCTCTTCATATGCATTTAAGTGCATTGGATGTTCGCTACTAATCAACTCGGACCCATGAGAATCTGGGTACCAAGCTCTCTGTCATGTGTAGGTAATTAACGATCAAAGGAACTACTACTTTTTGGATCGCTCTATTCGCTTTCTTTCATTTGATGACCATTGACTTTATGGTGTGTTCGTTACTACCTCATGACGAAGGATTCTTGTTCTACCATTCTTAATCTGCACGACTTGTGATGATTGGTGCGACCGATAGTGTTTCTATGATCAAGTCTCCTTGATCCTTTTTGCATTGGGATATTACTTCGCTTCTTCAACTTGCTTTGGGGAAAACCTTCTTGACGTTTTATATTGCTCTCATGACCACTCTTAAAGAAGAGTTGGACCTGAGGTAAGTTTTCTTTTCAAAAACTTGCCTACATTACATTAAGATAGAGTATGCTTCAATTAGTATATTAATATGTTTTAATTTGCAAGTTGCTATGCTTTTAGATCATGAATACCAATATATGCATACATAACATTAGGATAATTAACCCTCTTATTGCTATGTCTATTATCATTTATTTTAGTTTTCATCTATATTGATAATCTTCTATGATCTAGAATAGAATACTTGCCATTTGTGCTATATGATCTTACTAGTTGCATTAATAGATGTGTTATAATTAAGACTTGCTAGTGACTCAATATTACAATGTGTCTTGTATACATGCATATATACATATGTCTATATTGCATTCATTGATGATTTTCTTTGACCTTTCCTATCTCATTGCATTTAGATGTTCAATGTCTACCATATCTCTTTCACATCTTTAGTTGCCATTAGAGATGATTACATGTGACAATGGGCTGAATCGATTCTCTTGAAGTATATCTTTCACCTGAAAATTCTTGATTATCAAAATCAATACATCATATTTAAAAACTTCTCTCTTTGAGTTAAAACCCTTCGAATATCTATTTTATGCTTTTTCGAACAACATGCTTAATCATAAGCTATCATAACATTATTTTGATCTTTATCAAGATAGAAACATTTTTCTTTTTGAAACAAAACAAAATTTGTTTCATTAGGATACAAACTTGAATGTATTTCAAAACATTAAGCCAAGTATTAGTGAATCAAGAAAACTTCATATTTGGTAATCTTCGATAGGTAAATTTAGGAACTCGATTTCTTCTAAAAGGAGAATGACTACTGGAGAATCTATTGACTAGAAATTCAATTTAACCTAACGGTTGAATTGCTTCTATGTGAGAAGTTGGGTGTGTGTAACCCGTAAAAACGGTCGTGTTTAGCCTGAATTGAGCACCACTAGTAATAGTCTCATACTCATTCTCCAACATGATTAAATTGCACTTCCTATATATACCTAACGCTAGTTTACTTTTATGAACCTTGCTTCTCATTAGATTCTTTCGTTCCCAGATTTATAGCATTAAGTGAAAACTTACTTTCAAACATTGTTGAATAAAACTAAAAACATTTTGTTTAAAACATTGTTATTTTCTCACATATGTCATAAACTTATGTGAAAATGACATCCACAATCTAATCAAATCATTTCATGAGAATCATGGTTTGCCCATATGGATCTTGTTTGTAACAAGTCTTGAAGTTCATATAATCATATCTTCCTACTTGTTTATCATAAGCAATCTTAAATTTGTTTGCACTAATCCTACTTACCATTATCTTCATATAGTTGCATACTTAACTAGTTTGCTTTATTGCTTCCTTAGTTACCAAACTTAATTGAAATATTAGTAGATAACATGATTATTAGGAATTAATTGTTCACTCTAATCATTTCTATGATATTCTCTACATTCATGAATAGTATGCTCTATATAGCCTCAAGAGTTGGACTTACTTGAATCCAAATCCAAAAACACAACCTTTTTGAAAATTTTCTGCCAAAAACCCATTTCTGGCATTCTGGGAATCACCAGATGGGCGGCCCCCTTAAATTTAAGGGGACCGGCCTCCATTTAAGGGGACCGGCCATCTGATGGTCGGGGATACTGTTTTCTTTATCACTTTTTGACCCATTTCAACATATACTTCCCAAAATTCACAAACATATTTTGTCCCATACTATCCCTCAAATTTTCCTTCCTAAACCACACTTCTCATACACTATAAATATTCTCCTCCCACCATTAATGCCATCACACCCAAACATGTCATCTTCCAACAACCAAAAACCAAAGATTTCAAGAACCGCAAGGATCTCCGTCAAACCCGTTTGGAGGAGGAAACTTGATTCTTGTCATAACCCTTGTGATGTTGTTTCAAGTCAACCAACAACTCAACCTCAAACCTACTCAAATGAGTCATCCCACAACCTATCTTCCACTAATACCCTCATTAATGCTTCCTCTTTTGATGAGCATGCTCAATCCCAAAACAACAATCCCAACATCTCAATCAACACTTCACATATTGCTCATTCAACAAAGACATCATCCACTCATGAAGAACCTCTTCCACCCATATCATGTTTTCATGATTACCCAAGTTCAAACATGTCTCCACTACCTAGAGTACCACCACCACTTCCTACAACCTCACATGCCACTCCAATGTTGCATGTGCAAACCTTCACCCAAGACAACTATCATGCTCCACCACCATCACCTTCCTCCGAACACTTGAAGTTCGTTGAGGAGCTAAAAGAGGCACATGAGCTTAGTGCTCTTTTAGCATTACATCTTGCTCAACGCAATTTGGATCCACCACAATCAAACTCACCATCATCACCTCATAACAAAAACCAACTTGAGAAGCATGTTAACAATTGCCCTTGTTGCATCTTCCTTCAACAACAAACCATTGCTTTGAATGAGCACTTCACTTGGATTGAGTATCTTCTTACTAGATCTCAACAAACCCCATCACTTGAACAACATCACAACCCTCAACCAACAAACCCCACTTCAAATCCACCACCTCCAAGCTCTACAAACTCACCAACACCCATGGAACCAAGAGTTTACCTCCACTAAACCACCAAGCATTTGATATGCTTATGTTTTCTCATTTTCAAATAAAACTCCTCAACCATTTTGGGATTCAAGAAAGTTTGGTGACACTCCTTGTTGGCACTATAGGATGTTCTATGTTATTTAGAATTCTATTTGTATTGCCTTTGTAACAATGATTATGGGTTGACATAATCATTTCTCTATTATTGAATGGTTTAATATATGTTTCTTATTCCCTTGTGCCATGATTATTACTTGTTAATATTATGCTATATGTATTTGCTTGTGCCATGCTTGTGCTTCTAATATTTTTCTTGCAAGAATTACTTTCTCGAAACCTTGGTGCCCTCAAACGAGGGGGAGCATACATCAAGGGGGAGTTTTCTACCCATTTAAACTTCTCTCACGAAGCTTATTCGGCCTAACCTTTTTGATTCTACAAAAAGGGGGAGAAGTGAATGTAAACTTACTAAATACTTGTCTAAATATTAATTTTTGGATTTAATAAGTTTAGGTTTTGTAATCATCAAAAAGGGGGAGATTGTTGATATAAATAATTGACTAAAAACATTATTCATATCTTCCGATATCTCTATGTTTTGATAATCACAAAACTTAAACTAATCAAACTAAAGATCATGACGTAAACACGTATTTAGTAATAAATAATCACTTTCACCAACTAATCACTTAAGGTATGAATAAACAAAGTGCTTAGTGCAATTTATGATCAAATGGGTATTTAATTAACTAATACAAAGTTTATTTATTTATATAATCTTATTATATATTTTTGAAAAACACTTTTGGTAATAAGGAAAAATGTTTTAATCATACTAAATATATGATTTCAAATATTTAACCAAAATCAGTTAGTTTTTCACCAAATAAACTTTCCCCACTAAAAGACAAAGTTTCTGGCCGTTTCAGCTGGGCGGCCCCCTTAATTATAAAGGGCGGTCCCCTTAATTTTAAGGGGACCGGCCATGATTTAAGGGGACCGGCCACGCTCCTCTGTCAGAAACTTTTGCCTATAAATACCACCTTAAACCTGGATTTTTTTCTCACCTTTTTGCACAAAAACTTTCTGTTCTAGATCTTCATTTCAATCCTAAAAATCCTTTGATCATTCATTTCATAAGCCTTTGTTTCCAAGTGATCCAAAGCCTCATTCTTTCAAGTGCAAAGAGAAGAATACTTCTATTAGAAGTATTACAACTTAGTATCATCTTGCTATCTAAGTTGTTTATTTATAATTTGTTGTAAATCCTTTATACTTTGGTGAATAAGGTGTATGTATTAGTTATCTAGATTTAGTTGAAGAATCTAGAATTGTTGATTAGTGTGAAGTGTAACTTGAAGTGAAGAAGAAGGGTTAGATAGTAGTGGTGATAGGAGATTGTAGCAATAGGATCTTGTAGTGAAGAAATTAAGGATCTCTAGTGGAGAAGACTAGAAGACATTTGTAGATTGAAGTTGTGAAGACATTAGTGGCTTGAAGGTGTCAAGACATTAGTGCATTGAAGTTGTGAAGACATTAGTGGCTTGAAGGTGTCAAGACACTAGTGCATTGAAGTTGTGAAGATATTAGTGACTTGAAGGTGTCAAGACATTAGTACTTTGAAGGTGTGAAGAGAATAGAAGATTGGTGTGTAGAAGATTGGTGTGTAGAAGATTGGTGTGAAGAAAATAGAAGATTGGTGTGTAGAAGATTGGTGTGAAGAAGGTGTGTTGAAGTTGTGATTGTGGTGTGATATTCTTGTGGTGTGTTATTTGGTGTGTACGGTTTTCTCCGCCATAAAGGAGGTTTTTGATCTAGTGAAGAAAACTCTCGAGTAGGTGACTCGGGGAGTGGAGTAGGGCAAGGAAGGTGTCCTTGTAGCCGAACCACTATAAATCCTTTGTGTCTCGGTTTGATCTTTCCATCTCTCACTCTTTGATTTATTACTTACTTGCATTTCACACATAGTCATAATTGATAGTATTGTGCATATGTTGATTTCACATAAAGATCAAACTAAAATTCATTCATAAAACTAATCTTACAAAAACCAACCTAGTACATATAATTATATCTATACACTACTACACATATATATGCTTACATAAAATATATGAAATTGTATATTCTTTCCAAACATTATACATAAGCATTGTATATATAAAACCTTTAATAAATCTTGTATTTATACTTTTGTAGTTAAGTGTTTTGAAATTGTACATTATACATAAGTAGTATTTATACAAAATCATAAATTAACTAGTATATATATTTATGTATTAAAGTGATTTGAAAGTTTTATCTTAGAAACTATCTTTTATAAAATAAGCAAAACGAAAAAGACGTAAAACTATTCAACCCCCCCTTCTAGTTTTCCACAAAATGAACATAAAATAAAAAGGGATGGTAGTCCGTATGTTTTTTCTCTTTTTTTTCTTTTTCTATTTTTTTTTTTAAATTTTTTCGATTTTTTTTTTTTTTTTTTTTTTTTTTTTTTTTTTTTTGCATACACTCTTACCCTACCATCCAAAATAATACATCATAGGGAATGAACATTCCCCTAACACTTGAATTTTTAAATACTTTACAATTAACTAAACTAATTACTCGAATTAAGAAAATCAAAACACTTGGAGCACTTTTAAGATTAACGTACATATGGGGGTAATAAATGATGTTCTTCCCCATTACTCCATAAAACAAGTACTTACCCGTGAGTCCCAATCGTCCCAAAACAATATGTACAAGGATATGACTCGACTTAGCAACCATGTAATCAATTAGAAAGTTAACTTAAGGTTTAACAAATAACAATAATGCACTAAAAATGAGCGCATACACGGAAGGCTAAGGCGATTTGGTTGTACATTTAAGTGGGGTGTAACAAATTCTTCCTTTAAGTAAAATGCTTAAAGTTAGAAACGAAAAGATAGGCTCGGAGGGGTGTACTAGGGGTTTCGTGTACTAAAAATGAGTACAACGCTAAGGGTGTGGGAAAAATTAGTTGACTTAACTAGCCAAGTAATATGGCTTAAATGGTCAAGTAATTACAATACGGGTTTAACACAAGGGTGATCCTAATGCCTCTTATCATGTAGTAAATCCTACTACACGAATGTAGTCTCACTAGCGGTCTCGGGATGCATCACTAACGCAAGTTCTAGAATCTAAATGCTACCGGTACACTCATAAGCACTAATAGTAAATGCTTTTCCTATCAAATCTAAAGGCGAACCTCACATATTTGGGTGGAAAATTTTTCTGAATATACGGTTATGTGCTAGTCATACAATCTCCTATCCATGAGATGCTTGCTATGGCTAAAGTTTCACTCCTAAATGTTGTAAAAAAATTTAAATTTGACGCTAAAATTGCACTAACAAGTATTTCTCATAATTTTATTACACATCTACCATTAAATAAAACAAACTCAAGCGAAAGTGCATATGTAAGGTATCATCTTTTTACCCTCCCCTTACACTTAAGATGAACATTGTCCCCAATGTTCAAGTAAAGAATGTAAAAGTGAAAAAGTAAAGAGAATGAAATCAAATACTCCCCTGATTCGCTCGGTATGGATAATAGGGTGGCCAGGTTAAATCTTCCTCCAAGAAAATGAACAATCAAAGCTTCCCTTCCAGAATATAAATCATCTTCTTGTCATACATAATCTGTAAAACCTGATAAAATAGACAAGATAACCTCGCGTAAAATCGGCGGCATCCTATATAAGTTACTAAATCCTAGAAAACAAGATAAGATATAATGCTTGTGGAATGAAGTTTGCAGATCTCCTGGAGATTTTAAAACTTAATAGTTCACAAAAACCATAAGACTCCGTTAGAAAAACAAAACCGGTAAAATTTCCAGATTTTTTACACTTGACGCCGTCAGAAGTGACCTGCAGAAATTCTTATGCTAAGTTTCCAGAAAATTTCTGGAAAAACTTGGTCCTACTTCCTGGAAAATCCTGCAAAACTTCATTATGACTCAATACAAGCATTTGACTCTAACAAATACGAATATACATGTTCATTTAATATTGTGGAGAATCATGATCGGTTTGTTTCTTGAAAACATATTTGGGGTTTCCCCTTACACTTATCTTTTGCAAAAATACCTTTAGGTGGAGTTAAGACTAGGCCAAAACAACAAAGTAAAGTATTTCCACTATTTAGTTTAGAAACATGATCTACCAACAATAAAAATTAAGCATGCATACGGAAGCAAATAACAAACAAACAAATAAAATCACACAAAACATGGGTTGCCTCCCAAGAAGCGCTTTTCTTTATTTACGAGTCTTGTAGCTAGACTCAAGGTCATGGGTTACTACGTGACCTCATCATTGGTTCCACTCTCTAGGTCGTCTTCTAAACCAGTTTTGTATTCCGGACCTAGTTGTAAGCACTCTTTGTAGAAACCAAGCATCCTATTCTTTACATACTCTACTCCTATACGTCTATCCTCCTTATTCCTATAATAAGCCGCTTGCTTGTGTTCTTTTTCGAAATTAGAGAGAAGGCGGTATTCCTCAATCTTGTAGGGCATTTGATAAGCAACCTCATCATTCTCTTCCTTGAATCTAACTATCCCTAAAGTCGGATCATAACTCATCCTAGTGGCCTCAACAAATGGTTTTCCGAATATTATTTGGCTTAGGCAAGCATCTATCACCGGACGAGTGTCCTCAACTATCATAAAATCGATCTCATAGGTGAGATTCCCTATAATCACATGCAATCCCTTCACTCTTCCTGCAAAATTACTTATCAGATTCTTATTAGGCATCATCCTAAAATCAAGTTGCTTCTTCATCACCCAATTGTAATAAGTCCTAGTCATGATGTTCACGGGGGATCTAGGGTCGATGTAAGCTTTCCATATATGCATGTGCCCGATATTGCATGGGATGTTAATGTTAGAGGGGTCTCCCATTTTGATAAGGAGGTTGCCAAAGATATATGGTCTCTCGGGACTATCAAATAAATCCTTATGGTATTCCCGTTCTTCCTTGGTTGGCAACTTATCAAAGTATTCTTCTATAGGCTCTACCTCAACTTCCCTACTCTCATCCTTAGTCTCGGCTTCTATTCTAACTTCATCCTTGTCACCCTCTTCAGTCTCCTTAACTATTGGCTTAATGGTGACAACATTGACAAAATGGACATGTTTGGATGATGAGGGGTCCTTAATTTGGCTTCCGTTATTGGTGTCCCTAGTGTCCTTCCTAGGTGTGACTAATGCTTGGTTGTTGAGGGCTTTCAACAAGTTGTAAATCTTGTTGGTCATCTCCGTTTGTTGTTGGTTGAATTTGGTTTCAAACCTAGCTATTCGAGCCTCTTGAGATGCCATAAACTTTGACATCAATCCTTCAAGATTGTTGGTACTACCATAGTTGTTAGAAGGATTGTTGTTGAAAGTACGGTTGGATGGTGGACCGTTTGGTTGGTAACGATTAGGCGGATTGGAAGAATTGGGTTGATTTTGTTTCCACCTAAGGTTTGGGTGATTTTTCCAAGAGGGGTTGTATGTATCACCGTAAGTGTTTGGCTCGGGCTTGAAAGTGTACCACTTATCTCCCGCTTCGTCGGTACATGTGGATGCGTAGTCCGCAAAAGCTGTTTCGGGGAGTTCCACACAATCACGAGTGTCGTGGGGACCACTGCATAATTCGCATGAAGAAGTGATTTTGTTCACTTGACTTGAAGGCTTAGGAGCTTCGTAAGATTTCATGAGAAACTTGACTTGGTCCTCAAGTTCCATGATCCTACGGTCGGGAGTGCTAGAATTGTTCGAAGGCAAAGACATTGCCTTGACCGTTTTGTTCAAGTCACGGGGATCATTCCAACTTTCGTTGTCATAGAGAGCAAGATCTTCTATGAGTTCCCATGATTGTTCCGCACTTAGATCACGTAGCTTACCACTGGCCGATTGGTCAATGGCTCGCCTCGTGGAGATGTCGATATGGTCATAAAAGATTTGGACTTGGAGCCAAAGATCTATGCCATGATGAGGGACTTTTTAGAGTAAGTCCTTGAAACGAGTCCATGCTTCATAAAGAGATTCATTTTGACGTTGTTGGAACATCAAGATGTCATTTCTAAGCTTAGTAGTTCTCCCCGGTGGGAAAAATTGAGCAAGGAAACGAGTGGTGAGATCATCCCATGTGGTGATGGATCCCGCGGGGAAACGCTCAAGCCATTGACTAGCTTGATCCCGTAGAGAGAATTGGAATAGGCGTAATCGGGTTGTCTCTCTAGTTGCAACATCTAGGTCTATGGAATCTACGATTTTGAGGAAGTCCTTAAGATGTTGGTTTGGATCTTCGGAACGAAGTCCATGGAATGCACATCCGCTTTGCACCAACCGGATGGTGTCGGATCGCAAGGGGGTCACATTGGCTCCGGTGAGCTCAATGGTGTTTCGGTAGCCTTGGTGGCTAGGTCGGGAATACTCTCCTAAGGTTCGGGGCCTAAGGGGTTCTAATGGTGGGTTTTGTTGTGGTGGGATGACGGGTTCAAAGATGTTCCCGTTGTCCATGATGTCCGGTGGTTACGAACAAAGGCACAAAGAAATAGATAGACTAAAGAAAACCTAAAAATAAAAGTAAAATCTTACTAGAAAGGAATCTAGCACGTAGACCTAATAAAAAGAAATTCTAACCTAGACAATAACTATTCCCCGGGCAGCGGCGCCAAAAACTTGATACGTGGGAATTGCACCAGGCTTTACCTCTCAAGGGATCCTGAGAAGCTTACAACCCCCACCAGGCAGTGTACCTGATCGTTGTAGTATAGTATAGTGACAAGTACCGGGGGATTGATCGTTCAGCTAGGAATAGTGTCGCTAGGATTAGAAAGCCTAAATACTAGTTCTAAAGGTGAGGGATGATTATTTTTGTATTTTTATATTTGTTTGAAAGCAATTAAAAATCTCGGGTTTGAAGGATTTGGGCGGAATTAGTTGCTAATCAACTAACCCAATACTAAAGATGCAATCAAAATAAAATACTAGAAATGAAAATAAACTAAATTATACTAAAGTTGTGAGCAATAAGTGGAGAAAATGTGTTTACTTAGATTTCACTACTCCCTAGACATCTTTTACACGTTAATTACTTGTTATAATTGCATGGATGACGGATCGTATTCCTTAATACCATTCATGGGGTGGCACACTTAACTCCCCAATTCTATGAGCTCTTATCTCCTCCTACACCATGCCCAACACAACTATAGGGATTGTAAACAGTGGCTCATGCATTAAATACAACCAATAAAGACCTAGTGCGCGTCGGTTCATGTTTCTTAAGACGTTCAAGCATGTTACCAATTGGAGATCTGCCAGTTTTCTTAAGCCTAACATATAAATCATTCATCCAAGACAAGTATAAAGAAGTAATCAACACATAATTAACATCTAGGTTTCATTAGATCTAAGCAAACACAAGATAGATCTAGCCTAGCATGATGGAATTAAGATAAGAACAAGATATATACAACTAACACATAGACATATTGATTGAATTAAAAGAACACTTATCTCAATTACAATGAAAGGTATCAAGGGTTTGGAACCCTTGAAAAACCTGTAAAAGTTGCACCAAAATCGTACTTAGGGTTTCTCCAAAACTTCTCCTTTTTAATGTGAAAATTAGAAAACTATATATAGAAAAATGGGTCTGATGGCGTCAAGACCAATATTGTGACGCCGTCACCTCGCCACCAAAACTATTCTCGGACTGCCTTGATCTACATTTGATGCCGTCAAGACTTAATCATTTCCAGGCCGTCATGACTTTTACTCTTGACGCCCTACCTTCGTGACACCGTCAAATCTGTACTGGGTCGTCATGGAATTCTGCTCTTGACGCCGTCAGGGAATTACTCTTGACGCCGTCACCTACTGTTCCAAGCATGGAAAATTAAGACTTTGGCGTTTTCTTCACTTTTATGCTCCAAAAACGTCCGAATTGCTTCCTTTTCCAGATTTCTCTCACAAAGTACCTAAAATCACAAAAGGAACGATTTAGGGCAATATTTGATCAAATAAATTCGAATACGGGCTTAAATGACCCCCTAAAAACGGATCATTTTTCGCCTCATAAATGATTGTAAGCAAGAATGTTATAATTAAATTAAAAATGCAATTGTGATTAGAATACTTACAAAGTTAGTTGAATTGGAAGAGATTGGATTAGAAGCCCTAATATTCGTGAGGATATGTGTTTTTGAGAGGGTGATGCTGTTTGAAAGTTTTTGTTAAGATTTAAGAGGGTGTTTGGTTTTAAAATTACAAATAAAACACTCTGAGGTTTTGGCGGACCAGGCGGAACCAAAAAATGGGTTCCGCCCGTATGGTCTGAAGGTGCCGTGGGTTCTGCAGGGAGAAACTTAAAAAATAAATTGTCTTGATTTTTTATGGTTTTATCCTAACGTTCAAAACTTAAGGTTTTAGGTCTTATGAGTCTTTGACTAAGCCTAGGAATTATGAATGCTTCACTTTCAAGAGATTTTGTTAACGCGTTGATGAAATAGTTAACGTAGAAGACTTTCTTAGATAAGACGTTCCTCAATGAACAATCTTACCAAGGCGATGATGATGGATCACAATATGTCTATTAAGAACATAATGGATTGAATTGTCGATGAAGTCGATGCTTCCTTTGTTGAAGGGATAACAATGTTGATGAGATGAATTCCATTGTTGACACGAATTTTCTTGTTCAAGCGGAGCTTGTTGATGTGCTTCTCCATTCGAAACTAATTTGAAGATCTTACGCGTTTTGGAGAATCATTGGGTAAGTAAGTATAAAAGTGCAAGTACCACTTGTGCTTTTCTTATCAACTTATTACCGACATAATTCCATTTGGCATACACTATGGTTTCTATTCCCGTTCTTTTGGGAGACCACAATCCTAGTTGTGTAGTACCTTATGATGTATCCAAGGAGGCTCAACTAAAGAGTTGTTTTAGGATCTTCTTTAACACGAGCACATAGACAAAAGCTAAACATAATGTTGAATCTAATTGTTATGAGAACAAGTAGTCTTCCAAACATTTCTTTACGTTTAGTTTTACCTACGGATTTACTAATCTCATTCTTGATAAGTCATCAATAACTTAACCATTGAGAACAAGAGAGCAACTAGGAATGTCTTTAAGTTGTGGCTTGTTTTTATTATCAAAAGGTCTTTCAAATATTGACACTATACTCACTTGATTACTTTGAAATATCAATTTCGTTTCATTAATTGTTTTATTCTAAATTCCAAAAATTGTTTTTGTTGAATTTATTTAGACACAACTATGACCTATAAATCAAGTTTTATAACTAATGTCAATTTTGCTTGATTCAATGTTTGTCTCATGGTGAGGAGATGTTATTTTATACTTTTATTCTTAATGTTTTACACAACATACTTGTCTTGCCATCATTGGACTTTCGACTAAGTTATCATCTACCAAAGATGATATCATAGAAGGAGGAGATCACTCGTTAAATGTCATATTCAACGACTCCTCGACTCTTTGGGTTTTCTTACTTAAGACACTATGAACTCT
Source organism: Artemisia argyi (assembly GCA_030686995.1). Taxonomy (NCBI): domain Eukaryota; kingdom Viridiplantae; phylum Streptophyta; class Magnoliopsida; order Asterales; family Asteraceae; genus Artemisia; species Artemisia argyi. The sequence continues at coordinate 228,039,140 of CM060708.1, read as the reverse complement.
ATTTATTTTTAAAAAGTCCAAGAGGTACAACATCATGAGACTATGTGTCACATTTGATGTGTAAATCCTAGATTTTGAAAACTCATTTTCTTTCACACATCCTAATATATGCTAATGTGATTTATTTCACTTTGTGTGTTTTATGTGAGATTATCATAAAGAAGTGATTGAAGAAAAACACAATTAAAGACTCAAAGTATGGTGTTTGAGAAAATTGTTTAACAAAGGTTTGTTTTGCAAGCATCACAAAAGTGTTAGACATTTTAACACTTAGGAAATTCTTAGTTAGCTCACTTGTAAGCAAGAGTTGAGTGAGACATACTCAAGAGTTTTTCGTGTTTATCTCTTGATGGTTAAAGAACCAAAACACCTTATATCTCCTACTAGTACTAAAGACTAAATTCCTTGTTGCATAGAATCTAATCTTAGTTATTTACAAATAGCAGGTAGACACTCTAGAGTATTACAAATAACACATATTTGAACACATAATGCTAGAGACAAGATATAATCAAAGTCAAGTTGAAGTAATGCGTACCTTTTAAATTGCATAGAGATGCTATCAAGCGGATAAGCATTATGTGTAAAAACTTGGTTTGACGACACGCTTTGAAACTCAATAACTCATGTATCCAAGAAGGTTAGATAATCATATAAAGGCATAGAGAATGATAGTCTTAATCCTTTTATCATGAGTTTCTATTAGAGATTGAATTATCTCTAAATTTCTCTTCTAGGTTTGACAAATTTTACATGCTTTGTTTTATTAGTTGATGATGCTTATGAGTTAAATCCTAATCCGGTTTTATCTTTAAACAACCTTTGACTCCTCAACAATTTTTCAAAAGACTTTGAGCTTTCATCAAATTTAACTAATAATTTTTCCTTTCTCCTTTTGCATTTTAATCTCATGTTTGTAATCTAGACATAATTTACATTCTAGATTAATTTCAACATTACTCTCAATTCTAGACATTTTATCTTCTAATAAGATTTCCTTTTCAAATATATTCTTAAGAGATTTTGAAGACTCATTCTTGAAGATAATTTTTAGGTCCATGTTGCACAAATGTTTAGACTCATTTTCTAGTTTTAGAAAATTCTAGGATAAATTAATCAAAGCAAAAGAGTTTGGTTTCAAAGTGTACCTTGCTTGATGTTTTATCTAGTTTAGAATCACAAATCGGATGATTGACTTCATCTTCATCCGAGTTATTCCATGAATCGCAAGCAAGACTACTACGAGCTTGACACGAGTAATCACCTTTACTTACACCTTGCTTGTTGTTTCAATAAATTGACAATTAACTACCGGATCATTGTCTTTGTCAACATCCATTACATTCCAAGATACGCAAGCAGGTTCATCAAAACACACGTACTCATCTTCACTTGTACCTTCATTTAAAACATTTAAACTAGTAGCACATGTATTAACTTCTACTAAGTGTTTATCAATTAGTTTTTCTAAACCTTCTAATTCATATGTAAGATCAAATTGATCATCTTTGACTTGACATATTCCTTGATGAAAGTTTACTATATTTTTCCAAACATCATTAGCCTTTTGACAAAAATACTTTCTTACATATTTTGTACTAAAGCTTTGTAAAGCATTGTTTTAGCTTTAGTATTTTTATCAAGTTTAAGATAGTTATCTTGGTTTTCAAAAACTTGTTTTCTTTGGTTTGAAATTACCAAAAGAAATAATATGCCAAAGATCTTGATCAATTGACTTCACATAGTTTTCAAAATTACTTTTCCATTCAAGTAAGTTTTCTTTTTCAAATAGCGGTTGGTTTTGAATAGGTTGCCCTTCTTTGAGATTTTCAAAATCCATGGATCGATCCAAGTTTTAAAATACATTATATTTTAAAGATCTTGAGTAACGTAGCTCCTGATGCCAATTGTGGAAAACTAGAAGGGGGGGTTGAATAGTTTACCGCTTTTTAATTCCTTTTAACTTGAATATCTTTAAAAACATTTACGTTTGCTTAAAGATATAAACACATTGTTATATGTTTGATTCCTTGAAAATCTTTTCATGTGAAGATCCTAATTTACTTGTTTAGTTATTTGAAAAGCTTTACTTTTGTTTGAAGATATAAACAAATCTTTACTTGTTTAGTTCTTTGAAAAGCTTTATATGTAACTAGCTATTTTAACTAAAGAACAACATGTAATAAGCAAAGATAAAGAAAGAAACGATCAAACCACAACACGATTGTTTATCGTGGTTCGGCTACAAGGACTCTTTTTCCTTGCCCTACATCCACGCCTCGAGTTTCCAACTCGAGAGTTATAAGCACTAATCAACAAGCTCCTTTCACCGGCGGAGAAAACCTTTACAACGTCGCTTACACTTTTACCGACACTAAGCTAGATGTCGAGTTCTTTTACAAGGGTACAACCACTCCCGTTCGTCGCTTACACTTTTACCGACACTAAGCTAGATGTCGAGTTCTTTACCAAGGGTACAACTACTCCCGTTAGTTCTTTTATAAGGGTACAACAACTCCCGACACACTACGTATTTTGAGGCCTAAAATACTAACCACTTACTTCTATATACATGACACACATGAAGTATAAACTACCAAAGCTTATACATGACCAAGCTACCAAGACTTGCAACTTTAGAGTTGAAACTTGTAACTTCTTGAATGATCTTGTGAAGTCCCTTGCTACATAAGAAAATCACACAAATCAAAAGGTTACTGAGTTAGTTGAGAGAGTATGTGAAAATATGTCCTAAAAGGGTTACCAAAAACTAACAAATGGTTTGGTATTTATAGCAAACAATTTTGCAGGTCTGGCGGATCAGGCGGACCCCTCAAAAGGGTTCCGTCCGTGTACCCCCAGGGTACCGCCAGGGCTGCAGTTGGTTTTTGCAATAAATCTTGCAAACCAAACAAAGCCCATCTCATTACTCTTACAAACCAAACAATGTCACATCTCATAATATCAAGTCAAACACTAAACTTGCAAGCTACCATTTAGTAAGTCAAACACACTTCTTACCATAAATGTATAATGACAAAGCTTGCCCTAAATGTGATGTGACCTTACTATATTAAGAAATAAATATGATGTGACAAGACTCATTTTAGTTTAAGAAATAAAAACAATGTTTTGTTTAAAAGAAAATGTTAACCTTAGTTAAACAAGACTTAAACACTTAAAGTGATGATTTACTTCTAGCTAAACTTCATACTTTGTCATTAACAAAACTTAGCAAAGATCGTAAAATATAAATAACGTTTTTAGGCGATATTTGTATTAACAGAAAGTGTACCACTTATCTCCCGCTTCGTCGGTACGCGAGGATGCGTAGTCCGCAAAAGCTGTTTCGGGGAGTTCCACACAATCACGAGTGTCATGGGGACCACTACATAATTCGCATGAAGAAGTGATTTTGTTCACTTGGCTTGAAGGCTTAGGAGCTTCGTAAGATTTCATTAGAAACTTGACTTGGTCCTCAAGTTCCATGATCCTACGGTCGGGAGTGCTAGAGTTGTTCGAAGGCAAAGATATTGCCTTGACCGTTTTGTTCAAATCACGGGGATCATTCCAACTTTCGTTGTCATAGAGAGCAAGATCTTCTATGAGTTCCCATGATTGTTCCACACTTAGATCACGTAGCTTACCACCGGCCGATTGGTCAATGGCTCGCCTCGTGAAGAGATCAATATGGTCATAAAAGATTTGGACTTGGAGCCAAAGATCTATGCCATGATGAGGGACTTTTTGGAGTAAGTCCTTGAAACGAGTCCATGCTTCATAGAGAGTTTCATTTTGACGTTGTTGGAACATCAAGATGTCATTTCTAAGCTTGGTAGTTCTCCCCGGTGGAAAAAATTGAGCAAGGAAACGAATGGTGAGATCATCCCATGTGGTGATGGATCCCGCGGGCAAACGCTCAAGCCATTGACTAGCTTGATCACGTAGAGAGAATTGGAATAGGTGTAATCGGGTTGTCTCTCTAGTTGCAACATCTAGGTCTATGGAATCTACGATTTTAAGGAAGTCCTTGAGATGTTGATTTGGATCTTCGGAATGAAGTCCATGGAATGCACATCCGCTTTGCACCAACCGGATGGTGTCGGATCGCAAGGGGGTTACATTGGCTCCGGTGAGCTCAATGGTGTTTCGGTAGCCTTGGTGGCTAGGTCGGGAATACTCTCCTAAGGTTCGGGGCCTAAGAGGTTCTAGCGGTGGGTTTTGTTGTGGTGGGATGACGGGTTCAAAGATGTTCCCATCGTCCATGATGTCGGGTGGTGAAAAGTTACGAACAAAAACACAAAGAAATAAGATAGACTAAACAGAACCTAAAAATAAAACTAAAATCTTACTAGAAAGGAATCTAACAAGTAGACCTAATAAAAAGAGATTCTAACCTAGACAATAACTATTCCCTGGGCTGCGGCGCCAAAAACTTGATGCGTAGGGATTGCACCAGGCTTTACCTCTCAAGGGATCTTGAGAGGCTTACAACCTCCACTAGGCAGTGTACCTGATCGATGTAGTATAGTATAATGACAAGTACTGGGGGATTGATCGTTCATCTAGGAATAGTGTCGCTAGGATTAGAAAACCTAAATACTAGATCTAGAGATGAGGGATGATTCTTTTTGTATTTTTATATTTTTTAGAAAGCAAATTAAAATCTCGGGTTTAAAGGATTTGGGCGGAATTAGTTGCTAGTCAACTAACCCAATACTAAAGATGCAATCAAAATAAAATACTAAAATGAAAATAAAACTATATTAAACTAAAGTTGTGAGCAATATGTGGGAAAAATGTGTTTACTTAGATTTCACTACTTCCTAGATAACTTTTACACGTTAATTACTTGTTATAGTTGCGTGGATGACGGATTGTATTCCTTAATACCATTCATGGGGTGGCGTACTTACTTCCCCAATCCTATGAGTGCCCACTTCACTCCTATGTCGAGCCTGCAAGAAGCTCCTAACATGGGATCATTAGAATTTACTCATGCATTAAATACAACCAATAAAACCTAGTACACATCGGTTCATGTTTCCTAAGACGTTCAAGCATGTTACACAATGGAGATCTGCCAGTTTTCTTAAGCCTAACATTGAAATCATTCTTCCAATACAACCATAAACAAGTAATCAACACATAATCAACATCTAGGTTTCATTAGATCTAAGCAAACACAAGATAAGTTTAGCCTAACATGTTGAAATCAAGACAAGCACAAGATATAGACAACCAACACATAGACATATTGATTGAATTAAGAGAAGACTTATCTCGATAGCATATGTAAGGATTCAAGGGTTGAAAACCCTTGAAAAACTATAAAATTCGTACAAGGTTCGGCCTTAGGGTTTCTCCACACAAGTTCCTCCTTTTGAATGAAAATTAGAAAACTATATATAGATATTAGGAGGTGACGGCATCAAGAACAAAGGTGTGACGCCGTCATCTCGCCGCCAAATAAATCCTCGGACTTCCTAGATCTACATCTGACGCCGTCATGTAGTCCACTTTTGCAGGCCGTCACATATTTAACTCTTGACGCTCAACTTGTGACGCCTTCATGTTTGTATTGGGTCGTCATGGTCTTTACTCTTGACGCCGTCAAATACTTCCTCTTGACGCCGTCAAACACTGTTTCCAGCATGGAAAATTAAGTCTTTGGCGTTTTCTTCACTTTTACGCTCCAAAAACGTCCGAATTGCTTCCTTTTCCAGATTTCACTCCCAAAGTACCTAAAATCACAAAAGGAACGATTTAGGGCAATATTTGATCAAATAAATTTAATTCCGGGCTTAAATGACCCCCTAAAAATGGATCATTTTTCGCCTCATCAGTCCCTTTGGGGAAGGATTTAACACATCCCAAAACACAATCGGCATCAACCTGTAGGGCGTGTTCAGAAGGCGAGAAAGTAGGCAAATTAGGGGGTTCCAGGATGGGATGTTTATCAATCAGGGCTTTCAAGGTGGTATCCCCAATCGGGGCAACACCAGAAGAGCATAAGATCTTAACCGCAGCCGTGAAGTGCCCGTCGGCCACCTTACGCAAACATTGTTTAATACTAGCCCCTTTCTCATTGGTATCTTTTACAGAAAGCCTCCCCGACGATCACTCTGAAGACTGGGCAAGCAGGGAAAGAACGAGATCCTCCAAGCCATCCCCGTCCTTCCAAACAGCCAAAGCTCGCATTATGCTGCCGCACAGCATGGACTTACGGTTCCCGGACCTGCGTTTCTGCCGAGAAGCTGGCCTGACTATCTGCAACGTGCACCGTGGCAGTAGAAAAAGCTTAACCCAAGACTCAACAGACCCCGGGGTAGCCACCACCTTACGAAGGCTCCCGGTTAACGTTTGAGCAAACGCCATTCGGCATGTATGCTCTTGACAGTCACCATAGGGATAGCAAAGACACGCTCAAGGAGAGCGCCATCATCAACTATCCCTCCACTAGAACCAGGTGCCTGAACAATCAAAGGTTGGCGGGGTTTAGGGATTCCCACTATAAAATCATCTGCATCACCTGAACTAGAGGTAAACCTTTCAATACCGTCTTCATGATGACAACCCCTACTGAGGGCATGTAGTGACATACACCTCACACACAACCACTGGCTAAGGAACCTTAAAGCTTCTCCAACCTCTCCAAATAAACCGGACTCCACTGAAATGGCATCCCTCAGGACCCTTTTCCTATCATCCCAACTCAAATGGTCCCACTTAAGGTGCCCCAACAGCCTAGACTGCCCATCACCAACAATTCCAAGGTTAACCTCTTCGTTACGGGCACTATGGCCGCGCTTTGATGGAGCCATAAAACCCAAAGGCTACAAGAAAACAACCGGAACAATAACAAAACAATAACCCAACTCGAGTTAAGTGGGATCCAACGTGAAAGCAAAGCCCGACCAAGGGAGGAGAAGCAACCTGGAGTTGCCCAACCCCCCAGAATTAAGCAACCGGCCGTTAATTTGATAAAAAATTAATTGGGGGAAGTGATGGATTGGTGATTTTGGATGTGGGTTTTGAAGGAATTGAAATATATTTCAAATTACATTTCAAATCTTATATGGTTTTCGAATACTTATTTTAAGAAGGTTGTTTGTTAATTACTTGTTATGTTTTTTTCTTTTCTTATACTGTACTGTAATATTTAGGCTACAACGTACTATGATATTACCATAAGTTAGAATTTTGTGAACCACATTTTAAGTGTGTATTTGCTGATCAAATCATACGACAACTACTCTGTTGTCTGTTCCAAGTTCCAACCACGTGAGATGAGTCAAATGTACGTGTGATATGTCATGAAGTGATCCTTTGCCAATTAAATGATTTAAGATATGACTCATAATAACTAGCTAATAGATTACATATTAGATAATGAGATTGACCATATTTCAACATTCTTTGGCGTCTGTTAGAGACTTGTTTGTATGATAATTCTCATGTTTCGGTAATTGAAGGTAATTAATTTATTTATTTACCTCGTCACTCGGTGGTATACTAAGTACGTACACGGACAAGGACATATGTTCAAACACTTCAGTGCATCGATCCATTCGTATGAATATACATGCTAGCATATTGTATATATCCTCTCGAGTTGAAACCGCTATGGGCATCACCACATCAATAATCAAAGTGCCTTCCATTTATACTTTCGTTACAGGATGAAAGTACAATTATCATGGCTTAATTAGAAGTTTTTTCATCTGATGTAGGATAGTATTCTAGATTGAGAGAAATTTAGAGCATCCACTATTGTGGTTTATGAATAGGTTCAAACTTTTTTGAAGAGGTTTATAAATTTGTGAACCAAAGTGAGCAACCATTTCAATCATAGGTGGAATGAAAAGGTCTAAGATCTTGAAGATGTCTAAATTATTTTTTAATTCTTTTTTATTTTTATTTTTTAAAATGTTGATTGTGTTATATGATATGAAAAGCTTTTTGAATAAGTTTATCCATAGTAGCAATAGATTTATAATATGAAAAAGTTTGTAAATTAATGATATATTAATTGTATAAACTTTTTAATAACTTCATTATAGTGGATGCACTTAGCTTGTTATTACTTACTAGACATACATAGAAACAGAATTTGCAAAAGAGTTATATATAGTTTCTAACGACCATAACAACGTGTCCAAAATTTAGAAACAAAACACATGTTTAAAATTAAGAAAACGTGCTAATTCTACGTTATTTCTAGTACATGTTTACCCATATTTAAGTGCTCATAATCATATAAGATTATGGACTATATATATTTTAGATAAAGTTTTGACTTGTGGTCCTAAATTTCCTAACATTTGGGTGCAACATGATCACGGTGGACTGAAAGTAACGTGTGATAGTATATATGTCCATAATAAAATTGTCATTTTGTCCTAAAATGCCCTTTTGCCAACCGGATATTTATGGACATGATTGTGACACATTTAGCATCAGTATCACGCAAAATGAGATACACTTAGCGCAATCAAAAATCATCTCCGGCCCTTAGATTGGTCTAACTAGATCTACCGATCTTTCTCACAAAACGACATATCGGAAGCTAGTGGATGGGCAACTTGGCTCTCGTCTGCGACTTGCGAATTAACTTCATTGAGCACAATTGTCTATAACTTAGAGTTGTGTGGTTTATTATATAAACTCTTCTTAAGTTCAGAGAGACTTTATTCACACCTAAACAGCAATAATACTTCAAATAATATGTAACTAACATAAGGCGGATATATACCATTAAGGCACCGGGTGTGCACAATATACCATTTTTTTAACGACAACTTTTATTAAGCTAGCAAGGAGCTAGAAAAAGAACATTACAAAGAAATTAAATTTGGGGTTTTTAACTAGCACTCCCAAGAAAATTTCCTATTACATCTACTATTGCACCAAAAAAAAGATCTAGAAATAATCTCGTCATGAATCTCTGACCTCCTCGGAAACATATTATCAAAAATGAGCCGGTTCCGAAACACCCATATATGCCACCAAGCAACGAAGAAAACGCCCTCTAACATAAGTTTAAGCTTGGACGTCATTCTTATAGTGTCGAACCACGTGTACCAATCTGTAAAAGAAGAACAATCTCTCCAAGGAATATCCCACCAAATACTGATCTTCCGGAGAATGCTTTTCGCCATGTCACAATGAAAAAAAAATGAGAGGAATCTTCAGTAGACGAATTACATATAGGACAAATATCCGAATCCATAATAACGCCTCTTTTGATGAGATTCAATCTAGTCGGGAGACGGTCAAGGCGGGCTCGCCATGCGAAAACATTAATCTTCTTCGGAACGAATTTAACCCACCTAGTAGCAACATCCATGGAAGGAAGAAATAACTCGTCCAAAGAAGATCGAACATCTTTTACACGAAAATCTCCTTCTCCATTTAAGTTGCAAACCCACCTATCGATTGATGAGGATAACATAACGGTATCAAGCATAGATAACATCTCCAGCCATTGTTCTTTTTCAATTCCATCTCTAACAGGACGACGAAATGAAGAACAAAAAGAAGGATCATCCCACTTAGCAGCCACTGACTTCATTTTATCCATTTCCAGATTGAACAACCGAGGGAAACGAACCCTGAAAGGCTTATCCATGAGCCAAGTGTCCAGCCAAAACCAAGAGTTGCGACCATTACCTACTTTCTTCTTACAATGCGAGAAAAAATCAAAACCCTTCGCACTCAAGACTTTAACTTCACGGAGAATAGAGCACCAGTTCGATGGAAAGCTATCGACATGAGAATCTATATGAGGGCCATAGATAGATTTAATAACTCGCGACCAGATGGAACCATCTTGAGAAAGGAAACGCCAAACCCACTTAAGAATTAAACCTCGATTCAAAGCGAACATACTAGATATACCGAGGCCCCCTTGTTTCTTAGACGCAAGGACCTTGTCCCAAGCTACCCAGGATATCTTTATGTCGTTTTGATTAACACCTTTGAAGAATTTACTATGTAACGATTCCATCTCGTGCAAAACACCCTTAGGAGCTTTATATAAAGACATAGTATATAGCGTGACAACACCAAGAACCGATTTAAGCAAAGTAACTCTACCTCCAACAGATAGAGTTTGACTTTTCCATTTAGACAACCTCGCTTTTATTTTCTGAACAGTATTTAACCAGGCCGACCTACGCGTCATTTTATCACCAACAGTTACCCCAAGATATGTAAAAGGAGTAGATAAGACTTCGCAACCAATGAGAGAAGCGCCTTGATCAACGATTTCCTTAGGAACTCCAACACCTAAGATTTTACTTTTATGAAGATTAATCTTCAGGCCTGATGCGAGGTAAAAGCAGTCAAGAATTCTAACGAGATTCACTAAGTTTTCTTCAGACCATTCCCCTAAAAAAACCGCATCGTCAGCGTAAAAAAGGTGAGATATAGGATCCGAACCTTGAATCGAAAGGCCTTTAATCACTCCTTCGTTAACGGCTTTAGAAACCGAGATGTGGAGTGATTCCATGATAAGAATGAATAAGAACGGCACAAGAGGATCTCCTTGTTTAAGCCCGCAATGAAACTTGAATTCTGCAGTAGGACATCCATTAACTAGGATAGACGCCATGGAAGAAGAAAAAATTCCCCGAATCCATTTGGACCAAAACCAAAAGCTTTTAATACATCTAGGAGATAATCCCATCGAACGGAATCATATGCCTTGGCGAAATCCACTTTGAATATAAGAGCTTGTTTGTGCTTTCTTTTACACCAAGTAAGGATCTCATTTAAAATGAAAGGCCCATCAAGAATATTCCTATTAGCAACAAAAGCTGTTTGGGAATCACTTAGTAAATCTGAAATAACAACAGTCAATCTATTAGCAAGGATTTTCGTTATCACTTTGTCGACGCTCCCAATCAAACTTATAGGCCGGAAATCTGAAACAAATTTAGCATCCGAAACTTTAGGGATTAAAGCAATGAAAGAAGCGTTACATCCTCTCGGTAAAAAACCATTAATGAAAAAACATTCAACGGCAGAACATAAGTCCGGGCCTATAAAACTCCGGTAGCGTTTAAAAAATTCAAAAGAGAACCCGTCAGGACCCGGAGATTTATTCTCGCCACACTCCCAAACTGCTTTACGGATTTCAGACCTGGTGATATGGTTCTCCAAATCCAAAACCTGATCTGAGGATAAACGATTAGGAAAGTGACAATTTAACTTAATACGGAAATGATCAGGTTGTTTAAAACGAGAAGCAAAGTGTTCCTTGAAAGCGATTTTTATAGCAGAAGGTTCGACAATCCAATCACCATCAACAAATATACCGCGAATCGAGAGTTGAGATCTCTTCTTATTGATAAGACCATGAAAAAATTTTAAATTTTCATCGCCTTCTATTGCCCATTTAACTTTGGCTTTTTGGGTATTGTCCTTTCCTTCCAATTACTTAAGATCTCGAAGCTGACACATTAACTCCATTCGTTTAAATAACAACTCATCAGAAACATCGCCCCAATCCAACTCCTTATCAATAGCCATCAGATCATTAGATAAAGAGGACTTTATCCTAGTTTTCGATAAGTTATCTTGTTTAATCCAACTACGGATAATCTGCTTGAGCACTTGAAGTTTCTTCTCTAACCTTATCAAGCAGTTGGTGTCTGAGTGGGAGAACGAAGACCAAGCTTGTTCAACCATTTCATCAAAACTGGCGCGGTCAAACCATGAGTGAAAAGTACGGAATGAGGTCGGGCCAAAATCAGAACGCATCTCTTTAAATAGAATGGGACGATGATCAGAAAGATTGCGTTCCAGACATAAAATCGTACTGGAAGGGAAAGCCACTATAATACCTTCATAAACTAAGAAACGATCTAATCTACTCATTTTCGCTGCTGAAGATAAAGACCAAGTAAACGAGTAACCTTCCATCTTCACATCCACTAGACCAGACGACATAATAAATTGATTAAAAGCACGAGCTCCAGCTTGGTTGAACACAGACCCATGTCTTTCTTCAGCATACCGTACTTCATTAAAATCACCTGTCACAATCGTCTCTCCATCCCATCTAGAAATCAACACCGAGATATATTCCCATAATGTACGTTTAAGAACATTTGATTGAGGGGCATAGATCGATACAATAAGGACTTTGGTATTGGATGGAAGCCATGTCCCATATAAAGCAATGAAGTTATCTGATATAGTGGCATTATCCTGCTTAAAAACTGAAGATTCCCATACACATAGAATACCCCCGAGTTCCCAACCAAATCACTTACAACGAACTGATAATTAGAGTTACCCCAAATGAACTTGATATCCATATGCGAAATTTTATCCATCTTTGCTTCTTGAAGCGTTAAAAAGTTAATATTATGCTTGAAATTAATCTCCTTTATCCTCTCCTTTTTCGCCTTTTGGCCGAGGCCTTGGATATTCAAAGAAAGAATCTTCATTTAAAACCAACGCTCACTCCTTGAAGACCTATAATACGTTCTATGTCTCGTGAGCATCCCTCCATATCATAGCCCATAGATTGACCTATCCGAATCATATCATCCAACGCATCTAAAATAGAACCACCATTGCCCTTCTTATTAGATACAGTAAACGAGTCTTCGTTAGAAGGTTTATCATCTTTGGAATTCTCTTGAGGAACATTAAATACCTTTGAGTTACATTTAGGAGAACTCACTTGCTTCTTATCTGATATGGAATGAACATCCTTAGCTGAGGCATAGGAATGTTTACTATTCTGAGAAGACATAACAGGGGTAAAACCAGGAGGGTGAGTGAGGGATAGGTCTGATGCTTCTTTAGTATCTTTGCACAATATACCATTTAATTAAGCATCATTGAAAAATATTTTTCTAAAAAACTTTTTGTAGAGTTTAAGGATTCTTGTAGGGAAAATTCCTGAAATAGACCAGGTGCACTTGGACATATCACTTTCGAAACCCTTTTTGCAGGTGAGACGAAACTAGACCGTATTGAGTGATGATTTGATCGTATTCAAAAGTTAAGACTTTTCTTGAAGTGATGGAAGCTACCGATTTTGCTTTGACCAATTTGGTGAAGCAATTGATGGCTACAATAATGTGTTTGACATTTCCTAGGGCAGCCAGGAACAATCCACATATGTTGATGCCTCATTGATGGAATGGACAGGGTACAATGATAGGGATGAGGTCATGTTTTGGTACGCGTTGAACATTGGCGTAAGCGTGACATTCTTGGCATGTCTTTAGCTCAGCTTCAACGTCCTAATTCACTGTTGGCCACTAATACCCCATCATGATTACTATGGCCACTACGGTGCAAGACTCTAAGTGCATGCCGATCATTTCATTGTGAATGACTTTAATGATTATTCGGGCCTTTGTTGGTCAAACAAATCTTACCATTGGACCTCTGAGTGTTTTGTGATATAAGATGTCATCCCTGATAGAGTACATGATGACCTTGTGTCTAATTCTGAGTGCCTCTAGTTTGTTAGTTGGCAGAATACCTTGAGATAGCCAGTTGAAGATGAGATGGGAATGGTTTTGTTGTTTGGTTTCACGTGTAGATAGATAAGGACCCAATGAGATTGATAAGAATCAAGAAACATGGGTAACACTTAAACAAAGACCATACTTTACTATGAGAGACCCGCGAAGAGAAACCCGTAGAACTCATGGCTTCGCGCTAGGAGGAAAACCTGGATTTTTGTTTCTTGCGAATCTCAAACCCTGGGTAAAACATCCCTCAAGCTCTAGAAGGAGCCCAGGTGGCCAACTGAGCTAAGCCAGTTGGTTATTTTTAAGTCCTTATTTCCACTTAAAAATCTACAATCAAAACTTTCCAGAAAGTACAAAATACAAAGTATTGTAATGTATTATGTAAATCAGATACCATTCGATCTTAAATGTTGTCGGGGTGTAGAGGTTTCGAGTAGGTTTTAATTAGGAGACGGTTAAGATAGTTGTTTTAGGTTTGAAACTAAGAGAAACTGTGAATTTTTAGCTTTATATGAGTTCACGTACGTATGTTTTCATATTTTTGGCTTTGATAGCTTATATGTGTTTGCATGTATTTTTTTTTTTTATAGTTGTATGCTTGTCTGTCATTATTTTGTATACTTGTCTGATTTTATATGTTATGGTGATTTTAATATCTATGTTTGCTTTTGCTTTATTTTTCTTATATGTATTAGGACTTTGTACACACATACACCCATATATCTTTAATATCTTGTATGTTATTATGATTTTATGTGTTTATGTGTATGCATGTTTTTGTGTTGCTAACAAATTTTAGCCAATTGGGCCTCACCACATAACTTAGCCATTTAGGCCTCACATATCCTCAATTTTATTTTCTTTTTCATTTATTCAATCAAACTAAATTTATTTCATTTAAATAAATATAACAATACCATACATATATATATATATATATATATATATATATATATATATATATATATATATATATATATATATATATATATATATATATATATATTCTTTCGATCAACATCTCCCACACACACATTTATTCATGGGCTAAATCACAATTGGAAATATCAAAAATAGAAGAAAAAAAGGATAGTTTTTGTCTTTTTCATCGCTGAAGAATCCGCGAAAACACAAGTGGCGAGATGAGGCGGTGTCATAGCGAGAGATCGGCGTCGCTGAATGGCGTGCCACCTCGGATTCGGCGTCGGTTTTCATTGTGATACCCGATCCACTTATAAATTTAACAACGTTATTCATTTAGAGTCCATTGAGGTAATTAACAATTATTAAGTAGTAACTTGACAATCAGTTACAGATATGTAGTGTCAGATCCATGAATCATATAGTAAACAGGTATCCCACGGATGAGTTTATTGTTCAGCATGGTTTATCCCACGCCAAGGGGACTCGTTATCGCCTTTCCGTTTCATTCTCACTATGGAAGGCTTACGTATTGCATTTAAAAGGGTAAGGGAGTTGAATGCCTTCACAGGTTTTCGAATTGGTTGTGGAGAAACGGAGGTTTCTCATTTGTTTTATGTTGATAACGCGATGTTCCTTTGCGATTGGTCTTTAGAGAATGTCAGGCATATTTTGTGGATTTTACGATGTTTTTTTCTTGCTTCAGGGTTAAAGATCAACTTACTTAAAAGTCAACTGATAGGTGTTGGAGTCTCTTTCTCACAGGTGGAACAACTAGCAGAAGTGATCGGATGTGCTACTAGTAAGATTCCTTTCATTTATTTAGGTCTTCTAGTGGATCAAGGTATGAATAGGATCCAAGCTTGGCAACCCATTACACATAGATTCAATTCGAAACTTACACATTGGAAGGCAAAGACCTTATCGATAAGGGGAATACTTACCCTTATTAACTCTGTTATTGGGAGCATAGGGTCTTAATTTATGTCTTTGTTTCCCGCCCCCGCTATCGTCCTTAGAGATCTTGAAGGGGTACAGGCCCGTTTTTGTTAGGAGCGGATGTAGGCGAAAAGAAACTCCATTGGGTTAATTAGGGATGAGCATGGGTCTAGAACTGGTGGAACCGGTGGATCTGAGAACCGAATTTTGTGAAAAGTAGGAATCGAGAACCGAACCGAATATAGTTTTCGTTTCCGGTTCCGGTTCTTTTGGGTCTACCCGGTAGGAACTGCTTTTCAGAAGAAGTAAAAAATAACCCCATGCATCAACGAATTAAAATATATATATATATATATATATATATATATATATATATATATATATATATATATATATATATATATATATATATATATATATATATATATATATATATATACTTTTTAAGAACTTGCAACTACTTACGTTTAAACAAATAACAATTAACAACTAAACCATAAATTCAAATAAACAATTATTCTATAGTTTCACTTGTTCATATTTTTAACAAAACAATAATTATCCAAAAAACAAAATAAAATAACTTAAAACTTTGTCCATCGAATTAACTAAGACCGTTTATAGTTCCACAGTTTGTTTCTCTTTATCTCTTCTGGTTATTTTCTCTAATTGTTCTTCCATATCCTTGACAATCTCATCGTCTTGAATAAGATCTTCAACATCATCCAAATTACTTGTCTATATTTGTCTAGTTGAACATGTGGCAACGGGATAATCACAGATAATAAACAACATGTGGCTAAGATGATCACAGATACTAAACAAAGTATTAATAAAAGTGCTAGCAAATTTTAGCGTAATCAACATGTAAAAGCTAATTGAATGCAAATAAAAATAAAATATAAAACTTACTTTCATTGTTTTGATAATGATGATAGCTGTTTAAGTGAGTTTTGAATGTTGAATGATCTTAGAATGTCATTAGGTTTAGATTAATTATTGATTTGTGGATGTTTCAATAAATTAAAGATTAGAGTTTAGAGTGTTTGGGCTGAATTTTCTGAAAGTAGGCTACTAGGCTTTTTTTTTAATGCTACGTAGGATTTGATATTTTTTTATAAGTAAAAAAATTACACATTTTTATAATTATTGGCTCTTTGGTTCCGGAACCGGGAACCGGTGGAACCAAACCGAACCGACCCAAGAACCGAAAAATATCAAAATCGATAACCGGAACTGGAACCTTTGTTTTTGGTTCCAGTTCGGTTCTTCATGGTTCCGGTCCGGTTCTTGGTCCGGTCCGGTTCTTTGGTTCTTTTGCTCATCCCTAGGGTTAGTTGGTCGAAGGTTATGACTAATGGAAGACGGTAGGTAAAAATCAAATTTAAAATATGCAATGGAAGAAAATAAGCCTACCATAGTTTTCCAGAGCTAGCGATCCATATACAATTTATAGCTAATTAAATAAAACACAACTATTGTGTACCCTTTTTGTTTGCGTGAGAGATTTAGGGATTCTCAAATGCTCCCACTTGACTCAAGATCCTAGTATCTCAGTCAAGCAAAGCATAAGCCGTGCATCCAAACTCCATGCATCCAGTCTTTCACTCCATCTTGTTACATTTATAAAATTGAAAATATAATCCTGGTATAATACTTACAATTGAAGTAAATACAAAATAGAAACTGAATACAATTACAACTTAGCATCAAGGCCGATAAACCTAGACGCCTTAACTAGGGCATAAAAACTTATTATCAAATAATTAAAATCACGGAAAACAGGCTATGGGGATAACGGACTATACACAACAATTATTAAACAGCTATTGGTTTACTCATGATCAACTTTGCATGAGTTTGATCATGATAGATGCAGAAAATTAAAAGAGTTAATTTACAAGTCAATTTGAACAATTAAATACAATATTTAATTTCCATCAATTATCTTGATCTCATATTGATAGTGTATCAACATCAGTAGCCCAAGCCCACTAAATACACACTTGAATTAAGCCCATTATCAAGGCCCATCAACAAACACTTGATAACAGCCTGGTTTAAATCTCAGGCCATGCAGGGCCAGGTAAAACCTATCAGGCCAGACTGAGCACGCAGTACTACTGCTCCCCAACTATCACTAACGGTTTAGATGTACCGTCTGAAACTGTACAGTGGGGACTCATGACAAGCACCACTTTGTACGAGCCAATGTGCGCATGCCACCAGTCCTCTTTATTTGGTCTCTAGATGATCAACACCTGGCTTCCTCATAGTCATTGATCATCTCTCAAGGGTTTAACTCTAAACCCTACTCGCCTCTCTATAAACGGACAGGCCTCAGGACCTAAACAGCATCAATAGTCATTGTCCATAATAAAATTGTCATTTTGTCCTAAAATGCCCTTTTGCCAACCGGATATTTATGGACATGATTGTGATACATTTAGCATCAGTATCAAGCAAAATGAGATACACTTAGCGCAATCAAAAATCATCTCCGGCCCTTAGATTGGTCTAACTAGACCTACCGATCTTTCTCACAAAACGACATATCGGAAGCTAGTGGATGGGCAACTTGGCTCTCGTCTGCGACTTGCGAATTAACTTCATTGAGCACAATTGTCTATAACTTAGAGTTGTGTGGTTTATTATATAAACTCTTCTTAAGTTCAGAGAGACTTTATTCACACCTAAACAGCAATAATACTTCAAATAATATGTAACTAACATAAGGCGGATATATACCATTAAGGCACCGGGTGTGCACAATATACCATTTTTTTTAACGACAACTTTTATTAAGCTAGTAAGGAGCTAGAAAAAGAACATTACAAAGAAATTAAATTTGGGGTTTTTAACTAGCACTCCCAAGAAAATTTCCTATTACATCTACTATTGCACCAAAAAAAAGATCTAGAAATAATCTCGTCACGAAACTCTGACCTCCTCGGAACCATATTATCAAAAATGAGCCGGTTCCGAAACACCCATATATGCCACCAATCAACGAAGAAAACGCCCTCTAACATAAGTTTAAGCTTGGACGTCATTCTTATAGTGTCGAACCACGTGTACCAATCTGTAAAAGAAGAACAATCTCTCCAAGGAATATCCTACCAAATAATGATCTTCCGGAGAATGCTTTTCGCCATGTCACAATGAAAAAAAAATATGAGAGGAATCTTCAGTAGACAAATTACATATAGGACAAATATCCGAATCCATAATAACGCCTCTTTTGATGAGATTCAATCTAGTCGGGAGACGGTCAAGGCGGGCTCGCCATGCGAAAACATTAATCTTCTTCGGAACGAATTTAACCCACCTAGTAGCAACATCCATGGAAGGAAGAAATAACTCGTCCAAAGAAGATCGAACATCTTTTACACGAAAATCTCCTTCTCCATTTAAGTCGCAAACCCACCTATCGATTGATGAGGATAACATAACGGTATCAAGCATAGATAACATCTCCAGCCATTGTTCTTTTTCAATTCCATCTTTAACAGGATGACGAAATGAAGAACAAAAAGAAGGATCATCCCACTTAGCAGCCACTGACTTCATTTTATCCATTTCCAGATTGAACAACCGAGGGAAACGAACCCTGAAAGGCTTATCCAGGAGCCAAGTGTCCAGCCAAAACCGAGAGTTGCGACCATTACCTACTTTCTTCTTACAATGCGAGAAAAAATCAAAACCCTTCGCACTCAAGACTTTAACTTCACGGAGAATAGAGCACCAGTTCGATGGAAAGCTATCGACATGAGAATCTATATAAGGGCCATAGATAGATTTAATAACTCGCGACCAGATGGAACCATCTTGAGAAAGGAAACGCCAAACCCACTTAAGAATTAAACCTCGATTCAAAGCGAACATACTAGATATACCGAGGCCCCCTTGTTTCTTAGACGCAAGGACCTTGTCCCAAGCTACGTACCCAGGATATCTTTATGTCATTTTGATTAACACCTTTGAAGAATTTACTATGTAACGATTCCATCTCGTGCAAAACACCCTTAGGAGCTTTATATAAAGACATAGTATATAGCGTGACAGCACCAAGAACCAATTTAAGCAAAGTAACTGTACCTCCAACAAATAGAGTTTGACTTTTCCATTTAGACAACCTCGCTTTTATTTTCTGAACAATATTTAACCAGGCCGACCTACGCGTCATTTTATCACCAACAGTTACCCCAAGATATGTAAAAGGAGTAGATAAGACTTCGCAACCAATGAGAGAAGCGCCTTGATCAACGATTTCCTTAGGAACTCCAACACCTAAGATTTTACTTTTATGAAGATTAATCATCAGGCCTGATGCGAGGTAAAAGCAGTCAAGAATTCTAACGAGATTCACTAAGTTTTCTTCAGACCATTCCCCTAAAAAAACCGCATCGTCAGCGTAAAAAAGGTGAGATGTAGGATCCGAACCTTGAATCGAAAGGCCTTTAATCACTCCTTCGTTAACGGCTTTAGAAACCGGGATGTGGAGTGATTCCATGATAAGAATGAATAAGAACGGCACAAGAGGATCTCCTTGTTTAAACCCGCAATGAAACTTGAATTCTGCAGTAGGACTTCCATTAACTAGGATAGACGCCATGGAAGAAGAAAAAATTCCCCGAATCCATTTGCACCAATTTGGACCAAAACCAAAAGCTTTTAATACATCTAGGAGATAATCCCATCGAACGGAATCGTATGCCTTGGCGAAATCCACTTTGAATATAAGAGCTTGTTTGTGCTTTCTTTTACACCAAGTAAGGATCTCATTTAAAATGAAAGGCCTATCAAGAATATTCCTATTAGCAATAAAAGCTGTTTGGGAATCACTTAGTAAATCTGAAATAACAGCAGTCAATCTATTAGCAAGGATTTTCGTTATCACTTTGTAGACGCTCCCAATCAAACTTATAGGCCGGAAATCTGAAACAAATTTAGCATCCGAAACTTTAGGGATTAAAGCAATGAAAGAAGCGTTACATCCTCTCGGTAAAAAAACCATTAATGAAAAAACATTCAACAGCAGAACATAAGTCCGGGCCTATAAAACTCCAGTAGCGTTTAAAAATTCAAAAGAGAACTCGTCAGGACCCGGAGATTTATTCTCGCCACACTCCCAAACTGCTTTACGGATTTCAGACCTGGTGATATGGTTCTCCAAATCCAAAACCTGATCTGAGGATAAACGATTAGGAAAGTGACAATTTAACTTAATACGGAAATGATCAGATTGTTTAAAACGAGAAGCAAAGTGTTCCTTGAAAGCGATTTTTATAGCAGAAGGTTCGACAATCCAATCACCATCAACAAATATACCGCGAATCGAGAGTTGAGATCTCTTCTTATTGATAAGACCATGAAAAAATTTTGAATTTTCATCGCCTTCTATTGCCCATTTAACTTTGGCTTTTTGGGCATTGTCCTTTCCTTCCAATGACTTAAGATCTCGAAGCTGACACATTAACTCCATTCGCTTAAATAACAACTCATCAGAAACATCGCCCCGATCCAACTCCTTATCAATAGCCATCAGATCATTAGATAAAGAGGACTTTATCCTAGTTTTCGATAAGTTATCTTGTTTAATCCAACTACGGATAATCTGCTTGAGCACTTGAAGTTTCTTCTCTAACCTTATCAAGCAGTTGGTGTCTGAGTGGGAGAACGAAGACCAAGCTTGTTCAACCATTTCATCAAAACTGGCGCGGTCAAACCATGAGTGAAAAGTACGGAATGGGGTCGGGCCAAAATCAGAACGCATCTCTTTAAATAGAATGGGACGCTGATCAGAAAGATTGCGTTCCAGACATAAAATCGTACTGGAAGGGAAAGCCGCTATAATACCTTCATAAACTAAGAAACGATTTAATCTACTCATTTTCGCTGCTGAAGATAAAGACCAAGTAAACGAGTAACCTTCCATTTTCACATCCACTAGACCAGACGACATAATAAATTGATTAAAAGCACGAGCTCCAGCTTGGTTGAACACAGACCCATGTCTTTCTTCAGCATACCGTACTTCATTAAAATCACCTGTCACAATCGTCTCTCCATCCCATCTAGAAATCAACACCGAGATAGATTCCCATAATGTACGTTTAAGAACATTTGATTGAGGGGCATAGATCGATACAATAAGGACTTTGGTATTGGATGGAAGCCATGTCCCATATAAAGCAATGAAGTTATCTGATATAGTGGCATTATCCTGCTTAAAAACTGAAGATTCCCATACACATAGAATACCCCCCAAGTTCCCAACCAAATCACTTACAACGAACTGATAATTAGAGTTACCCCAAATGAACTTGATATCCATATGCGAAATTTTATCCATCTTTGTTTCTTGAAGCGTTAAAAAGTTAATATTATGCTTGAAATTAATCTCTTTTATCCACTCCTTTTTCGCCTTTTGGCCGAGGCCTTGGATATTCAAAGAAAGAATCTTCATTTAAAACCAATGTTCACTCCTTGAAGACCTATAATACGTTCTATGTCTCGTGAGCATCCCTCCATATCATAGCCCATAGATTGACCTATCGGAATCATATCATCCAACGCATCTAAAATAGAACCACCATTGCCCTTCTTATTAGATACAGTAAACGAGTCTTCGTTAGAAGGTTTATCATCTTTGGAATTCTCTTGAGGAACATTAAATACCTTTGAGTTACATTTAGGAGAACTCATTTGCTTCTTATCTGATATGGAATGAACATCCTTAGCTGAGGCACAGGAATGTTTACAATTCTGAGAAGACATAACAGGGGTAAAACCAGGAGGGTGAGTGAGGGATGGGTCTGATGCTTCTTTAGTATCTTTGCACAATATACCATTTAATTAAGCATCATTGAAAAATATTTTTCTAAAAAACTTTTTGTAGAGTTTAAGGATTCTTGTAGGGAAAATTCCTGAAATAGACCAGGTGCACTTGGACATATCACTTTCGAAACCCTTTTTGCAGGTGAGCCGAAACTAGACCGTATTGAGTGATGATTTGATCGTATTCAAAAGTTAAGACTTTTCTTGAAGTGATGGAAGCTACCGATTTTGCTTTGACCAATTTGGTGAAGTAATTGATGGCTACAATAATGTGTTTGACATTTCCTAGGGCAGCCAGGAACAATCCATGATGAGTGTCTAAATACTCATCATTTTATACCAATCTGAGCTGCCAAAACATCCAAAAACACTCAAATATGCATCAAAATACTGAAAATGTCTTAGAAGTGTGTTTTATATGTTTCAAATGCAAAATATGCAAAAACAGATGAAAAACGTACAAAGTTTGCATAATTGGCAGTTTCAGTCCCTGAAGTTTCAAAAGTTGTCAAAACTAGTCCCTGGTTATTCTAAAAACATGAAAAAGTCACCAAAGGTCTTTTTTAATCATAAAGTTACATATTTAGTCCTTTGGTGCAAAGTTTCACAAAATTACAAGTTTAGTCCCTATACTTTGGAAATTGACATAAATGGTCCCTGGGATGTAAAAACTTTGAGAAAAATCAATTTTGGTCCTTGTACTAATAATCTTTTGCAGGAATGGTCCTTGGTGTGAAGTTTGGTGAAATTATATAATTAGTCCCTCAAGTTTGGCAGTTTGTCAGTTTTAGTCCCTGGGCATTCAGAAATGAAAAAAAATACATATATGACCCTTGTATTATTTATACTTGGCAAGTTAGGCCTTTTTGACAACTTTAGAATAATATCACAACCTGCCCTCAACTTTGTATAAATTACAAAATTGGTCCTTATGTTACTAAAACCAAACGGACCCTATGTTATTAACTAAACAAAAAAACCAATCCAATCCAAACTTAAATCCAGCCCACCCTTTACCCTTGTTGCCCTGGCCCAACAACCAATCCAGCCCACACCACCCTTAGTTATTAAACCGGGTTAACCCAAGTCAAACCCACCCTTACTGTTCACCTTTCCCTCTCCCTCACTCACACAGCCAAATACCACCATTCCACCTCCCCTGTTTCACCTCCACTTGCTCTTTCCCTTTCACACTCACCCCTCCACCTCTTACAACATTCCAAGTCGCATTTAATGCCCTAAACCTCTCCACGCAAACTACAACTGGCTCAAGGACTTTTTGGCGCCAAACGGATTTTAAAGGCTTGGATTAGTTTCAGTAATCCAACGACTCAGAAAAATGATGGGAAATGCTCCTGTGGGTCCCACAAACCCTGAAAGTTATCTATAAGAAGAAAAGGAGGAGCAGAGAAAGATTATTAGAATAAGTAGTGTAGTTTTAGTGTCGACATTAGAGTAGCTTTATTTCTAATTGTAATTTTCAGTTTAAACTAGTGGTATCCAGTTTATTTTGTGTAATTTAATCCATCTTTATCCTTAATTTCATGTTTTCTTCTATGAATCCGTATTTAGCAATTTACTAGTGAAATTGACAAATTCACTTAAATTTGTTAAGTGTTGTTTTATGTTACAGTAAGTTCAAATAAGTTTGTATGAGCTTATTTTAGCTTTAGGAAAAGATCACTTGTTTCAATTCTATTTTAGTCTCAATTTTCTAAAAAAGTCAAGAAAAGTCAAAGTTTAGTCAAATAAGCTATTTGGTGGTGATAAGCTGAAGTGGATGAGCTGAGTGGTGTTTTAGCTTGGTATTGACACACCAAGTTTAGTTCTGATCAGTTCCATTTATTTCAAATCCTCAAACAGTTGTAAGCTTATGTTCTCAATTTTTATATTTTTTAGTGTTTTATTATTTTAATGCTTATCAGCTGTTTTCTTTTGTGTTTTTAAGCTTAATTGGTACATTAGAGTTAGGAAATTGCCTAATACTTCATGCTTGTTCATAAATTTCCATATGTGTTCACTTATCACATTTCCACTGTCAATTTAGTATAATCTAGATTAAGTGTGTTCCTGTTGTTCTTGTTGTGTTATTATTATACATTCATGCTTGTTTGATTTCATAATAGCTTAGTGTAATCTAGTTTAGAAGATTTAAGGTTTGATTTGACCATTTGCGTTGTAATCACAAAAACAGTCATTCATTAAAGGGGTGTTTGGATTTAGGGATTAGTATGTGTAAATGATTGTTTCAGTGGGTATACTTGGTTAGAACATGTCATATTAGGTTTATATAGGAGTTTAGAAAAAGAAAAACCAGTGCTCACTTGGAAGAAAAGTCAAACTCACCTCTAATTTTGAATGACAGTTAACTGTCATGGGTTTAGGACCCATGATTATTAAATTTAGCTTATAAATTGTTGTAGTATCATAATTTAGTCTCATTACAACTTTTTAAAACATAATCAATCAGTAGTAGCCATTAAAAGTTCACAAAAGTCAACAATCCAAGTTTTTTACAAAAGTCAATTTTGCATCTCTCTGATTTTCCCAAAAGTTCAAGGAATTTTATTAATTTGTGTATTTGCTTTCTAGGGGTGAAACTTGTTTCTATTAATTGTCTACCAGCTCATGTTTTGAGTCCTAGTATTTCTATATTTTTGTGAATTTCCTGGTGGGCCCCAGCTTGCCCCAAAGACACTTGCAGGGGGGGAACCCTGCCCTGCACCAGTAGAAACCACCCATCACCACCACTTTGGTGGTGATTTGTGGCCACCATAGTGGTCCCCACCAACCCAAGTTGGTTCCTTACAACCCTCCTCCTACCATACTTTCAGAGTTGACCACTCATTTGACCTAGAACCCAGTGGACCCCACTTGAAACCCATTCCCATCTCTGTCCCATTTTCAGTTGAGTAGCAAGTAATCAAGAGCTTATTAAGTGCTTATTAACTTATTCCACCAGCTTATCTGATCAAATCTTGATTTTACTTGTTCTAACAACTTATTGGAATTAGAATATACCATAGTGGGTCCCACACAAGCTCAGTTGAGCTTATTTGCTTCTTTGGTCAACCAAAGTCAACTGTGGAGGTAATAAGCCCCCACAGAGCTTATTAATAAGTTATAAAATAGTTGTTTTTATTAAAGTTAGTTTTTTTTATATATAAATTAGTTTTGCAAAAGAAAATTCAAGAAAAACCAATATAAAAATAAGTGATAGTTTCTATTTAATATAATTTAATTTTAATTTTAATTTTTATATTTTTATTAAGTAAGTTGTATTTTTATATTTTTATTAATTTCCTCTTATATAAAAGTATTTTTAGTAATTTTATTAGATTTTTATATTATCATTTGGTATTTATTAGAATTAAAAATAGTTTTATTAATAATTAAATCAATAATTAAGTTAAAAATAGCATAATTAGTTTTTATAAAGCAACACCTAGTTTTTATATTTTTTCTAGCTTTTATATGTTGTAAAAAATTTTTACAAATTTTCCCATAATTTTTTACTGTTCATTTAATAGTTTTTATAATTTAAATAGTTTAATTGGTAATTAATAAATAAATAGAATAATAATTAGTAAACTAGTTTAAAAATACATAAAATAAAGTTTTTATAATTTTTTAGGATTCCTGTGATGGTTAATTAGATTTATAAAAATCTTCTTAATTATCTAAGACTTTTTAGTATTTATAATAATTTAAATCATATAAATAGTTAAATAATAATTAAATAGTTAATAATTAATAATAATTAGATAAATAGTCTTAAAAATATAATTTAATTTTTAAAATAAGTTTTATAGTATTTAGACTTTTACAAATTTTAATTTTATATTTCTAGACTTATTTCACATTTTCTTAATTATTAGTGTATTATTAAATAATTAATAATAGTTATTAAATAATAATAATTAATTAAATAATTAGTAATTATAAAAATAAATATTTTAAGTTTATTTAATTTGCATTTAAGCCCCTAAGGTTTGCAAATTAATACTTTAGTTAAAACCGTTTTTGTTTCGTACGTTTACGTAGAATTAAATTAAACGTACGCGTTTTTAGTTATTAAACGTTTTAGATATCTGGCTTTTACGTAATCACTCTTATAGTTTATTTAAGTCATTTTATTTTATAAAACCCTAGTGTAATCACTCACACACACACTTATACCATTTCCTGTTCACATTCACTCGATCACAGATTCGTTTTCAATAAACTATCGCACACCTCGTTGGAACATTACGACCCGGGGAAACACTGTATTCCACGGAAGCATTGGCCTAAGCTGTTTGACTATTATAGTTGACCATTCACAAGTGGTTGACCAATAATTATCTGACCGTTTCAGGCCAATCAATCCACATATGTTGATGCCTCATTGATGGAATGGACAGGGTACAATGATAGGGATGAGGTCATGTTTTGGTACGCGTTGAACATTGGCGTAAGCATGACATTCTTGGCATGTCTTTAGCTCAGCTTCAACGTCCTAATTCACTGTTGGCCACTAATACCCCATCATGATTACTATGGCCACTACGGTGCGAGACTCTAAGTGCATGCCGATCATTTCATTGTGAATGTCTTTAATGATTATTCGGGCCTTTGTTGGTCAAACAAATCTTACCATTGGACCTCTGAGTGTTTTGCGGTATAAGATGTCATCCCTGATAGAGTACATGAAGACCTTGTGTCTGATTCTGAGTGCCTCTAGTTTGTTAGTTGGCAGAATACCTTGAGATAGCCAGTTGAAGATGAGATGGGAATGGTTTTGTTGTTTGGTTTCACGTGTAGATAGATAAGGACCCAATGATATTGATAAGAATCAAGAAACATGGGTAACACTTAAACAAAGACCATACTTTACTGATGTGAGGCAGTATTTACCCAAGTGTGTGAAACTAATGAAGTTGTGTATGTTGCCTTCTATTTATAGAGAGGCGAGTAGGGTTTAGAGATAAACCCTTGAGAGATGATCAATCACTATGAGGAAGCCAGGTGTTGATCATCTAGAGACCAAATAAAGAGGACTGGTGGCATGCGCACATTGGCTCATACAAAGTGGTGCTTGTCATGAGTCCCCACTGTACAGTTTCAGACGGTACATCTAAACTGTTAGTGATAGTTGGGGAGCAGTAGTACTGCGTGCTCAGTCTGGCCTGATAGGTTTTACCTGGCCCTGCATGGCCTGAGATTTAAACCAGGCTGTTATCAAGTGTTTGTTGATGGGCCTTGATAATGGGCTTAATTCAAGTGTGTATTTAGTGGGCTTGGGCTACTGATGTTGATACACTATCAATATGAGATCAAGATAATTGATGGAAATTAAATATTGTATTTAATTGTTCAAATTGACTTCTAAATTAACTCTTTTAATTTTCTACATCTATCATGATCAAACTCATGCAAAGTTGATCATGAGTAAACCAATAGCTGTTTAATAATTGTTGTGTATAGTCCGTTGTCCCCATAGCCTGTTTGCCGTGATTTTAATTATTTGATAATAAGTTTTTATGCCCTAGTTAAGGCGTCTAGGTTTATCGGCCTTGATGCTAAGTTGTAATTGTATTCAGTTTCTATTTTGTATTTACTTCAATTGTAAGTATTATACCAGGATTATATTTTCAATTTTATAAATGTAACAAGATGGAGTGAAAGACTGGATGCATGGAGTTTGGATGCACGGCTTACGCTTTGCTTGACTGAGATACTAGGATCTTGAGTCAAGTGGGAGCATTTGAGAATCCCTAAATCTCTCACGCAAACAAAAAGGGTACACAATAGTTGTGTTTTATTTAATTAGCTATAAATTGTATATGGATCGCTAGCTCTGGAAAACTATGGTAGGCTTATTTTCTTCCATTGCATATTTTAAATTTGATTTTTACCTACCGTCTTCCATTAGTCATAACCTTCGACCAACTAACCCTAGGGATGAGCAAAAGAACCAAAGAACCGGACCGGACCAAGAACCGGACCGGAACCATGAAGAACCGAACTGGAACCAGAAACAAAGGTTCCAGTTCCGGTTCTCGATTTTGAATTTTTCAGTTCTTGGGTCGGTTCGGTTTGGTTCCACCGGTTCTCGGTTCCGGAACCAAAGAGCCAATAATTATAAAAATGTGTAATTTTTTTACTTATAAAAAAAATATCAAATCCTACGTAGCATTAAAAAAAAGCCTAGTAGCCTACTTTCAGAAAATTCAGCCCAAACACTCTAAACTCTAATCTTTAATTTATTGAAACATCCACAAATCAATAATTAATCTAAACCTAATGACATTCTAAGATCATTCAACATTCAAAACTCACTTAAACAGCTATCATCATTATCAAAACAATGAAAGTAAGTTTTATATTTTATTTTTATTTGCATTCAATTAGCTTTTACATGTTGATTACGCTAAAATTTGCTAGCACTTTTATTAATACTTTGTTTAGTATATGTGATCATCTTAGCCACATGTTGTTTATTATCTGTGATTATCACGTTGCCACATGTTCAACTAGACAAATATAGACAAGTAATTTGGATGATGTTGAAGATCTTATTCAAGACGATGAGATTGTCAAGGATATGGAAGAACAATTAGAGAAAATAACCAGAAGAGATAAAGAGAAACAAACTATGGAACTATAAACGGTCTTAGTTAATTCGATGGACAAAGTTTTAAGTTATTTTATTTTGTTTTCTGGATAATTATTGTTTTGTTAAAAATATGAACAAGTGAAACTATAGAATAATTGTTTATTTGAATTTATGGTTTAGTTGTTAATTGTTATTTGTTTAAACGTAAGTAGTTGCAAGTTCTTAAAAAGTTTTATTTTTTTTTATTTTTTTTTTTAGTTTAATTCGTTGATGCATGGGGTTATTTTTTACTACTTCTGAAAAGCAGTTCCTACCGGGTAGACCCAAAAGAACCGGAACCGGAAACGAAAACTATATTCGGTTTGGTTCTCGATTCCTACTTTTCACAAAATTCGGTTCTCAGAACCACCGGTTCCACCAGTTCTAGACCCATGCTCATCCCTAATTAACCCAATGGAGTTTCTTTTCGCCTACATCCGCTCCTAACAAAAATGGGCCTGTACCCCTTCAAGATCTCTAAGGACGATAGCGGGGGCGGGAAACAAAGACATAAAATAAGACCCTATGCTCCCAATAACAGAGTTAAGAAGGGTAAGTATTCCCCTTATCAATAAGGTCTTTGCCTTCCAATGTGTAAGTTTCGAATTGAATCTATGTGTAATGGGTTGCCAAGTTTGGATCCTATTCATAACTTGATCCACTAGAAGACCTAAATAAATGAAAGGAATCTTACTAGTAGCACATCCGATCACTTCTGCTAGTTGTTCCACCTGTGAGAAAGAGACTCCAACACCTATCAGTTGACTTTTAAGTAAGTTGATCTTTAACCCTGAAGCAAGAAAAAAACATCGTAAAATCCACAAAATATGCCTGACATTCTCTAAAGACCAATCGCAATGGAACACCGCGTTATCAACATAAAACAAATGAGAAACCTCCGTTTCTCCACAACCAATTCGAAAACCTGTGAAGGCATTCAACTCCCTTACCCTTTTAAATGCAATATGTAAGCCTTCCATAGTGAGAATGAAACGGAAAGGCGATAACGAGTCCCCTTGGCGTGGGATAAACCATGCTGAACAATAAACTCATCCGTGGGATACCTGATTACTATATGATTCATGGATCTGACACTACATATCTGTAACTGATTGTCAAGTTACGACTTAATAATTGTTAATTACCTCAATGGACTCTAAATAAATAACGTTGTTAAATTTATAAGTGGATTGGGTATCACAATGAAAACCGTCGCCGAATCCGAGGTGACACGCCATTCAGCGACGCCGATCTCTCGCTATGACACCGCCTCATCTCGCCACTTGTGTCTTCGCAGATTCTTCAGCGATGAAAAAGACAAAAACTATCCTTTATTTCTTCTATTTTTGATATTTCCAATTGTGATTTAGCCCATGAATAAATGTGTGTGTGAATAAGTGTGTGTGGGAGATGTTGATCGAAAGAAGATATATATATATATATATATATATATATATATATATATATATATATATATGGTATTGTTATATTTATTTAAATGAAATAAATTTAGTTTGATTGAATAAATGAAAAAGAAAATAAAATTGAGGATATGTGAGGCCTAAATGGCTAAGTTATGTGGTGAGGCCCAATTGGCTAAAATTTGTTAGCAACACAAAAACATGCATACACATAAACACATAAAATCTTAATAACATACAAGATATTAAAGATATATGGGTGTATGTGCATACAAAGTCCTAATACATATAAGAAAAATAAAGCAAAAGCAAACATAGATATTAAAATCACCATAACATATAAAATCAGACAAGTATACAAAATAATGACAGACAAGCATACAACTAAAAAAAAAAAAAAAAAAAAAAAAAACATGCAAACACATATGAGCTATCAAAGCCAAAAATATGTACGTGAACTCATATAAAGCTAAAAATTCACAGTTTCTCTTAGTTTCAAACCTAAAACAACTATCTTAACCGTCTCCTAATTAAAACCTACTCGAAACCTCTACACCCCGACAACATTTAAGATCGAATGGTATCTCATTTACATAATACATTACAATACTTTGTATTTTGTACTTTTTGGAAAGTTTTGATTGTAGATTTTTAAGTGGAAATAAGGACAGAAAAATAACCAACTGGCTTAGCTCAGTTGGCCACCTGGGCTCCTTCTAGAGCTTGAGGGACGTTTTACCCAGGGTTTGAGATTCGCAAGAGACAAAAATCCAGGTTTTCCTCCTAGCGCGAAGCCATGAGTTCTACGGGTTTCTCTTCGCGGGTCTCTCATAGTGGTTCGGGTCTTGAGGCCTGTCCATTTGGATGATTTAACTCGAGTGACGAATTTCATGTGAGGTGCCGTTAAAAAAAATAAAAATAAATAATAAATAAATATAGGAGGACAGAAAATGGCATAGTGTGAGGCAGTGGGGAGTATTGTGTCCATAAAGGTGGTACCATACTTATCCATTGCCATGCCCTTACGTCCGTTGCCACGTTTGCTTCTTCTCATGATTTTCTCTTCATGTCTTGCGCCTTTCCACTCAAATACCATCCAATGTTCATCCATGTGAATTCTAAAAAACTATATATTTTCCGTCTCAAAATCTATTTTCATCTTTTAGATTTGCTGTTAACTAATTATATTTAAGTTAAGTTAAATTAAGATATAGATAGTAAGACATCAGAAAAAGTGGTTATAATCTGTGAAAACAACTGATATTTATTGCCTTATAATATTTCTGCCTACTTTCTTTCTTACTACTCTATAGTCTATACTCTATACACTTGTACAACACTTGTTGATAACATAAATAAATTAGAGAATGAAGTAACTAAAAAGGTTTAGCATTGCTCGATAGAAACAAAATACATATTGTTGTTGTTCCCACGTTTGCTTAATTAACGGATTATTTGAACAAAAAATGTCAACCAATCTACATATTATTAATTTACATTCACGTAAAAGTACCGCAAATTAAAAAACAATTAGTTTTTAACGTTTAATTCTATATCATAAACAAGTCAAAAGAACTACAAAGTGTGTATTACGAAATATACACTTTATTAAATAGGCAATTGTGTTATTTCTTTGAAACGGTGATTTTATTTTATTTTTTTAAAATAGCAAGGAGCTAGAAGGAATTACAAAAAAATATTTACTTGGATATTGCATTAGATTTACATCAATCAGAACACTAAGTAAAAGATAATTGAACTAAGTCGTCAAAAAGAAAATCCCTTCGAGAAAGCTTTCGGTAAAAAATAAGAGATTTAGCAAACGACTTCAAAGACCTCCTTTAAACCCTTAGGCATCCGAAGATTATTAAACCAACAAAACCAATCCTCATAAGAATGAATGGCAGGATCATCAAGCTCCCACCAACGCATTAATTCGCTCCTAACTTGACGAGCCAAGGGGCACGAGAAGAAAATATGAGAAACCACATTCGTAATACTTAATTGTTTTTTTGGCGTAATATTATTTATCGGAGAAACCCTTTACCCAAAAAAATATAGGAGAACCCGACTCCACTTATGCGCTGCATATGAACGCATAATTGTGTTATCTCCTTTACACAACCTAAAACAAATTTATTAGGGTTAAAGCTTGTATATGAACTCAAGCGTCGAAATAGCTTATCGGCGAGTACTACCAATTCAGCAAGAGAGTAAATGATCTTTCTGAATAGTATAATAATGAGAAGAAATGAGCATTTACTCTCGACAAACATTCTCTTGTATGAGCACTTGTACGAGGTCTCCACGTGACAGATTTTTGATGTGTTAAACCTTCAATGGAAATGTACACTTTCAATTTAATGTTTATAATCTGGGAAGAACCAAAACACTCTTTAGCAATGTTTTGAAAACCGGGTTTGAAATTGACCCGGTCGAGTCACCGGGTCAACCGGTTCGACCGGTTGGACCGCCGGGTCAACCCGGTTTTCAATTTATTATTATTTTTTTTGACCGGGTCCACCGGTTCGCCCATCTGGTCAACCCGGGTTTTTATTAAAATATTTTGAAAAAATGAAACCCGGCCGGGTTTCGAGAACCGGGTTGACCCGGGTCACTCAAAACCCGGCGGGTCAAACCGGTTAACCTGATTTTAGAAACCCGGGTTGTTTTGACCCGTTTTTTCGACCGGAACCGATCGAACCGATTAACCCGGCCAGGTCGACCTGGGTTTCAAAACCTTGCTCTTTAGTGAACATTATTAACAACCTGTTCACCGCAATTATACCAAACTCATATTTGCTTTGTTTTTTTCATACAAATATATTATTGGGCAAATATTATATTAAAGCACTATACTTGCAAAGAAAGTTATTTTTTAGTATCGAACAATTTTTTTCTCGAACTTTCATCTTTTGGCCTCTTTGAGACACTTTGTGACATTTTTGCCCCTGAATTTTTAATAATTTGAAAGACAAAAATGTCACAAAGTGCCTCAAAAAGGCCAAAAAATAAAAGTTCAGTACCATATAAAAAAAACATTTGTTCGATATACAAAAATGTATTTTATAACAAGTATGATTCTTTTTTATTTTATTTGCCCTATATTATTCCGATCAAATTGCTTTTAAAAAGTCCCACCTATATATCTCATATACTTTGAATGATAAAGTATTTTGCCATGTTTTATATCTAACATAAAATACTTTAACACTGATTCGAATCTTTCATATCTTTTTCAAGTCATCTTTGATATCTTAAAACATAAAATCAAGAAATACATTCGCCGATTTCCTTATCCTTATTGCCTACTGTACGTTCTTTCTACTATAACTTTGCGACATTTGTATACCCGACATATATTATTGTAGATAAGATAGAAAATTCAGAAGAATCAAGTTACTGTAAAAGATTTAAGATACTCGATACGAAAATATAATGATTAGACAGAACGCATGACACACGTACTTACTTAAAAACAGAGAATATCATTTTAATGTTGTAGTCAATTTTGACAACTCGTCAACTAGACTTTTGTTTTCAAAAGTCTTTAAGTGCATCTTTATTAAGCTTAGCCGTGTGTGAAATTATCAGTTTATGGAGACTACAAGTAGGTAGATAACAATATGTTACGAGCTTGACTACCATCTTTGTGGGCTCAAGTCGTCATTTCATGCGATAAATCGAAACATGTTACGAGCAATATTTGTTGTATAGGTTTAAACGATTTTTTTTTTCTTTCGTTTTCTTTTATTGTAACATATAACGGGAAAAACTAACGATCACTCAAATGGTATAACGAAATGTAAAATGTGCACCTTTGTTGTATATTCATGTCTTAAAACTTATTGAACTATGCCTAAATCTCTAACTTAAATAAACCCTTTTATTTAAGATTAAATTCAATTACCAAACAGTAAAAAGTGGTTTTTGTCACTGCTTGCTGGCTAATACTACAAACAACTAAGAGAGCCCACATGTAATCTTCCTCACATAGATCCATAAAATGACCAGTGTAGTAACAAAACTTTTTATCTCGGGGAAATAATGCAAAATACAACTCTTTGGTTTTACTTGGGTACATTGTTAAAGAGAAGTACCTTACGGGTCATTAAATCAGTTATTGGTAAAGAGGTGGCCCTTAGAATTTTTGAGTGGAATTAGTCATGTAACCACTTATAATCATATAAAACTCAAAAAGATGGTTTATATGGAGGTTTGTGACTAGTTTTTGGGACCCATAATGTCTCACTTTTTACTAGCGTCTTGTTTCACTTTAAGAAACTATTTCATGTCTCGGCCCTCATCACACTGTCTACCACCCCTCTTCATTTTCTGCACTTTTGCACATTCGTATGAACTTTTAGAAAATACAACATAATTAGTACAGTAATTCTTTTGGGATGGGCACAAGACTTGGAAGTTATCTCTACATGCAAGATTCAACTTTGCATGTGCCAATTGAGACAAGAAACGCCATTACATTATTATAGATAAGTGGTAATGGTGATTGAGGTGGTTACGGAAAGAAAACGTGCAGGAATAATTGAGTGAAACAGGGACAATAAGTATTAGCATGTTCAATTTGGCTACTCTCCATGGAAAGCCTGTCAAGAAACCACTAACTTTCTACAATGAAAGGATAAGAGAAAGTAGTACATACCCAATTCTTGAATGATGATTCCATCTAGGGTGCAATCTTTTTTGTGTCTAACTGTGTTACAACACGTATAGTAGACACGCATTGTTTTTTTCTGGCAGGAGCGTACCTAGTCTCTTTTTTCAGTCATTCATTTCTGTACTCAATATATATGAATGATTTCGTGTGTAAATACCTTTAACGTACGTTTCCAACTTTTCAACTTTTTAGAATTAACATCGCCGATGTTTTGTTTATGTCTCCTTAGTGTCTTTTACAGTAAACTTAGCAATCAAGTGATCAAAAGCATGGTTTTAGCAAGTAAAGCCTAGAATTGTGAGCAAATCTTTTAAAAACACCAAGAGTAGCATGCATTAATCAATCCCAAAGTTCATAAAAAGATAAATAAACGAGTAGGACCCGTTTTTTCACCCAACAGAATGGTAAAAGTACATACCTCAATGAGATTCTTCTACTACACCAATGAACAATGAAGTAACAGTTATAGAAAGAAGTGAAAAAGTTAGAAACAGAATTAGATCAAGTGCTCTAATTAACCCTTTACTTTAACAGACTAAAAGGATAGAGTAGTATTACTTTACAGTAAGAACAACTTAGGTGAAACACAATGATTAACTTCAATTACTCAATTCCGTCTGACATGCATGGCATTATGGCAATATGACATACTGTTTGGCTTAGTACCAATACTATAATAATGCCACTCTTTGGCTTCAAATCGAAGATAACGAAATCATAAGGAATCATTGAGGTCACAAATGCTTATTACCGTGTTTAGCACAACTCAAGCTACTTGCTAAAAAAGATGTAGAACTCGCAAACATACATGATATAAGTCTATAACTTATGCAAAATCTGATGTTTCGTCTATCTACAAAATTTTAAGCTCAAGTGGACTAATTTCTCATTGTCCTCACTCCTAATTGGGTATTATTTTGTCTAACAATTCACGCACACAAGATTCATTTCAGACATTTGACTAACAGGTCACGCAGTTTTGTGAAACAATGTAAAGTCAAGCTGCAAATTTTCGTTGTAAGGCATGCTTTCCAAACTTAGAAAGGGAGTAATCATCCCCTAGTTAAAAACTCTCTTTTTAAGGGTTAAAAGAAACTAATTTATGGTTCAAAGTGGCTAACATAAGGAAAGTTTATGTGCATTAAGCATAGCATTAGTTCAAGTGTGCTCAGTGGCACAGAAAAGAAATCTAGTTGAAGGGGCAGCGAACGATAAGAATGATTCGATAATGGGAATTGATTTGCACACTCATACTATTGATTGGGACACTCCACTGTGTGCATTATATATTTGTACAATGCTTACAGTGTGCTTTAATTGCTTGTACAATTGAGTGTCCCAATCAAAAGTGAGAGTGTCCCAATCACCTCCCTTCGATAATGGGTTGGAATTTTTTTATAATAAAATTCAAAATGGGGCGGGTCTGGTTAGTATTATGATATGAATCATATTATATTTCTTAAGATAAGCATTAATATTATTATTAGGTGAATCTTATTAGAAAATAATTAGGAATTAGAGTTTTATTAGAAATGAAGTCTTGTTTAAAAATCTATAAATAGGGCATTAGGTATGTAACTTTGATTATGTTGAATATGAAATAATTGATTTGCATATCAATTGGGGAATCGGTTTATCCCATTAACATAAACCATTGGGGGTTGGTTTATTTCATCAAAATAGACCATTTATCTTGTTAAATTGTTCTTTTCACCTCTTTTATTGATCCGGTTCATATCAAATTGGTATCAGAGCTCTTCGATTCTAGGGTATTAAAAAAAAGAGAGAGAAAGAGTCACTCTTCATCACTAGAATTACTGTTCATCGCCGGATTTACTGTTCATCCAGAAAGTAATTAAGAAGGGATGGCAGCCAAGAGCTTGAAGATAGGTTGATTGGATGACAAAAAGGTTTCAATTTGAATGGGAGAAAAGGTTAACGCAGTTTATAATCAAAATTGGAGGAAAGTATAACAACGTTCCAGTCTAAAGTAGAAGATATTATTACACAAGGGTGTCAAGATCTCTCATTGCTGTATGATAAGTTCAACAAAGCAATTGAGGCTGCGGTAAAAGAGAAGAGGAACAAATTGCTACTCGCAGCGGAAAAAGAAAAGGAGAATAAAAGACGACAAAGTCCAATCATCCGGACTACAACCAAACCAACATTGTTATAAAAGAAGGATGTAGGCAAAGTTATCCTGGAAGAAATTTGTGGTTGAATAATCACAGCAAACTTGCAAGCTATGGATCTCACTTGGTAAAATATTTGAAAGATAGAGTTTTCAAGAGTACTCACAAGTTATCATGAAAGTTTCAAGCGGACCTTATAAGACTGCGTATCTTCGGGAAGAACTCACAAAACAATTTAATGACTACTACTTGTACTTGGTGTCATCAAGAGGGATTCAACAAAGAATATGGGATCCTGGAATCAACATCTTTCAAACAACACCTTAAAGACAAAGTGTTTTTGAGGGCGGGAGTATTGATATGAATCATATTATATTCCTGTAGATAAGTATTAATATTATTATTAGGTGAGTCTTATTAGATAATGATTAGAAATTAGAGTTTTAAGGAATGGAGTCTTTGTTTATAAATCTATAAATAGGCATTAGGTATGTAACTTTGATTATGTTGAATATAATTAAGTGTTGATTTGCCTATCAATCGGTGGGTCGGTTTATCCCATTAACATAAATCATTGGGGGTTGGTTTATCTTATGAAAATAGACCATTTATCTTGTTTATTTGTCCTTTTCATCTCTTTTATTGATCTGGTTCACATCTTATTAATTAAACGAGTGATGTCACTACAAGAATAAATCGTTTTGGTTACAGAAGACCTTTAGCGATCTTGTTGGCCGTCGCTAAAGGTGCCATGAGGCCCACCATTTTCAATTCTGATTGTCAAATGTTAAACTGTGTTATCCACGCTTTTAGTGAAGACACGTGTCGTCGCTAAAAGTGTAGTTTTTTTTTATTTTATTTTTAAATTATAACAAACGAAAAAAAAACCCTAGCCGCAAAATGAATTTATAAACCCGTCAAAACCTTTAGCGACGATACGTGTAATCGCTAGTTGTTTTAATATGTATTTTTTAATTATTATTAATTAGAGTTAGTTACATAATGTCCTTATGGTTAGGCCATAGTTGAAAGTTTCATCTTCAACTCTCAATAACTACACCATTTGTCCCTGTGGTTGTCCATTTTGAGTTGACTCGTCCTTTGACTATAGCGACGCTAGTTTCGTTAGTTAAGTCTAGTCCTCATGTGGCAATGTTAGTCCATTTAGCCAACAATCGTTTGCAAGTCTTTTATACAACGATCGCTTGCAACGTTAGTCCTTTATACTAACACCCACCACCACTCACCAGTGGGGGTGGTAGCGATGGGTAGTGGTGGGTGGTGGTAAGTGGTTGTGGTGGGTGGTAGTGGTAGGGTTGGGTGGTAAGTTTTGGTGGTAGGTGGTAATTATGGGTGACAGTGGGGGTGGTAGCGATAGGTGGCGGTGGTGGTGGGTGTTAGTATAATGGACCGATGTTGTAAACGACCGTTGTATAAAGGACTAACGTGGAAACCAATCGTTGGCTAAATGGATTAACGTTGCCACATGATTACTGGACTTAACTAACGGAACTAATGTCGTTGTGGTAAAAGGACGGGTAAACTCAAAATGGACAACCACAGGGACAAATGGTATAATTATTGAGAGTTAAGGACGAAATATACAACTATGCCCTAACCACAAGGATGATTTATGTAATTAACTCTAATAATTAAAGGATTAATAATATTTTTTAATATGTGTACCCTTTTAGCGACCATACGTGTCGTCGCTAAAAGTGTATTTTGATTAATATTTACTAAAAATTATATATAATTTGTAAAATTAATTTTTTTTTAAATATATAAATTAGTTTATTCATAAAATTTATATTTAAATAAATTATAAAAATTATTTTGGTAGTTCAAATGAGTTTAAGTTATAAAGGTAGTTAATTATGTATCGTCGATATTTTGGTATTTGGACTTGCGTAATTCAAAAGAGGTTCTTCCGTATCTACGCTATATTAATGTGTTTAAGTTTTAACGGTAGTTAATTACGAAGACGATAGTACATCGTCTATCGTCGATACATTCGTGTTTGGACTTGCCCACGCGAACCAACCTCCCTATGATCACCAAACCACACGACTCGTAGGAATAACTTGCATTTCTTTGATAGTATCGAGAAGGCACATACAAATGTTAACTAGATTTATGTTAAAGTATCATGCGAATAAATATATAAGAAAGGATTATTAGTGAAGGATCAAGACAAAATTTCTGTTTTATATTCTAATTATTCTGATAAGATTTTATTGATTAACTAATGAATGTTAATCGATGAATGTTAACCATGACTAAAGATCCAGGTGCCTGGACCAAACCTACCCCTCATCAAACTCTACTACTCGTAGGAATACCTTGCATTAATAGTATCGAGAGCGCACATATGAATGTTAACTAGATAATGTTAACGTATCGAGCGAATAAATCCATAAGAAATTATTATTAGCAAAGGATCAAGACTACATTTCTGTTTTAATTTATATCCTAATTATTCTGAGAAGATTCTACTGATTAACTAATAAATGTTAATTGATGAATGTTAACCATGACCTATGATCTAGATGTCTGAACCAAACCTACCGCTCATCATCAAACTATATTACTCGTATGAATAACTTGCATTGATAATACCGAGAGCGCACATACAAACTTTATATGACCTACGTTAGTTATAGTGGTCCATCTTTATATGACCTACGTTAGTTATAGTGGTCCATGCACCAATTATGTTAAACCACATTAACTAATAACATGTCACTTGGTTTCTTGTGTTTTGAGGTGATTGATCTTGTCCCCTACAAGCTGGACTGCAGTTCAAGCAGGGCCTCATTGGCCCATGAACTATCATACGTCCGTAGCGATCACTAATTATGAAGATGTGGTACGAGTTTTTATATCACATGTTTCATAGATGTCGGATATCATTCGTAGAGTTTGATTAACCAGGTGTTCTGCCATGAGAGCATATAGGGGCCCTTGGGTTTAAAGACACTCAGTGGAAGTGTAAAGGCCCACCCAACTGTAGTGCCAACCAAAAACTTTCACATAAACCATTTGGGGAGGCCCATTTGAATGATGTGCAGTAGTAGCTTCTTGAAAAACATTAATGATATGGGACATGTTCATGTGAAATGAATAGTTGATAATTTGATGGAGGTTAGTAACTTTATTACTTGCCTAGGTTTCTACGGGGACTACTGACCACCAAACAGCGAGCTTGTAGCCAAGTGGTATCAAGATGGCCCATAACCATGTAGTTGTGTGATCAAGTCCTAATACGGACAACATTTGAATTAGAAGTGTACGTAGGGTGTGCATGTGTCTGCGTTTTTGCCATTCAAAATAAAATTAGTGATCACCAAAAACAGTTGATCGACTTTCACGTGAATCCATTCGAACAAACATTAATAATTTAGCAAAAAGATTATTGAGATGTATATGTAATGAAAAGATGCAGTAACCTCCAAGAGCATGTGATAATCCACTTGAAATGTAAGACTCTGCCTCAAAATTGTTTTGGCTGCATTTTATGACTCCATATTCTGCATTTATTTATAAAAATAAATTACCAAACCAGACTTATAAGACATTACTTTTAGGAATCAAGACCAAATATTTTCGTATTACAAAAACGGCCTTAGGCGTGTTTTTGCATGGCTTGTGCGCCTCCTATTCGGCCTTATCTCTTTACTTAATATATGTACTTCAAAAAATAAATAGATCCTACACACCCTGTTTTCAAGGTTATACAGTTGCTTTGTTTATTTTCAAAGTCAAACCACTTTACAACCACAAACACTTAGGCCCCGTTTGGTTCATTGTAATCGGACGTAATTTGATGTAATTGTAATTTAATTACATTACGTAGTGTGTTTGGTTTGCATAATGGATGTAATTGTAATTCAAATTACATTACGTAGGCTGTTTGGTTTGCAATGTAATTGTAATTCAATCTTTTCAATTACATCAAGGGAAGGAATTCAGATTACATAGCAAGTTGAGCGGAAAGTTTTGAATTACGTTGTAATTCAGTATTTTATAATTCAAAGCATCAATATTTATAAAATATTATTAATATTATTATTAAAAAATATTTATTATTATTATTATTATTATTATTATTATTATCACTTTATTATTAATAATATTTTATTATTATTAATATTATTTTTATTATTATATTACTTATTATTTAATAAATAATAATATTATTAAATTACTTATTATTTAATAAATAATAATATTATTATTTTATTATTATTAATATTTTATTAATCATATTAATATTTTCTTATTATTATTATTATTATTATTATTATTATTATTATTATTATTATTATTATTATAAAATTATTATTATTATTATTATTATTATTATTATATTACTTTTATTATTAATAATATTTTATTATTATTAATCTTAATATTATTACATTATTTATTATTTAATATATAATATTATTATTAAATTATTTATTATTTAATAAATAATAATTATATAATTTTATTATTATTAATATATTAATATTTTATTGTTATTGTTATTTTATTATTATTATTGTTTTTTTTTTTTTCTGAATTACATTACATTGCGAGTCAACAAAACAAAATGACAAATTTCATCAATTACAATTCAAACAGATTACAATTACATTACATTTCAATTCTTTGAATTACAATTCATTTAAATTACAATTCCTTCAAAAACATTCTGTGAACCAAACGCACCTTTATTGCTTTGTTTTCCTAGCTTGTTCTCTTATTATCACTGTCCACCAACATCATCTACACATTTCACACACAAACCAATTTCTCACCAACTACATTCAACCTTTTCTTCATAAACTAACAACTGCACCATCCCGGCTGTCGCCACCCATCTTTAATCCACATATTGACTGTATGATATGAAACTGGACGCTTGTAGGACGAAGGGCCTGCGCACATAGGGAAGAGAGTTGGAGGTCAAGTTGGAGCGCACAGTGCGCTTGTATTTTGTATTTTTATGAAGCGCACCTGGGCGCACCAACATATTTTGTGCGCTTGGATTTGTCTTTTGTAGTAGAATGGTATAAACATAGTGCGCATTTATCCAACGTGTCTTTGATTCAATGGAAGCGCACTTTGTTGGACCATTTTCGTAAATCTTTTTTGCGCGGTCCATTTTGGTAAGATAATATCACAAAGAGTTCGTTTAAGTAATTGACTCTATTTATAAATGTCTTCTACCAGGGTAAAAAAAAAAAAATGTTTTTTTCATGACCATGCTGCATGCATTTATTTGAACTGAGATATCAGCACTAATCAGCACCTGCTGCCAAAATAGAAAAATACTACATCCACCAAAAGTTTACACAATTCCATCCACTCGCTGACGTGGCGGAGTGTTGATTGGTTGGTTTTCTGTGGGCCACAGAAAACCAACCAATTAACACTCCGCCACGTCAGCGAGTGGATGAAATTATGTAAACTTTTGGTGGGTGTAGCACACCTCGCCAAAATAATACGGAGCAGTACACAAATTACATTAAAGTTCAGTGAATTAAACGGGAGGTTTTAAACTTCCGATAGTTTATACAGTGATTTTCGTTTGAAAGACAAGTGGCTTATACAGTACAGTGATTTAGGATTTATTAAAAATGTTTATTGTAATTCCCACTTCGTATATGTGAGTGATTTCTCCCACGTCTACTCTTCAACATTTACAAAGGTACAAATTACAAAATATGTGCTAATGTGAATAACAGAATTTGAAGGCATTGGGCTAATCCAGACAAAAGTAAACTCTATTTTGTTTCGTATGTATTTTAAGCGCAAATGTATTTGATTTGTAAACCTAAAGGGTACTTGTATAGTTATATTATAGTATTATGCCCCCTTCATTTCATAATTATTGTCCATTATTAACTTTTGATGTCTGTATTCTTTAACTTTAACCTTAAATTTTTTTTTTTATTATATAATATATGTTTGAAATAATACATTTAAAATCCAATCCATTCATATATTTTGCATCAAGTTTTATATAACACAAAAACTAATAGTTAAAGTCAAAGTTGCAAAAAAAAACTTCAAAAGTCTAATAATATGAGACAGAAGGAGTACGATTCAATTATCAGCTAGAGTTACCAGGTATCCAGTATCCTGCTAGAATATTAGAAGCATAACTAGGGGTAGGGCTGTCAAAAAACTTGACCCGACCCGGACCCGAACCCGAATAAGAATAATAGAGTCGGGTTACTCGGGTCCAAAATCTAACTCGGGTCAACCCGATTAACCCGAGTACGAATTAGGGTCGGGTATTGGGTCCAAAATACTTTGCTTAGTCGGGTACGGGTCAATCGGGTCAACCCGAGTTAGCATGGTTATTTATTGAAAAAATCTAGTAAGTATCTGAATGTTGTTTACGCATGCATTTTTATTATGAAAAATGATTTAGCTTCCTTATAATATTCTTCCTAATACAAATTATTGTTAAGTGACAATGCAAATAATAGACTAAAGTACTAAACCATATTGTGGTTAAAGTTAGTTTCTAAAGAAACTATACACACGCACCAGTTTATATAAATTATTGTTTTTCTGTGATAAGGATACATTATGCATTTTTGCTATTGCTCAAGTTATGTATCATTGTGTGGAATACAGTAGAGATTTTCCCTGTCATTTGATCTTTTCATCGATATTGAACTTCTGTATTAACTACTCAGTTTTAAAATATCAAATTAAGTGATTTTGTAAATGGCACAAACACTCGACTTGACCCGACCCGATTTGACCTGAACCCGACC
The DNA here is from genome assembly GCA_030686995.1 of Artemisia argyi. Lineage (NCBI taxonomy): Eukaryota > Viridiplantae > Streptophyta > Magnoliopsida > Asterales > Asteraceae > Artemisia > Artemisia argyi. The sequence goes on along the minus strand of CM060708.1, from coordinate 227,995,291 downwards.
TCAAATAGGGTCGGGTTCGGGTATATTATTTTTTGCCTCGACCCGACTTGGACCCGACCCTTTTGACCCGAACCCGACCAACCTGACCCGATTGACACCCCTAACTAGGGGTGTTCACGGATCGGGTAATATCAACTGTAACCGAAAACCGAAACGAACTGAACCGGAAAAAACTGAACCGAATTTGTAACTGAACCGAATTGGTCAAAACCGAACCGAACTAAATATTCGGTTATCGGTTTGAATATGGTTTTGTCGATGAAAACCGAAAACCGAATTCATATAAATATATATTTTTTGTATGTATTTATATGAAAAAAATACTAAAACTCTTTCTTAGTGCAAATATAACATTATTTAAGTTTGCAAAAAAATTTGTGCTAAAAATATATATATAATGAAATGAAAAATAATTAAAATTATATAATTCAGGTTATTCGATTCGGTTTTCGGTTATAGGGGTTCGGTTCGGTTTAATCAAATTTGAATTCGGTTCGGTTCTGTGTTCGGTTTGACCACTTTTTTAACTGAACTAATCAAACCGAATAACCCAATAACCAAATTGATGAACACCCCTAAGCATAACTAAAAGGAGATAGATAAGAATGTTAGTGGACTTATGGGTTGTTTATTTTCCACTTAATAAGTGGCCCAAACCTTTATTTTTTATTATTGGTGAGGTTTACAAAAACTTATCTCTCTTTCAATTAAGAGGCTAAAATAAATATCTCTCCAAATCACTTAATTATTTTTTTGAACATATTAATTAAACGAAAACTAGAAAGGAGTTAGAAAATTACAAAGACGATTTTAACCAATCGTTCCAATTAGTACCTCTTTTGCCTTTGTACTTAAGCCAAGAAAAAGAAAAAGTATGAACATTCTACAAAATGTCACATTTCCTCATAGTTTGAGAGTTGAATGTGACACTTTTTCAAAAGCACCATAAGACCCAACAAGTCGCGGCGAAGATGACATGCACACTATCTTTAGTCTCCTTAGGAGCGTGCTACGGGTCAATCCAAGCATCCCAGTCCCCATAAGTGTTCAAAACCGGGATCTTCGAACCACTCCAGATACAAATAAGCCTCCAAACATTTGAAGCCGTGACGCACGAGAAGAAGACATGATCCATAGACTCTACTTGCTCATTGCAAATCGGGCACATAATCGATTGGATATCTAAACCCAATGACAACAATTTTAAACGACGGGGCAACCTATCCAAGAATAAACGCCACATAAAATATTTACCTTCCTCGAGATTATCTTGCACCACCTAGTATAGGCATGCATGGAAAGGAGCATGCAATCATCTATGATTCCTAGCATTGCTAACAGAAAAGATTCCATCGTGAGAGAGATACCAAATGGAGGTATCGCTACCTTGGACAACCTCCACAGAACTTATCTCTTCAAGTAGACGATTGAGGTCAGATCTTGACCTCCATTAGTTAGGAGGTGTCACCAAACCACTTAATTTTAGTAAACAGCCTCTTAGTTGTATTAGTTTAGGATTAATATTTGTATTAGATTATGATTGGTATAAGCTAAAATGTTAGTTATAAATATTTGGTCATATGTATTCTCTCATTATTCAATCAATCAATATATCACGTCTTACATAGTATCGGAGCTTTAGGTAAGATCCACCCGCAAAAATTTGCTATCCTCCCGTCATCGGCTACTCGCCGGTCATCCAGAGGGATCTTGTTATTTTTTATCTTTATCATTTTTTTGTTTAATTAGGAATTTGTCAAAACATTTTATTTTCTTCATAATACCGGGAATTGATTGCTAAATTCGAGTCAACTAGGTTTTCTTCATAACACAAAAGTCGACTGGTTATCTGGTTGTATTCGTTTGGCTGGATTTAAGTCTCGCCAGGCCATTTATTGGAATTGGGCTATCATCTTTAGAGTTGGCCATTATTTTAGATTTTGTTTGTTTATTCACTTATTGTTTCATATTTGAAGTCTACTGATTTTCTTCACCGCGGAATATTGGTTTTGTTTATTTGAATATTAGTTTTGTTTGCATTTGTGGAGGAGAGTTATATTAAATACTAAACTTTTTTACATACCAAGAGACTCATCATCACCATACATCTAAAAAGAAATCAATGGTTGAGATTAAAAGTATTTTAATATTTCACATATTTTTTATAATTTAAATATCTCTTAAACCGTTAATCGTTAAGCGAAAATAATTACACCATCGCGACGAGCATTTAATTATCTTTCTATAGATAAGCTATTTGATATATTTTCGACAATTTTTTTTTTCATTTTTTTTACCTTTTTTTCGTGACTGAAAAAAGCATATATGATATTACATATCATATATGATATTAAATATTATATATGATATGTAATATCATTTATGATATGATATGTAATATCATATATGATTTTTTCTGCCACGAAAAAAAACGTGAAAAAAACGAAGAAAAAAAATGTCGAAAATATATCAAATAGCATATCTATAGAAAGATAATTATGCTCGTCGTAACGGTATATTTTTTTTTTCGTTTAACGATTAATGGTTTGAAAGATATTAATATTTGAAAAAGAAGAATGAAAGTGGGTTTTTTAAATTGTTGGGATTAGTCTCATCAATTAGATAAAATAAAGATGTAGGGAAGATGGAGGGTAGAGATTAGTCCCTTGATATGTAAAAAAGGTTTGGTCCTCAAATGATCTTATATCTACATTTGTGCTATTATCAGATGAGGTGAGATCTATGCAAAACAAGTATTACTTAAAAACAAATAAGCCAATCTCAACCATCCATTCACATTTCATCTAATGGCTAAGATCAAATCAAAAAATAACAAAGGGAGGGCAAAATTGGCATTTTAGCTTATTTAATATAAAAACCCGCTTTCCACATTTAAAAAAAAACAACATATCTTGCAAACGGTAAATCTTCAAGCTACGAAAAATACACCATCGCGACGAGAAAAAAATTATCTTTCTATAGATATGAATTGTTATATACTTTCGATGAACTTTTTTTTTTCTTCAAAATTCTGTCTAGCAAAATCCCACGGGATTCGTAGAAAATCTCATAGGATTCGTAAAAAGACAGATTTTTTTTTTTCAAAATTTCCGTCCAGAAAAATCTCATGGGATTCGTAAAAATCCCACGGGATTCGCAAAAAGACGATTTTTTTTTTCAAAATTTCCGTCCAGAAAAATCCCACGGGATTCGTAAAGAAATCCCACAAGATTCGTAATAAGATTATTTTTCTTTTCAATATTTCCGTCCGGAAAAATCCCATGGGATTCGTAAAAAGTCGATTTTTTTTTCAAAATTTTCGTCCAGAGAAATCCCACGGGATTCGTAAAAACACGATAAATCACAAAGGACTCAGTATGAATCCCATGAGAGTCTTTGGTGCATCCCATGGGATTCTTTGGTGCATCCCATGAGATTCATTGTGAATCCCATGGGATTCTGTATGAAATAACAAGGGATTCATTGTGAATCCCATGTGATTAAGTATGAATCTCAAGGGATTCATTGTGAATCTCATGGGATTCTTTGGTGCATCACATGAGATTTTTTTAGTATTTTAGTATATGACAATTGTAAGTGTGCACACTGATCTCCGTTTTACTTTTCATGATGTCAAACAAATATATGTGCCAACCATCACTATTCACCACCTCGTTTATTTTATTTAGCAAGACCTCGTCTATTAGAAATATATAAATTCAACGTTTCTTATATAACTTTATAAATTTGTTTTAGATGCCTTACATTTTTTAATTTTCTTTTTCGAAAGATGATATGCCAACAGCTACCATTAAGTAGTCATTCACCATCTGCTTTAAAAGTTATTTTTCTATCAAATGAACTATTTTATAGTATTATATTTATCGTACAATATGTCTTCTTTGTTTTAGAGAAAATGCGCCTAACTCCATAAATGCTACTAGTACTAGTAACAAATAAAGAATTTCTTATTAGCTCATACGAGTAATATTTTCAATGAAAACAAAAGTACAAGATCAAATTAATTTAAACTAGAAATACTGTATCAAATTCGGAGTATTAAATATTGCATTAGTTTGTGTGGTCCATATTTTACATAGTTATATGGGAAATGTAATTCACAGATTTAGGGCCCGTTTGGTTTGTAGATGAGTTTAGTATTATGATTTGGAATTAGATTAGGATTAGGATTTGAATTTGGGTTAAAAGAAAAAAAGTTGTTTGGTTTGTATGTTGGGATATAAATTATGGTTTAGAATTTATAGTTATTTCAATTTTAAAATAAAATAAAGAATGAGTGGGCCTGCTAAAAATAATAAAATATGATTTTGGGAATAAAAAGTACACACTATAGAAATTGTCCGTTTCCTCATATAAACAAAAAATAATAAGAAAATTTTGTTTAAAGATGAAAGAGAATTTGTCGGTAGGACCTGTCAGAAATCCTAATATGAAAAGTAGTTAATGACCATAGGTTTTATGTATGCCTTAATTTTTGGACTGAGTCCCAAATTTAAATCCAACGTATACAAACCAAACAAATGATTTTATCTTAATCCCTAACCTATTGGATAAAACACGTAAACCAAACAGCACCTTAGTACTAGTTAAATATCTTTTTTAGTTCCCCCGTCGTCTTCCTTTTATCTCTTTCTTCTTCTTCTTCTTCATTTTATTTCTACCTGAACGCATATTCTTCTCCATTTTTTTGCTTCTTCTCATTCAAAATTTTCATTTGATTGCTTGGTTAATTTGAAGAAATCTTTGGGTTTGCACCATTAATTTCCATGATCTTTTTATGGTATGCACCAAAGGTAAAATGATTACCTTAACCTCGAGTTTCGGTTTTTTTTACACTACTAAGAGCTTGAAGAAGGTATGCATGTGCATACCCTTGTTGAGCCATAGATCCGCCTCTGCTTTCGAGTTTCTGAAGATTGAAAAAGAAGTTGAAAGGCATGTGGAAACAAAATGAAACTCAAACGACAAACTTACTTGTTAAGGTCAAACGGGGATGCATTATTGAATATATAACTGAAAGAATATTCCGATGGATCGAAAGGTTACCGATGAGATTCCGGTGATGGTAAAATTGGGGATGTGAGAGAATTGGGATTTGAAAGAGATGAGTGTGAGTGTGTACAGTGTGTGTTTTTAGGAGGTTAGGTAGAAATTATGGAATGACTAAAATGGCCCTCAGTATATTTGTGCATTTTAATCTAAACTATTGGATGAAAAAAGGATGGATGGTTGAGATCTTGTTATTTGTTCTTTAGATAAATGTTGTTTCGTATTGAACTTTTCTCATTATCAGATATGAACTAAAAATATTACCACAATACCCATCGAACTTTGCCATTTTTGTGCCGATATCAGCAACTTCGCCATTTTTACTTTCAAAATTCACGTCATGTGACACATGTACATGTCATGCCCCTTTTTTGTACCGTTAGGTTCCATGTCAGCCCCTTATGCACACCATTAGGTCGTCTTCCCCAATCAAAACACATATAGCCCTAACATTAACATATACAACCTAACAGTGTGTATTAAGGGCTGACATGGAATCTAACGATACAAAAAAAAGGGGCATGACATGTACATGTGTCACAAGTTTTTTAACGAGTGTCCAAGTTTTTTATGTGTTTACATCTTCTAGTGCAATATGTTCGGCTCCTTTAACCGCGGAATAACTTAAGACGGATTTAATAGTTAAATCTTGTATATGTTTAACTCTCTCAGAAACCTTTCAAGGTATGCTCGTTACGGCTAATCTAAAGTTTTCTAAAGATGTTTGGGATCTTATTGAAGCCATTTTTCTTGACAATAAACGTACTCGTACTATTGCTTTAAAAGTTGAACTATGGGTTTATACTATTTCTTGACAAAAGATATATGCTTGCTGAGTTTCAAGACAGTTTGGCCGTTCGTTCCTCTCCCGCTCCAGGGCCTGTTAGTGGACTTAGTTGTATTAGTTTAGGATTATTATTTTTATTAGATTAGGATTGGTATAAGCTAATTGTTAGGGTATAAATATTGGGGTCATATGTATTCTCTTATTATTCAATCAATCAATATATCACGTCTTATAAAGAAGGCATTTATGGAGATATAGATGTGACTCCGGCTTTGTTTCAGATCTTGTAACTTTCCTTTCTTTTAGACCGGAGGTAATGGTCACACCCAATCATCTTTCACCTCAACGACACATCATCATTTATCTCCCTACTTTCTCTCACCTTTCACCCGTAATGGTCATTACTACACTCACCTTTCATTAAAATACACATTTTATATAAATATACTTCACAAAAACATAACGTTTAGTCTTACTTGGAATAAGTTAACCTATAAATTAGCTAGAATCATATATGAATTGTTAAGTGAACAAACAAAACAAAGGGCCTGACATGCTAAATGAGATAAGAGGACTGACAAGAATTTGCTTTATCATATCTTTTTGTATTCTGTTACTCTGTATATGACTTCTATTACATCTTGTTAACAAAAACCAAAGCAATATACAGGCGTTATTCAACAATAGACATAACAACAGATGCTCAATCAAAGAAATCAGGATCTTTTGGCTTCGGTGTTGGGGTACGAATAATATCATCAGATTCAAATGTCTCGCCCTTTCTGATGTTTGTTGCCAATGTCAGTGATAGTGCGGTCTTTCTTAATCTTGCTTTATTCCTGCTTTTGTCGTTTAGATTCTCGTGGTTATAATTCTCTTTAGCCTTGAGCATACCAACCAACTTTTGCCTTCTATAATTTTTCCATGCTGACTGTATGTAACAAGCAGCCCAAGTCCTCCACTGGTGTGAGTGAACTCTAAATGTATGCCTCAGTTTCTTGTTGCGCATTCTGCGAAAGTGTGTGGCAACAAAATTTAAGTCCTCTGAAGAAAGCGCATATGCTTCCACCTCAGAAACAGATGTGACTGTTCGTGTGGACAGTGGCAGGGTGCGTCTAGAACGTGGGTCCAGAGCCCATGTCAGCAGCTCCTCACCACAGAAGTCCCCGGGACCAATCTGACATTGGTTCCAAAAATTAGTTCGTCCTCCATCTGTGGTGTAGGAATCTAGTTGACCATGCATTATGAATAGCATTTCATTCGTTGGGTCTCCCTCACGCAATAAACATGTTCCGGATGTGCATATAACGGGCGATAGTCTTTCACATATTGCATCCACTATTCGCTCATCCATTTGATCAAAGAGTGGAACCTATTCAAGTTTGCTTAATGATTATAGATATTTATAGCCATATGTAAAAACAAAGACATATCATATAATTAAACTCACACGTCTAACTAGTTCGATACAGATATAATGCTTGATATCTCTTCTGACATCCAAAGGAAGTTCATCAAGAATAGCTTCTTCATCAACTTTTCGCTGCTTAATCCATTTATAAAGGTCATGTTTACGCACACGCTCCTTCATTGCATGAGGTAGCTGCCTGTAGTTCATCCATTCCTCTGTATCCATTTGTTGGATCCTATATTCTTCTAGCCTCGCATTTCTTGATTCAATGTATGTCTGTTTCCAAAAACACGAGTAAAGAACCCAAGAACGCATGTGGTTTACAGTAAGGTAAAAAGATAAAAACTTACCTCCATGGTGCCAATAATCATAGCAAGAAGTAATAGTCCTGTGAGTGATATTACTATGCAAAAATTTGTTTCTGCATAAAAGGTACTTGCTTGAACCTCCTCAGCTCTTGAGCTACATATGCCAAGCAGATTAGAGAATGTTTAAGTTCTAGATAAGGATACATGACATGATAATTAAGTTGAATATGATTGTTCTGTTAGTCGTTACCCTAGAGCTCTTAGGCCCCACCAAAGACAATAAGTGTATTTTCTGACGAAATCAAGGGATGCAAGGCTAAAGTCAACAGCGTCAAAAAACATCCCGTACTCAAAAAATTCTGTGTCCGACCCACACATATTAGATATATTACTCGTTTGATACCACTCTGCTCGGCCAGGATAATCAAGGTAACGACAATTAAAAAACTTTTCACCGCATCCTGGTTCTTCAAGATTGCATACATCTTTCCAACACATTCCTTGTCTCACAATTGCCAGAAGATAATAACACGCTCCGAAGACCTTAAAAAATTTCCAAATTTTTTCATTAACGATGCAATCTCCATTTTTGTTTAAATTGACATTAAGAGATAGTAAACTAACTATAAATATGAACATACATGAGCAGTCAACATAAACATGAGTAAGTTATAAACAGCCCCAGCGAACGTTGATTCAGCCACCACTCCGGTCACATGTGTTAAATGAGAAGTAAGCTTAAACACAAGATAAAGCCTCAAGAAGAACTGTAACATGATGAAGTATAGTATGCTCGTTTTGGTGCTCATCATTTCCGAATTATCAAAAAACGGAAGCCACGTCAGTACCTGGAAACATTTTCCATATCAATAATTAAACATGGCCTAAGCTTAAATCAATTTCATGATTCATGATGATTGAACTTTAATTCTCACCTGTGGAATAGGAAGAGCAGCCAGAAAATCAAGAGGAAAATCTCTCTTGAGATACCTCTGAGAGATCTTATTAGAGTCTAGAACCAGCTCCCCTCGACCAAGCAAACGAGTTGAGGGTGCATCATAAGCAGTTCGGAACCGAACATAGATATGAATGACATAGAAAACGTCAACAATTGATCGAATGACAGTAAGAGTGATTTTTAAAGAAGTATCTTGACTCATGCACATATCATCCACATTTACTTCAAGTAAGTAATAGAAAAGAGGATCTATTGCGATAGAAATAAGTGCTGCAAGTAAGAAATATCTGTTCCATTGCTTCACACGGTCACCATGAGGGTTAAATACGCTTCCTTCTACATGTTTGTAATCCTCTGAGAATACTCTGGTTAGTCTGTGACTTAGAACGTGCTTGTTCTTCTTTGGTGGTGGAGATTGTTCGATCTCAAATCTGTGAATGTTATAAGACATAATTATGTTGAGAAATAAATACCATGTGATCAAACATTATATAATTTCACAAACCTGGAAATTTGTGTTGAATTGGTATCCATTGCTGAAATGAATGTTTAATACAGCTGCTGCACTTGATCTGTGACAGTAACGAAAAATGACAGATGGGTTAGTTTTACCTGACTAAATGAAATTTCTGACGTTATCATAGCTTATATTCATGATTACACAGAACTTACATGTGAATGATGCATAAATTTGCAAAGGAGCCTGTGGAACTCACACCAATTTGCTAGATATGATCGAAACTCAAGAGACAGATACTGAATTATTATACGTGAAGATATAAAAGGAGAGGGAATATTGCCGATCATTTTGAACGATCCTAATATCAATATGAGATTCTTAGTATTGTCTTTTGTAAGCTGTTTTGGTTTTTAGAGGGTGTTTGGACATTCAGGAAGTAACTTTCTGCTTATGGTGTTTTCAAGTTGCATATAATCTGTTTAGGTACAGTGAAACCGAGTCTGATTATCAAGTGGTCAAACAACTATTGGTTTAGGAGTACCTGCAAGGCTGCAACAAACCGATTCTAATTATTCACTGGGTTGTAAGTCTTAAAATAGTAAGATTTATGACTATCACAAATTCAGATACACATGTATCCAAACGCTTGTATCATTCAAACCGTTTGGTTATCTGATTTTGATTATCGCATACTAACAGTCCTTAATCAGAGGCCATTTGCTGATGCTCGAATTTATGTTGTGAAAGTGATGGCAATAACATGCAGTAGCAAGGGGTGCTGCTGGTTAAAACCCAAGTTTTAACTTTTTTTACTGTGTTACTATGATGTCTTTAAGACCAAGTTCATTTTTTTTTCTATCTTAGGAAGTTATTTGCAACATCAGTTTAGTGTTTCTCTATTAGTATTAATATTATCATTTTTCTCTAAAAGAAAATCACAGTAATCTATAAGATAGAACTCTTTAAAATGTGCATATAAGTTTCAATAAGTGGTATATTAGATGGTGAAGAAACCCCCAAAAAAACCATCAATTGCTAAGAAACAAGAACGAAGTCAAGCATAATTAACAAGGTACAAATAAAAGCATATATGAAAAGTATTGATGGAAACAAAGAAACGAAATGGCTTGTTTGATATTCTCTTCTTTGTTTTTTGTGATTATACAAAAAATTTCTTATGTAATCTGTCAACCTAACATTTAGATAACATTGGAAGTCATTTGATGTTTTAGATTTAAGATCATATTTCTTGCCTTTTATACTTATGTCTACCCAGCTATCACAAATAAGTCCAATATGCCTACACCAAATCGATCGATTACAAAACTGTAGAATGTCTAAAAGCATACTCTGAAACACACATTGCAAAATCCAAAATTGTTACATCTATCTCTGTCTTGATTGCTTAAAATTGAGGCCTCTGTCGAGCTTCGGCAACAGTGACTCTGATATTTCTACCATCAACGTTCTGCACAAGGTATTGCAACAACATTCAACAAAACAATATCTTTTACGGAAATCAAAGATAATGGTTATGAAAATACTTACAAGGCCATCCAATGATTCAATAGCTTTGTTAACCTCATCGGCAGAACCATAAGTCACGAAACCAAAACCCTTTGATCTACCACTATCCCTATCGTAAACCACCCTAGCTTCCATAACATTTCCTTGCTCCTGAAACAAGGTTTCGAGGGCAAGGTTGTCCACACTCCATGCAAGGTTTCCGACATACAGCTTGTTTGTGTCATCAGAACGCCTTCCACCACCACCACCACCACCACCACCATAGCCTCCACGGCTTCCTTCACTGCCATAGCTACTACGGCCTCCATCTCTTTGTCCTCTGAAAGAAGACTCTCCTTTGGCTGGTGGTGGCCCTGAGTTTACCCTTAGTTGCCTTCCGTCAAGTTCCTGCAATATATCTTGTTAATGCACATACAACGGGATTATGACCAAAGAAAATCTTGGTTTCCATCAGGACACTTACATAGCCATTGAATTGGCGTGTAGCAGCCTCAACTTCTTGGGCGGATGACATCGTCACGAAGCCAAAACCCCTGCTTCTTCCACTAATTTTGTCATATACAACCTGCATCAATGATAAGTGTATGACTATTAATCAAATGTTTAATATGCTTATTAAAATAATTTTCTTTTGGATTTCAGAATAATGAACCCTTAAATTAAAACACGCGTTTGAAAATGAGACTTTTTTGCAACTCTTTATGGTGCAAGAGTATACTAAAATACACAATATTATAATGAAAACCCAAAAAAGCCTAAATATATCAATAGAAACAAGTAATCAATTGTAATAACATTAACAATTTCTGATACTAAGGGGGTGTTTGGATTAGCTCTTTTTTTTCGCTTATGGGCTTCTTTGAAATTGGCTTATAAGCTCACTTTCTTCGGCTGATGAGTTTATCATCAACTAGAGCTTATGACTTCTGTATCTCCATAAGCGCATAAGCCAGCAACAATTGGCTTATGGGCTTTTCCAAATTCAAATTAACCATAAGCCACTAAAGCTAATCCAAACATCCCTAACTATTGTATCTATAAAAATAACATTAACATTCAGCAAGAAAACTTACAAATTAACAAAACATAACACAATGAAATGAACCATAAATCCAATAAACTTAACTAGCATATATAACCAAACAACAGAAAACTTTAACTAGAATATAAACAAAAACAAGTTCATAATTAAGTAAGTAAATTATACCTCAACCATCTCAACATTGCCAGCACGTTGAAACAAGCCAGCAAGAGCAGCACTATCAACATTCCATGGCAAGTTACCTACATAAACTTTAAGGTCAGGTGAAAAGTTAGACCTCTGCTGTTGCTCATCATCACCATCACTAGACAACTCCTCATCCAGCTCCATATCAAAAGACGAAGCAACACCTAGTTTCTTAACATGTCTAGAGGACGAAATACTAGTAAAAAGCTTAGGAACACATATAGGTGAGAAAATGCTAACTGAAGCTGGTGAAGAAGATGTTTTAGAGTTTATAAGTGTTGTAGATGAAGTTATGGATAGAAGGTTGAATGAAGCTGTTGAGGAAGCCATTGTAATGGTTATGGGTAAGGTTTAAGGGGGGTTTTAGGAAAATATGGCTTCTTCTTGCTAAGGAGATAAGATGGTGAAAATATGAAGGAGATAAGAGATATTTTTGTATGGGTAGAAAGGTTGTGCTTAATATATAGATTAGTTAGTTTGGTTACGGATACGGGTCGACCCGACCCGACCCATTAAGAATCTTATCTTATCAATCATGCAGATTTATTTAAGATTTTTCTTTTGTATTTTAGTTTTGTCAAAAATATCTAGTGAGTTTTTGTCATGTCTCACAACCCTGCTTGTTAAACATGTAATGTAACCTGGATACCTTTTTTTTGTTGCTGCCTAAAAAAGGGTTGCAGCACGCGGACTTCCCACTTGGTCACCCAAGCCATTACTACTTTCACCTAAGCACGTTTAACTACAGAGTTCTGATGGGATCGGTTGTATTAGTGCTGGTATGATCGCATCCCCATGTAAGCTGTACACTTGAGATTGAGCTGTCACATTACTGAAAGTATGAATATCAATGGACACTACACATTTTGATATGCTCAGATACATGTTATAAGCTCAACTGGGAGGTCTTCGAATTTGAACTTTAAACTTAAATAAGAATTACTTAAAGTACCGAAACATCAATTAAACCAAATTAAACCATTCACACCATTTGGGTCATCGGTAAACAACAAATACCACTATATGCCTATTCTGGTCTCGGACTTTGTTTCATCTTCCCGAGGGTAAAGAGTTGATTCAAACAACACAAAACCCAAAACCAGATATGAAAACCACCTCGGTGCTTTGTTTCACCAGATGACCAGTTACAAAGAACAAATGGATCATATGAATTATTAGGTTGGCTTGAATTATAGAAATCCTTGCTTTTGATACTATTGAAAAACAAAGTTGGAAAGTAAATTAAACGAAGCGATTGAAGTGAGATTTTAAGTCTTTTAAACATAGAGCAGATTAGTCTCTATTTCTACTGTTGGCATTCCAATATTATACCACATCACCGCCTCTAATTAAATGTCCATTTCATGTACCACTTGACAACCAGCCAATTCACTCAACTCAAGAGCAGCAGCATGATTAGCCAACGATTCCAACAGCTCAACATAATCCTCCACCTCCCCGCAACACACTTCGTTGATTCTCTGAAATATTCTTCATTTTCAATAGATTCAAATACGGACGAACATCCATGTTCCTCCCAAATCTTGTCACTTTCATCTCTTCAAGCAATTTCAACCCGTCATCCACTCTGTCAGCTTTCACATAGCCTTTAATCATAGTCACATAAGTAAACAAATCAAGCTCAATTCCTCTCCCCTTCATCTCAACAACAACCTTTTTCGCATCCTCCATTTTCTCAACCAAAAAATACCCATCAATCATTGCATTATATGTAACCATATCCGGCTCGATATTTCTTCCCTTCATTTCCATAACAAGCCTCTCCACATCCTCCATTTTCATAATCTGAGCATACCTATCAACCATCGAATTATATGTAACCAAATCCGGCTCGATATTTTTCGCCTTCATCTCCACAAAAAGCCTCTCTGCATCCTCCATTTTCAAAACCTGAGCATACCCATCAATCATCGAATTATAAATAACCAAATCCAGCTCGATATTTCTTCCCTTCATCTCCATAACAACCCTCTCCACATTCTCCATTTTCCTAACCTGAGCATACCCATCAACCATCGAATTATATGTAACCAAATCCGGCTCGATATTTTTCCCCTTCATCTCCGCAACAAGCCTCTCCACATCCTCCATTCTCCGAACCTGAGCATACCCATCAATCATCGAATTATAAGTATCCAAATCCGGCTCAATATTTACTCCCTTCATCTCCACAAAAATCTTTTCAGCCTCATCCATTCTATTCAATCTAACGTACCCATTAATCATATCAGCCTCATCCATTCTATTCAATCTAACGTACCCATTGATCATACTATTATAGATATCAATATCAGGTGACATATTCCTACCTTTCATATGTTCAAAATATCTAGTCGCACCATCAACATCGCCCGATATCATTATCCTATAAGTGTCCATATCAGGATCAACACCTTCATCCAACAGTTTTCTAAAAAACATCCCAGCCCTTGTAGACATATCTGCACTAAGAATCACACCAAACAAATGATTATATGACTTAACCGTTTTCAACACACCTAATTTATCCATTTTCTTGAAAATCCTGACACAATTCTGATAAGCATCATATGTTTCAGCACTTTTTGCATACCCATTAATCAAAAGAATAAATAAATCTTCATTTTTATGAATACCCTTTTGAGCCAAACTATAAATAAGCTGTTTAGCATCATTAAACCTTTGATCTTTGCATAAAGTTTCAACCTTTTTGTAATGATCACTTTTATGTGGGTCGGGTTGTGATTCATGGGTCAAATGATGTGGATTCGGGTCTGGTTTATGTTCATTTGCAGATGAAGAGAAATGGTAAAAGGGTTTAGGGAAATTGTTGCAGAAAATGCGTTTTATGAGTCTTGCTTTTGAAAGGGCTACGTAAAAAGAAGCCATTTGTAACGTTATTTTGCAGAAATGAAGGATTTAGGGTTTTAAAGCATGAGGGTGTTTGGAATGGGCTTATTTTTCTAGTTGGTGTTTGAGAAGGGTTCAGGATTCAGGATTCAGAGAGGTCATTCAAAATTTTAAAAATCTTTAGAGAACTTTTTTTAAAAATTGGGTAAGTATATATATTCCATTTAAATTCAAATTTTAAGTGGTTCTTCGGAACTACTTGAGTCCTGTGTTGTCCATGTAATCGGAATCGACTGATAAATACAGTAGGATGAACTCCATCATGGTAGCAACAAGATGCTCAAACTCAAATTTCACATCAACCTGAACAATATAGATAGTAAACAGGATCTTACGGTATGCAGCTGTTATAAAAGTTAAAAAGGAACTAAACCTCATTGTCATACGCATCATAATGACATCTCCATTTTAATACTGCATGAAAAACACATTTGAACTAGCTAAAACAAAGTTAAAATTTTCAATTCGATTAGACAAAGACCACACTAGTCTCTATTTGATGATAAATGAGTACATTTTTTCTACTTTCACCAAATCACGAAAATCATCAAGCATTGATAACAGTTGCCGTCTCTTGATATAACCCACGAACCCATTCACTTTATTTTCCAGATTTTCCGGCATAAAAACTTTTTTCCCTCTAGCCAAACACGAATTTTGCATCATCATATTCACTCCAAAATCTATTCCATATCATCATCTGTTCAACGAGTTCAAATCGCCTCTAAAGTAGACTAATCGGGCTCGAACCCTCTCAACTTCATCTCCAAAAGCACCCTTTCCGCATCCTCTATTTTCCCAAAGAAAGTATACGCAATTATCATCGATTTATGGGTTTCAAAATTCGGCTCCATATTTCTTAACTTCATCTCCACAACAAGCTTCTCCGCATCCTCTATTCGGGTCAATTCGGGTTGAGCCTAATAAAAACATAACCGAACCTGACCCTATTTAGAAATCGTCGGGTTCAGGTCAATTCTGGTCGAGTCAAATCAGGTCAGGCCAATTCGGGTTCGGGTCAACCCGAGTATAAGTAAAATGATTAAAAAATTTTCTTACTTAAATATGTTAACATTGTAAAAGTGTTAGTCGAGTCGGGTTGGTAGGGTTCGGGTGAATTCGGGTTGAGGCTAAAAAAAACATACCCAAACCCGACCCTATTTAAAACTCGGGTTAATTGGGTTGACCTGAATAAAATTATTAACCCGAGTAACCCAACCCAAATAGGCTTAATAGGGTTCGGGTCGGCCTTTTGACACCCCTGATTAACACCATGTCAGTAGCACGTGGTCTTTATCATGCATGAGATGTATAGAAAACTAATTCTAAATGCTTTAAATCATGAGATTATGCACATACATTTGGAATTACGTATAAACATATGATGCAAGACTCATGTGCTTAGCTACTAAAGAACCCAACGATTCAATTGTAGTGATTATGGCCAAATGCATCAGATTAATCAAAGTTGTGATACTTGCTACGACAGGTTATTCGAATTGGAAATCACTTGACATAGTAGTTGGGAACCAAAAAGAACTAAGCAGCCTTTGTTATGAAGTCTTCATATAAAGGATATGGCAGGATACGAGGAACCTTATGAAACGTAAATATGCGGCAACGAATGTCATGATAGGAAAGGTGATAACGAAACATTAAATATAAATATCAATCGTCACTACACAAATCAATATGACATAATACATGTTATAAGCTCATCAAGTTGAAGAAAAGGTAATGCAGATATTAAACGAAATTTTCTGGTGTAGGATTGTTATACAAGTCATAATACTTGGTAGGAGTCTCTCTTCAGTCTCATGCATCATAATTTGCATCCTTATTGATAAAAGGGGCGTTTATTTTGGTGGATTTGGGTCTTTGGATTATCTGAACATAAAGTCTGGATTTAGATCCAATTGTTTTAAAATACCTAAATATCAATTCAATCATTCCAAGTTTCAAACAATAAAGCCATTTGGATCATACGGTTATTCAACCAAATAAATCATACTATTATAGTTCAATACTATACTACGGAGTAATAGTATAGAATTACTCTAGTTTCGGGTGAGCTTAGTTAAACAATACAGAACCCAAAACCAAATATACAAACCAGCTCCGTACTTTTTTTTTGAATGGCGAGTTAGTAGTTAGTGATTCGAGCCCACAGTGACATCCAATTGGGCAGTATGCAAGCATCGAATCTTTCTCCTTAGGGGATAAACCCCACTCCTGCTTCTATTATTTCGGGCCCCTAAAGGTCCATGGCGAGACTAGAACTTGAGACCTCTCCAAGAAAACCTCCCCAAGATTACCCTTGGTGGCCAACTGAGCCAGGTTAAACTAGCTCCGTACTTTGTTTCACCAGAAAAGCAAATCCAAATAGCAAATGGATCATATGCATTATTCGGTTTGCCCAAATTATAAACATAGTTAGACTTTATTTCTACTGCTGACGTTTCAATATTAAAACTACACATACGTACCACATCACCACCTCAAATTTATATGTCTGTTTTCATATGCCTACTACTTGACTGTTGGCCAATTCACTCTACTCAGTAGCAGCATCACGCCGAGCCAACAATTCGAGCCTCTTGACATAATCCATCACCCCTTGCAACACACTTTGCTGACTCTCTGACACATTGTCAGCATAATAATCCTTTTTCAACCGACCCAAACACGAATGAAAATCCACATTCCCCCCAAATCTTTTCCCTTTCATCTCTTCAAGCAACTCCAAACTTGTATCCACTCTCTTAGCTTTCACATACCCTTTAATCATAGTCACATAAATAACCAAATCAGGCTCAATCCCACTCTCCTTCATATCCACAACTACCTTTTCCGCATCCTCCATTCTATCAACCAAAAAATACCCGTCAATCATCATATTATATGTAACCAAATCCGGCTTGATATTTCTTCCCTTCATCTCAACAATAAGCCTCTCCACATCCTCCATTTTCATAATCTTAGCATACCCATTAACCATCGAATTATATGTAACCAAATCCAGCTTGATATTTTTCGCCTTCATCTCCGCAACAAGCCTCTCCACATCCTCCATTTCCCTAGCCCGAGCATACCAACCAATCATCGAATTATAAGTAACCAAATCTGGCTCGACATTTACTCCCTTCATCTACACAAAAATCTCTTCAGCCTCATCCACCTTATTCAATCTAACGTACCCATTAATCATAGTATTATAAATACCAATATCAGCTGAAATATTTCTACTTTTCATATGTTCAAAAAATTTATCCACATCCCAAACATGGTCACATCGACACAGGGCCGATATCATTATCCTATAAGTATCCATATCAGGATCAACATCTTCATCCAGCATTTTACTAAATAACATGACAGCCACTGTAGGCATATTTGCACTAAGAATGACATCCAGCAAAAGATTATATGACTTAACAGTTTTCGTAACACCTAATTTATCCATTTTCTGAAAAAGGATAAATAAATATTGCATATTTTTAATACCCTTTGGAGACACAGTATAAATAAGTTGTTTAGCATCATTAAACCTTTGATCTTTGCATAAAGTTTCAACCTTTTTGTAATGGTCACTTTTATGTGGTTCGGGTTGTGATTTGTTGGTAATTATGTGTTAACAATTTCCCAGATTAGGGTTAAGATAATCAATATAGTACCAGATATTCACTTGAAATCGTGGTATCACTTTCCAATAGAAACTATTCGACCCTATGCCTGGGTTACACGAATATCTCTATGGGATAAGACCAAGTGATGTTCTTGTTTTAGGCACAAATCAAGAACAGAATTGTATTCAAGTGTTTAGAGTTTGTGTTGATCGTCATCATGCAGAATGTTATGACCTCTATTTATAATAGAGAATACTTAAAATCTAGCCCATGGAATTATGTATAATTAACGCCCCATTAATTATATCATAATACTTTCCATAATAGCAAGAATCAGTGGTTAAACCCGAGCAGTACTTTGAAAAGAAGTACTTTGAACAAGCAGTACTTTGGACAAGCAGCATTTTGGACAAGCAGTACTTTGAGTCAGCAGGATCTACTAGCAGCAGAATCTTTTCATAACCACTATTGAGTCAGGGGATTCAGTGACCAAATGGGTGTACCCTCCGTACCTCCAAACCCATTACCAGATGTGAATTAATCCCTCAAGTTCACTAAATTTTCCAACAATCCTCCCCAAATTTAGTTCACTTCCTTTGCATGAAAATTAAACACAAAACAAAACATATGCATAAATGAAAATATCTTGAAGATTGAATTCTCATCTTAGTATATTACACGTTCAAATATTCGAGAATCAGGGTGTTCTAAGAATTGAACCCTTCAACCCATTTGAATACCTGAAGATAAAATACACATACATTTTCAAACACTTAAATAAACTTGACACTATACAAGCCATGTGTCCATATCCAATTCATAAATGTTGTAAAAGCTAAAATCCAAAGCTTCCTAAAGCGGCAAAACTTCAACATTTACATAGGTGGTTCCTCTTTATTCATGCTCCTGCTTAGCACTTTTTCAAAGAAAATTAACCATTAAGAAGTTATGACTTCATCCTCCTTTCCAGCAGGTTCCAAGCACAAACCTTGGGATGTTTGTAAAACATGTGCTCTAGTCCACTAAATGTTCAGCTTTCCACATTGAACTCAGCTCCTAAGTTTCCTCAGGAGGGAGTTGGGTGTCTTTGCATTCAGTGAATAAGTTGGACTTAAACCCATCCCTTTAGCAGACTTCAAAACCAAGTCTCTAGCCAAACCCTTCGTCAAGTGATCAGCTAAGTTTTGTTGAGATTTAACAAACTCTATAGATACCACCCCATTCATGATAAGTTCACGAATCATGCTATGCCTAACACCTAAGTGTCTAGACTTCCCATTGTACATCTGGCTATAAGCCTTTGCCAATGTAGCAGCACTATCACAACGGATAGAAATAGGTGCTATAGGTTTAGGCCACAATGGAATCTCAAGAAGCAAGTTTTTCAACCATTCAGCTTCTTTGCCAGCAGCTGCTAAAGCCACAAATTCAGATTCCATGGTTGAACTGGTGATGCAAGTTTGTTTCTTGGATGCCCAAGAAATTGCACCTCCACCAAGTAGGAATACCCAACCACTAGTAGACGAATTGTCTTCAGTGTTACTGATCCAACTTGCATCAGTGTATCCTTCTAATACTGAAGGATAACCAGTATATGAGAGACTATAATCCATAGTTCTCTTCAAATACTTAAAGACCCTTTGAATTGCTTGCTAGTGATGAGCACTAGGATTACTAGTATACCTGCTCAGTTTACCCACAGCAAAAGCAATATCAGGTCTTGTACAAGTCATGGCATACATCAAGCAGCCAATCACCCTAGAATACTCAAGTTGAGATACAGCTTTGCCAGTATTAGGAATTAGCTTCTCACTTGTATCCATAGGAGTACTCACTGGAGTACAATCAAAGTAATTAAATTTCTTCAACACCTTCTCAATGTAATGAGACTGAGATATAGAAATTTTGTTACTTTCATGTTTAATCCTAATACTAAGGATAACATCAGCCTTCCCCATATCCTTCATAGAGAACTTTGATGACAAAAATTCCTTTGTAAGGTCAACTTGATTTTGGTCAGTGCCAAAAATCAACATGTCATCAACATATAGACAAATGATGACTCATTTACCAGATTCATCAAATTTGCTATATACACATTTGTCAGCCTGATTAAGTAAATAACCACTAGACAAAACCACTTCATCAAACTTTTGATGCCATTGCTTAGGTGCCTGTTTTAGTCCATAAAGAGACTTAATCAGTTTACACACCTTGTTTTCATTGCCAGGCATGATGAAGCCCTGAGGTTGGTTCATATAAACTTCCTCATCTAAGTCACCATTCAAGAAAGTTGTCTTCACATCCATCTGATGAATAATCAGATTGTGAATTGATACCAAAGCAATCAGCAATCTTATGGTACTGATACGAGCCACTGGAGCATAAGTATCAAAATAGTCTATTCCTGACTTTTGTCTAAAGCCCTGAATAACTAGTCTTGCCTTGAACTTTTCAACAGTTCCATCTGCCTTCATTTTCTTTTTGAAAATCCGTTTGCTACCTAGAGGTTTGCAACCAGGTGGTAGATCAGTCAACACATAAGTGTTATTGCCCATGATAGAGTCCATATCATCATTAATTGCTTCTTTCCAGAAAGCAACATCCTGGGACTTCATTTCTTCTTCAAATGTTTTGGGATCATCCTCAACAATGAAGCAATAGGAGTATTGATCAGAGACTTCACTCCTTGTACCTTCAATTAAGTATAATTGAAACTCAGGTCCAAATGACTTTGGAGTCCTGACCCTATTGCTCCTTCTGAGCTCAGGTTCAGGTTGTTGTTCCATAACCTCATCAGGGACCTGAGATGATAATTCATCAGGGACCTCTGATACACCAATGTCATCAGTTCCATTTGGAAATCTTTGACTTGGTCTAGGGACTGATGAAAATCTATTCTTATTAAATAGTGCATCCCTTGATTCAATTATTGAGTTAATTGAAACAGATTCACTAGGTTCAATAACATAGAACCTATATGCCTTGGAATGCTCAGCATATCCAACAAAGATGCATTTAATGCCTCTTTCACCCAAAGTTTTCTGCTTTGGATCAGGGAGTCTTACAACAGCCCTACAACCCCAAACCCTGAGATAATTCAGGTTGGGTTTCTTTTTAGTCCAGAGTTCATAAGGGGTAACTTTGTTCCTTTTATTAGGAACCCTATTTAGCAAATAGCAAGCTGTCAACATAGGTTCACCCCAGAACCCTTGACTCAGCCCTAAATAGGACAACATGGAATTAACCATCTCCTTCAGCACCCTGTTTTTTGTTTCAGAAATACCATTTTGCTGAGGAGTATAAGGGGCAGTCGTTTCATGGATTATACCAACAGACTGGAAATACAAAGTATCCATGTACTCACCTCCTCTATCAGTCCTAAATCTTTTGATTAGAGACCCAAGTTGCAATTCAACTTCAGTTTTAAATACTTTAAATTTATCTAATGCTTCATCCTTAGTATGTAACAGATAGACATAACAAAACCTAGAAGCATCATCAATAAATGTCACAAAGTACTTCTTATTCCCCAAAGAGGGAGTAGCATGAAGATCACATAGATCACTATGAATCAGCTCCAAACTTCAGTTTCACGTTTTACACTTTGAAATGGTTTCTTAGTTATTTTGGTCATCATGCAAGTTTTACACTTTTCAGTGTCCATATCAAAGGCTAGAATTAACCCATCCTTCGACATATCTCGCATTCTTTTAAAGTGTACATGGCCAAGTCTTGCATGCCATAAGGTTGAATCATTAAGTTTAGAGGTTGAAATAAAAGCAGAATTAACATTATCATAAACAATATTAAGTCTGAACATTTGATTACACAAATAACCAAAACCAATAAACACACCATGTTTAGATAAAATAAACTTATCAGATTCGATCACTTGTTTATAACCACAATTATTCAAAACACTACTAGAAACTAATTTTTTTCTAATATCAGGAACATGTAAAACATTAAATAAAGAAACAATCTTTCCAGAACTAAACTTCAAATCAACACATCATTTTCCATGCACCAGGGCAGTTGACTCATTTCCCATATGAAGAATAGAACCATCATTCATTGACTCATAAGTCTTGAACCAGCTTCTATCTTTACACACGTGAATTGTTGCACCAGAGTTAACCCACCAAGCAACATCATCATCCTGCACAAAATAATTTCAGATATATATGTAACATAATAAATCTCAAAAGACTTATTATTTATATTCTGACCTTTCAGAGAATTGGTATTGCCATTCCCTCCACTTATGCCTGATCCATTGGTTTTATTGCCAATCTTAACACCTTTACAATCCTTCCTGAAGTGTCCAGTTTTACCACACTTCCAACAAGTCACTTTTGGTTTCTTGTTAAGATCAGATTTGGTGTTATCTTGATGCTTACGCTTGCCCTTGTTGTCATTGTTCCTGGAGGAGTTGTTATGCTCCACCATATTGACAACTGATGGACCAGTAGCATTGCTACTCTTTGGCTTGTCAATGTCTTGTGCTTTAAGTGAATCCTCAATGCGCAAGTGACTGCCCAACTCAACAAGAGTTAACTCCTCCTTCTTATGTTTCAGCATATGCTTGAAATCTTTCTAAGAAGGAGGTAGTTTATCGATGATACAAGAGACTGAAATAGCCTCATCCATGTTCATCTTGTGTTGTGTGAATCGACCAAGTATACTAAGAACTTCATTGTATTGTTCTATGACAGGTCTAGAATCAACCATTTTGTAATTGTTAAAATTACTTACAAGGAACTTCTTACTTGATGCATCCTCAACCATATATTTGGCTTCCAAGGAATCCCATAGTTCTTGAGAAGTTTCAAATAGAGAATCAGACATACCATTGAGAATTAAACCTCTGCAAATATAATCATCATTCTCCCATTTGCTTCTTGCCCGCATCTGATCCATAGTAGCATCATCTCCATAATCTTCAGGAATCTCAGTTGTTAGAACATAAACCACATTCATACTTGACAAAAAAAAGTGCATCTTCTTTTGCCATCTTCTGAAATCAACACCTTCAAACTTTTCCAACTTGAAAAAGTTAGCAGCCATTTGTCTCATAGCAGCAGCCATTGATTATCACTAATAGTTTCTATTGAATGTTGGTAATTATGTGTTAACAAGTTCCCAGATTAGGGTTAAGATAATCAATATGGTACCGGATATTCACTTGAAATCGTGGTATCACTTTCCAATAGAAACTATTCGACCCTATGTCTGGGTTACACGAATATCTCTATGGGATAAGACCAAGTGATGTTCTTGTTTTAGGCACAAATCAAGAACAGAATTGTATTCAAGTGTTTAGGGCTTGTGATGATCGTCATCATGCAGAATGTTATGACCTCTATTTATAATAGAGAATACTCAAACCCTAGCCCATGGAATTATGTATAATTAACGCACGAATATCTCTATGGGATAAGACCAAGTGATGTTCTTGTTTTAGGCACAAATCAAGAACATAATTGTATTCAAGTGTTTAGGGTTTGTGTTGATCGTCATCATGCAGAATGTTATGATCTCTATTTATAATAGAGAATACTCAAACAATAGCCCATGGAATTATGTATAATTAACGGCCTATTAATTATATCATAATACTTTCCATAATAGCAGGAATCAGTGGTTAAACCCGAGCAGTACTTTGAAAAGAAGTACTTTGAACATGCAGTACTTTGAACAAACAATACTTTGAGTCTGCAGGATCTACTAGCAGCATAATCTTTTCATAACCACTATTGAGTCAGGGGATTTAGTGACTAAATGGGTGTACACTCCGTACCTCTAAACCCATTACTAGGTGTGAATTAATCCCTCAAGTTCACTAAATTTTCCAACATGATTCATGGGTCAAATTATGTGGAGTCGGGTCGGGGTTATGTTCATTTGCAGATGAAGAGAAATGGTATAAGGGTTTAGGGAATTTGTTGCAGACAATGCGTTTCAGGAATTGTGGTTTTGAAAGAGCTACGAAAAAAGCAGCCATTCTTTTTCTATGTTATTTTTGCAGGGGTTTAGGGTTTTTGAAGCAAGAGTATTTTTGGAATATGGGTTTATGGGTTAAGGTTTAAAGCTTTCTCAAAATTTGAAGAGATAATACATATCATTAATAATTTGAATATGTAAAAAATTTATGGGATAAATGTAGGTGAATGCTGAAAATTGTCAATTTAAAATCATAATTGTATACTTTGTTAATAATACTAGTTATAATGCCCGCGCACGCACGGGTTTTTTTCTAATTTTTTGATTAATGTATTTTGACCAACATAAATCGGTTAATGTGGGTCATGTTTAAGCCGTTGCTGCATCAGTCTTTCTACATGTGTTCATATAGTTTTTTCCTGCAAAAAGAGTAGTAACCAACTTTAGTCTGCTATAAATTTTTGGAAACCAGCTGATATACGGCTAAAAAAACAATCATAACAGTTATTGTGTGCCATTTAAAGAAAAGTCATCATGGTAATAAAATGACCAGCATATCCGCTATCACATTATTAATGTGTTTTTTTGGCCTAAAAATCAATGGTTACTCAATACAGAAATTAGACCAAGTTGGCACCTTGGTGAGTTGGTGACAGTTAGCGTTACCTCCGTATGACCAATCATGTAGCATGCACTATTAGTAATTGTGACCCAAGTACTTAGTATTTTTAAGCAGCTTGGACCAAACAGCCAGGTGTGCGTCGTTGTCTTATTTAAAACCCCATGCGTGCACGGGTCATTATCGTCAAGAGAATGATTTACATATTTGAAGTTGTTGTAAGTCTCATACTGTTGGAATTATGATATCATGACATTCATATAAAATAAACCAAACACATCAAGTGAGCATAGCGGAAGCAATTACAACAAGATCATATAACATGTAATTAATTAATCAATATTAAATAGTAAACATACCTTTGTGATTCTAGCCCGAACAAGAATCAAATTGCAATCTTTAATCAAGAACCCTAATTAGGGTTTATGTAGATTACAAGAATTACCCCTTACCTCTTTTGTAATTCAATCCAAGAATCAAACAATAGTGTGTTTGATTCACGTTCTTGTACACACGTACTAATTCAAGAAAAAGTTTATGCGAGTAATTAAACACAAAACTTTGTTTAGATCAAGAAAATCGAAACCCTTATGGGTTTGTTTTATGGATCGACTAGAACAAGAAAGAGGAGAGAAAAACACCAAGATGTGTGTGTACAAGTTATGAGAAACAATGAATCTTGGGTTTGTATTTATACTAATGAATACTTGGAGCTCAAGGCAATAAGGAGGTGGAACCTCCTTATGGCCGATCGGTCATGGATCCCTCAAGGGGTTTCCGGAACCTTCTCTTGTTTCCAATTATTCATAAGTATTACTTTCCTAATCTTCGTTAATAGGTCATTAGTCATTTATCATTAAATACTAATTACTATTATTAGTTTTGTGTTTATTAATAATTACTTATAACATTTATAAATAATTATTTCTTTTTCTCTTCATACGTATTGTGTGCAATCCCGTGATCTCGAGTTCGATCCTAACATACAGACTACTAAAATAATGTCCATAATCTAACAGCTCCCACTTTGACATATTTTAATAGTGTAATCACATCGGTTAGCGTCTTGCAACATGCTGATGCCTCTAGTACAATCTCGAGTAAGGCTCCTGGAAAAACCTTTTAATGATTTCTCATTATTATTATCCTTTTATTTCTAATACCATGTTAATACGGATATGGATTAAAGTCATTCCTTAATTAACCATTCTGTTTCTCGTTGTTTGTGATTGATCAAGATTACCAAATCTTCTGAACATATTCAGGGGAGATCTTGGGTGTGGCCACACATACATCTTACCAACCCTACGAGGGGCCCAACAGTATTAAACTCCAAAAATAAATTTGAAGGAACAAATTCTATCTTGAATACAAGCAAAACCTACAAACTTTGTAACATTTCCGAAAATAACCCTTATGACTACCAGTTACGTATAGCGTTAAGTTGTTCCACAAAATTGTACTACATTCATGACACTTATCTTGCATCTCAAGTCTGAGGATAACTTCTCATGATTTACTTAATAACAAAATCCATAAAGTAACATCATGTAGTTGGGATAAGTCCTATATTCGGTATCGTTGAATATCATCTGAAATGGCATGACTAGGCATCAATATACTTTAAGTATATTATACCAACCTTCAGATTTGTCTTGATTTAATAATATTCCCATATTATTAACTGACAATGGACAATTTAAAATAACATTTATTCATGAATTAAACATACAAATATAGGATACAATTTATTATAAATTAAACATACCATGTATTTAAATTTATTATAATAATTGTTAATCATCCCTTATCCAAATACTAAATAGATCAATGCATGATAACTTGTTGATGAATTATGTCTCAAGTAATGACATTCCTACTTGTTGACAAAACATAAATCATCCAACTTTGATCTATCGGAATTTTAAGAATACTTATTTCAAGAATTCAACTATTGAAATTCTTATATGTGCATAGTCAACTATTTTGATAATGCC
Source organism: Artemisia argyi (assembly GCA_030686995.1). Lineage (NCBI taxonomy): Eukaryota > Viridiplantae > Streptophyta > Magnoliopsida > Asterales > Asteraceae > Artemisia > Artemisia argyi. Next base: position 227,968,444 of record CM060708.1, on the reverse strand, counting down.
ATATTTCATAAAAATGTGAGACATCCTTAACCACCAATTTATGATAATTAAACTCCCAAACATTTTAAAGTTTAAAGTATTCTTATTCTTTTAATGTATAATGCAACTATGCTTTTAGTAAGCATAACTAGTACATATAGTCAAAGATGAAATCCTTACCATGACTAGTATTGAGTGTCATCTCAATTTCATTAGCATCATTGTATGCAACAACAATATGCTATTAAAACTTTCCGTAAACCATAATATCTATTGTGTAATGTTTGATGCCCTTCAAACTTTCAAGTTTGTTGGCTATGACAATTTTCACAACAATTGAAAAATTGTTCATTTATAGAATTTGGAAGCTTTTTCAGATTTAGGATGTAATTCTATAATCAAACATATTCTTTTTAGAATATTACACAAGTTATCTAATAACTTTTAATTAGATATTAATATTTCCAAATCATCTTGTAATCAAGCATGATACAACAAAACATGATGTACATGAAAAATCTTTGAGTCATACTTAGATTTCATTCATGTTATACATATCTACTTAGACTTTCTAAATAATATATCATGTTATATTAGATTTATTTACCACACATGTTTCAACAATAAACTTCATTCCAAGGTTATATGTCTTATTTCCTAAATCTTACAAGTAAAATTTCATTCCATTCTAAGACTTAACATTTACTTATATAGAATATTACTTTTATATGTTCCACAACATATATGATTTAAAAAATAAACATAATACTCCCACTAGCTTTTAGGAATACTTAGAAATTATCTTATTTCAATTATAAATCAAAACATGAATTTAATAATTAAACATAAGAGTAATCTTCTAGATGCATGCATTTATCCATCCATGGATTATTGCACTTTGTACACTTTCAAAGATTTATTTGAATTCATAAACTCCTTTTAATTACTTATCGTCCTCGCTCAAGTAATCTCTCAAGAAAGAGTTTTGATATTCCATTGTCAATGACAATCATAATCTTTATATATTTAATGTGTTTAGAATAGAATATTCAATCACAATTAATTGCTTAAGTGTGATTAATAATCTTGTCATAAAACATATATTAAATACGTGCACAATTTTGTCCATATGATTTCTATACAAAGATTTAAACCACAATGATTATCTTATCTTTGAAGAAACTCATCCTCATTTTCTAGTCTAACTATTAAGATAAACCAAGTTTCTAAAATTGATTATCTTTATTGACAACATCTTAATCATTCATATCATGTGTATTTTACCCAATTTCATATTTGGTAATGTATCGTAATGATTATCATGTTTACAATAATCCTGTAAATCATAGCCCTCAGCATATTAATCAAATATCTGAGATATATTACTATTCTGTGAATGATAATTCCATCATCTTGAGATTTAACATTTAAATGTCAAACTTTATTATCATCTTGAGATTTAACATTCAAATGTCAAACTTCATCATGATATTTCCTAGTGTATTTTAGAAGATTAAGTATCTTGTAATTTTATCTTTTAAAGATCAAAACTCCCACTTGCTTTTAGCAATTTAAAGACTATCTTTAAATACTTAGCAAATTAAGCAATAATACAATATTCTCTTTTGGGATATTACAAATACATATTGACAGTTCCTAACTTTATTTTGTTAATAACCTCTTCATAAGCAGTTAAACAAATTTAGAACTTCAATTTAAGACTTAATGTGATTCATCACATTCCATCATATGATAATGTCTTATTAATCTTCTATGTTGGAGTTTTATTAAATATGTCCAAGTCATACTTAACATTCTAACCTTGAAAACTTTTGGAAGAAAAGAAGTCATAGTTATCTTTAATCAAACAATATAACAAGAGTTTGATTTTCCTAACTGAACATACCATAAACATTTGATATTTCATTAGTATCAATATTGCAAGACAATCTAACAATATTTAAGATAACCATATTCGTTTTGACTTGTCTATTTACCAACTAATTCATTTTAATGGTATAATAATTTTCAAGCCTATTACATGCCTTATAACACAAGTACTTTTTACAAAGTTACTTCATGTCCATGTCTTTACAAGAAAACATAAACTGTTATAATCCCACTATACGTTATAAGTCATTTAACAATTTAATGACTACATGTATATGTCTTAATTAAAAAACACAACAAGATAACGTCTTACTTTATTATAAGTCTTGTAACAATTAAAAGACTTTATGTTTATATCTTTACTATGAAACATAAACATGTTTAATTAAAGTAATTATGAACACTATCTTTTGGTTTCAATAATAATTTCAAGTTAATTTATTACTTCACAATAATGTAAATAACATTATTTCTTCATTTATTTATGTCATTCAAAGAACACATAAATATTCAGATTGAAGTAGCATTAGATTACTTAATTAATTTATGTCATTCCTTGAATTCATAAATATACTAATTAAATTAGTCTTGATATCATATTGACACATGTTCTAATAGGTATCTAATTTAGAAACTGTAAATTCTCATAGTTCAATTACATCAGTTGATCTGCTAGTAATGAAATATGAAATTCACCTTGTTGTTGCAATCTAGCTAAGCTCTCACATAACATAAATTGTAACACCAAGTGTTTCTAGAATTATCTTAGTATAATTCATATCAGAACATTATTCTCTTACCTTGTAGTCAAGAGAATCCATTAAATCATATCTTTATGAGTTTTTTCTTGCACACAATTAAAGATAACATTTCTCCCACTTGTGCATGGAACAACCTCATATAGTTGATAAACAACATGCCACGCATTTGTTTATGTGTTCAATATGATTGTGTCATAGATTTTAACTTAACAAGTAGATGTAAAACAACAATGTCTAGTAAGGAAACGTACAAGACTATCCTTAAAAGTATGAGTGTCTACACTTGGAAAGTAATTATCTTTAGCTACCAAGATATCAAAGCTTGTAACTCCCACTGAATTAAAGATCAATACAATAATTCCTTATTCAATGATAAGTACACAATACTCCCACTGAATTTGACAACATTGTAAATGTTTCATATCCAGTGAAAGAAAATAGTGTGTTTTTAACCTTCCTACACCTTTGAAGATACATATGTAACAATTACTTATGCACTAAATAGTGTATTCTACTACGTAAATGATGGACTATCCACCAATACTATTAACTTGAAAAATTGGGCATGCAATTTCTTCCTTAATAGGTCTACCATCCTACAATGTATGTAGCACCTTTAAAATAGTCAAAACAACTAGTTTGTCTTAAAACATTTTGCAGTAATTAGTCTAGCTTCTAATTATAATAACTCATAAAATGTCATACATAATTTTCTATTAACTAAATATCATATTTGTTACTAAGAATTTGATCACCGAATGAGGATGATAAAATCCCTATAAAAAATGTATGCAATTTTCTTAACCATTAAAAATTTGCTATGAGTTATATTATAATTTAAACATATCTAATATTCCTATTATCGTTTCTCATTCATGAAAAGGAATATGATTGTGTCTCACTCTTCCTTCATAGAAAGGAGACTTCTTTTGTCTTTTAAGTAAATATTTCTTAATCAAACATTTGTTTGAAAACAGAACTAGATCAATTTACCAAAGCCCAAAATACGTTTACGGTTTGAACGTTGCATTAATACATTAAAACGAATTACAAAATTCAATTCAGTATTTTTGATAATTAGATCTTTAAGAAAATAAAATACCCATTGGTAAATATTCATATAAACCATAGTATTTTCTTAAAGCTATGATCCTAATTGACATAGTACAATTACATCAGTTGATCTGCTAGTAATGATAGTATTCAACAAGGTAATTGTCGAACAATAATTGCCAATATCATATTGCAATTCCTAGATTTATGGGATTTACAATCACAAAACTTTTGTAATGTAAGCATGTTTGATCCCCATCTTAATGCCTTGAGTCCAAGATCTCACTTTCTACTCAATTTAAGTCGTCTAACTTAAAAACTGCAAACTCATAAATCCATCACATCAGTTGATCTGCTAGCAATGAATTTATGAAATTTACCTCTCCATTGCAATCTCGCCAAGTTCTCACATGACGTAAATTACAACTTCAAGTGTTCTTAATTAGATGGTATTCGACTTAATTTTATAAGGGTATTAATATTTTGATGTGATCAAAATAATGTATGAAGAAGCATGCATACAACTTCATAACATTGGTTTTACAAAATATTTTTATTACCAATTTGCTAAGAATAAAATAACAAAGTTTTGATTGAGGTATCGGGTTCACCAATTAAAGAATTACCATCAATTATCGTCCACTATATCGTACTTTTGCATAAGCCCGAAAGCTTAGTGTTTCGGATAATCATTGTGGAATTGTGGTTAATTCACCCTTAAGATGACAGTGTACATGTAATGGTTGTTCGGTAAGTCTAATTTACACACAAACGAGCGTTAAGACAGAATGTTGTCTCTCTAAGGCCACAATTTAATGCGAAGCCATCCTTATACCCATCTTATAGTGTGTAAACTTCGGTCGGGCCTAGTTAACCATTACGTACAAAAGCATCAATCAACCAATTCTTAAAACCAAAACAATTTCGCCATTATTTAGTCCGTATTATTTTTCTATTCAAAATTACCCTTTTCTTTTATAAACATATCTAACACAATTAATAAACAAAACAAAGTAATGTACAATAAAAAATAAAACAACTAAATAAACAAATATACATAATCATAACAATTAAATATGTATAAAACATGTAGCCACATGCAAATCTTATTCAATAGTCCTATTAATAATCAAATCTAGATGTACAACGTATTAATTCAATTAAGACTTTCTTCTTCTAGGAAAAAGAGCCACATACATTGATAAATTGATTGCGTAAGCCAAAATTAAATAAATACCACATAGCACATAATTGATTACTTAATATTGGAGTCTTCCCCAATTCGACATCTATTAATAAATTTACATGTTTCGATATAACTTAACCATTAATATATATATATATATATATATATAAACAATTTAAACCATTTAAATTTTCACACAATTAAAAATCCATGCAAATATGCACTTTTTCATGGATTTAGCTTAACAATTAACATATTGCACCAAGATCGTTTACTAAAACGCATAACAATTACATGACATCCTAGGGTTTCTAATCATATTAAAAAATTAAAAACCATAAACCCTAAAACCCTAATAAGGTCAATCGACCCATAAAATATTTTAGGGTTAGGAATCTAACAAATAAACCCTAAAAACATGTAACTAAACGAATCAAGATCCAATTTTTATGCGTTTCGATAATTAATTACACATTATAACGGCTCTAGATGCCACTGTTGGAATTATGATATCATGACATTCATATAAAATAAACCAAACATATCAAGTGAGCATAGCGGAAGCAATTACAACAAGATCATATAACATGTAATTAATTAATCAATATTAAATAGTAAACATACCTTTGTGATTCTAACCCGAACAAGAATCAAATTGCAATCTTCAATCAAGAACCCTAATTAGGGTTTATGTGGATTACAAGAATTACCCCTTACCTCTTTTGTAATTCAATCCAAGAATCAAAAAATAGTGTGTTTGATTCACGTTCTTGTACACACGTACTAATTCAAGAAAAAGTTTATGCAAGTAATTAAACACAAAACTTTGTTTAGATCAAGAAAATCGAAACCCTTATGGGTTTGTTTTATGGATCGACTAGAACAAGAAAGAGGAGAGAAAACACCAAGATGTGTGTGTACAAGTTATGAGAAACAATGAATCTTGGGTTTGTATTTATACTAATGAATACTTGGAGCTCAAGGCAATAAGGAGGTGGAACCTCCTTATGGCCGATCGGTCATGGATCCCTCAAAGGGTTTCTGGAACCTTCTCTTGTTTCCAATTATTCATAAGTATTACTTTCCTAATCTTCGTTAATAGGTCATTAGTCATTTATTATTAAATACTAATTACTATTATTAGTTTTGTGTTTATTAATAATTACTTATAACATTTATAAATAATTATTTCTTTTTCTCTTCATACGTATTGTGTGCAATCCCGTGATCTCGAGTTCGATCCTAACATACGACTACTAAAATAATGTCCATAATCTAACACATATATACTATGTAGTAGTATTCAAACTTTTTCATTGTCATAATCAATCATAGTAACCCTGGTACCGTTTATACTTAATTTGTTGTCAAAATTCTGTGACTGGAGAGCATACGTGTATGCTGCTAAAAGCATTGGATACTGACGATATCCAAGTTAATGGAAATTCAGATGAATTGGGATTTTTCGGTCCATACTATCGAGGTTTGGGTTGATCCACACACACTTTTTATGTAAAATTTATAGAAGTTTAGTAGATTACTCGTATTACTATAATAGATAAAACAAAAGCATGAATACGACAGCGCAAACAGGATATTGTTTTATTCAATAACAACACATTATGCGTGGAATTTTCCGCTCCATGTTTAGCTATATTGATTGATTTTGCCAACACAGCCCAAATAATAACTGGTTCAACAGAACATAATACTATTAGCTGTAACATGTCATACTATTTAATCTTAACTTACCTGGGTATATTCTATACTACTAACAAATCCTTTTATTGCTAATCCTTTCAAGCACGAGGAACATAAGACTAACCCTTCTGAAATCCTGAATGCGTACTCTTGCAAGAAAAAGTTAGAGGGTCAAGAAATCTACATATACAGGTTTGATCCAAAACTTTTACTCCAAAATTCAGTGTTAAAAGTACTTGCTTTTTATTATGAACTGATCGATTTTTTTTTTTTTTTTTTTTTTTGTTCTTTGACTTTATAGAGGTGAGAAAGCGTTTTGCAGTTGGATTTGTTACTTTGTTAAGCTTATAAACAATGAAACTCAATTCCTTCGTGTATGATCTGAAAGTATACCACTATTTATTACCCGTTCGATTCGATTTATTCCAATGGTTGACATCTAAGACTAATGTCATGGTTTCTTGTTTTCCATTGTGCCCGTCAAGAGACGGAAAGGATTTCGATCATGCATCAATAATGAATTTACATTAACACGAAATGTCCACATCTCAACTAATGAATTTACATTAACATAGCGTGATTTGGCTAGATGATTGTCGAAAAACTTAAAATTTATGTGTAGATCGTAAAAAATATCTTTCATGGTTTGCTTTACTATTTGTCTTAGCCCTTGTTCTCTTCATCAAAGTTTGTTCTTAATCGTCATTGACGTTGCCGGATCTGTATGCTTGATTGGTAAGTCACATACACTTTTCATTGGCGATTAACTTATACAACTATTTTCCATGAAAACTGCCTTAATGACATAATGACACCTCCTAGTCTAAAAAAAATCTATTTGTAGAGATTGTCAATTGTTTGGATAAGCAATCTTAAACACCCTCAAACTATTTATCTACACTATCAAAACACAACATTCAGATAACAGTTATTAATATTCTGAACACCCCCAAACAATCATCAAACCAACAAAGCCACTTAGCCATTATCTTAGATCAACATTTTCACATATATAACTCAAATCAAGATTTGCACTAATTTTATCACTATTAACATCAATATCAAAAAAACAATAGTTAACAAACCCAATAATTAAACTAACCGGAAGGTCATGAAAATAAGAATAGTGAAAATTGGTTATGAAACTAACGTATAAGTTTATGAACTACCTTGCTTTTGATACTATTGAAAAACAAAGTTGGAAAGCTAAATTAAACAAAGCAATTGAAGTGAGATTTTAAGTCTTTTAAACATAGAGCAGATTAGTCTCTATTTCTACTGTTGCACTCCAATATTATACCTCATCACCACCTCTAATTAAATGTTCGTTTCATGTACCACTTGACGGCTAGCCAATTCACTCAACTCACGAGCAGCATCACGGATAGCCAACGATTCCAACAGCTCAACATAATCCTCCACCTCCCCGCAACACAGTTCGTTGATTCTCCGAAATATTCTTCATTTTCAAAAGATTCAAATACGGACGAACATCCATGTTCCTCCCAAACCTTGTCAATTTCATCTCTTCAAGCAACTCCAACCCGTCATCCACTCTATCAGCTTTCACATAGCCTTTAATCATAGTCACATAAGTAAACAAATTAAGCTTGATTCCTCTCCCCTTCATCTCCACAACAACCTTTTCAGCATCCTCCATTTTATCAACCAAAAAATACCCATCAATCATTGCATTATATGTAACCATATTCGGCTCGATATTTCTTCCCTTCATTTCCATAACAAGTCTCTCCACATCCTCCATTTTCATAATCTGAGCATACCTATCAACCATCGAATTATATGTAACCAAATCCGGCTTGATATTTTTCGCCTTCATCTCCACAAAAAGCCTCTCTGCATCCTCCATTTTCCAAACCTGAGCATACCCATCAATCATTGAATTATAAGTAACCAAATCCGGCTCGATATTTTTCCCCTTCATCTCCACAACAAGCCTCTCCACATCCTCCATTTTCCTAACCTGAGCATACCCATCAACCATATGTAACCAAATCCGGCTCGATATTTTTCCCCTTCATCTCGGCAACAAGCCTCTCCACATCCTCCATTCTCCGAACCTGAGCATACCCATCAATCATCAAATTATAAGTATCCAAATCCGGCTCGACATTGACTCCCTTCATCTCCACAATAATCTTTTCAGCATCATCCATTCTATTCAATCTAACGTACCCATTGATCATACTATTATAGATAACAATATCAGGTGAAATATTCCTACCTTTCATATGTTCAAAATATATATTCGCATCAAAATCATCGCCCGATATCATTAGCCTGTAAGTGTCCATATCAGGATCAACACCTTCATCCAACATTTTATAAAAAAACATCCCAGCCCTTGCACACATATCTGCACTAAGAATCACACCCAACAAATGATTATATGCCTTAACCGTTTTCGAAACACCTAATTTATCCATTGTCTTGAAAATCCTGACACAATTCTGATAAGCATTATATTTTTCAGTATGTTTTGCATACTGATCAATCAAAAGAATAAATAAATCTTCATTTTTATGAATACCCTTTTGAGCCAAACTATAAATAAGCTGTTTAGCATCATTAAACCTTTGATCTTTGCATAAAGTTTCAACCTTTTTGAAATGATCACTTTTATGTGGGTCGGGTTGTGATTCATGGGTCAAATGATGTGGAGTCGGGTCAGGGTTATGTTCATTTGCAGATGAAGAGAAATGGTAGAAGGATTTAGAGAAATTGCTGCAGACAATGCGTTTCAGGAGTTGTGGTTTTGAAAGAGCTACGATAAAAGAAGCCATATTTTATGTTATTTTTGCAGGGGTTTATGGATTAAGGTTTAAAGATTTTTCAAAATTTGAAGAGCTACTCTACTCTTAAATTTTAGGGAGCATATATATCGCTAAAAAATTGAATATGTCAAAAATTTATGAGATAATGTAGGTAGATACTGAAAATTGTCAAATTTAATATCATAATTTTTTGCTTTGTCAATAATATTATCTCATTTCTTTTAGTATTTGTTCTTGAGTCAATCTTATCTGTTTAATCCATAATTAGAACAGCAAGAACGCTACCACCATTGTTGTCATCTTACCACCACAGACTTCATCCCACCACTACCACCAATGTCGTCATCCCACCATCACCGCCATCTTATTTTTCTCCTTTCAATATCAAGATATATGCTCGAGTTTTCAACAAAGAAACCTGTGTTTTCATTTAAGACCCATATGCAAAGAAACCTTACAATCTTGTCTAATAAATTATGAATCCAAAGAAACCTTTGTTTTTCATTCAAGACCCAAATGCATGAGAACCAAATCGAGGCTTGTGACTATTAGCTTTATAATGTGCTATGACCATTATACGCCATTAATGACCAATTGAATACACTGGTGTTCCATTTATCAAACCGGGAGTTTTTAATTTACAATTCGTTGAAATCTTGAACTTATAATTGGAACATATATCGATTTCCAATTGAATACACTAGTGTACGCATAGCACGGCCCAAGAACATATATCGATTTCTTGTGTACAATTCACAGAGAAAAAGATCATAAGGCATTGCCTTTTTATTACAGTTAAAACTCACATCTACTTAGTATGTAAACATTTGAAGAAATACCAAAAAGATATTCTAAAGAAAACATTCTAAGAAATTTTTATTTGTTTTCTATAACAATCATTCAATTCTATTTCCTATATACGTCTAAACAATCATTGTTAGAAGTTAAACAAAAAACAGCATTCACATTCACTATTAACTCTTTGCTAAATAGAATATATATAAAAAAAAATAATAATAATAAAATAAAAAATAAAAAAAATCCCTAGACAAGAGATGGTACACAGTTGTCATTTCAAGAGTGAAACACAAGCATAAATGCACATATCAAAAAAGCTATAACTCTGTTTCTTAAAGAGCAAGGTGCAGGAGCATTATAGCCGAGTTATAGCGCCAGTACGTTACCTTTTGCCCTATAACACAAATTCTACCCTGCCCACCAATAACTGGTTATAGGTGCTAAACTGCTAATGGGTCCTAGTTTTTACTCTGGTTGAGCTTATTCAAACTACACAGAGCCAAAACAATATATGGAAACCAGCTCCGTACTTTGTTTCGCCACAAGACTATATAAATATAGTAAATGGATTATAAACGTATTTAGACTTTATTTCTACTGCTGCCGTGTCTATATTAAAACTGCACATACGTACCACATCACCACCTCAAATTTATATTTCCAATTCACTCTACTCAGTAACAGCATCACGCAGCGCCAACAATTCGAGCCTCTCGACATAATCCTTCACCCCTTGCAACACACTTTGCTGACTCTCTGACATATTTTCAGCATCAAAATCCTCTTTCAACCGACCCAAACATGAATGAACATCCACATTCCCCCCAAACCTTTTCTCTTTCATCTCTTCAATCAACTCCAAACTTGTATCCACTCTCTTAGCTTTCACATACCCTTTAATCATAGTCACATAAATAAACAAATCAGGCTCAATCCCTCTCTCCTTCATATCCACAACAACCTTTTCCGCGTCCTCCACTTTCTCAACCGAAAAATACCCATCAATCATCGCATTATATGTAACCAAATCCAGCTCGATATTTCTTCCCTTCATCTCCACAACAAGCCTCTCCACATCCTCCATTTTCCTAACCTGAGCATACCCATCAACCATCGCATTATATGTAACCAAATTCGGCTCGATATTTTTCCCCTTCATCTCTGCAACAAACCTCTCCACGTCCTCCATTTTCCGAACCTGAGCATACCCATCAATCATTGAATTATAAATATTTAAATCCGGCTGGATATTTCCTCCCTTCATCTCCACAATAATCTTTTCAGCCTCATCCATTCTATTCAATCGAACATACCCATTAATCATACTATTATAAATAACAATATCAGGTGAAATATTCCTACTTTTCATATGTTGAAACATTCTATTCGCATCATGAACACCGTAACATCGACACACACCAGATATCATTATCCTATAAGTGTCCATATCAGGATCAACACCTTCATCCAACATTTTATGAAAAAACATCCCAGCCCTTGCAGACATACTTGCACTAAGAATAACATCCAACAAATGATTATATGACTTAACCGTCTTCGAAACACCTAATTTATCCATTTTCTTGAAAATCCTGACACAATTCTGATAAGCATCATATTTTTCAGTACTTTTTGCATAGTGATCAAACAAAATAATAAATAAATCTTCATTACTATGAATACCCTTTTGAGCCAAACTATAAATAAGCTGTTTAGCATCATTAAACCTTTGATCTGTACATAAACTTTCAACCTTTTTGTAATGATCACTTTTATACGAGTGGGTTTGTGATGAATGGGTCGGGGTTTGTTCATTTGCAAATGAAGAGAAATGGTAAAAGGGTTTAGGGAAATTGTTGCAGAAAATGCGTTTTGTGAGCCTTAGTTTTGAAAGAGCGATGTATGAAGAAGCCATTTTTTTTATGTTATTTTGCAGAATTGGAGGGTTTAGGGTTTTTGAAGCAAGGAAGCTTTTGAAGTGAGTTTAGGGTTTAAGGTTTAAAGGTTATTCAAAAATTGAATTCCATTCTTTTTAATCTAGATTAAATGTCTTTTTTTTTTTTTTTTTTTTTTTTTTTTTTTACAAATAAATTCTTTAAGTTTCGACTAATAAAAATGTTTTTTATAATTGAATATGATATTTTATTAGTACAAAGTGTAATAGTCTCACTTTTCTTAAACTAAATGTATTTAAAAGTTGATCCAGAACTTAAGACGAAGGAAGTATGAGTTTGTTAACTTAACTAACCTAAAACATGAAGTTGCTATGATCGTAAGCAATACAGAACTTTCTCATTTTTTCTATAAACTTATAAGCTCATGACATAAGCTTAGGCAAACACTAGCTTATATTCTCAATTCTAAGATTTTAATGATTTCATGGGTCAGGTTTAACAGAGAGACTTCTAATGGACCATTGTTTTGAAATAGGGATGTAATGAGAAGCCATTTTTAGTGATTTTAGATGTTAGGGATTAAGGTTTTAGTAGTGAATTAAAACTTATGTGCTGAGCTGACTCATTTAAACAAATGGCTCATATGAGTATTTTTTGGGTGGGTTGTTAAAAGAGATCAACATATCAAATGGCGTTTGAGCGCACTTTCAAGTCTTTATGTGCCCGGCTGTTAGTGGTTCACACATGATGCTGGTATGGTTGTATGTATCACGCGGCATGTTTTGAGTGGTCAGACGTGAGACTATGGTGGGCACACGGAGAATGGGGCATGCACGATCGAATTAGTTGAACCTTAACCAACGAACAAGCGACACTTGTCATTTTTTCTGCTCAATGATTGATCGACACTCTTCATCCATCCATGAGCTCAAACACAAATCCTCTTTTATAAATAAAGAGGGTTTATCATCATTTATACAAAAAGTATTATGGCATCTCATAATACACACACACAAACATACTCATTTCGGTTGAAAGTAAGTGTTACCTCAGCTACAAGATATTTATATCTTCTCATGGGGTTCTTACCAATCATTAATGGGAAACCCGCACATACGATCAATCCACACCTCAAATATAACATGTTTCATATATCATATATACCAGAACGAAAATACTGCATGTTAGTGTGTAGGGTGCATCTGCGATAAAAGTTGCCATGTAGGTGATCACCTAAAGATATTAATGGAAACACACTAAAATTGGGCCCGGTATCAACACTTGGATAGGTCCAGCCCAGTATAAAAGCATTCTCAGGCCGCACATGGCCTCGGAAGATCTCTCATGCTGCGTCCAATGCACACGTAGACAACTATCACCCAATTGTCAACGTTTAGGATATAGTACCTGACGCATGACATTAGGAAAAACATGGAGCAGTCACGATCATGTATGAACCGTACTGAGCCAAGGAAGAATGCCACATGTGATTCTTGTTTGCCCATAAGATGATCAACACATGGCTTGTCCGCAGAAGTTGATCATCCACACGTGGTTTATCCCAAAACCCAATATACTTCCCTATAAATAGAAAGGTATCCCACACAAGAAGTGGGGAACTCTCTTCGCAATTTCACACACTAGTGAATACATACACTCGGTTGTTTAAGTGTTACCGCAGCCTTTGATTTTCAATCATACCTTGGGGTTCTTACCATACTATACGGGAAACCAAATAACACTACCATCCCAATTCACTCTTAATCACATTTTACTATATCAAACGTACACATGGCGCTATCCATAAAGACATGATACGAAACAAACTAAAGCGCTAACCAGCAAAGTCATAAACTTTCACTCATTTTCTCACCAAAAAAGCATAACTCCTTTTAAAACAAACATCTTTTGTGTATAAACACCATTCACTAAAGATTTTCAACCTCCGTTCATGTCCCATTATTAGTTTTATAATGACAGTAATGTTTATAGTTTAATTTACAGTTTTCAAATATTAGGCTATACACATTATTTTCTTCGTTGTAAAATTATTTTCGAAATATGCATAAACAACAGCTAGAGACAAATAGTACAATGGTAAACAGACAGTAACCAAAATGTCAAAACAAGGATGTCATGTGTGACACTGAGGAAAGAACAGAGAAACGAGAATAGGAAATAAGAAAACTTTATGATCATGATAGTTTAATTGTTAGGATTAAAGTGGAATTACCAATATCTTGTTGAACATAAGAATATACTTGCATTCACTATCGTTATATGCTTAAATTATTAGATTATGCCCATGCAATTGGTATTATGTATGAACATATGATGCCGAACACATGTGCTTAGCTACTAAAGAACCCAATGAATAAATTGTAGGGAATATAACCAAGAAAAAGGATCAAATAAAACGTCTTCATTTCCTCCAAAGTTGGAAAATAATTAGGCATAGTAATTGGGATCAGCCAAACAGGGTTGAGGATATGAAGAACCTCATTAAACTCAATTAACAACACATTTTGATATGCTCTAATACATGTTAAAAGCTCGTCAAGTTGAAACAAAGGGAACATAATATCAATTCAAACCATTTGGATAATTTGGATATTCAACAATGAAAAATAATACTACTATACTTCTAGTATACGCGTACTCTGGTTTCGGTGAGCTGATTTAAACAACATAAGACCCAAAACCATATCAGGAAACCAGATCCTTACTTTGTTTCACCCAAAGACCAAATAAAAATAACTTATGGATCATATGAATTACTCGTACTTGGCTGGACCGAATTATAAACATCCTTGCTATTGATACCAGGAAACACAAAGGCTATGTTTGGCAAAAGTAGCTCTGAGCAGTAGCAGTAAGCAGTAGCAGTGAGCTGTGGGCAGTAGCTGTGAGCAGTCGCCAAAAAAGCTCACCAAAAAAGCTCACAGCTTCATAAAGAAGCATTGGGAAAATGAGCTTTCCTAAAAAATAGCAAAGCCCACAGCTCTCATGCCAAACGAACACTATAAATCAAAAAGCTCATTGTTCACCGCTCATTGCCCAAAAAAGCTCCAAAAAGCTTTGTGCCAAACATAGCCAAAGTTGGAGAGCTAAACAAAATTAGGCTATATTTCTACACAAATAGTTCATATGGGAGTATTTTTTGGGTGGGTTGTTAAAAGTGATCAATATATCAAATGATGTTGGTACTTGTGTGGCAATTTTTTTTTTTTTTTTTTTTTTTTTTTTTTTTTTTTTTTTTGTGGCATGTTTTGAGTGGTCAGATGTGCGACTATGTGGGCACACGATGAATGGGGCATACACGATCGAATTAGCAGAACCTTAACCAATGAACGAGCAACACTTGTCATTTATGTTTGCACAATCATTGATCGACATTTGTCATCCATCCATGAGCTCAAACCCATATTTATATAGAGAAGGTTTATCATCATTTTTACAAAAGGTGTTATGGCATCATATAATACACACAAATATACTCATTTCGGTTGAATGTAAGAATTACCTCGGTTACGAAATATTTATATCTTTCTCATATAATTCTTACCAATCATTAATGGAAACCACACATATGATAAATCCACGCCTCAAATATAACATGTTTCATGTATCATACCTAAACAAAAATACTACATGTTAGTGTGTACGGTGCATCTGCGTTAAAAGATGCCATGTGGGAAATAGCATATAGATATTAATGGCCCAAGCCCATTAAGCACACACCAAAATTGGGTCCATTATCAACACTTGGATAGGCCCAGGCCAATATACAAGCATTCCCACGCTTCACATGGCCTGGGAAGATCTCTCAAGCCGCGTCCAATGCACGCGTAGACAACTGTCACATAATGGTTAGAAACTGGTACTTAACGCTTGATAGTAAGAAAAAAACGACAAAAACATGGAGCAGGCACGATCATGTTCAAACTGTATTAAGCGAAATGTTATGCTTGTTTGCCCATCACATAATCAACAAATGGCATGTCCACAACCGTTGATCATCCACATGAGGTTTATCCTAAAATCCATATACCTCCCTATAAATAGAAAGGTATCCCACACAAGAATACTGGTACTTTCTTCACAATTTCACACTTATTCACACACAATGAATACACACACTCGGTTGTTTAAGTGTTGCCCTAGCCTTTGATTCTCAATCATACCTTGCGGTTCATACTGTTCTATACGGGAAACCAAATAACACAACCATCCCAATTCACTCTTAATCACCGTTTACTATATCATACGTAAACATGATGCCATCCGTAAGGACATGATACAAAATAGTCACAAACTTTCACCTACTTTCACTCATTTTTTCACCTAAAAAGCATTTTTTTAAACAAACATCTTTTAGCATTATATATATATATATATATATATATATATATATATATATATATATATATATATATATATATAAAATGCTAAAAGATGT
This sequence comes from Artemisia argyi, assembly GCA_030686995.1. Taxonomy (NCBI): domain Eukaryota; kingdom Viridiplantae; phylum Streptophyta; class Magnoliopsida; order Asterales; family Asteraceae; genus Artemisia; species Artemisia argyi. Next base: position 227,951,927 of record CM060708.1, on the reverse strand, counting down.
TTGTTTAAAAAAATGCTATATATATATATATATATATATATATATATATATATATATATATATATATATATATATATATATATATATATATATATATTCAGATTTAGAGAAAAGTGCATTTCGGTAGAAAAGAGGGAAAATAACTGTGATGCATCAATTTTTATTTTAGTGCATCATAGTTATTTTCTCACTTTTCTACCGAAATTCACTTATATATATATATATATTGAAAATATTAGCTACAATTAATTGTAGCCAATTGGCTACAATTTTGTGTTATAAATGTGGGTCCCTGATTTAATTTGTGGGTCTTGACTTTAATCTGTGGGTCCCTGATTCAATGCTAGTGTATTTTTTATGAAGGATTGTAGCTAATTGGCTACAAAAATTGTAGCCAAGCTATCCCCATATATATATATATATATATATATATATATATATATATATATATATATATATATATATATATATATATATATATATATATATATGTGGAAGGGATCCAATAAGAAGAATAATTAAAATGAGAATGGTAAGAAGTAATTCTAGCCACACATTTTAAGTTGGGAGGGAAAATTTGAATAAAGATGCATCCATTTTTGTAGGTGCATCTAGAATGTGTGGTTGTTATTACTTCCTATCCTTCTTATTTTTATTATTCTTCTTATTTGATCCTAACTATATATATATATATATATATATATATATATATATATATATATATATATATATATATATATATATATATACACTAGACGAGTACCCGTGCATAGCAACGGAAATTCCTAGCGGCAGATAATTAACAATATGTGATATGCTATATTGTGGTAAATGTTTCGTATAACGTTCAAAATAAAATGTGAAAAGATCAAAATACATCATAGTCTGCATCGATCATCTCTTCAACTCCGTCACGAACTCGTAATAGAAGCTTTGTTTTCAGTTACAAAGTAAAATTTTATTCACCGTATCACTGCAGAATACTATCGAAATAAATACAATATCTCCTCCAATAAGAAGATATTTTGTGTTAGGTAATAATCTCATCTAAGATGTCACAAGTTGCAGCTAGAATATTAAGCAAGTAAAAAAAGAAGGAACCTCGAGTTGGTTATTAACGGCAACAAATGAAGAACCAATGACATATGGAGTACTAAATCCATAAATAATTGTTATTTCATTATTTTTAATTTGGACAAATTTTTTAACTACATTGCCACTAACCATAAATCATAATTGAAGTTATGTGTAACACACCGTATGGTGGAATATGTGATAAAAGATAAACTTTGTTAATGTATGCAATATAACTTTTGAAAGAATATGTGATAAAGATAAAGGACTCAATGACTTTGTCTGTCTATTCCATGCAAAGAGATAGAGTACATATAGGGAATACATTAAGCTATTTAGGGTAAATAGATAATTGCCCACAAATCATGCTAATTAGACAACTAATATACAACTCATATTTGGTCTTATCAATATTCGGTCTAACAACTTTAACTCTTAGTCCATGATACATAAGAAAGCCAAATGTTCAAATAGGCACATCAAAAGGGTTGTGTTATCATCAGGCTATTAGTGTGATAGCTGATACACATTGAATCACAAGATGATAAGCATACTCTGTATATGCACAATGTAGATACTGAAACAATTTCTAAAACATAACCATTTTGAACTTAGACTATGCTCAACCAGTCATTCAGTAATGACTATTTTCAAGGTTAGAAATAAGGAAATACGCATTTGCCGTAGGAAGTATCTTCGCTGATTTTTGTATTGTTATACGATAGCTTACATAAATGGTCTCTTATGAACCACAAAACAAATGGAGCTATCTCACTCTGCTATCTTAAATTTCCTATCATACTGGCATACAAGATTTTGCCAATACTCTTTGTTTGTAGATTAATATCCCTGCAAAGGAAATATTAAAGACACATCTGATTAACGTATATACATCAGCAGTACATCCCAATAAGATTCATCAGGCTCACCAATATTGGACCTTCTTTGTCAAGCAGGATTCGGTTATTAACCGTAAAAATTAAAGATACATGAATGGAATTAACATTAACATCCGTCTAATAAAAAAACCAAAAAATTCAGCAAAGCATGCTATCTTACCGAACTAAGTCCCAATATATGTGGTTTCAAAACTTCCTCATCGATACTTTCCAAGCTTTCAAATGGCGTTTCTTTCAACATTGTTTCAACAACATAAGTGAGGTCAAAGTACACTTCATCGATTGATGCACGCTCACATTGCCCCTTTCCTGCAAGAATAGGAACAACCTGCAGTAATCGAAGTTATTACACCAAACAGATGCAAAATCTGAAACCATTTAAAAAAAAAAAATTATCAACTTGAAAAATGTTATGATCCTCTGAACATGCATCCTGATATATGGTCAAGTCAGCTTTACCACGTGCCACAAGCACTTGTACCAAATGTATTTCCGGACAAACATCTTTCGCCTCGTCACCTCTCTCATTGGACTTAACAATAAAAGTAAACATAAATTATGACAACTCAGTATACAAAAACTAAATATATTGCAGAAGTATATATATATATATATATATATATATATATATATATATATATATATATATATATATATATATATATATATATATATATATATATATATATATATATATATATCATCTGACCCCATCTTTACGAGCCTTGAAATTCATAATTGTTTATAAATACAAGTACTTACATTCCAATCAAACACTAAAGATTTATCGCAATTAAGGGGTGTTTGTTTCGGCTATGTAGCTGGGTTATGGCTTATTTGATTTTGGGCTTACGTTTCATAAACTAACTTTTGGTGGCTTATTTTGAAAATTTTCGGCTTATATTAGTTTATTATGTCATAATGTTCTTATATAAGCCGAAATGTTTCAAAATAAGTCATAAACCGGCTATAAGCCGAAACAAACACCCTCTAACAATAACAAAAGCACAAAACATACAAATTCAACAAATTAAAACACAAAAACATGATTAAAAATTACCTATCTAGGTAGATGAAAAATCTTTCCACAAATCCTAAAAACACAAAATCAGACAAAATCAAATGAGAAACATAAAATAATACAACGTAACATACTACCATGTAATCTAATAATAAGAATAATACTTACATCAACATTGGATAGTTTGACTTCATCTAAAACAAAATGGATCGTGTATTATATCATCATAGCCAACAAAGTGACAAACCATTCCCACCTCCTTAGAACCAAAACCAACGAAAATACAAACCATCGAACCACGTGTCTGATTTTACCAGCACCAAATAAAACGTTACATGCTGGCCTCAGTTTCAATTCTAAAAACATCATTGGCTTGTGTTTTCACTTTTCAATAGATCTAACAACTAAAAAAAAACTAATAAAATGAAACACTAACCACCATGAACGGTTTTGAGATCTAAAAACATCAATGGTTTCGGTTTAACAACTGAGAAACAAAAACCACAAAAAAATTCAAACCCACAATGAAACCACAACCAACAACCACCAACTGAAACCATGGTCGTGATTAGCATACGGAAGAGACGATGTAGGCGGTGGTGCGTGGTTAAAGAAAGAGAGAGGGTTTTGGTTTAGAGATAGGGAAGTAAGGTGTTGTGTCGGTTTTTAGAGAGGAATTAGCCAGCCGTGTATTACGTGTATTTCCATAGATATATTAAGAAATAACCCAATTTACTGAATTAAAAACATTCTATAATTACTTTCGTGTTTTCTTTTCTTCCAGGCTTCCAGCCAATAATTTAACTATTACAATAGTTTCCACTTTCTAGCCATCTATACTCAACCACTTCCTAAAATAGATTTCAACTTTCCAAGCTTCAATTTTACAAGGGTATTATGAGGATTAACCCAAAATTCAGTTTTCCACTTTTCATATTTGATCATTTTTTCATTATAAGTAGTTAAGATATATATATATATATATATATACTAGCTTTCGAAGCCCGCCCGATGGGCGGGCATGACTTATAATTATCGTTCACATATTTAACTTTATCGTATGGATGTTTATAAGGTTGCTTGATGGGTAGACATAACTTAAAATTGTCGATGGAAGGTATTATTTAACGTAATATATAATATATATTTTTTTAAGATACTATACGATATTTAGAGACGGCGACTGACCACTGAAGAAATATACGCATTTGTAACAATGTTTTACGTTTTCTTATATTAATAGTTATTGGAAAACACACCGTGGCATGGAATTGGGTTTGGTGAAAGCTAAAAGCCTCTTGAATGCATCTGTTAAGCTTCAGACGATCTATGATCCCTTTTTGGTTTCCTATCACCATACCCAGCACATTCATGTAACTCATGATGGTTATTAGTTTGAATAGTGTATTCGATACAAATCAAAAGATCCCGAATTCAGTTATGTGGTACACATCACTTTTTTGTAGGAAGATGAGAGCTCTTACTAAAAAAGGTATCACATGTAATAGGATTTTGTAAACGACAATGTTGTTGAAGTTCTTTTGTATTAAGCTAATGGTCTACTTGTTTGAACTACAAATTTGGAAAGCAAATGTGTCATCTCATGAATATTAGGTGATGCAACTAATGACAATTGTCTAACTGTCTCTTCTTCTTGTTCCTAAAATAGTGTTTGATAATAAGAATATCAGCCTATATATGCCATTTTATTAAAACGATTTAAATGAAAAGGGTCCAATTAACCATCCAATGATAGATTATCACACTAATTAGAAAGGTTGAATAACCTTTGAAAATTGCATATAGATTGACACATAATACATAAATTATATATAAAGAATCAAACAGGATGTATCATGGTTAAGAACTTTCACTACATCTCTTTCTACTACTCTCGGATTTTCGTCAACTATGTAAAAGTGAATTGACATTATACACAACTAATTGGCAATTGACTCACTGTATTTGTAAAGAATATACGCTTTAATGAAGGGGTCTAACTCACCATCCATTACTGAAACAATATTTGTTGTCTCGTACCCGCCCGTTGCTCTACCGCTATAGTGTTGTTCCGCATTGGAAAGAAGTGAGTTTGCAAAGAAAAAAGTTTGAAAGTAGTCTTTGGCTTTGGAAAGATTAAAGAAGTGAGTTTATCAATCCTCAAAATGTTTATTATTGAAATTTCCTCCTCAGCACGTGTCATTATATATCAAACGATATTGGCCATGAACTACCTTCTGGATCAAGAGGTCCACTTACCCAACTGAAAGCACATCCCAAAAGGGTCATTAAAATATTAAAAAAAAACAAAAAAAAGATTAAAAATGGATCCAATAGAACTAAACTTCTTTTTTAAGGTTCAAAGAAACTCATTGGTTTTTTTAACCATTAGTCATATATCTCAAAATACTTGTGAATGATGACCGGAAATCGATAAACAAAGGCTAAAAATTTCATTGAGTTTGAGGAGGTACATGTTTCTTAACATCAGAAAAAGAAATGATAAGCCAAATACTCATTGCTAAAGTATCTTGATAATAGATAAAGAATTGCATAATCAACCACAACTGTTTGTTTATAGATTGAAAAATAACAAATTGTAATACTCCATTTAATGATCCTATAATACCCAAATTAATCTTTGATAGGGCATGGGAAGTAATCACGTAAACAAACAGCATGGGCAGAACTTATTACAGCTCCAACTAATATGTACAAATAGAAAAGGAAAAGAACAAAAACAACTTTTGGCTACTTGTTTTTCTTTGTTGCCGTATATGTGAAATAAAAGAGAAGAATAAGACTACAAAACCGATTGTTTATTATTATTATGGTTGCCACCTCCTTGAGAGTTTCTCACAAAAAAGGCAGTTTCTATCCAGATAAAATGCCACTGTATCAGTTACTAAACAATAATGTTTGTTAGAAAAGTAACAGCGTTTTTTATAATTTTGAAATTCAAGCAAAACTGATGATAAGAAAAGTCCAATTTATCTAATATGAGTGACTATAAGATTATAAGGTCTCAATGGCGTCGCCAAAACTAAAAGCTTGGAAGCCAACTGAATCTAGGGATTTAAGAAGCTGTGACTAATGGTGGCTTAGGTTAAAAGATATAACTCATACAAGCTGCATTTTTTAACATGTGATTTAAAAGACTTATTTAAGAAAGCATGCACCAATGAATAACAACGTAATGGTTCAAGGTTTGTAAGCCCAGGCCATCCATGGGTCGAGTTCATCCTCAGTAGTAGATGTGCTCACTTCGCCATTATGTTGAGCAACATGGTCTCTTCGTCCTCCTCTCCTATGACAATAGATTTACGAATTTACCTCTTCCTCACGTATTCTAGCAAAGCTTTTAGTGCCTGAGGTGTGATTGAACTCTTTCTTTGCACGTTTGGCCTTATTCTTGGCACTAAGACTATGAAACAATGCAAACAAAAATATCACTAACATTCCCCCATCCAATTTAACAAACACAGAAATAGTTCATCTAACCTTATTGCTTGACCAAGACCAACAGAAATCATATAGACAATCCAACATGTGTTAAGACTACCAAAACGAAAGCAACAAACTAATATACGTGTTGACTTAAATCATACTGTGGACATTGAACATGAATATGAAAAAAAAAAATTAAAAAGAATAACCAAATTGATAATATTGATGTCTCTAACTTCAGATTTGAGAGAAGACTGGATAACAGAGTAACCATATCCAATGACCAATATTCAAAGCCGCAACACATGAATGTCAAAACAGGTCTGCGTCAAAATGGGTAATTTTGTATGGGTCAGCTTGATTGGAAAATTAGAGAATCCATGAAATTGTTTAAGATACCTACGACAATGATGGATTGCAAAACTTGATTGGGAGCATTTTTTATAGTTGTTAGCTATCTGCTATACTACCACTCACAGTGATCTAACATGCTAATTCTTTTGTCACAGAACTTGTTGCTTAATCTCTTCAATCATTGATGCTAATTCATCTTTGTTTATCTGCAAAACAGAAAAGCAATATAGTAAGCTAAAGATCCAAATCCAAAATAAATGAAAATACTCATTATGTCATGATGTCTCTATAGAGTCTTTAAAGCACAGTTGCGCCAGAGCACACTCGATTACATACCTTAAAGAGCAAGTAGCATGAGCTGGAACAAATAGAGCAACCAAGACCCACCACTTCCATCAACTTAGGAAACTGATAACATTAAGTTGTGTCAAAAAATTATAACACAGGTGATGATATATTAAAAGATTGTACATTAGTAAGTGCAACAACAAAATAACATACCAAAGGTATTTTGTCGATGGCTCCAATTATCGATATAGTTAACCACAAGGCTGAAACACTACCCACAGCAAGTAAATCAATTGAAAAGGAATCTTGAAGATCCAGTTACATAACAAACATAAGCATGTTATCTGTAATAATACTCCATAGTACCTAATTATTATATGTTTGATGGACACATCAGAACTGCTGAACTATAAAAAGATACTTCCTTACTTAGTCGTATCCTTTAGTCATGTTAAAATATCCATTTAAAGTTGACAAAAGTTGTTAGTTAAATGTGTAATAACACTGTTAATTTTCTTAATTGTAGAGAATGTCTTCAAGATCGTTAAGCAAGTTCCCAGCTTCTGATGCAACACCCTTGGAAAACTGGGCATCAAACAAAGCTAAGTGAAGTTTAATGTGCCAATATAATTGTCTAGATTCCTAGGATCAAAACTATGATATATATACCTCCCCAAGAGCAGAAGCATGTGTGGAGACTTGAGATTCAAATGTCCAAAAATGTTGACTGTGAATTATCGTAATAGTTAAGATTAAAGATGAATTCAAAAGAACTAAACTTCTTTTTTAGTGTTCAAAGACTCATTGAGTTTTTTTAACCATTAGTCATATATCTCAAAATACTTGTGAATGATGACTGGAAATCGATGAACAAAGGCTAAATATTTCATTGAGTTTGAGGGGTACATGTTCTTAACATCAGAAAATGAAATGATAAGCCAAATACTCATTGCTCAAGTATCTTGATAATAGATAAAGAATTGCATAATCAGCCACAACTGTTTGTTTATAGATTGAAAAATAAAAAATTGTAGTACTCAATTTAATGATTGAAGTTCAAAAAAAATAATAAAAAATAAAATTTAATGATCAAGTAAATTGTGCTTCATGTGTATCAAACTAATTTTTTACAAAAGACATAACTTTTACCTATAGAAACTGAACCAAGTCAGTTTTACTGAAATACGCTCAAGCCTCGGTGACTTTATGGTTTTTCATGGTGACTTAGGTTAAAAGATATAACTCATACAAGCTGCATTTTTTAACATGTGATTTAAAAGACTTATTTAAGAAAGCATGCACCAATGAATAACAACGTAATGGTTCACTGTTTGTAAGCCCAGGCCATCCATGGGTCGAGTTCATCCTCAGTAGTAGATGTGCTCACTTCGCCATTATGTTGAGAAACATGGTCTCTTCGTCCTCTTCTCCTATGACCATTAACCTCCATAAAGCTATTAATAGCCAGCTTATCCTAATCACTGCAAATGACAACATGAGAATAAGTATCAAATCTCAATTAGAATGTATCAAAAAAAATTTACAAAAGAAATGAAAACACATACCCAATATCAAGTGTTGTAAGCTAAACAACTTATTCAGCGCAAATGCCCCATTTGGTTCAATGCATTTCGCAAGTTGTTGGCATTGCTTACCTTAACTTTCATCACCTAACAACCAAATGAGATGTTAGACGTCTAACTTAACAACTTGGACTCGATTCAAGACCCGTGTCATGAACATATGTCTTCTTAGAGATTGTTTACAACAGTAGGTGCAGCGAGACCACTGGTTTTCAATTGCTTATACATCCATTGTCAATTTTCGGGTGACACCTCACCGCCAAGTGACCGAATCACAGAATCACCACTGCAAGACCCGAGTTTGCAACATTCCTCAAGAGTCAATCCTTTTACTAAACCATACAAAATCCACCAAAAAAAAGGTCTCCTGCCAGTAGCATCAATGGCCGTTGTTTGGCCCATAGCCGAAACTCTCACACACTAAATTATACATAAATAATTTCAATTTGTATATAATTAGAATAAATGCATTCAATCTCAAAAAACTGAACCATGGACGCTAACCTTATTCTTATGTCTTGCAATACATCCGTTTGCGCGTAATGTCACTACTACCCATAACAGAAAAAAGTTTAGTTCTAAATCTCTAATACACATCGAATAACTCGTGAAAAACATATGTAATACTAAACTATTTTGGTCATAGTCAATACCTTGAGATGCCTTACTTGATCTGTCCATGCCATGGGTGGATTTATGATCTCTTCTGAGGAACAAACAACTTAATTCATTGTATATCTGCATGAGTTTGTAATGTAATCGTAAATATCAGGGAAATCGGTATATATGGAGAGTCTACTGATCTCAAATAGAGATAGAAAGAAAATAACTATCTAACTAAATGGAGTAGTAATTAGTAGGATACTGCTAGATATTCCAGGATATAACCACGCCTCATGCATAATTCTGATGTGGCTGATACGGTCACGTGACCCGCCTATGTTTTTTGGCTGTCCCACATTTTCAGAAGATAATAACTCCTTCCTATAAAGTAGCTTTTCTGCCCTCAGTGAAGTTCCATAGCTCAAAAGTGACGTATGCTCCACTGGGATTGTAATTAATTATTTCTGTCAAAGTGGTTGCCACAGCTTTGTAAACATCTTCACCGTGGTCTTTCTTTAGTTCGACCCCTTGTTATATGCAAATGCCATTAACTTCCTATCAATATGAACATGAAGTAGGATTTGAACTAATCAAACTCTCTTCACAGATGGTAATACAGCCTTGAATAAAATTGCTAAGATATGACATAAAAAGCATTATATGGACGGTCCTAGATAATATTAGCTTAGAACAACCATATCAAAAATTGTACTTTCAACGTCAACATTCAAAGAATACTGTTTATTGGTTAGCTACTTATCTAATTAAAGGTTCGTAAATAGCTCTCTAATTTGAATGTAAACTAATAACATAGGTGACTGAAAGTTTTAAATATCTGGTTTAGCAAAGGCATCAGTCAAGCTTTTTCATGAAGTTATACCAGATATATTATAATTGGTTGTAAGCATATCTTTTTGTAAACTCCAAACATATTTTGAAGAAAATACATCAGCAATGGACCGCCTATTATAATTTCAAATTAGCTATTACCTTAAGCTTTTTCTCTGGTGGTTTCTCAGCCACTTTCTCAGCTCTCTTTTTTATTTTTATTTTTATTTTTTATTTTTTTCTGCTGCCCTTTTTCTGCGAGCTTCTTCTTGCTTTCTAAAGCCTGTTTCGCCTTTTGTAGTCTATTCTTTCCTCTTTATCTTCTTAACATCAAAGTTACTTTGTTTCTAAAAGACTTATGGTGACCTAAGTATTTCTTGGCATTCTTTATATAGACTGTTTTTTCAAATAAAAGCACATGAATATTAGGCATGTGATGCTAAAAATGCGTTATCAAATGTTATAACACATGAAATATATTAATTTTAAAACAACAAAAAACTTGTATAAGTTTTCATATTTTACCTCTTTCTTGTAGTAATAAGTTTCTATCACATGTTGCAGCCTTTTTTTTAGTAGCCTCAATTTGCTCGGGGACCGTCTTAGTCACTTGTATGGAATGTTTAATCTCCAGCTCCATATCGCAACTCTTTGCCTATCACTCCAACACCTTTAACCTCTTCTTCTGGCTACTCGATTATGCACGTATTTCTCTCATGAGTGTCACCTTATTTTTTGCTCCAATCTACTACGCTTTAATATGCCACTCAATTTCCTTTATCTTACGCCTATCTGCCATCACCGCTCTTTCAATTTCTTTCCATAAACCAAAAATTCGATAAGCTTAACGCTCTCTAACTAAGATTGGAATTTTGTTTGGCAATTCACTCTTTCTGCTTTCACAACCATGTCATGGGTGAGAGAAACGTAACTTCGAGATGGGTCAAAAAAATGGGGAAAGGCATCATGATATTTGTTGTTTTCTTTGCATAAACCATGGACTCCAACCAACACCACCAAAACAAACTGTGAAATGAGAGATACCGAACAATGCCAGGTATAATAGTGTTATAGAAAGTAAAAAATGCATATAGACGACACCAAACAACTTTATGAAGCAACATAAAAAAAAATAAGATATCAAAATGCACTGTAAGAAATGTGAACGTACAAGACGCTCAAATATAAAACGCATAGCTTTCTTTTACAACTTCAGTTACTTGAATTACCATGGCAAGACCTATATCAGCCTGATATAGAGAAACAAAGTGACAATAGTATCTCAAACTACATTACAGTTTAGTTATTTGGATTTTCTTACCATTTTACTGTTTTCTCTGTCAGCACAAAGACCCGTAATCAGAGGGCTGATAAGCTACTCCACCACATGCTGAGTGCATAGCTGCACCATTCACCACCTACCACTCCAGGTCTATAAATATATATTGTAAAAGACCAGGGCGTTCGATGAAAGACCTGCTCCTTGATCATCTAACAAAAATGAGTGTATGACTGATGATGCTAACTTGGAGGTAAATAGCTGACATAAGCTCAAATTCTTCGTTTCTAATCAATTTTACACAAAATCTTTCCTAAAAACCAATCAGTGATATATCATAAATGACCGCATGTTAATAGTGAATATTGTATAAGTTTGGAGTATTATCATACAGTTAAGATAGTGTTAATAAAAAAGTAAATATACTTTAACCGGAATTTAAGCTTTCATTGTTATTAAAAAAAAACTGGATAGATAGTGTTGGTGGCTCAACCCAGCCCATTATGACCCGTACTTGAAATTGACCCATTTCTAGCTATAACTATGATTACCAGTTACCCGACTGCCCATATTGTCAGCATTCACACAAAAGACAGTCATAAAAGGGGAGAAAATGACATACGAAACTACCTGATTAAGAAGAGCATCCCAGTCATTGTACTCTTAGTGCTCTAAAAGTTTCTTGGTTTCATTTTAACAAAGAGCTATTCGATAGTTTAAATCCCCTAACCAAATCACGTGGCTGAAAATTCATCATCGGATGATACTACGGTCAGATATTGATATAATTAGTCCATACATACAGTTAAAACAACGAATAAAATCATGGTGCTTACTCATGGTCTAGAATTTTGTCTAGCACGTTAGCATTAGGAATTTCACAGATCTTTGGAATCTGTATGCTTTGAAGTATCACTATAGCATCTAAATTCCTTTGCAGCTCACCCATTTCTTTTTCTCTTGAAGCCAAGTGACTGCAGACAACGCATAAGCTTGTTTGCCTAAAGGTGGAAGGATGTTAATTTGGTTTTGTGCGATACAAATATTAAATATATATACCTTGATTCTGCTTTCAAATATTTCTGTGTGGATTTGAACGGGTTGTGTAGACCATTTATGGGCACTTTGATAAGCTTTCTAAAACGTATACCTTGACTGTACTGAACTAAAAGTCTCATATATGTTTTTTTTATTTCCGAATCTGTAGCTCCATGTTCGAACCCAAGGATACTAAACGGTTCCAGAATTTTCACTGCAAAACAGAATATTAGCATCATTTTCCAGGAATATGACAAAGCTTAATTTTCTAGATTACCTCATCTACCAATTTAGGTGGACACACTGCGTCTACCATCCAATCTGGCTCAGTTAAATCTCTCGTAATCATGCACACTAACAGCCTTCCTGTGATAATGGGTTGAAATATAAACGCTTATTAGACTAATAGCACACTTAATTGCAAAACTAACATGAACAGACCTCCCGTTTAGTTCCAGAACAAAAAGTAATAAATTAAACCCCGCAATCAGTGATTCTCTTTCAATTCGCCCATTGCATAACTTTCACTTATTAAGAGAAATTTAAAAGGTAGATGCTTCTTTGATCCAGGAACTAACATCGGATCGGTTTTTCTCTGACACAATGCAAAGAGACGTCTAACCTGCAAAAAAGATGCAAAGAAACCAAAGTTTCATCACAGCAAACAAATTAGGACATCTTTGAATGGTTTGGATTAATTGACACAGTTCTTCACTAAAGAAACATACAACAACATAGAAGTACCCGTGGTTTTAGAAAATTCAACCTGCAAAATTACAGCAGCATAAACGTATATGTAGTTTTAGAAAATTCATTACAATATCATGTAAAATGTAATCAACATTCACAATTTTCACAAGAAAGCAATATAAGAGTGATCATTAGGGTTTTAGAAAACCATAATTCGTCAACATTCACAACAAAGCATTCTCATAAACACAATTGATATTATATTGATACATGCAATCAATAAACAAATTTCAACATGAATGATATAACCAAACATATGTGAGAATAATTACATACCTTAGAAGACAACTGCATGGCTGAAAAAAATTACAAAATTAAAATAAACACAATTGTTATTATATTGATACATGCCATCAATTAAAAAAAAAAATCAACATGAATGATATTATCAAACGTGTGTGAGAATGTTTTCATAGTCTCATCATTAGGGTTTTGATGTAAAAAGAGGCATAACGTTTTTTTCTTCGTATTTTACACACCGTAATAGAGAGAAGATAAATATTGGATTTATATTCTAGGGTTTTATTTAGTTAATCATGTGATAATATCTAAACATTATAGTTTTGGCTTTGGAGTATGTAACACAAAAATTAAGTTAGTCTAGTGGTAAAATTAGTTACTAACATAAGACCAAGGAGGTCTTGAGTTCGAATCCATGCACACGTTTTTTGTAAAAATAAATTTAAAAACCGGATTCTATACGAAATTAATTAGAAAAATACAAATTTAATTATAAAAATTGCTTACATGGCCAAAATGTGATGACATGGACACAATGTGATGACATGGCGGCTAATAACAATTACTGGGCAATGAGGTGGCATTGAGGTGGCATTAATGACGTCATACGCCTCCTGTTATATATAATGTAGAGATATATATATATATATATATATATATATATATATATATATATATATATATAGACACACACACACACACGTCTATGAAAAAAAAAGTAAAACAACAGATTACTAATTATTAAAAGAAAAAATATGCCCTTCTCGTTACTTCAATATGTTTCGTAAAAGTCCCTTTAAAATGATGATAGTTTCATAAAAGCCCATTACCTAATATACGTTTTATCGAACCTCCTCTAAAATAATGGTGGTATCTATTATTATCTATAATAAACGATGGTTTATTACAAGTAATCTAAGTTCCATGCATTAAAATCCAATTAATGTAATGATGTGGACTACCTTATTTAGCATCTATGTACAATAGTTTTATGCACCATTTATTTGTAGCAACTTCATTGAAAAGTCAAAGTGAAATACAAGTTACAACTTTGAGGTCAAATGCACGGTTCTGTAACTTATATACTAAAATAACAGCCAACTTTAATCATCAATTAATGTCACAATCCTATATCACTATAATAACACACCGTTTGATGTTTATGTTCACAAATCATGTTTTACACAATCATTAATGAGTATGGCGATTCAAAAAATGATAATTTTCTTTTTTGATTATGCGGGTTAAATTAAATCACCGCATCTAAACATTTGTAAGTATTAATTTATCTTCTTTTGTTTAGTTTGATGTGTTAATTTGTTACTTCTAAATTTTCCATTGATTATGAATATGAGAGTGATTTAAACAGGGCAAGGTATTTGATGAAATGTTTGAAAGAAATTTTAGTGAACTCATATGAATGGAGGTGAGTGTGATAAAGTTCTTTTATCTGTAGTTATTGGCCAAAGGCATAAATCCATGGAGGTAATGAATTATTCAAACAAAGTTCTTTTCTTGATTAATATTTGAATAAATACATGGATTTACTTTTTCTTACATGCTTGGTCAAAAGCATAAATCCATGGATTTACCAGGTAATGAACTATGGATTTCATGTTTTTGTTTCATAATGTCATGTTGTTGTTGAAAGAAGTTGTAATATGTATGAGATTGCGATAAACTTTAAACTTATTTGTATCTTGAAAACCAAAATCTCAGATTAAAACCAAGTTGGCTAAACATGACTTGAGCAGGGGCAATTAGTTAAATTACTATAAGTTTAAAGTTTGTTACACTTAAAGAACCTGATGTTACAGGCCACCGAGCATGACTATGAGAAAGAAAATCTAAATGAAATAATTGCCAAATTATCTAATCTAGTCGAGGTTATCCAGCTGTGTTTTAGTTTTCCCGGATTTAATTTTAGCTCACTGTGGAAGTATTCGTTTGTCTCAAGTTTAAAGTGTGTTTCAGGTTGGGGCACAAACAAAAACCGAACAAAAGGAAATGAAACTGAGAGTAGAAGATGCCCACAATGGGGCACAAACAAAAACCGAACAAAAGGAAATGAAACTGAGAGTAGAAGATGCCCACAATGCAACAAAGGTTATTAATAGCTATTCTCGATTTTAAAAACCAAATTTGGCTTTTCTTTTTCTTTTTTTACATTCAGAGCTAATTTAGTTACATCACAGATCATCATTTAGGTTGCCGTTGAGAAAGGTATTGTAGTGGGTGGTGGATGCACGTTATTGCGTCTTGCTGCTAAGGTTGATATCATTAAAGAACCTCTTGACAATGACGAGCAAAAGGTAGAAGTGGATATTGTTAAGAGGGAACTTGGCTACCAAATGAAGCTGATTGCAAATAGATTGGTAAATCCTAAACACCACTTAAATGGCTATTAGTTTTAGCATATGATCATATGAAATAACATTATCCAGTATAAGTTAAACATGTATGATCAAAGTAGTAAGTTACAACTAAGATTATAACTATATGTTGATGATGATTTATTTGTGCATATAACGTTTGTGTATCTATTTATAGATGTAATGGAAAAGTGGGACTGTCAATGGATTTGGGTTGAAATGGTTTATATCATTAAAATTAAGACTTTAGGAATATGATTAGTGACAAGATATTCATTGAATGAAGGTTGACATAATGAACCCTCTATATCGTGATGACAGGCTTGGCGGGGCAGGTTACACCGGACGAAATTTGGCTCTCATTTCTCCCTGACCATGCTATTAATTAGAGGAAAATTCTTTGATGAAAGGCGGGAGATACATTTTTGAAACAGTATCTTACGAGTTGAGTTACTGAATTGGATAACTGACCAAAATAGGTAATTATGTGCAAATCATAACCAATCGGGTTCTTGCCCTCCTTAATTGTGATTTAAGATTGAAGTAATTGTTTGTACATAACGAATTCATCAATGGTAGATTTTTCCTTAATTAACACGGTAGGTAAAAATAAGAAACGATGCTCTGGTGTGGTTATTTATGTTATTGCTATACAATTTGTGTAAGGTATACATTATTAAGATTTTAGATATTTGGTTTGAATGTTTAAGTAAAAATGCAGTTGGTAAATTTAAGAAACCATGCTCTGGTATGGTTATTTATGTTATTGCTATACAATTTGTGTAAGGTATACATTATTAAGATTTTAGATATTTGGTTTGAATGTTTAAGTAAAAATGTATGTTTATCTCATGAATGATGTTTTCTATCAGTGAGTGGATCCCTAAGTTTGATCAGTTATGCTTTAAGTACTATTTCAGTTTGATTCCGGTTTACTTTGTCATCTATAGTTTTTAAAGATCTAATGATTATAGCTGTTATTACACATTACACATTCAAGTTCGTGACACCTATATTCGTCATCTGCTAAGGTTTGGTAAAAAAAAAAAAAAAAAAAAAAAAAAAAAAAAAAAAAAAAAAAAAAAGGTAAATGCTTCCTTGGGTCTGCATGGTGTTGGACTCTGTTTAAGATTCATAATTTTATTTAATGAAATTGTTGAATGATGTCTTGATTTTTAGGATGAACTATGGAACTACAGGTTGAGCCTATAGCAGCATAGTCACAAATTGGCGAGGCGAGTTTTGCTTAAGGTCAAAATGTGTAATTTTTCTCAAGTACATATACTATGTATAAAGTGACGAATGATATGAGCTGTCAGTGTCTTGGACTTTCAAGATTTATGTAAACCTGTATGCTTGATATAAGGTTTTTTTTTTTTTTTCTTTTGCTTTTTCTTTTTTTTTTAAAGAAAAAATTGTGTAAAATGATTAATATTTCATAAGTTTGTAAAACTTTATTTCTAGAATGACTTTATTTTATTCTTCATTGAACTTTGCTTAGTCAAAATGATATGTGTAAATAGCCTTAGTATTGCCTTTTATACGTATAGAGGAAATAGAGGAAATTACTCTTCATCCTTTAAAAAGATATCAATAAGAAACAAACAAGAGCCAAGGTTATTGACCATCTAATGTATACGTTGGTTCTTATAGATTTGTTTAAAGAATTGTATTAGTTTTGTATTTCTATAAATCATGTCTGTGTTTTCCTTCTACTTTTGTTCTTTATGTTATGACTACTGCCGTTATTTTAGTGTTTTGATTGAAAACTTACGCTACTTATTGCATGATTTTTGATACTCTTATGCTATTTGCCATTTTCTTTTTTATACCACAAGTGCCATAATTTTTCTTTATACAACAAAAAAATAATGTTGCCATAACTTCTGTTTGTTGTTTAAATTATAGTTTGATGCACATGATTATGTCATCAAAACATAATGTTTCATTGAACTTCTATATATTTTTTGTTTCAAACCATGGAATAAAGTATATGTGCTTATTGTCCGAAAACTCACTCCCACGCTACATTATGTGGTTACAAACTTACAACCTTGCTACTATTACTTTTAGTTCATACATCAAGAAATTAAGTAAGTGAAGTTATCATATGAGCTTAAAAAGGGTTTTCTCAGGTTGACCTTTCTTTAGGTTAAGTGGCGTCATTTTGATTTTTACTAATTCGTGTTTAAGTTTATAATGATTGACTATTTGATCAAATTGGTTTTGAACCATTTCATGATTTGCCGATATGACCACCGCTTGAAATATTATTTGCCTACATTTGGTTTAAAGTAACTATAGATTGTGTTTGCAAATGATATGCCTACATTTAACCTCTTTGAACGTCTACATGTTAAATCACATAAGTGAGGAGCATAAAGTTGTTCTATTTTACCCTATATGGCTATTAATTTGGCGTATTGTGAATTTTGCAGCTGATGATTCATACTCATTTCTTCTTAATTGCGCAACGTTCGTAAGATCATAACTTGAAACCCTGTGATACATTATGTTTCAGTGGAAATCAAAGGCGTCTCCCTATATAATGTGAAGGCTAAGGGCGCATCGATGCTTTTATGATTTTAATTCATTGGTGGTTATTGTTTGGTAATATCTTGAAAACTACTACAAATGTCGTCCATAAAAAGTACTTCAAGGTCTATGATCAAGGTTCAAGAGGTATGTACAATATACATATGACATGTTTTATACCATATTTTAAATTCTAATATATTATCAATCACAACTTACTTT
Organism: Artemisia argyi; assembly: GCA_030686995.1. Classification (NCBI taxonomy): domain Eukaryota; kingdom Viridiplantae; phylum Streptophyta; class Magnoliopsida; order Asterales; family Asteraceae; genus Artemisia; species Artemisia argyi. Next base: position 227,933,394 of record CM060708.1, on the reverse strand, counting down.
TACTTACATTTTCTGTGGACTATTAGGTGTTCATGGAACGGACATTGGCTATTAACTTGATTAGCGCTCACATATGTCATTTGCTATTAAAGACCGACAAATTTAGATACGACAACGCATCGACATTTATTATTTTAATTGTTAAAAACTCAATGATTGTCGAATAATTCATTTCATATATTTATGGAATACGTTTACGTTCATTGTTTTCTTATTATCTCATTTTCATATTTCTTTAAAAACACCGTGAATTCACGGGTCTTTAAGCATACATTAGCATATATTTGAATGTCGGAGACGGCAAGCTTGGAGGACCAAACGAAGGAGAGGTTTCGATAGATGTGCCGGAAGAAATTGTAATAGATGCTGCTGATGACCCGATAGTATCTATTATTGACTTTACTTATCCAAACATGTTGGATAACATACATGATCCGGCATACTTCCAAGAAAAGGCGATTCTTGCTCCTACCAATGAAATCGTCGACACTATAAATGATCATTCGTTGGCCAAATTTCCAGGTGAAGAAATGGTCTACTTAAGTTGCGACAATGTGTATAAAAGTGAAAGTGGTGCCGTCATATATCCGTCCGTTTTCTCCCCTGAATTTATCAATGGATTGAAGTTCTCGGGTGTTCCAAACCACAGGATTGCTTTAAAAGTGGGAGTACCGATTATGTTGTTAAGAAACATAGACCAAGTAAATGGTTTATGTAATGGGACAAGACTGCAAGTACTTAATTTAACAAGAACCTCTATTCAAGCGCAGATCATTAACGGAACCAACTTTGGAAAAAAAAAGTGATTATACATAGGTTACGAAAATGCATATTTATCATTTGATCCGGAGAAATCTCCAAAATTTCATTATTAGCTTTTCATGACGTATAGAGAAGTACTTGAAGGCCTATCATCATGGCATGGATTAGGTTTTGAATCGATAGGCGCTCACACAAATCATTTTATGTTCGAGACAATCAATTTTACAGTCGCCAACGCTTTGGCGTTTGTTAGTATAATTGTAACAAACTAAATTACTTATCGGATAATTGACGCATTGTCTCATTTTTTCTTTCATAACTTAAATGGAACATGTTTGCGTTATTACTTTTCTTATCATCTCACTTTCTCTATTTCTTTAAAAAAACAACCCGATGTCAACGGGTCTATAAGCTAGTGTTAAAATACTCCTACTTATACTTATATTGATATTCTTCCTATAAAAGGGAGCCATTGAGAAGTAAATTAAAATAAGTAGTCAATGGCAATAACATCACATTAATTTTTTACTTTTAAAAATAGATAGACGATGTGAATCTAGTTTGGTTATTACTACAAGACTAAGGATCAAATGAGAAGAATCCTTAAAATAAGAAGGATGAGAAATAACTATGACTACACATTAGAGATGCATCGATGTGAATTAGATGCATCTCTAATCTTTTAGATGCATCATAACATAATTTTTAACTAAAAATTATATGCATAAACATATATTAGATGTGTTTCATAAAGTTAGACGAATCCTATGCATTTTTCGTCCTCTGTAGGTCAAATTTGTTGCTAGTACTACTTTGCATCGTTTTTACTTCAAAATCACTTTCGAAACTAATTGTGATGCATCTAAATAAATAAAGATGCATCTAATTCAAGTCGTTGCATCTCAAATATGCGATTATAGTTATTTATTATTATTCTCATTTTAAATTTTCTTCTTACCGGATCATTCTCCATTACTACAATTTTAAATAAGTTTTAAATTAATTATTTGATGTTAGTCTTAAAGTTGTCACTAAAAATTATTTTGAGATGGAAGGAGTATATAATTTCGCCAATTTGGTAAAAATGTTTATTTAAAAGTATCGTGACCTAAGATCATGAATAAACACGCACACAACGAACCCGAAACGAAATGCGGAAGTATCTTACTCGTTTCAAACAAAGAGCATGCTAGTCTTATTTGAGTTAAAACCACCACACAATTAATTTCCTCATTTACCTAACCGCAAAATCACCATTACACCTCTAATTTCGAGTTTTTTAGTTGACCATAATACTTCTAAAATTTATTTAACAAAAGATAGTACTTTAAATTTTAATTAACAAAATATGGTACTTTTACGTAAAACACATTTATTTTATTTATCGTCATCTTTCATTAACATGGTGTTTTTTTTTTTTTAAATGGAGCTGCAACTTAATAGAGGAAGAGATGCTAATCAACGCATCGCTAGAATATCAGCTCACTTAAATCGTTTTTTTAATACATCTCAATCAATTTTATTTGTAATTGTATTTTTATTAGGTGATATAAGTTTGACCAGTTAACTAAGTTATAATTACCGTTTATGTATTCTTTCGAATTTAGATTCTGGAAAAAGTTTTGATCAGTACATAAAACTTATTACCAAACAAAAATTTGATCGATTATGTAGAGATTCTTACGGCCCAGCATCTCACCAAGTCCAACATATAAGCCCAACTGAGGTTCCATTCTAAAACCAATTGGTGATAGAAGGAGTAGCCCACCAAGCTTATATGTTAATATTGAGATTATAGTTCTACCGATGTGGGATTGGGTTTGTACACCCAACAATCCTCCCCTCAAACCCAAACCACCATGGGCCTCCCCTTCGACTATAGCCATGATCCCACCTTTTTCATACCGCCGACCTTTACCATCGGAACACACCGCCTCTTACCGGCTTCCTTTCGGTACAAGGTTTACCGGGATCCAATAATACCGTCAAACCGGGGTCTAACCGAGGGAACACCATCCACATCATCACTGGGCTCAACCTGTCTCTGATACCACTTGTAGAGATTCCTACGGCTCAGCATCTCACCAAGTCCAACATATAAGCCCAACTGAGGTTCCATTCTAAAACCAATTGGTGATAGAAGGAGTAGCCCACCAAGCTTATATGTTAATATTGAGATTATAGTTCTACCGATGTGGGATTGGGTTTGTACACCCAACAGATTACGGATACGTTTTTATGAAGCCCTGAGAGTATCGATCATGTATACATTTTTTTCAAAGCAAAAACGTGATCAATCACGTATACGTTTTTATGAAGACCCGAGGATCCGTATACGTGATCGATCATGTTTTTGCTTCGATGAAATTTTTATGAAGCCCCGAGGATCCGTATATCGATCACGTTTTTGCTTCGATGTAATTTTTGTCGATCACGTATAAAATTTGCAACTCGGCCACATTTTTATATCGATCACATCTAAAAATTTGCAACTCAATAACGTATAAAAATTTGGCCCGAGTTGCAAATTTTTATCGATCGCGTATATAAATTAGCAATTCGATCACGTATAAAAATGTGGACTGAGTTGCAACTTTTTATCGATCACATATAAAAATGTATACGTGATCGATAAAAATTCATCAAAGCAAAAACATGATCAATCACATATACGGATAATCGGGGCTCCATAAAGGATACATAAACGTGATCGATAAAAATTTGCAACTGGGGCCAAATTTTTACTTTATTGTGTTGCAAATTTTTATACGTTACTGCGTTGCAAATTTTTATACGTGATCAATAAAAATTTCATCGAAGCAAAAACATGATCGATCACGTATACGGATCCTCGGGGCTTCATAAAAACGTATACATGATTGAAAACATTTTTGCTTCGAAAACAAATGTATATATGATCGATACTCTCGGGGCTTCATAAAAACGTATCTGTGATCGATCAAATTTTTGTCTAGCCATGGCGTACAGTTTCGTAATAAGTTTTATGTACTGATGAAAACTTTTTCCAGAATCTAAATTCTAAAGAATACATACATGGTAACTACAACTTAGTTAACTGATCAAAATATCACCTTAGAGTGATCATAACTATAATAATAAAAATACAACTACAAATAAAATTGATTGAGATGTATTAAAAAACGATTTAAGTGAGCTGATATTCTAGCAATGCGTTGATTAGCATCTCTTCTCTATTAAGTTGCTGCTCCATTCTTTTTTTCTTTAAAAAAAATCACCCACGCACACACCATGTTAATGAAAGATGATAAGTAAAATAAAGGTGTTTTATGTAAAAGTACTATCTTTTGTTAAATAAATTTTAAAGTACTATCTTTTGTTAAATTAATTTTAAAATTACTATGGTATACTAAAAAACTCCTCTAATTTCTCACTCAACTTTCATTTTTACTTGGACAGCTTGCCAATTTACTCGACTTACGAGTCCATACTTCCTCCCTCATTTTCTTCCAAAAATCTTGCACCCACTGCAACTGACTATCCGACATATACTCAGCATTGGTTTCATATGTCAATCTATCCAAATAGATTATAACATCTAATGTCCTCCCAAGTCCTTTCCCTTCCATCTCTAAAGACAACTTCAAGCCATCATCCAGTCTATTCGATTTCACATAACCTTTAATAATACTATAATAGTCAGATAAGTATCCAAATCAGGCTCAATCCTTCTCTTCTTCATCTCCCTAACAATCTTTTCCGCATTCTCTATTTTCTCAACCAAAACATACCCATTAAGCATCGCATTATAAGTAATCAAACTCGGCTTGATTTTTCTTCCCTTCATTTCTGTCAAAAGCCTATCCACATCTTCCATTTTCTTAGCCTGCGCATACCCATTAATCAACGAATTATAAGTAACCAAATCCAGTTCCATATTTCTCCCCTTCATTGCCACCACAAGCCTCTCCGCATCCTCCATTTTCTTAACCTGAGCATACCCGTTAATCATCGAATTATAAGTAACAAAATCAGGCTCGATATTTCTCCCCTTCATTTCTGCCACAAGCCTCTCCACATCCTCCATTTCCCCAATCTGAACATACCCGTTAATCATCAAATTATAAGTAACCCAATTTGGCTCGATCGTTCTTCCCTTCATTTCCACAAAAAGTTTCTCTGCTCTCTTCATTCTCTGATTTCCAACACACACATTAATCATAGAATTATATATAACAAATTCAGGCAAAAAGTAAGTAACCCAATTTGGCTCAATGTTTCCACTCGCATCCTTGACGCTTGATAGACATAAATCCGACTTTATTTTCTTATAACTATCGTCATCCAACATATAAGACACATGCACCTTAGCAGCTAGATATTTCTCTTCATTTGAAATCACTTCCTGCAACTGTTTCAAAAACTTGACAGTTTTCGACACTTCTAGTTCATCCATTTTCAAGAAATTCTTGATACAATTCCTAGCATCCCTATTTTTAGTAATCATTGTATATCCATCAAATAAAAAATATATTAAATCTTCACGATAATCAATACCCTTTTCAGGCAAACTTAAAATAAACTGTTTAGCATCACTAAAACTTGGATAGTTACATAAAGTTTCAGTTTTTTGCTCCTGCTTTGTTTTATATGGGTCATGGGTCAAATGATGTGGATTCGGGACTGGGTTTTGTTCATTTGCAGATGAAGAGAAACGGTAGAAGGGTTTAGAAAAAGTGTGTTTTATGAGTCGTGGTTTTGAAAGAGCGATGTATGAAGAAGCCATTCTGTAAGGTGATTCTGCAGAATTGAGGGGTTCAGGGTTTTATAAGCGAGAGGGTGTTTGAGATAAGCTTAGGATTCAGAAGTCATTCAAAACTGAAAAACCTGCAGATAACTTTTTAGAAATTGGATAATTATATATATTCAAATTCGAATTTCAAGTCCTATGTAGTAGTTTCAGGAATAAGATATACCTTATATTTTGTTGTGAAAGAATGATAGCAATAAGATGCTCAAATTCAAATTTCCCACCAACCTGATGAAGATAGATGGCAATTTCGGTATGCAGCTGTCACAGAAGCTTAAAAAGGAAGTAAACCTCATAAGTCATATGCATCATCTTGACATCATCGTTCTAATACCATATGAAAAACAAACTTGAAACAAGGTTAAAAGAACCAACAATTTCAGGTCAGACCTTGTATATATTAAATAAATCTAAAGCATAACCACATGTAGTTTCTGTGTCCATTTTCATTTCACCTTGACTTTTCGCCAAATCACGAAAACCATCAACCGTTGTAGCAGTTTCCTGTCTCTTAATATAACAACTGATTATAGGACTTCGCAGTTTTCGACACACCTAATTCATCCATTTTCAAGGAAAAATCTTAACCAAATTCTCTACAATCTACAACTTTTTGGTTACCATTTGCATACCCCTGGTGTCAAGGTTTGGGATGTTAGTTAAAATTTAAATAAAAATAATAATTACCCTCTTTTTTTCATGAACAAAGAAAAATGTGATAAACAATGATATGATAAAGAAAAATACTGATGAACAAAAGCTTTATGCATTTTTTTAATCACAAATTTTATCAAATTTTCTTAAGCAAATTTGTTTCTTTTATCGATTATACATGTCGAGTCCTTACTTTTTTGACTTTGTATAGGATCCTAAATTCTATAAATAGACGCATCAGATTAATCAAAGTTGCGATACTTGCCACAACAGATTCATCTAAGCTGGAAAATCATCAGGCATGGTAAGGGGAAGCCAAATAGAGCTAAGCGTCCTGGTTATGAAGTACTCATAAAGGATATGGCAGAATTGCTGATCTGAAGAACCTCATAAAACTCATAAAAAACCACATTTGTTATTCTCTTATACATGTTTAAAACTCATTAAGTTGAAACAAAGATAACACACCCAATATCAATTCAATTTCAACCATTAAAACCATTTGGATAATTCAGATACACAACAATGAAAAACAATACTACTACACAATAATTCTGTATATGCTTACTCTGGTTTCGGGTGAGCTGATTTAAACTACATAAAACCCAAAACCATATCATGAAACCAGATCCTTAATTTGTTTTACCCAAAGACCAAATACAAATAACTAATGGATCATATGAATTACTTAGTTGGCCTGAATTATAAACATCCTTGCTATTGGTACCAGGAAACACAAAGTTGGAGAGCTAAACAAAATTAGGCTCTATTTCTACTGTTGACATTTCGATATTAGAACTACAAATACCACATCACCACCTCTAATTTATATGTCTGTTTTCATTACCTACTACTCGACGGCTGGCCAATTCACTCAACTCACGAGCAGCGTCACGCATCGCCAACAATTCCAGCCTCTCAACATAAATCTCCACCCCTTGCAATACATTTTGCTGACTCTCTGACATATTCTCAGCATCACAATCTTCTTTCAATCGACCCAAACACGAACGAGCATCCACATTCCTCCCAAACCTTTTCCCTTTCATCTCTTCAAGCAACTCCAAACCGTCATCTACTCTATTAGCTTTCACATAACCTTTAATCATAGTCACATAAGTAACCAAATCAGGCTCGATCCTTCTCTCTTTCATCTCAGCAACAACCTTTTCCGCATCCTCCATTTTCCCAACCAAAACATACCCATTAACCATCGTATTATAAGTAACCAAATCCACCTCGATATCTCTTCCCTTCATCTCCACCACAAGCCTCTCCACATCCTCCATTTTCCTAACCTGAACATACCCATTAATCATCAAGTTATAACTAACCAAATCCGGCTCAATCCCTAACCCCTTCATCTCCATAAAAATCTTCTCCGCATCCTCCATTCTCTTCACTCCAACATACCCCTTAATCATAGCATTATAAACAACAAAATCAGGCGAAAAATTCCTACTTTTCATATCTTCAAACAACTTCCTCACAGCCTCGACTCTCAAACATCGACATAAACCCGAGATCATCACCCTATAAGTATCCATATCAGGAACAACACCTTCATCCAACATTTTATCAAAATACTTCTCAGCCATATTCCACTTCTTTTCACTAATAACAACTTCCAGCAACACATTATAAAACTTAACCGTTTTCGACACGCCTAACTCCTCCATTTGCAACAAAACCTTGACACAATTCTTAACAACATCCCATTTTTTAGTACTTTTTGCATACCCATTGATCAAAAGAATAAACAAATCTTCATTGTAATCAATACCCTTTTCAGATAAACTTAAAACAAGATGTTTAGCATCATCAAGCCTTCGATCTTTACATAAAGATTCGACCTTTTTGTAATGGTCAGTTTTATGTGGGTCGGGTTGTGGTTCATGGGTCGGGTTTGAAAATGAACAGAATTGGTATAAGGGTTTAAGGAAGAGGTTCTTTATGGGTTTTTGTTTTGATAGAGTGATGTAACGAGAAGCCATTTTCTTGGTGATTTTTGAAAAATGAGGGTTTAGGGTTTTAGTACTGAGTTTAAATGTGTGTACTGAGTTGACTCAACTAGCAAAATACAGTATGATGAAATGAATCGTATGTAACTATGGGAGTAATGTTAAAAGTGTAAAATGGGCCTTGAGCCCACTTTTAATAAGTAACCACAAAACTAGTTGGGCTACGTAAATGAATGAGAATGTGAAGTCGTATAATTGAAAATGTTTTCTATTTTTCTGTTGGTGTTTAACTAAGTTGTACGTGGTATATCTAGTGAGTTTTGAGCAGTAGACATCATGTGATAAGGCTATGTGCTTTACCACTAGGTTATGTGATAGCAGTTAACTTGAATTTGTGTAAATGTTATAATAATCTAAAAGTAAAGTAGCAGACATATCACATACACTACAAATATATCATGTGGTTGTTTTACACGGGACTTAGACGTACAACCAATTGACTAGAGACTGTAGAGGTGGCAATTCGGGTCAGGGTTGGCGGGTTTGGGTTGACATGTTGGCGGGTTAGAAAACTCTAACCCGAACCTGACTTCTTTAAATCATCGGGTCAGCTATGTCAACCCTAACCTGTTTACACATAACCTTAACCAAACCTATTTAACCCGTATATATACTTGGTTGACGGGTTAATTGGTTACACGGGTTGAATAGGTTAAAGGGGTTTCTGGTTGACCCATTTAACCCGTTTTATATACAAAGTTGGCACATTACACGAGTTAAACATGTTAAATGGATTTGTAGGTCGACCCATTTAACCTATTTAACCTGTATAATAAAATATAAATAATTTTTAATTTAAGAAAAAGAACTTAAACGGGATGGTGGATCGACCCGCTTAATTTATTCTCAACCCGAACCTGACCTGTTTAATAAACGGGTTAGATGGGTCGACCCGAAATCTATTTAAACTCAACTCGAACCTGTTAATTTTTGTGTCGATTTTAAGTCGGATTTCGTGTCGGGTCAGAAATTGCCGACCCTACCGAAGAGCATCTCACAAGATAAATACCAGTAGGCTACAAACTTGTTGATTTATTTTAATGTTCTCGTATCAGTTATGTGGTTCCCAAACAATATATATAAAGTAAGTGAAGTATTTTCCTGTCGATAAATGGAGGTTGATGAATAATGACGGGGGTTTGCAGAAAAACCGAACCTCTCAAAATTAAAAACCGAACCCGATAAAAAAAACCGGTGGTTTGACTTTTGTATTTTGAAAAAATCAAAGTTATGGTTCGGTTGGATTTTAACATAAAACCAAGCTGAAATAAAACGAACCGAAAATAATACATCTAATCTTTTAACACTCTTGTTTCAATTGTTTGTTGAAAGTGTTAGGAAACTAAACATTTCTCATCTAAGGTTTTTTGCGGTTATTGGTTTTGTAACTGACACTGCTGTGACACATAAAGTATTATCTATTAGGTTTTTTTTTAGGGAGGTGATTTGCACACTCTATCAATTTATTTGCACACTCAAAATGTTTGTGTCATGACATTTATGCCCCTACATCACTTGGTAGAGTGTGCATATCAAGACACAAATATTAAGGGTATAAAGGTCATAACACAACATTTTGAGTGTGCAAATAAATTAGTGGAGTGTGCAAATCATCTCTCTTTTTTTTATGGTCATTGGTTTCTTATTTTCATTATTGTTTTTTCCATGAAATTAAAAATTGTTATTTTATAATGCATTACATTTTCGATCTTGGAAAGACAAAAAATCGATAATCACATAGAAACCCAAAAAACCTAGTCGAAAAGAAATCAAAAACCGAAACACCGAACCTAGATAATGTTAGTCATATATTTAGCATAGCCCGATAGTAGTTTGTATGGGCTAAGGCCCGATTATTATGTTTTAGGGTTACTTATCTATATATTGTATGATTCGGTTATTATCAATATACGAAACACATTATTCACCTAGGTACCCTAACACATAATAATCGGGCCTTAGCCCATACGAACTACCATCAAGCTATGCTAAACATACCGACTAACAGATAAAACCGAAATTGAACGGTTTCAAAAAGCTAAAAACGAACATTTTCAATTTGGTTTAGGTTTGAGAAAAGAACCGAACCAACAAAACCATGCTACCTAGAACATGATATATAATCTTCAACGATTTTAAGAAAGAATGTGAACGTTATAGATGTCAATATATTCAATATTGTACTACTTATACTTGTTGCATCGAGAGTGATTGAACTTGACGGGAAACAAGCTAAGTGGAGTAGGTGCCATAACAAAATTTAACTTGCATGTACACATGTGCTACGTTTAGTTTTCATAAATCACCATCAACGAGCATCTTTGTCGCATGTTAGATAGTAGACACGAAAAGTCTCATCATAGACGTCGTTCCAAAACCACTCTCAATCATGCTTGACTTGAGTGCAATAGATATTTTTCAGGATCTACGACAAGTTGGCCAGAAATAAAACATTAACGTGCAACTAGTTGTTAAAAAAGACAATAAATGAGAAATCTAAAAACACGAAATAAATAAATTAAGAACTAAAAACTATACTTGACTTCATATCTATTAAAAAAAAATGCAAATTATTGTTGTAGAAGATGAAAAGTAGATATTTCATTTAAGCAAACTGCTATAACAATCTTAAGGGTAGGGTACTAGTTAACATCATACTACATATTTTACTACAATTTGTTTTAATAACTTAATTTATCTAATCAGAATGAACTACTCCGTATTTGTTAAGAATTCACTGTTTCATTGATCGTTTCCACATTATTAAAGATCGGCATTCAATTATATATAATCGTCCATGCGTTCTTAAATTAATTAAGCCGTGGAACTCAAACTTCATTCAGGATGGATAACAATTTTGGGGCCGTTAAAACTCCAAGTTCGATCGCGGAACGCTAGATCGTGAGTTATATCGAGCACCCGTAGCAAACACGAGAGACTACAAAGAACCGACAAGAATATGCACACGATATACCATCAACGAACCATTTATTAAAAACCTAATAAAGCTTTTACAATTAAGGAAGAAGAATCTTAAGAACTAGCATCCCCCCTCATCTCTATTTATAGATATGAGGGGATAGAAACCCTAGATTGCTTTGCACTCCAAGCTATCTAATCCTAGTTCTAGTCTACCGCCTAATCTAATTACAAAGTGCATTTAAACCCCTAATATATGTTAAGTTTTATTACTAATATATAACAATTTTCACCTTATGAGTAACACTTAAACATAACCGATACTCAGCACCTTTTCCTCGTGCTGGAACCTCGGACCGGGGACCACCTTGTCGATCAGGTATTGTACTTCAGTAATTTTCCAAGATTAGCTTCCGTAGACTCTTTCACTTCACTTTCTTCTTTTCAGCAGCATTACCTTCTGCACCTTCTTGACTAGGTAATCCGGTTACCATAATGTCTGCCCACACCTTTATACCAAGTTATACCTTTTCCTGCTCCTTTATCAAGCAGTTCGTGTTTTTCTTTTCTTCAAGTTGCTTGTCCTCCAACTTTCTTTGAGCCACTGCAGCATCATCGTTATTATCCTGAACAAACTCAGCTTCACGATTTTTCTGAGCTCCTTGCAGTTCCACCTCAAACCAAACACGTTCATCAACCTGTACTCCATGGATTCCTGTTTTAACACCAGAACCAAGTTGTTTGAACCCAACTTGTTTATGACCAAGTTGTTTGAACCCAACTTGTTTATGACCAAGTTGCTTAAATCCAACTTGTTTTGAACCTCCATGCTTTTGTACACCAAAAGTCTTCACTTTTACTTCCAAAGAATACACACAGTTATTACTCCTCATCCCAGTCATCAAAACCCGACAACCTTTGATCACCTTGATTTTACCCATCTGCATCTTCACAGTATAACCCTCTTTTTCAAGAGTACCCAATGAAATCAAGCTTTTTTTTAACCCTGAAACATACCTGACATCTTCCAGTATAAAGCTTGATCCATCATACAACTGTATCTTCACTTTTCCTGTCCCTCTGATAGTGCATGTCCTGTTATCACCTAACTGAACCGAACCACCATCAATATCCTTGAAATCATACAAGAAATCCCTCCTAGGTGTCATATGATAAGACCCACCTGAATCCATTACCAATTCAATCATCTCATCATTCCCGACCACCACCAAGGCTTCTCCAAAGTAGGCGCTACCGTCGTCATTAGAAAAATCAGAATCCTGATCATGTTTACCCTTCCTGACGAACCCACTTGACTTCTTCATTGGACAGTCTCTCTTCAGATGACCCTCTGAATGACATATGAAGCACTTGAGTTTACCAGTTTCACCCCTTGACTTAAGCCGCGAACTTCTACCAGAATGAGCTTTTCTTGAATGATCTGACCCTCCCCTTACATATAACCCGTTACCAGTTTCTTCATTTGTGCCTTCAGTTCTTTTCTTCAACTCTCTTGAATTTAGAGTCGCCAGAACATCCTCCATTGTCAAGGATTCCCTCCCATACAACAATGTCTCCATAAAGTATTCATAAGATGATGGCAACAACGTAAGTAACATAAGTGTCTGATCCTCATCATCAATCTCGATATCAATATTCGCCAAATCAAGTATCAACTTATTAAACTCATCTATATGATCATCTAGTTTCGAGCCTGGACTCGTATAGTACGTGTACAGCTTCTTCTTTTTCAGATATAGTCTGTTTGCTAAAGACTTAGTCATATATATATATATATATATATATATATATATATATATATATATATATATATATATATATATATATATATATACAGACTAGTCAACTTCGCCCAAATTCCTGCAGCAAATGTTTCCTTGGAAACTTCCCATAAAGCCCGGTCTCCCAAGCATAGAATCAAGGTACTGTATGCCTTATTCAATAAAGCAGCCTTTTCACCTGCTTCCATGTCCGCGGGTAATGTCTCTAATGCAGCATTACATCTCACTTGTACCATTAAAGCACACATCTTTATTTGCCATAACCCGAAGTCATTATTCCCATTGAATTTTTCGATGTCAAACCTAGTTGTAGAACTAGTCATTCTTTTTATACCTTGCTAAAAACCTTGTCAAGTTGTTTCTTAACCAACTTTACCAACAAGCCTCACAAGCCGTGTGCAATATACCCGTTGTTGCTAAAAACCCTTCTTGCAAATCGAATTAATTAGAATAACCCTAAACCCTCGATCTCGAACAAGCAACAAATCAATAACTTGATTTTCAAATTAACCGATTCCAGGAAAAAAAAAAAAAAAAAAAAAAAAAAAAAAAAAAAAAAAAACCAACCTTGTCCCACGAGAATAAAAACGCAAAACAAATAATGTTTGTTTTTTCTCTTTTCGATAGGTTAGTAGTACACAGCAAAAGGCTTTCAAAAAGATTAAGTCAAATATAAACAAAATTGTTTGTCTTTTAGTAAACTCTAAAAAACCAAAATACCCTTGTCAACTTTGTACTAATATTCACGTGCAACAACAGACCATATTCTTCAATTCGTCTTCTTCGTCGTGTCGACTGTTAGACTAATGATAATGGTGCCCACTTTTTCACCCAAGTAACCCCGTCACGTTAGCACCACATCAGCTTTCTCTTCACAACTCCACCTCAACCACAATTTGCTAATAAGGCGACCGTAACCACAACTAAAAACATACCCCACAAAAATAAATAAATAAAAAAGTACACACACAAAAGAGTTGAAAGTTTCGGTTGTGCAGGCAACCATAACTTTGAAAAGTTTGTCAAGCGACGCGTCGCATTTGCCTTGGCTAGTGGGGGGACGCGTTGCATTTTTGAGGTTATGGTTGCCAAGAGACTCCCATTAGCATCAGTCTTACGATCAACGGCACCCGAATCCGAACCTCGAAATCTCGAATGAACTCGAAACCTTGATCTAACACTCAAACTTCAATGATCACAATAACCGCGGCTCTTGATGCCACGTGTTGGAATAAACCTCGACAACAACCCGAAGTTCGATCGCGAAACGCTAGATCGTGAGTTATATCGAGCACCCGTAGCAAACACGAGAGACTACAAAGAACCCACAAGAATATGCACACGATATACCCTCAACGAACCCTTTATTAAAAACCTAATAAAGCTTTTACAATTGAGGAAGAAGAATCTTAAGAACTAGCATCCCCTCATCTCTATTTATAGAGATGAGGGGATAGAAACCCTAGCTTGCCTTGCACTTCAAACTATCTAATCCTAGTTCTAGTCTACCATCTAATCTAATTACAAAGTACACTTAAACCCCTAATATATGTTAAGTTTTACTACTAATATATAACAGAAAGATATAAAAATTGTCTTGTGGCAGACAAATGAGTTTTAGAAGAAGGTGTATGGCAAGGTAAGTGGGCTTGGACTAGGCAATCTAGTGGACGAGCTGATGGAGATCTTACAAAGCTACTGACCGACTTAAATGGGCTTACTCTTGATGAATCTCAAGATGATAGATGGGAGTGCTCCTTGACCGCTTCTCGCAAGTTTTCAGTTGCCTCTTTGTGTCGTGCTATTCAATTAAGATTGAATGCTAATGATGTTTCTGCTCCACCTTTCAATTGGAACTCATGGGTACCTCGTAAGGTAAACGTGTGTGCTTGGCGCGTTGTTCTAGATTGTCTTCCAACCAGGTTGAACTTATGCCAACGTGGTATCAATCTTCCTATGGCGGTATGTTTATTTTGCTGGTTGTCTGATGAATCTCGTGATCATTGTTTCTTTGTATGTCCTAAAGTAAAAGTAGTGTGGTTAAAATTTTGGAGCTGGTGGAAAGTCACTTCTCGGTTCTCTTTGAGTGACATACTTAAAGGAAAATTTAATTTCACCAAAGATAAGTGAACAATGAAGCTATTTCACGCAGTTTGCTTGTCTCTGATTTGGTATGTGTGAAAGTGGAGGAATAAAATTTTGCACACTTCGTCAGATGAAGAGGTATCTTCGGCTAAACAAGAGAACATATTCCCGGCAATCCAAAGATTATCTTTGTTGTGGACATCAAACCGTGCCTCTAAATGTCGCTTTACTTGGTGTCATTGGATTAGAGCTCCTGGAGAAGTGACTAATTTATAGTTTGTAGTTCTGGCTTAGCTTGGAGTTGGTGCTTGGGTGTCTATCTTAGTGTAGTGATGATGTTTGGTTGTATTTTTTCATTTCTATTGGCTTTTGCTTAGAGTTGTTTTCCGTTATGTTGCTTTGGCATTTTGTCTTTAATAATATCTTTGCATATTTCAAAAAAAAAAAAAAAAAAAAAGGAAGTTAACATTAGTCTACCCTTCATTAAAAGCATTTACAATGGTTGTTTAAAAAACTACAAGCAACACATATAATTATAAACAATGCTGTAATTAGACTTGATCTAACAAATATTTAAGATTATATTAAAAAAAGATTAGCTCTTGATGTTTGACCACATACATGCATATGCATAATTTTGCACAATTCCATGAAGTAAGGAAGAAACTACCAACTGTTTTGTGTCGGCTTCATAACAAATAAAATGTGTTTGTAGAAACGACATACAATGAACCAAACACTTGTTTACATTACCCCAAAATCACAATCTAGTTAAACCAAATATACCAATATCATCTAGAGATTTGAACTAGATATAAGTAAATATTATTCGATTTGAACTAAAGTTATTGCTTGCTAGCTTGTGACCTTTGGAAGCTTTGAAAGCTTATGAAAGCTGTAAAACACTCAAAAAAGTATGCGATGAGGTAAACAGTTACTGTCAATTAATCTTATTGATAAGACTAATAATCTTCACGAATATTAGTGGTAGAACAAGTTTTTCTTTGTTTCAAACAAAAAGAGTCGATCCCTTTTGACTTCTAGAATTTGGTTAATGAGGCAGCTTCAAATATAAGGGAGTGCTTGGTGAGGGGTTAAGGGGGTGGGGAATGGGTAAAGGATTGATTAAGGTCTCACATCTCTCATTGTTTGTGCTTGGTTAGTAAGGGGCAAAAGTATTGATTACCCCGTAGTGGGTAATCAACCATTATAGAGTAAATTGGAGGGTAAGATATTGATTACTCACCTCACTCATTTATTTGTATTCCTTTCTCTTTCCTTTTTCCCAGTTTGAACCAAGCGAACCTTAAATATGTTTCATGCCACTTGTTCGAATAATTATATGTACAATGCATTCAAATAATGGCGACTGTTACTTACGTTTTTCTCGTTCTTTTAGAGAAATATTACAAAAAATAAATAATAAATAAATAATAAAAAATTCACAATGTGTCAGAGAGTGATAGATCTATTTTGCTATACTTTTTCTCTCTTCTTTCTGATTAGACCAATCACTCCCTGATACATTAGCGTATAAACTTTTTTTATGTAATTCTTATGTGAGTCTAGCATTTATCTACTTTTTAACAATGAACTTTGATTTTGTGGTACACTAATCAATAAGATTTGAGTCTTCCGTCATTCAAACTAATTAATCGGGTAAAGCCTTCACATAAATTTAGCCATACTTGCAGATTAAGCATGCTAGTCCACATGTGTAACATCCAAGTTTACATCTGGGTGACATTTATAATGCATAAAATTATATATATACTAAACCCCAAGAGGTTACTGTAGCAAGTACTGTGCTTGCTACAGTAACTTTTTTTTTTTTTTTTTTTTTTTTTTTTTTTTTTTTTTTTTTTTAGTATTAACGGTCGTTAGTTATTTAACGACTGTTATTTTTAACATTTTTTCAAAAAATGCTTTTAACGCAATTACCATAACCCAAAGCCTTTAAATATTTGCAACCACAAACAAAACTTAACCGACATCCAATAACTACTTAAAAAAATATATAAACTATTTCTCTTTTTTTTTACAACCAACGCATAACACCAAATTACTATTTAAAAAACCCGCCGCAACGCGCGGGTTACTAAACTCGTTTAAAACTAAAAGTCAAAACTTTAATTCTAGTACTCTAATATTTCTTAGGAACCAATAATGAACAACTGGACAAAGTTAAATAATACTATATGCTTTCTGTAAATTTCAAAGGCACCTCAAAACTGAAGGAATTAAAGAAAGAAAAACAAATAACGGACACTTAACTGCTAAACATATTAAATATTCTGTTTATGTTCTCCATGTTAGTTACCTTATCATTTTTAATTGCTTGGTAAAAGAATAATATCTCCAGGATCCGCAAATATTATTTTTAATTCCCTTAAAATTATATACTTTGCATTCAATGTGCATTGAACATTGCATGTTTTAGTTCGATTAATCCCATTATTAATTTGGCTAAAGAGCATTTAGCATGTTAAGGGGTTGGCAGTACATGCGGGGAGGCACGGCACCCTCACCGCACGTGAACACCGCCGCCGGTGCCTCCACACCGCACGGTAGGTGTCTTTTGCGGTAAACTTTACCGTGTGAAAACTATCCGTTGCACACTCAAATTATTCGAACGTTGGGTGTTTAATATGGGACCAACGGTTATTTTTTCTTTTTTTGTATATATATTTGATCAAACAACCATCCAAAGTAAAAAAAAAAAAAAAAAAAAAAAAAAAAAAAAAAAAACACAATCGATCCAAACTAAAAAAGAAAACAGCCGATTCAAAAAAAAAAAAAGAAAAGAAAAAAAACATCCGATCCAAAAAAAAATCTGATTCAACCGCAAGTATATGGCACATAAAAAAATTGGTTCGACTTTATTTTTAGATGAGCCGTTCGAGTGGTCCAACGATACTAGTCTCGATATTATGTAATGGTATTTTATGTTTTTTAATAATATTATGTAATGTTTATTTTAATTTTAATGAATTAAAAAAAAAATGAGTGAAGGGTGAGTGATGTGATGTCAACAAAAAGTGAGTAAGTGAAGAGAAAAGTGGGAGGGTGATGTGACATAAGGGGATTGGTTGTTTGTGAGTGAAGGGTGATGATGTGAGTGATGCATTGCAAACCCCCTTACATGCAAGATAATAGATAGACATGTGTATATTTATGTGTTTTCACAATTGTGTTTATCGAGTTAGTTGAAACTTTTAGAACTTAATTGAGATCACAACTGTATTGCGGTATTATGGATTGAATTACTAAAGGATTTTTGTTTTATTTTGGGTAAAAAAAAAGGTAGTTAAAGATGTGAGACATATAACTACATATTACTACTTATGTACGTGCACACCACATTTTTGGTAATATTCATTTTAAACAAGTTATACATCGTCAATAGTCATGTAAAAATATGTTGATATCGAGAACAACTTCAAGTATATATATATATATATATATATATATATATATATATATATATATATATATATATATATATATATATATATATATATATTGTGAATTCGGATTAAGTCCCACATTTACAAATTATGTCAAGTTAATGTCCAAATGGACTAATAAGTACTCTATATATGATGCATTTCTTATCTTTTTTACGTCTCGATGTCTAACTCATTCAAGATAAACATTAAATAAAACACTATGTACCATTTGTGGTCTCCACACCCTCACTTGTTTGTCCCTTCGAAGACGGGATCAACTTTAAATAGCTAAATGGTCCACATCCCATTCTCATGTATATATCTATAAACCTTAACCTACGTATGTACTTTCACTTTATGTAGCTGTCTTATCTCTAAATAATTTGAATGATGTTGTCATTATAATCATAATTATGTCATCAATAAGTTATCTTGTTTGTTAGAGCAAGAGGTGTCTGGGGGCCACGGCTGCCACATCACCCCAACACATCTTCACAACTAACCCCTTCTCACTCATAACTAACTTCAACATACTCATTTGAGGCCCACCACTTACAACTTTTTTTTTATTATTCATTTCACTAAATAAACTAAATTCACTTAACAAATTATACAAAATAATACAACATACAAATTTTTAATTCATTCAAATAAAAAAGATACAAATCGAAAAAAAAAAAAAAAAAAAACCATACGATATGAAGAAAAAAATACGATACGAAAAGGGAGCGTGAGACGTACCTCAAAGGGAAACAGGATCGGAAGAACAGAAGAGCAGAATGGCGATGGGCTCAGGGACTTCCACCTGTGCCATCAAGTGAGGACGACTCAAGTGCCTCCTACTCGAGTCACGAGGGATATGTGTCGGATGATTCATTTTATTGAATCATAGTTTTATGTTTATTTATCGTATCGTTTTTAGTGGTTTGAATTTCTGTTTCTTAGTTATCGTATCGTAGGTTATTGTTGTAGTCGTTGTTTCAAGTAATATCAATCTTATGCTTAATCGTTGTTTCACAATTTCATTCTTCAATACATTTACATATTCACTTAACATTTCATACAAAACATTTTCTACAAAATACTTACACAAACAATAAAACCCAAAAAAAAAAAAAAAAAAAAAAAAAAAAAAAAAAAGGACAGATTTTGCAGGCGATCTCCCTCGTCACGCAGACGAGGAGATCTCCAATGGCGAGCCACGACGAGCTTCAAACGGTGTGGTGGCGAGCTACGGCGAGCCCACACCTCTCGCTCTTAAGACTACTTAAGGAATTAAATATGTTAAAATAAGTAGTTCTAAGTTTCTAACCATCAAATTTCTTTTTTAATGCCTTTATAATCTCTAATGAACCATGCAATTTATTTCGATACATTCATTTGTTATGATTCATATAATAATTACTACGTAATAAATTACGTACTATCCATAGAAGTTCATCCATGCATATATAGTTTTGGAAACACAATGAGCAAAAATATCTTATATATAGATTAATGTTACTTTGCCTCTTGGTTGATCCTTTCAATAAACTTTTCATCTCGTGAGATCACAAAAGACGTCTTGGATTAATCTTAAGAACATTGATTTGTAACTTGATTAGTTATAGTTTGACATCTTTAATTTTCATGACATGCTTTATTGTTACTAATTATGGGAAAGCCCAGCTACGTTACGTTATGGTATGTTTGATGCAGAGCTTCTAAGAGCTTATAAACTTGAACTTTTAAGATAAGGTAGCTTTTAACACTTTAGTAACAAAGGAGAATTGCATATATACCCACTAAAACTCAAAAACTTGCATATTTCTTTAAAATACAAGTTTTCAATGCATGATGTACAATGCAAGTTAAGCATGTTTTAGGTATATATGCAAATATGCAAGTTTTAGTGGGTATATATGCAATTGCCCCTAGTAACAAAGTATTCAAGAGCTTTTAAATTTCATTAGCTCTTCTTTTAAAAGTTACTTCAAGTAGCTTTTGAAAAGTGTAAGTGCACAGCTAATTGTACCTGACATATCCCTAATCCTTCTAATGGAAAGTTTTGGATTCCCAAATAGCTATCAACGTTATATGTGCAAAACTTATTCTCCATCATATCCTTTCATTTAATGGTTTAAATCAATCAAACATTTCGGATATTCTCACAAAAGTTTTCGAAGGACCTCTCGCATAGGGAAGAGCCTCTAACCAACTCTGCTAGGCAAATGTTGGCCGAATATAACACTATTTGTATTTCTTTCTTTTGAAAAACGTTATATGCTCATTAGTACGATATATACCAACACGTTAATTCGTTGGATATTGTTGTCTGAGCCAATAAATTGTGGTGAGCCCAGGACATATATGCATGCATACAAATAGTAGTACGGATGGAGGACATATATGCATGCATACAATAAATTGTGGTGAGCCAATAAACTGGGTTGTATTAACCATAAGGGGGAGACAAGGTGGCAGGGGTGGCAGGCCCACTTGTCTCCTCTTTGTCCCCTATTTTTTTCCAGTGTAATCCTGCTTTTTGTCAGTTTTTGTTTCGTATTTCTGACAGTTTTAAGTGTTTGACATATTAAACTTTATATTTTTTGTTCCGCACTTTCAGGTTTATAGCTTTTTGATATAAACAAAATTATAAAAATAAAAATTAAAAAATAAATAAATAAATAAAAAAAAATAAGGGAGGTGTGGCTAAAATCTAGGGGAGGGTGTGGTCAACAAACCCCAAAAAGAAAGGTATGGAAGCACGTGATATAGTCATGGCAGGTTCCAAAAACACTTCTTTAACGAGGTCATTAATGTCACTCACTATCCAATACGACTTTCCCTTGTGACGAGGTTAACATTTTTGCTTTTTTGTTTTTAAAACTCGGGTTGAATCGGCCGGTTGAATCATAAACCGGTTCATAGACCGGGCCGGTTGTGACCGGATTTTTGCTAGTTTAAGAACCGGATTGAAATCACCATTTTTTTGTTGTTCTGGGTTAACCCGGTTTGATAAACTCAGTCGGGTCATGACTTTTTATCAAAAATCTAACATAACTTTTTTTTCCCTCAACCTTTCTAAGTTTATTTGACAAGCTAAAGTGTTCAGAACTAATGGTATTTAAAATTTTATAGAAAAGTTAATTAAAGTTAAAACTATCTTCGAAACACCAACTAATATAATTTTAAAATTTTAATATAGATTGTTATAACTTATAATCAAAAGTTAATTGTTCTTGCAATCTTTCTTATATTACTATTATAGATATAGAACTGAAAAACAAAGTTTATCGGTAGAGTTTAAATCTTTTTTATCGGCTCAATTAAATGTAGAAACAAAGTCTGATAAATCATGAAATCATGTAGCATTATATATATATATATATATATATATATATATATATATATATATATATATATATATATATATATATATATATATATATATATATATAGAATTTGTTTGACCCGACAGTTGTGCCGATGACCCAGTGAACCGGCAACTAAATAAGATCGATAAAAAAAATCGGGTTTTAAAACATTACTAGAAGAGCTATATCATAACGAGCTAGCCTACTGAATGAGCCTTAATACTAAACTTAAGTTCTCTTGTTTTTAGTTTTTATAGTACTAATTGATTTTTAGGGGCCGTTTAGTTGGTGAAAAAAATTTCTGTTTTTTCGTTTCTAAATTCCTATAGAGAATAAAAAAAGCGAGAAAAGTAAATGGGTTTTTCAAACATTTAGTTAAATTTTAGTGAATGAGAATTTCACATTTTTTGAAAATTGTTGGAAAAAAATTTAGCTAAACGGATTTTCAGTTTTTCTTTTTTCATATGAAAAATAAGAAATTTGTTTCCAACTAAACGGCCCCTTAATAGCTAACGAATAACACACTTATTCTAGATGTAAAGAGGACCCGATAGGTGTTATTTACAAGTCACTTCCGCACATATTTAGTAAAGGGTTTTGTTATGGTTACCCTCTCGCCTACGTTTGACCATCCACACCCTTTTTTTTATCTCTCTGCTAAACAATACAACACAATTCTTTAACAGTTTCTCTTTCGTATTATTGTCAATTTAATATTTTTGATTTATTAAACTTTATATTTTTGTTCCATACTTTCAGTTTTCTAGTTTTATAATAAAAACATTATTCTAAAACACTAACTCCAGGTATAATTGTTATTAATGCACGTAAGTCTCAGTATTTTTATTATTATTTTTTTTTCATTTTTATTTTCTTTTAAAACAAACACATTTCATTAACCTTAAAAAAATAAAAAATTGTAATACATAAAATAGAATACGACATTTCGATAAGAATAAAAGTATAATACATAAAGAAACTACGTTTTGCCTTGTTGTTGTTCTTGATGTCGTTCCCAAATATGATCCACAAGATCATGTCGAAGGTTGGCATGCACCTCTTTGTCACGTAATTCCTTTTATTACATCTGTGTGTCTCGCATCTCTCGATGCATGTACATTGTATATTGGCTACGGGACTAACATATATCTCTTTAAATTCACTTATTTGTAATTTTTTATCTTTTAGTATAATTTTATACAATATATAATCTTGCATATTTTGCTCACCTAGTAAGCATGTGTGGGTTATGCTGTAATCCTCCAACGACCTTGAAGGGCACCGAAAGCCAATTTCACATCTTTTCTTGCACTTTTTTTAGCCCTCTTAAAATTTAAATCGCGTTGGTTTCTAACGATCATATATAATTTGACAAAAGTAGACCAAGTGGGATAAATATCGTCTGCTATATAATATCTTTTGTTGTATGTTTTACCATTCACAGTAAATGGAGCCTCATGAGCGACATCATCAATGAGGTCGTCAAATAATTCAATGATATAGAACATTTTGGTCGCTATTGGAACTTGCTATGCCAAAGAATGCAATCCAAATTCACAAATCTTGTGATGCAACTGCTTCAAGCATTATTATCAGATATTTGTGATCCCCCATTTGAATTGCGCTTTGTAAGCATTCGGACAATTCCTCCGTTCCCAATGCATACAATCTAAACTACCAAGCATACTCGGGATCTCATTATAGTTTCGTGTTTTTCATATATCCTCACAATATCATTGGCATAAGGTTTTCTTAAATACTCATCTGAGTATAATTCTCATATACATTTGGTAAAATTGTCTAAAGTATCACGAGTACAATGATCACCAATTTGTAAATATTCATCAAAAGCATCGGGTGTTGTATCGTACGCCAATTGGCATACGGAGAACGTGCATTTCATTATAGGACTAATACTCATTTTACCAGCAGCATTCTCCTGAGATCTAAAAAATTTAAAGTGCTCGGGAATAGGCTCAAGGTTATAGTTAGTAATACCTTTGACTATTTATTAAAATAGTTTTCGACTCATTTGGAAATCATCGCCAAAAATTCCTTTCGAGGTATTTTGGATTGTAGCCAAAGTAATCTTCCGTTAGATATTGTTCGGTGCCTAAATAGTGTCGGGGTGTGGACGTCTGAGTATGTGAACTAGTAGCTTCACCGTCATCATGCTAGAAATTGTTCATGATATTTGTATAAATGTAATAATTGTTCGGCTCGAGCTTCATCATCTTAGTAATCTGTTAGGATTAAAAGTGACGATCATTATTGAGTCAAATACTTAGTTTTATATATTCATGTAATAGTTAGTAAATGCTAGTCCATTATGTTAATGTAAAAGCCTAAATGGCTTGGCCCAAAAGAAGGCCCAAGAGAAAGCCCATTGAGGCCTAATGTAAAGACTATATAAACCCTCCTAAGCTTGTTAGGAAGAGTGAGAGTTCAGGCTAATCAAAGGTTTTATTTCACATAGTGCTCTCCACCTTTCTCTCTCTACTTTCTCTCTCTAGTTCTTCTATCTCTCTCTAACATAATAATCTTAGGTGATAAAGATAGATATAAGGTCCTACAAGTGGAGATTAAACGTTTAATTTTTACGCGAGATTCAAATTTTGGTATAACGTTGAAAATTTTGGCCCAAAATTCAAATTTTTAGGCCAAAATTCAAATTTTTTTGGTAAAATTTGGCGTCAAAATTTTTAAAACTCAAAATTTTCTGGTAACCTTAGAATTGCATTTCATAGTGATTTTCAAATTTTGGGAGAGAAAATTTTCACATTCAATTTTTGGAGGGAAAATTCGAAATCACTAAAAATCATCCATATACGATTTTCAAACTTCGCCAAAAACATCTAATCTTCAAACAACAACCTTTATTATCTTAAACGATCCAAGATCAACTTTATCACACATCATAAACTAATGGAAAAAGAAATGCAAATGAAGGAGAGAGATTTTAAGAAAAAGTTTACAGTGTTCAAGTCACAGGTTGAGAAGGTTATAAACATATCAGGATATGAGTCAAGGTTCGATCAAGCATTTGAATACTACGTCAGAGTCCGATTTCATAATTTCAAAGAAAAACTCATCCAAAGCCTGAATCAACTTGAAAAGCTACTTAATGAAGAAGAACTTCATACGCGTGACTGAAGGGAAGCTCTTAAAGTAATCCAAACTCAATTTCAGAGTATCTTTAACCCTTGGATAATGAACCAGTCAGAGTTTATCGATGCATTCTACCAAAGATTTTGGGTAAGCTATTCGACCTTCAGAACTAAATGCATAAATGACATGGGTGAACTCGATAAGATACTTGATGCTGAGAAAGCTGAGTTAAATGAAATTGAGAAGCTGAAATGGGAAAGAGAGCAGATTGAAAAAGATATGCAGTTAAAGGAAAGAGAGCAGATTGAAAAAGATATGCAGTTAAAAGAAAGAGAGCTAATTGAAAGAGAGATGCAGTTAAAGGAAACAGAGGTGATTGAAAGAGAGACAGAAAAAGATTTTCAAACAGAAGAGGAAACGGTCAATGAGGGTGAAGCGTCTGATGATAGTTTGGTTTTCACGGGAAGTGATTTATCTTCAGAACAGCAGGTTGAAAGCAGCAGTCCAAGGTATGATTCAGATGCTGATGTTACACACTAGAATGAAGCTATTTGGGATACCGAGGATGATCACATCAGACCTTCATCAGACACAGAGATATTGGCAACGGTACAACATTCAAACAATAATGATAATGTTGTTGTGTTCGATAATGTGTTTGCTCATAATCAGACACATCCTGAGCATTCTGAGTCTATTAGTGACACATATGTAGTGGAACAAAATGATAGTAATATTACTTTTGCTACTCCAGATATGGATCCTAATAGAAGTGAGCATGCCCAGGATGGATCTTCTTATGAACAAGATCGTGCTTTATTTGCTTCTTTAATCAATAATTTCAAACATGAACTTGAAAAGTGCAAAGAGGACAATCACAAAGCTAAGCAAGCGAATGTCTTATTGACAAACGAGCTTGAGAGATTTAAGGAAATGGAAAAAGGTTTTGAAAATGTAACAAAAAGAAAAGCTGAACTTGAATTTGAAAATTCAAACCTTAAATCTCAAGCTCGGAAGTTTAAAATGAATGGAGAGTCTGTCAAACCACTTTTAAAAAGAAATGAAGAACTTGAAGTTGGTTATAGAGAAGTTTTTTTGGATAAAAAAACGTTCCATTAAACAATTGGATGAACAAATGGTTCTTAACAACAGAAAGGTTAAAGCACTTGTAAAAGAGAACAGTGATTTAAAAAGTGAAAATTCAAGGCTTAAGAAAACCACTTCAAATTTTGAGATTGTTAATACAAAACTTGAGAATGAAAATCAAAAATTTTTGAAACGAATAAACGATCTTGAAAACAAACTTCGAAAATTGGGACAGACTTCTCAGACCATCAACATGCTGCCTACTAAAGATGAGGAAGTTTATAAACAAACATCTGGAATTGGTTTTGAGGATAGTGCTCATGTGGAAAATGAAAAACCTTGTTTTTTAAACAAAGTGCAAAAGTTGACACTTATTTTGTATAACGCTGAAGATATGGGAAAAGAATTGTCAGCTGATCTTTTGTTTGAGTCATAAGATATTTTAAAATCTGAAGAGGAAAAACGTTTGAAAGTAAAACAAACAAAAAACCCACTCTCTTACCACGGCTTTATGTATGGTTGTACACAATTGACAGATATACCAAAAGAACCTTTCAAAAGAAAAGACACAAATGTGAAAAGATTTTTCAAAGAAGCTCAACTTGCTACTTATGATGCTAATTTATGGCAAAACAAAGCAAGGAAACAATTTTGTGATCTTAAACAGCACATTGAGCAAACGTTAAAGGTAATTTGGTTTAAGCAAGAAACCACCTACAATATTTTCTCAAATCCTCTTTCATCGGATGTACGCCTTAAGATTGAAGTCAAAAAAATTTTGAAAGATGAGATTGAACCTCGTGTGAAAGATATCAACTTATGTTTTGAGTACTTTGAAAAACATCTTGTAACTGAAATGAGAGAAGATCTTAAGTACGTTCATTCTCTTGAAGACGAATTTGATGAAAAATGCTTAATATTTGACATTCAAAAGGATTTTTTCACAAACCAAATAGAGTCATTCAAATCAGAATCTGTTAGCCATGAGAAAGTGAATGAGAATTTTGAACAAACATCTTTCTTGAAATCTGAAAATCTTTGTCTCAAAAAGAAAATCACCGAGCTTTCAAAAGAACCAGCTGATGTCAAAGAAGAATTGTCAAAAAGAACTGATCAGTTTGAGAAACATCTTGCAAAACTCGAAGCACAAAGTATCTCTTTCCAACTAAAACTGCAAGAGAAGAATGAGAAAATGTCTTCAGAAAACTCTTTGACATCAGTGCTTAAAGAAAAAGAAAAGATTTTTGAAGAAAATTGTGATGATGCCAATATCAAGTTTGATTTTGACGAACTTGATACAAAAAATCTTGAATTGGAACATGCTGTGGCATCATTACGAAAAGAAAATGAGCATTTGAAACAGACTTACAAAAACTTGTTTGATTCAATCAAGCGGTCAAGAGTTCAGAATCAAACTTTAAATAAATCTGACTCTCAGGTCACACCAAATCATCTTTTTGAAAAAGAAAATTGTTGAATTGGAAAAAACGATTGCACAACAAACCATGGATTTTGGTGATGCCAAAAATGATTTTTCAATTGAAACAGACAAATATGAAAAATATTTTGCACATCTTGAAAATCAAAATGCTTCTTTGCAAGAAAAACTGGCATCATCAGATCATCTTTCTCTTAAAAAAGAATACAATGATTTGAGAACTTCGTACAATGCCTTAAAAGCAAAGTTTGATGTTCTTAACCATTCAAAAGGAAAATCTCAAGTTTCAAACGAGTCTAAACCGCAAGTAAGTGTTTCAGAGAAGGTTTACACAGGTGAATCTTCAAAACCATTTTCAAAAAGGGTTTCTCAGTTTACTACCTATTCTTTGCAAAAAGGAAGGAAGTTTTCAAAGAGACCTAATTTTTCTGAAACATTTACTCCTCAAAAGGTTTCAAATGCAAGTGCTCATAAAGAAAATAATCAAGGTTCTCAAACTCCATACTCTCGTTTTACTCCGGTAAAGCCAGTGTGGGAACCAAAGCAAAGCCGTTCAAAACATTTGAAATACTCATACTCTGAAATGTTTCCGCTACAACAAAAGAATGGCTATGCTTTGAAAAATCCTAATTCTGGAAGGTTTCCATTCATCTCAAAAATGAATTTTCGAAATGAAACGCCGAGTTTCAACAATGGATGGAAAACTTCTTCTTCAAGTTTTAAAACTCCAAGAGAAACACCGAGTTTCTCAAACAAGTTTCAAAAGCAAAAGAGTTTTAAATCACCGTTGATTCCACAAGCTTTATTTCAAAATGAAACACCGGTTTTCAGTCCTCGTTGGAATTCGACTTCTTTGTCTCGGATTGATACAACTTTCAAATGGATTTCAAAATATGGTAAACCCGTTGGCGTCGTGCTTAAATGGGTTCCAAAAGTTGTTGTCTAATCCAAAAACATAATGACTCCTTAGTACTTCAGCTAAGGACTCGGACTTCAAAATTATGACTTCTTAGTACTTCAGCTAAGGACTCGTTCTTCGAAGAAAGGAAAGTGCTTAAATCAAAACAAAGGTTTTACATATTCTTTGAGCACTTATCCTAAAAACATGATGGCTTATGCACACATAACAGTGTATAACCCGCGATTTTCAAAGAAAGGACCTTGTTGTACATGTCTGTGCGACAATCCC
Source organism: Artemisia argyi (assembly GCA_030686995.1). Lineage (NCBI taxonomy): Eukaryota > Viridiplantae > Streptophyta > Magnoliopsida > Asterales > Asteraceae > Artemisia > Artemisia argyi. The sequence goes on along the minus strand of CM060708.1, from coordinate 227,904,736 downwards.
AAAAGATAAGAAGACTTCTCACCAAAAAGCTTATCAAAGTCTTCTTAATTTTTGAGCAAAATTTTGAAAAATGTTTGAAAAAGTTTTCAAAACTTTTCACGATGTTGCTCAAGATATTACTCCCTCAAATCCTTAAAAGCTTAAATTTACGCAAAATGTTCTACTTTTGAGGGGGAGTAATAAAAAGATGTTCCAAAAAGATCATGCTTAAAAGAAACTAATTCGAAAATAACAAACATCCGTTTTCCCCCATAAGCTATCCAAATTCAAAGGTTTTAATCAATCGGTATCAAAAATAGCATGGATATGCTATTTTTGAGGGGGAGAAATGTGATTAAAATGTGATCGTCTTGAATCTCAAAAGAGCTCGACTCAGAAGTAACCAATGAATTGACGAAGCTTAAAATTTCGTTAATCGAAAAGACTTGTCCTGTACGGGTAATAACTTCAAGCTAGTCTAACTAGTGATGTAAGCGTGTCTCGAATAGAACTTGTCTGAGTAGAATGTACCGTATCGAGAGACTTTCTTTGGACTTGACTAGGACGGGTAATAATGTCAAGTTAGTCTAACTAGTGATGTAAGCGTGTCTCGAATCGGTCATGTTCACTGAAAGTGGATCAATTCAAAAAGTGCAAACTCCTCATGCATGTGCAAATTTCTTAAAAAATCCATGAGCACATGTGAAGGGGGAGTCCTTCAAAAGAAATCCAAACTCTCAAAGTGTTAACAAAATATGTTTCATGATCATAAGCACTTTGAGAAGATTTTCAAATGAATGGTTTTATGACAACAATAGGATAGTCATGAAGATATAAAGTGACTAAGGTTAGTAAAAACCGTCTTATGATCCGCCAGAGCCGGAGGGATCTACCCAAGGACAATTCCAATAGTTAGAATTAGAAGTCCTTAGGTATGATACGAAAAAAGGAGTAAAGAATGAAAGGAGAAAGAAGGGGTTGAAGAATTAAAAAGAAAAGTAAAGAAAAGGGTGAAAAGAAACAGCCCTCCATATGTTCAACCTTAGGGCAGAAACCGGGTTCGATTCATATGCTACTGGTTGTTACCAAGGTGACACCGGTATTGAAGATAAAGACGTCATGGACCCAGTGACGCACTGCACTTAATCTTCTAGCCACTCAAGTTCTCTCAAAAGAGCTTGTTTCATTTTCACAGGGAACCGGTGTAATCTATCAACTTATCTCTTAGAGATGGTTGATATTGAAGCAGGAGACCTCTCCCTAGTCTCCGCATAGGAAACCAAATTATGGACTTATCGAGTCTAGAGCCATGAGATACATTAAAAGATATCTTAGGATACAATTCCTATGAATACACTTGTGTTCGCCAAAAAGGACACAAGTTGTAAGAGTCTTTATGAGATCTACGGATCTTGCCTTATCTATCATGATGGTTACTATGTCTCAAAACGGTCTACAGTCGTGGAGTGATCCCCAGCGACTCACCCATCCGTTGATCTACTTAGTAGGTCTCGTAAGCTCTCTCGGGAGTATCCGAAATGGGAACGACCTTGGTAAGGGTTAGAAGGAGTCTTCACACTATGTTGTTGACGATCTCTAATTCCGAACCTGTAAGGACCGGTTGATTTATTGCTAACTGTTTTATGCAGGTACTGATGAATGTTCCTTTGAGAAAGACCGTTACCGTCACTCAAAAATCCACATGCTCATACCCTGCAAAGCTCTCTTCAAAGATCAAATTAAAGCAAAGTTCAGAACTTTTCTAAGTCAAAGTCAAAGAATCTACAAACTAAAGAAACAAAGATTAAAGTCAAAGAAAAGAGAACTTCACAAGGATTCAAAGTCCAACAAAGTATGAGCATGTTGGAAAAGATGCAAAGACACCAATATTTGAAGATGTTGATCAAAGGCAAGAAAAAATCAAGAGATTAGTCTAAAGATCACAAAGCATGATTGGAACAAAAGAACTAGCAAAACTATTACACAACAAGACTCAAAGTTCAAAGAGAACAAGCTTCAAAGTACAAAGATCAATGTCACAAAAGAGAGATCTCAATGATCACCCTTAGGGGGAGATTGTTAGCATTAGAAGTGTTGATCATTTATGTAATCAAAGAGAGATCTCAATGATCGTCCCTTAGGGGGAGATTGTTAGGATTAAAAGTGACGATCATTATTGAGTCAAATAGTTAGTTTTATATATTCATGTAATAGTTAGTAAATGCTAGTCCATTATGTTAATGTAAAAGCCTAAATGGCTTGGCCCAATAGAAGGCCCAAGAGAAAGCCCATTGAGGCCTAATGTAAAGACTATATAAACCCTCCTAAGCTTGTTAAGAAGGGTGAGGGTTCATGCTAATCAAAGGTTTTATTTCACATAGTGCTCTCCACCTTTCTCTCTCTACTTTCTCTCTCTAGTTCTTCTATCTCTCTCTAACATCATAATCTTAGGTGATAAAGATAGATCTAAGGTCCTACATAATCCATGTTGCAAGTGTATGAAATCGGGAAGAGAGAATTGAATTGTATTTGAATGTGTATATAAATTGTGATTTGATTTAAAGTAAATTACACCGTTCGTCCTTGTGGTTTGCGTTGACTGGCGTCGTTAGTCCCTTGACCAAAAAAACTGCACCGTTCGTCCTTAACGGGCAAACATTTGGCGTCGTTAGTCCCTCCCCCACTAACGCTTGTTAAGTGTTGTTACACCTGAAGTCCCATGAGGGTATACTAGTCATTTCGCAAACCAAATGGACTTATGGTGGAAAAGGACGCACGGTGCAATTTTTTATTATTTGTTTTTTTTGTTTTTTGTTTTTTTTTCGTAAGTTCCGTTTTAATAAGTTTTGTTTGTTTTTTACGTTTTTGTCCGTTTTTTTCGTTTTCGTCTCTTTTTTTACGTTTTTCTCTGTTTTTTACGTTTTCATCCGTTTTTTTCGTTTTCGTCTGTTTTTTTACGTTTTCATCCGTTTTTCTCATTTTTGTCTGTTTTTTACGTTTTCGTTCGTATTTTTTTGTTTTCGTCTATTTTTTTACGTTTACGTCTGTTTTTTTACGTTTTTGTCCATTGTTTTTTACATTTTCATAAGTTTTTATCCATTCTTATCCGTTTTTATACGTTTTAAATGTTTTCACAACATGGGTATATCAAGTAATAACCAAAAAACATCAAATTTCAAATAATAACTAAAAAACAAAAAAAGGGATGAAAATGTAAAAAAAACGAACGAAAACGTAAAAAAACAGACAAAAACGAAAAAAACGGACAAAAACGTAAAAAATAGACGAAAAAAAACGGATAAAAACGTAAAAAAAACGGAGGAAAACGTGAAAATACAGATGAAACTGAAAAAAAACGGTTAAGAATGGATAAAAACGTAAAAAAATGGACAAAAGCGTATGAAATCGTTAGAACAACGGACAAAAACGTAAAAAAAAGGCGTAAACGTAAAAAAAAACAGACGAAAACGAAAAAAAACGGACGGAAACGTAAAAAAATAGACGAAAACGAAAAAAAGGGATGAAAACGTAAAAAAACGGAAGAAGACGTAAAAAAAAGAGACGAAAACGAAAAAAAGGGACAAAAACGTAAAAAAACAGACGAAAACGAAAAAAACGGACGAAAACGAAAAAAACGGATGAAAACGTAAAAAAACAGAATAAAACCTAAAAAAAAAAGAGATGAAAACGAAAAAAAATGGACAAAACGTAAAAAAAAAATAGGCGAAAACGTATTAAAACGGAACTTACGAACGTATTAAAAGAAAAAAAATTGCACCGTTCGTCCTTTTGGTTTGCGAAATGACTAGTATACCCTCATGGGACTTCAGGTGTAACAACACTTAACAAGCGTTAGTGAGGGAGGGACTAACGACGCTAAACGTTTGCCCGTTAAGGACGAACGATGCAGTTTTTTTGGTTAAGGGACTAACGACGCCAGTTAACGTAAACCACAAGGACGAACGGTGTAATTTACTCTTTGATTTAAATGTTTGAAAGATATAAGTTAAAAGTGGGTATTTATATGTGAAAAAAGGGTTTATTTTGCCGTTATTTTATTACCATTATTAAACGAAAAAAAAAATTTAAGAAAGAAAAAACGACACTCGTTATTTGCCCGATGAGGGAACCAATGGCGGGTGAACGACAGAGGAAGGGGTGCAGACGCCGTTAAGCAAAAAAAGCCAATGGCATGTGGTTCGTCCCTTGCACCGTACACTCTTATTGTTACAATAAACGTTTAATGTTGTTTTCTTTTCTTTGAGAATTACTTTTTAACATATGTTAAGTAAGAGCATTCTCAATGAGAACTTTTTGAAAAGTTTTAATTTTTATTATTACATATAGCTTTTCAGAAACTTTTTTAATAGCATACCAATGAGAGCTTTTTGAAATTCTTTTTACCATTACAAAAAGCTGCTTACGATTACTATTGAAGACTTTTTATGCTATAAGCTGGAAAAATTCAAGTTATACACATACTATTTCAACCTTCCTCTTCATTAGTTTAAGTCTCTTTAATTGATTTTGAGTCTTTTGAACAACTTTTGCACTAATGCAAAGACTTATCCTAGAAAAGCTTCTGATAAAAATGTTATTAGAACTTTACTTATTGTGAATACTCTAAGGGCAGTGGCAACCTTTCGGCAAAACCACATCGGCAAAGCTTGCCGATCGGCAAGGCCCATTGCCAGTGGCTCGGCGAGTACCGATCGGCACTTCAAAAGGGGTATCTCACCGATTCGGTGTGGAGAAAATCAAGCAAAATGTTAACGTTGGGAGTTAATGTTTTGACCGTTACATGCAAAAAAAAAAAAAAAAAAAATCAAAAAAAATCCCTATAAATATTCACTAACAGATATTGTTTCATTCACACAAATCTCACACATCAAATCACAAAAACAATTAACAATTCACAATTTATTTAACCATGTCAATATCTTCTTCGTCATCGGACGAGATTATTATTCCCCCGGATTCGTCCGAAAAATTGTTATCCGGAAGTACGTTTGAAACCTTTTTATCCGGAAACGAAGCTCTTGAAGACACGGCTAGCTCTACCGACACCCGTGGTTATGTCCAACGTTTTCGTGAAAGAGCTTTAGAAACTCTATTGAATGATTATTTTGTTGAACAACAAAAGTTTAACGAAAGCGTTTGTGATCGTTTTCGTATGAGTAAAACTTTGTTTTTAAAAATTGTTGATGATATTGAAGCCCAATTCGAATAGTTTCAAGCGGGTCAAGACGCGATGGGACAAAATAGTTTCACGCCATTACAAAAATGCACATCCGCCATTCGACAACTCGCAACGGGTAAACCTCCGGATAGATTTGATGACTATCTAAACATGGCACAAAGAACGTCAGGTTATTAATTTAATTTAATTTTTCATTATTAATTTTTTTAATTTGTTTTTGTTATTAAATTATTTAAATTGTTTTCGTTATGTATTTTTGTTAAAATGTTTTAGTTATTAATTTTTCGTGATATATTTCGTTATTATTTTTTTTTATTAAAAGTTGTCCTTTTATTTTAGGAGAATGCCTTGATAAATTTTGCGATGCGATTATAAAATTATATGGTCGAGAGTTTTTACGTAGGCCTACAAGCCATGACGTAGCACGCTTCTTCCATGTACATGAAGAAAAACATCATATTCCTGGAATGCTTGGTAGCATTGATTGTACACATTTTGTTTGGCGAAATTGTCCTAGACACTTGTGATGCCAATATAAGAGAGGTAATCACCAATACCCGACTATTATGCTTGAAGCGACTGCTTCATATGATTTGTGGATTTGACATTCGTTTTTTGGTCCTCCCGGTTCAAACAACGATATCAATGTTTTGAATCAGTCTCCATTGTATGTTACTGAACGAAATGGAATGGCACCAAACAGTTCATTTTTATTGGGTGGAAGGCTTTACAAACGTGGATACTATCTTACCGTTGGAATCTATCCTAAGTATTCAACATTTGTTAAAGCATATTCGTATCCCACTGACCCAAAGGAAAAGAGATTCAAGAAACTACAAGAGTCTGCATGAAAGGATGTCGAACGAGCTTTTGGTCGTCTAAAAGAAAAATGGATGATTCTCAGTCGTCCTCTCCGAGCTATGTCGGTTGAAAAGATTCGACAACTGGTTTATACGTGCATTATATTGTGAAATATGATTTTAGAAAACGATGGGTTGGCAATATCACCGGTTCATATAATGGATCCGCCGGTAACGCCAGTTTATGATGATAGTGCGTTACATGAGTTACTCGACGAAGATATCCATAACCGTCTTCGATATGATCTTACGGAGCACGTAGCGGCTCAAGACTTACCATACCTCGATGACTAGTGATTTCCTATTTTTGTTGAAATTGTTTTTTTAATTTTTTTTATTTGTCTAAGTGTTATGTAAGTTTGCTTTGAATTATTAATAAAATGTATTGTTTTTATTAAATTGTTTAATATAATTATAACTAAATAAAATAAAAAATAATAATTAGTATTTTGGGTACCAAGGTTGTCACAAAAAAAGTATGTTGATGTATGTTGTGGTATAAAATGTGTTGTTAACATGTTATTGGTTGGAAGTGTTTAATCTTAAGACAATGTTATTCAAGTTTGACACCCCTAAAAACCAAGCAATGCAACAACAACAAGTAACAAAGTCAAACCAGATGTCTAGATGACAACATTTTCATTGCAATACACATTTTTTTATAAACTAAAAGATAACATTTGAAAATATAAGTGAACTTGTATCATAAGTCTTTAGTCTTTTACCATGCTCATTATCTATAGATATTTTGTTTACCTTGTGAATTGTGATTTAGTCCTTAACTTTTATTTATCTCTAGGTTAGTGTCTCGTGTTCCTTCCCTTTATACTTTCTTCCTTTTTGTCATGCCTTAAGATAAAAACACACTTTTTTTCTTAATAAAAGTAACTAACATATACAAAGAACATGGGCAAAAAAAGATTAGGTGTCTATTTTTTATGGTTGGGGACTTGGGGTATCATGGGATTGTATACTTTGCTTTAAAAAGTTTAAAATGACACAATATGACCTAATGTCACCACTTTATTATGTTTAATTGACGACAAATTACAATGAGTATTCCCGGCTTCACCTTTCTTGATTTTGACTTGTACCCTTCATCATTTAGATCAAGAGCGAGAGGGTTTCGGCAGAATATGTGAACTACATGAAATTTTCTTTTAGTGTAAAATTATGTCAAAATTTCGATCTTTGAAATTCACCTTGTTCAAAAGTTTTGTGTTGCCAAGTATTATAAGTTTATAACTTCAATGAAATGCACTTTCTGTTAGCCATCTTCCAGTGACTTAGATCATCTTCAATAAAACTACTGCTACTACTACTATTATTATTATTATTATTATTATTATTATTTAATAATAATAATTTTTTATTGAAACATAAAATTTACATAAAGTTGAATAGGAGTCTAGACACAAGCTATGCTTCCACCTCTTTCAGAATATAAAAGCTAACTCTATGAAAACACCATTATTATTATTATTATTATTATTATTATTATTATTATTATTATTTCAAACTGTGATTAACAGTGTGATTTTGGGTAGAGTAGAAATTTAAATGTGCCATCATTTCACAAACAAGTTATATCAGGAATTTGACCTTCGTGTCACAAGATTTATGTTTTCTTAATCCATAGCTTTACCGCAATGCAAGTTTACATTGCTAGCTTAGTCTTTTGTGCATGAACTTATGAAATAAGTCATGTTAATCATTTTTACATATACTCTAAGAACTTTGGTTCTAGTGGTATGTGAGTGGTCTATTGTAACAACCGTGGTTTTAGCAGGCCAGTTTTACTGATAGTCTTCACTCGGTTGACGTTTTGTTTGGTGTGTCTTAGGTGTTTGAAGTGATATAAGTGAGTTTTAGCACTAAATCACTTTACGTAAATGGTTGTTATTGTGATTTGGAAAATATGGAATTTTGAAAAGTTCATTTTGATCGCCTTTGTGGTGTAGAAATGACTTGTGTAGTTTTGGTGATTTTATGTTTTTGTTTAACGAGTCTTCGTTCAAGTATTTGAGCATTAGCAAGTTACGAGGAGTTTGTTTTTATGTGTTATGCTTTTTAAAGGGTGTGAAAATCTATTTTTAGAAACTTTGTTCTGAAAATGATAATTTTTTCGGTTTGTCGTAAAACTAAGGTTTATCGCGTAAGATGTTATGATTAGCTACGGGTACTTATAAAATATTAAAAGTATGAGGTTTTAAGTGTAATAAATTAATTTAATAAAAAAACACACACACACATATATACATACATATATATATATATATATATATATATATATATATATATATATATATATATATATATATATATATATATATATATATATATATATATATATATATAATTAATTGGGCGGCCGGTTATGGGTCAAAGGAAACCCAATTTGAGTTCAAATATGACTCTTAGGCCCAAGGATTATCCAAAATTAATATATATACAAACCCAAACAACCCTTGAACGTTTTTCTATGGTATTTGGTCGTTCAAGAGAGGCAAAGGACGAAGAAAAATTTAGGGTTTATAATTGTGAAGCAATAATGAAGAATCAAAGTAAAATTCTTAAAATACATGTTCAATTGTTTGATTAATTATTCGAATTCATGTAATATTAAGTATGATGGATCTAGGGTTTGTAAGTTTCTGTAAATTAATTAATGAAAACATGTTGGGATTAATTAATGAATATATTATAATCATTGGTGAAGATAATTGAGCGTAAAACATGCTAGTTATTGAGTTAGGGTTTGGACAGAAAATTAGTGCTGTAAAGATTCAAAGGTATTTAACAGATGGTGATGAGTTAGATCACGAAATTTTAGTTTAAATTGAAGTTTAATGAAAGAGCTTTCCAAAAAGTCCGGCCACGATTGATTTCAAGGTCGGGAGGTTAGTCTTTTGATTTTTCTTTGATAAGGTGTCACAGCTGTTAAATCGGCACAGAATTTGGGTAAAAGTTTGATAGTTAATTATGGGTGAAAAAGTGATATTAAGGTTAGCCCTTCTGGAAAAGTTGAGTTTTAGGTTATCTTAAACTACCACGAAAAGGATTCGCGATAAAAAGTTGTAGAAGAATTTTAATTTGATTAAAACTTTTTGGTATGCGATCAGATCCGAATCTGGATAGTTTTTAAGTTTGATTTTTCAAAGGATACTTGTGTGTGTTTTTAGACCATGTCCTTCTGGGATTAGCTTGTATGCTTATGAGAGACCATGGTGAATTTTTGGTGTGAGTTGTTGAGCTTTAATTGTTATTATTTCATGTGGGCGAATGTACCCTAAAATTCTGCGTTTTCTGATTTTAAAAGTGCAAGGGATTTAGTGAGTATTAGGATTTGGTGGTGATTGGTATAGGGTCTAGGAGATCCATGGTGGGTCATATGAATCTTAGACATCCATCATATTTGTATTACATGGGTTATAGCTTTTAGCTTGGACATGTGTAATGTGAACTTATTTTGTGTGTTTTAGATTTGTGATTTGGGTTTGTGGAAGCTGCAATGTTTGAGGTGAGTTCATAGTCCCACTTTTTACTTTGTTTTAAACTTGGGATGGGAATGATTCTTGTGTTAATTGTTTTGAGTTACTGTGATTATGTGTGGATTAAAAGCTTGGACTTATAATTGTTATCGTATGAATGCTATATGTGATGATAATACTATGTGGTTTGAATGATGTGATGATAATGTTGTGTGGTCCAATTGGGGGGAAGTATCCAATTGGAGAGTAATAACTCCTACTCACTATAATGTTGTGTGGTTATATATGATTCAATTGGGAGGATGCTTATCTTGTTGCTCGCGCATGGGACCTGATTGATGATGAAATGGGAGCGAGGGTCACGTTCAGGCCCGGATGTTATGATGTGGATTCAATTGGGAGGATGATTATCATGTTGCTCGCGCATGCGACCTAATTGATGATAAGATTGGAGCGGGGGACACGTTCCGTCCCAATGGTTGTCTTATGTGTGTTGGATGCCTTGCGAATACATGTAGCTTATATGATAACTATAATTATTTTTCCAGCTATATTTTATAATAACAGTGAATCGGTTGCCTATTGTGTGTGAGTCTTAAACCTATGAATCTCACCAACATTATGTTGACGTTTTAAGCATCATTTTCAGGTGAGCTTTTTAAGGATAAGATAGAAGGATGTGATTAGACGAGACTTTAGTTGCATTGGAAGTGGTTTGTCATCTATATTTGGATTTATGTATTGTTTTGGATTTTGTTTTGATTATTTTGTTTTGGGGTATTGTTACAACACTTCGTGTCTGTACTTGCTCTATTTTATGCATGTAGTTATTCTCTATATTGACAGCATGTGTTGTGATGATCTCCATGAAGTTGCACACTCGCGTTTTCGCCTTGGCGAGGTGTGACATCTATCAACCTCGAGATTGTGGGTTCAAGTCTTGTTGGAGACATTGTGATGTATTATGTGTGAGATAGATGAGATAAGAGTATAAAAGTTGCCACTCTCAATAAAAATAAATAAATAAATAAAAGGTTTTGCTAAAAACACAATCCTATGAGTTTTGTATAAGCATTTCATAATTATATATTTGACATTTAATTAACACTAAATATTTCATAAACAACATCACTTACTGCTTTTATAATAAGGGTTTGTCTAATCAGTTCCTTTAAGACATTGGCTAAGATTCTTATTTAAGGAAATTTTATGCTTATTAAATTAAAAATCACAATTAATATGCACGGTTCGGTTTGGGTAATTTTTTGGCTAAAACAAAAACCGAACCGAAATATTCGGTTTTTATAACCTAAAAGCGAAACCGTTCAGTTTTTGGCGGCTCAGTTTTTTTTTTTTTTTTTTTTTTTTTTTATTATCGGTTTCGGTTCTGTTTTGGTTTTTTTGGTTTTTAACTGTTATCATTTGGGCGTCGCCAATTTATACCAACAAGCTTGTTTTTCTTAGAAAACTTGTTGTTTTTCTTTACTTTTTTGTCAATTTAAGCTTAATAATGTTTATCTCATATTTCTACAAAATGAATATGAATTCATAAATTTGATTTATTAAGTTATTTATTTATATTATGTTAATTATATATTATTAATAATAAACTGGTTCGGTTTTTGGACAAAAAACGAAACCGAACTGAATTTTTCGGTTTTTAAATAAGTAAAAACCAAACCATCGGTTTTTAATTCGGTTTATTTTGGTTTCATTTTTTTCACCCCTATTGCATCCTAACCATTACTCTAATGGCGCTTGTTAGACAATCACTTATTATAATTAGGGATAATTCCAAAAATGCCTTTTTTTTTTCTTTTTTTTTTCTTTAACATTAGATTAGAAAGTACTCAAACTACTCTTTGGGCAACTGGGCAACTCTACTGTAGCCAACAAAGGGACGCCAAGTGTCCCAAATTTTGGGCAACTTTTATATTTTGTGGGCAACTTGTGTATTTTTTGGGAAATTTGAGACACTTGGCGTCTAATGGTTGGCGACTCTAGAGTTACCCGGTTGCCAAAAAAGCTAATTTTGGAACTTTCTATCTAAAATACAAAAAAAAAAAAGCAAATCAATTAGATGCGAAGGACATTTTTGGAATTATCCTTTACAATTAACATCACTTATGTGTATAATGTTTGCATGAGCATGTTAATTAATTTGTTGGCCGGTCAAAAGTGTATCCTTCGCGTTTTACTTAAATAACTTCATAAATTTGCAACATCTTCAGATCCCGATTTCGTTATATGTTACCTTAAATGATGTCTCGAAACGAAAAAAAAAAAAAAAAAAAAAAAAAAAAAAACGTTGTTTATGAGCATACCACATTGTCAACTTGCTGCTGACGTTCGAAAGTTATGGCCTATCCATTCGGAACATTTATGAAATTTTCATTATCAATTTAATGGATGTCATCAAATTGATGATGAAATCAAAAGATGTTTAATATATGGGATACAAAGCTAGTAGCATTGAACACATGCATACAAGTATAGACATAAGGAGAGTAAGGGGCTGCTCGCATATTTTTGCTCTCTTTTTTTAGTTTCAATAGAATAAACATGTTAAATTGAACAAAAAACAAGAAGCATAAAACACTTATGGTATATCATAAAAAAAAAACATGGGTATTGATTTTTTTTTATTTTTTTTAGTCTTCTTGTGTTTAGCAGGCAAATGAAAATAAGGAGTAATGCATTTTACTTTAAAGTTGCTTTATTTATTTATTTATTTATTTATTTATTTTATTTTATTTTTCTAGTTAAAGGTAGTATTAAAGTTGAAAGCTTGCATATTATAATATTTCTTCTTTTCCTTAAGAGTAAATTGCAAAAATCGTCCCTAAAGTTTGACCAATTTGCATGTTTCGTCCTACAAATTTCGAAACTGCAAGGATCGTCCCTAAAGTTTCGCCCGTGTGCATGTGTCGTCCCTAAAGTTTGGTCCGTGTGCATGTATCGTCCCTAAAGTTTGACCAATTTGGGACGATATATGCCCCAAAAGGACGATATTTGCCCCAAAAGTTTGCCACATGGACGATTTTTGCAGTTTCAACAGTTTTGGGATGAAACATGCAAATTGACCAAAGTTTAGGGACGATTTTTGCAATTCCCTCTTTCCTTAATTTATTGCAAGAGGCTAATGGTCATCTTTTGTGCTGAAACAACAATTAAATCCAAACTATATTAATGCATAATGTTAATAGATGGCTGTAGTTAAAATATTAGTGCTAAATCTTTTCCCTAATAAAATAAAACTCTTAGTGTGGACTTTTTCATTTAAAAAAAATCAAATCATACCTTATTTGGTAATAATTTAATTATTATTGTTATTTTTTTTCAAGAATATTTAATAGAAAAAGTGTAAATATTTTTTCTTTTAGCCAAAATTTAAAAAAATTCGGTTTTTATTAGAGGTAGGGAAAAAAGACAAAAATACACATGTCCTTGAGATTCATTAGTTAATACTTTTGGACTAAAATTATACAGTAAATAAAAAACCGGAACTCCAAAATCAATAATATCATCTCTCTGTTCCATATGTTTTCCGCACAACCTACGAACAAAAAAAACCCTAATAATCGAAACTAAGCATAGATGAAGATGATCAACCCTACTATTTCCCATCAAACCCACCTCTATCATCTAAATTTCAGTGAGTACTCCGGTTGCTATTATTCTTTCATGATACATTTTATTAAAAAAAAATCAATTAAACTTTGAGGGTTTGTTATGTTATAATGAATAAAATCACAAGATATGATCAGATTGTTTAATCTAAGTTTTCCAATTTGTTTTTGAACTTTAATTCAATTTAATTGTGTTGGTTTGTGTTTGCAGGGATGCAACTAATACCAGATTATTTGTATGTTACGTGTTTATGCAGGAGTCGATTTTTTTATTAAATTTAAAGTTTAGTACTTTTTGCATTATGGGTGTTTGGAAGATTGTTTATCCAGCTAAGATTTGATCTTTATGAAACAATGTCAAGCGAAGTAAGTTTCTTCTAGATAGGTAAATCTTTATGCCGTGCCCGTTAACAAAAAATGCAAAGGTTATTCGAATGACATCATAACAACTCTTAAAAATTGTGATGACATGTCAGATTATTGAATTTTCTTTATAATTGAGTAAAGATACAATCTATTAGCCTTTTGTGTTCATGGTAGTTTGTTGAAGATCGCGAGTAGTTAATGGTCTCCGACCCTCCGTCCTATGACCATAATGAATTTATTGTCAAGTTTTGTGCGGCCAGTTGGCATTATAAGTTGGCTCTGACCGGTTATAGATGAGGTCAAATGATTGTGTTTGCTTGGTAATATTTTTTTTGCACAATTGTTTGTATAAATGACACTATGTATCGATTGTCGTATAGTTGATCACGTATGTTGGTTTTCATTGTTATGTTTTCTTTCACATAAAGAGTGCCAATGTTATAGATAGGATCATCCACTTAACTATTTGTAGGATAATGTTGGTTTGTATAGCCCTGTGCTATAATCAAAAATTGGGCACGACAAATGGAACTTAATGCATATATAATATGATATAGATATTTAGATGGGTGCATGAGTTATAAATACATTTCAAGCGAAATTTTCACTGTTTGATCCTTTTTAGCTTATTTCTACCCATGTGACATATAAGTAAATGGGTTGAAATATGTATCTTTACTTTTGAGTGTGTCTTTAATGAGCATTTTCAAGTTACATTGTGTACCATAATTTTCCCAGCAAAAATGTTTGCAAACTGTAATCTCCATCCTAAAATTACCTTTATGTCAATTTTGTGCAAGTAGATAAAGTTTAGGAACATGTTGGTTAGTGAATGTGGTTAATTGTTCATAACAGTAGTGCTTTAGCAAACTAAAGCACATTTAATCTAAAGACGCTAAGTAAAGATGCCACAATATTGTTTATGTCACTTTTATTTCTTGAAAACTTAAGATGATAAGTAAATCAATATGAGTTTTACATAATCTCATTAGCTACAATTGTTATTTTACGCATCTACAAAAAAATAAAATAAAATAAAAAATAAAAGGAATCTGACCCAGAATCGGTTGAATTTACCCATTCTGACCCATTTTATGTTGAACGGGTCTTAGGTGTTGCAATGAAAAAAGAAGGATTATTTTTACGAAGTTCAACTGTTTATATGTAATGTTTGATTGTTTTCAAGAATAACCTTTTGGAGCATGTTTCCTAAATGTCGCTATACACATATTTTTCCCACTATCTTATCCTTCAAGTGGCCCATGATTATTAAAATGTGTATGTTGATTGTGGAATGCATTTTTTTTTATCTCAGGATGGCGTATGGGAATGGGCAGAAAGCAACAGGGTAATGATGTTCCTTCTTAAACATGATATGTTGAGGTAGCAAAATGAAAGAGGTCAATTATAGGTATGTAAATTGTTAAAGAACATAGCGCTTGGAATTGTAGAGCAACTATATAGTTGTGACCGTGGATTTTTCTGGTGCTGTTTTGTGACTAAGAGCTATTTTGGAGCATTTTCTGTTTTATCACTTTACTGATTTTCTGTTTTTGTGTTGTTATGTTTAGTGTTTTATGCGAGTATGAATACAACAGAACCTAAACATGGCCCGAATTGTGCTTCTAAATTCATAAGCAAGTATAGGTTATACTATTTGCCGTTGTGATTGGAAACACATAAGATGACCCATATATATTTTATGACTATAATAGCGAAAACGACATAACTGTCTTGACAGCTGGGTAAGACATACCAGGTGAATTTCAGTTTAGTTTGTTGGTACTCAAACAACCATAGTGTTTTGACAGAGGCATGAAATTACAGAATATATAACTTAAATTTCTTCTTACAATATGGATTTGAAGAACTGACACCTTTGAGGGCTTAAAGTTTTACCTAATGTTTGTTAAGATACTATTATTGGACTTCAGTGTTTTCGGTTTTCTGGATATATACTTGAATTTTTGTTGTGAAAGGTTAGAAAAATAGTATCTGAATGGTTAAAATAGGATTTCACTAGGCTTTTTGGAAATTTTTTTGCTTTAACTGTTTGCAAAAAATATAGCTACATATATTTGTGTTGTTGAACAGGGAGCGACCTCTTTATTGGGATTTCAAGTTCTTCCTCTGCAGCAGTTTGGCAGCTAGGGACCAGAAGTCACTACCAAATTAGATCCCCAAAAGGATACTTACATTCTGGTATGTTGTATTTTCTTAAATAAATATTGTAACTACATGGACACCCAATTAACAAGACCAATTTACACCTATTAGATGGATCTATTCCTAGCATCTATTGTTACTTAGAACAATACCGGAAATCACTGGTTAGAGGTGGCAAAATACATGTTCGTGTGGTTTGGGTGATGGGTCAAGACGAGTAATTCTTATACTCAGTGTACAGGGCAGTCACGTGACCAGCCTGTAGTTTTGTCTATTTCTAGAATTTAACATAAGTTTTACTAAAGTTATACTTTAGATGATAGCATACTAAAACACTTTAGGCAACTACAAATTTTGTTTATGAGTTTTTTTAACCTTTACCTATTTTACCCGTTTAGAGAATGTGTATCGTGTGTCAATAAGGCTACCTCTATATGGTATTTTACATTATGAGCAACACAATTAGGTGAGATGTGTAAAAGCATCTTTTTATCTAGAAAAATATGGTTTTTGGATTAGTATTTTGTGTAGCATTCTCACTCCTGAGTCGCTAGAACTTTCAAAGTACGCACTTTATATGTGTTCTGCAACAGAGTTGTCTCTTTACTACTGATCCGAGCTTATTTGCATCTGTAGTGTCACCATGGAATGCGGTCATTGCAAGTTGCCAAATGGTTGCAAACAATGTCTACTAATAGAAAAATAACATTCGTATACATCACCTAAGGGAGCACATCTTTTGCAATTTCCAACTATGCATGCAAATATTCTCTGGTAAAATAATTTGTTATATATAAGTAATCCTTATGGTATGAATGCCTATCGCAGGGGTTTAGGATAATATACAACATTGCTGGCGGAATCCATGCATAGGCGGTCAACGTTCATCCATCCATACCCAAATATTGAGCACAAAGAGCCGGTTTCTAATGTCTCATCTTACTCCATTAATCTAGGTTACTTGATTTAATGCAGTGGTGTTTACTTATGTTGATTCGATGGAGTGTTATGAACCAGCCCAAACAAAATTCTTATTCTTATTTACTTTGTGAACAGAGAAAAATTGTTCCATGTCATGACTGAAACACTCACTATGCGACTCGCTAAATTCCTATAAATTTCCTGTTTAAACGTCGGAAAACAAGACAAAAGTACTACTATATATCATCTCGGATTACTTTTGTTACAAAAAATCACATCATGCCAAATGAGTGGGGTTTGTTAAAATCATCCAAATACCCACGACTTTCGTATTTCGGAAAAAAAATATTTCCTTATTATGTAATAATTGAATTATTATTTTTTAATTTATAAATTTATAAATTCATTTTGTTGATATACTACATAAGTAGAAGATAAATACAAAAAATATAAATAAGAAGCAACTAACAATAGGATTAAACATTTTAAATGATTATCTTTAATAATTAAAAACTATAATTAAAAATCATAAATCAAACAAAACAAAACAAAGAACAAATTATTTGTTTTTTAATAAATAAAAGTATATCATTCAAAAAATATTTAAAAAAATCCGTGCGTGCGCGGATATTATAACTAGTAGCTTCTAAGTACCAATCTATATTCATGCATATCGTTAAGTTAACGAGTCCAAATTTTTTATGCGTATATATATTTTTTATCTCTTTTTGAAAAGTTGAAAGAAATCTAATTACACTTTCGGTAAAAATGCATTTTGTGTCATTTGCCATGTATAATACAATATTAAGTATATACAACCATTTTGATTTATATGCTTATTCCTTATAATAATTATTCAATAATATATATGTGTGTTAGATAAAACGATATTTATACTCATAAAACAGAATCAAAAAATTGTAAATGAAACACTTATTCCGTAATTCTATATTTAAATGCCGACTTATACAGCATCAATGATATACAATTATATTCCTACACTCATGACTCGGAAATTTAAGAAGAAAATATTATTTCTTTTGTCATACTAAACTAAATTGTTACATCCAAGATTCGTGTTGTGAGAATTTCAATACTCGTCTTATCTAATAGATGAACAACTATATATATATATATATATATATATATATATAGGGTGAGGATCAGGTACGTTTTTGTCTTTTAGTGCGGATGGTACGGACGAATCTCAGCCATCCATCTAGTCAACCATCTGAAAAAGGCGGAGTGACAATATCGTAAATATCCCGTCTTTTTTAAGATTGTTACTATCGTATTAGCTTTTTTTCTGAAAAAAATTCAAAAAAATCTGAAAAAATTAAAAAAATAAAAAGGACAACAAATAATTCAGAATCGCTGAAAAAAATTTGAAAAAAAAAAAATCGTTTTCATCCTTAAAGGTATTGTGATATCAGAATCTGATTTTGACTTTTGTAAAAAAGTCAAAATCAGATTCTGAAAACTTTTTTTTTAATAAAAAATTTAATATCATAATAACTTTTTTAATATCGTAAAAACTTTTTCTTAATAAAAATTGTTAATATCGCCGTAACTATCATGCTTTCTTAATATCAAAGTTAATTTTTTTTAATATCACTTTAACTTTTTCTTAATATCGTAATATCACGGTTCATTTTTACATGTAAAAAATGTTAATATCACGGTACCACTCATAATATCGTTAATATCACATTAGCACTCATAATCAAAAAAGAAAAAAAGTGCTCAGAAAAATCTGAAAAAATAAAAAAATAAAAGAACACAACTAGAGTAAGGATCGCTGAGAAGGAAAAAAAATCAAAAAAATCGTTATCATGATCAATTGGTACCGTGATATTAGTGTCAGATCTTGACTTTTTTACAAAAAGTCAAGATCAGATTCTGGAATGGGCGGTCCAGATCAATCCGCACATCCGCACTAAAAAAAACCATCCGCACGTGATCATTTGCCTATATATATATATATATATATATATATATATATATATATATATATATATATATATATATATATATATATATATATATATATATATATAGGGAGGGTTAATGTGAGATCAAACTTAAAGTTGTAAAAATAAGATCTAGTCTAAACAACCACTAAAACCATTTTATAAATAACCAAATTAGCAATAATACACAAAAAATAAAGTATTAATACGAATTAACATTTTAGCAACTAATAACCAACTGATACATACTTTTGGATTAGTGATACACAACTATAAATTTACATGTCGAATCAAAGTGTATCACCTTAACCTGATACATTACATGTCGAATCAAAGTGTATCACCTTGGTTTCGTCAATTTAAAAAAAAAAACCATCGGAACTTTAACAATTTTAGATGTACTCAATAAAAAAAATTATTTTATTTTAGCGAGAGTGTCGCTTGTTAGATTTAAGTTAGATCTTATTTTTACAACTTTAAGATTGATCTTATTTGATATATATATATATATATATATATATATATATATATATATATATATATATATATATATATATATATATATATATATATATATTTTAACAGTTCACTCCTAACAAATGGAGGTAATTTGAACACGTGCAACAAGTTACATCGAATATAATGGGCAAAATCGAAACCGACTTGCCAAGCAAAATACACAAGGTAACAAGTTAAAGCAAAAACAAGACATACACTATAATAGTTGTGACAGACTATAGCAACACCATACAAGGGTGGGGGGAATCACCAAAGTGAGCTTTTGGTAGACACAATCATATAAAGATATAGTTTGACAAAAGTACACAAAGTACGTAAAACATACATAGAAAGATAAAACTGAGCATCCTTAGAGGAGCCAGACCTAAACCAAACAGATCTAAAGTCGAAACCCAAGGCAGCAGCAAGCCATTGATGACGGACCACAACAGATATAAGCAGAAGAGACTGAATGGTAACGGATCTGAGCAGAAGACAGTAGTGACGGCAACGACTACAGCGGCAGCGGCGAAGATGGGAGATGACAGATCTGTGGGAAGGCTTTTATTGTAAGAAAGAAAAAAGTACAAGAAAGGATGGGAGAAGGAGGTCCAGACAGCCGGCCAAGACCGACCGCCGGAGAAAATTTGAGATTTGTTTGGTAAGGGTTAGGTTGGATTGTGTTTTTTAGAGAGAGAAGTGTATGTGTGTGTTTTTTTTCTCGGTAGGTAAGGATATCCCGATGAACAACTATGTAGTTACGCATAATTGCTATTATTCGTCAGCTTAATTATATCATACTTTACTTACTCATGATATCATGATAACTGATGTAGACTAAGTAACGGGATAACACAAATCAAGCATGTTAATTCACACGAATATCAGGATCAATTCTTCTAACAATCGTTGATTCAATTGAATGTCGTAGGATTCTTAGCAAGAAAACTGCTAAAAATAGACTTTTCGTATTTTCATAAACTGATCATCCCACATTACAAAGGAACTCTTAAATAAAGATACAAAACTGAAATGAGCCCTAAAAGACAAGCAGGTCAAAAGTTATTGCATAAACAAAATCCAAAAAAACCCGAAAAAACATGAAATTGCAAATAACTCATAAAATAAGATATTTCGGGGCTCGAAAGTTTCATAATCCAATGATGTCTGTTTACCACAACGTGCTCCTCGCTCCAAGCTTCGAATCGACTAGTCATAGGCCTGAAACGGAGCCCCGTAGCCCAAGTTATGCCCATTTTAGTGAGACACATTTTGTCATGCGATCTTTGTCCTCCAGAAACATGATGACCCGTTTCTCAACACTTGGGCCTGCATCAATAACACATTAATTTTTTGTTTTATTTTTGTTTTAATTTTTTTTCCAGAACTAGGTTGTCCAAAAACTTGATTGCGTACGCGAGAAATTACAGAAATTTCAATACTAAGACCAAGTATAACTTGTTATTTTTTTTAAAACTTGATGAGGCGAAAAATGATCCGTTTTTAGGGGGTCATTTAAGCCCGAATCCGAATTTATTTGATCAAATATTGCCCTAAATCGTTCCTTTTGTGATTTTAGGTGTTTGGAGAGTGAATTCTGGAAAAGAAGCCATTTTGGACGTTTTTGGAGCATAAAAGTGAAGAAAACGGCAAAGTACCAAATTTCCATGCTGAAGATACAAGGTGACGGCGTCAAGAGTAATATCTTGACGGCGTCAGACATGAAGATTAAAATACCGAAGGTGGTGACGGCGTCAAACGCCTTCATGACGGCGTCAAAGTGGCAAGAATAAAATACCGTGGTCGGTGACGGCGTCACATAGGCCGTCATAAGTAGATCAAGGCCGTCCGAGGAAGTATATGGCGGCGAGGTGACGGCGTCACATGTAACTCTTGACGCCGTCAGCCTACTTTTCCTATATATAGTTTTCTAGTTTTTTCATTAAAAAAAGGAGAGAGGTTTTGGTGAAACCCTAAAGACGAATTTGGTGCCTCTTTTACAGGTTTTTCAAGGGTTCCAAACCCTTGATACCTTGCATTGTAATTGAGATAAGTGTTCTTCTAATTCAATCAATATGTCTATGTGTTGGTTGTTTATCTCTTGTTCTTGTCTCAATTCAATTATGCTAGGTTAGATCTCTCTTGTGTTTGCTTAGACCTAATGAAACCTAGATGTTGATTATGTGTTGATTACTTGTTTATTCTTGTTCTTGGATGAATGATTTATATGTTAGGCTTAAGAAAACTGGCAGATCTCCAAATGGTAACATGCTTGAACGTCTTAAGAAACATGAACCGAGGCGTACTAGGTCTTTATTGGTTGTATTTAATGCATGAGCCACTGTTTACAATCCCTATAGTTATGCTGGGTCATGGTGTAGGAGGAGATAAGAGCTCATAGAGTTGGGGAGTTATGTATGCCACCCCACGAATGATATTAAGGAATACAATCCGTCATCCATACAAGTATAACAAGTAATTAACATGTAAAAGATATCTAGGGAGTAGTGAAGTCTAAGTAAACACAATTTCTCCAATTACTGCCCACAACCTTAGTATAATTAGTTTGTTTTCATTTTTATTATTTTATTTTGATTATATATTAGTTTTGGGTTAGTTGACTAGCAACTAATTCCGCCCACTCCTTCAAAACCCGAGATTTTAATTGCTTTCTAAAAAATATAAAACTACAAAAATAATCATCCCTCACCTCTAGAACTATTAATTAGGTTTTCTAATCCTAGCGACACTATTCCTAAGCTGAACGATCAATCCCCCGGTACTTGTCACTATACTATACTACAACGATCAGGTACACTGCCTGGTGGGGGTTGTAAGCTTCTCGAGATCCCTCGAGAGGTAAAGCAAGGTGCGATTCCCACGCATCAAGTTTTTGGCGCCGCAGCCTGGGGAATAGTTATTGTCTAGGTTAGGATTTCTTTTTATTAGGTCTACTTGCTAGATTCCTTTCTAGTAAGATTTTATTTTTATTTTTAGGTCTTCTTTAGTCTATCTTATTTCTTCGTGCCTTTGTTCGTAACTCTTTACCATCCGACATCATGGAAGGTGGTAACATCTTTGAACCCGTCATCCCACCACAAAAAAACCCACCACTAGAACCCCTTAGGCCCCGAACCTTAGGAGAGTACTCCCGACCTAGCCATCAAGGCTACCGAAACACCATTGAGCTCACCGGAGCCAATGTGACCCCCTTGCGATCCGACACCATCCGGTTGGTGCAAAGCGGATGTGCATTCCATGGACTTCGTTCCGAAGATCCAAACCAACACCTTAAGGACTTCCTCAAAATCGTAGATTCCATAGACCTAGGTGTTGAAACTAGAGAGACTACCCGTTTATGCCTATTCCAATTCTCTCTACGGGATCAAGCTAGTCAATGACTTGAGCGTTTACCCGCGGGATCCATCACCACATGGGATGATCTCACCACTCGTTTCCTTGCTCAATTTTTCCCACCGGGGAGAACTACTAAGCTTAGGAATGACATCTTGATGTTTCAACAACATCAAAATGAATCCCTTTATGAAGCATGGACTCGTTTCAAGGACTCACTCCAAAAAGTCCCTCATCATGGCATAGATCTTTGGCTCCAAGTCCAAATCTTCTATGACCATATCGACATCTCCACGAGGCGAACCATTGACCAATCGGCCGGTGGTAAGCTACGTGATCTTAGTGCGGAACAATCATGGGAACTCATAGAAGATCTTGCTCTCTATGACAACGAAAGTTGGAATGATCCCCGTGACTTGAACAAAACGGTCAAGGCAATATCCTTGCCTTCGAACAATTCTAGCACTCCCGACCGTAGGATCATGGAACTTGAGGACCAAGTCAAGTTTCTCATGAAATCTTACGAAGCTCCGAAGCATTCAAGCCAAGTGAACAAAATCACTTCTTCATGCGAATTATGTAGTGGTCCCCATGACACTCGTGATTGTGTGGAACTCCCCGGAACAGCTTTTGCGGATTACGCATCCACGCGTACCGACGAAGCGGGAGATAAGTGGTACACTTTCAAGCCCGAGCCAAACACATACGGTGATTCATACAACCCCTCATGGAAAAATCACCCAAACTTTAGGTGGAAACAAAATCAGCCCAATTCATCCAACCCACCTAATCGTTACCAACCAAACGGTCCACCATCCAACCGTACTTTCAACAACAATCCTTCTAACAACTATGGTAGTACCAACAATCTTGAAGGATTGATGTCAAAGTTCATGGCATCTCAAGAAGCTCGCATATCTAAGTTTGAAGCCGATTTCAAACAAAAGCAAAGCGAGATGACCACTAGAATTGATGCATTGTTGAAAGTTCTCAATGACTGAGAAATAGGAGCACTCCCAAGCGACACCATCAAGAATCCGAAACTAAACGTCAATGCCATATCTTCAGTTTCGTCACCCACTTCGTGTCCACAATACTACTCGGTTAGATCAACAAGCACGTGTTTCAAACAAAACCAAGTTCCCCAAAAGGACCAATCAACTAAAACACCCACTATAGAACCGGTCAAAAGCATAGTTGAAACACCTCTTACGCAAGACCTTGACGATGAATTCAAATAACTTCACCTTGAACGCCCCGTCATTGATGTCTTAGCGCGTGCTCCTTACTATAGTGCCCTCCTAGAAAAATATGAGAAGTGTAAGCTAGGTAAAAATGGGACCGCCTTCGTTCAAAACAAGTTGCCTAAAAAGCTTGATGATCCGGGTATATTTGTTTTGCCTTGTAAGATAGGAAGATCCGAAGCTTTCGACACACTAGCCGATTTAGGGTCAAGCCTCAACTTGATTCCCTTATCCTTATTCACCGCTCTTAAGCTAGGAAAGTTAGAGGAAACGGAGGTATTGATAGGGCTAGCGGATGGGAGTATTGCCCACCCGGTTGGAATGATTAAGGATGTAGTTGTTCACATAGGAAGGTGAACTATATTAGCGGATTTTCACGTCCTAGACATGGTTAGTGACACTACATGCCCATTATTGGTAGGAAGAGGATTTTTAGCAACCGCTAGTGCCATGATAGATTGCAAGGAATCCAAGATAGCGGTAGGAGAAGGCGATACTTGGTCGGTGTATGATGTTAAGAAGCATAGTTATGATTGTGATGATGAACCAACACCGCATTGGGTAGAAATGAATAGGAGACCATCTAGATATGGACCTTGGATAGAAAGGAACTTTATAGGACCTCAATGCCCATTCTATCTAGAAAAAGACTTTGTTGAAAAGACACATTCGGTAGAACAACTCATAGCTAGAGATGAAGAGTTAGATCCCTTTGAGGACCCGTTAGTCTTTAGGAAGATGATTGAGTTATTAAGCGTGATGCCCATTAACATAGAAAGGAATAAATGGAAAAGAGAGGGGGATAAGTGTAAATGGAGGTGGGACAAGCCACCTAAAGAAGGTGATGGGTCATGGCATATTAGAATGACCTTGTATGATCCGGATGGAGAGAAGTTTGAAAGGTCATACCACACTAAGGAAACCGATAGGAAGTTGAAACCTAAGTTCGATCCCAAAGATGTCCTCAATGAGGAACTCACCCGAATCACGTAGTAACCCATGACTTTGAGTCTAGCTACAAGACTCGTAAATAAAGAAAAGCGCTTCTTGGGAGGCAACCCATGTTTTGTGTGATTTTATTTGTTTGATTGTTATTTGTTTCCGTATGCATGTTTTATTTTTATTGTTGGTTGATCATGTTTCTCAATTAAAATGTGGAAATACTTTATTATGTTGTTTGGCCTAGTCTTAACTCCAACCTAAAGGTATTTTTGCAAAAGATAAGTGTAAGGGGAAACCCCAAATATGTTTTCAAGAAACAAACCGATCATGATTCTCCACAATTTTAAATGAACATGTATATTCGTATTTGTTAGAGTCAAATGCTTGTATTGAGTCATAATGAAGTTTTGCAAGATTTTCCAGGAAGTAGGACGAAGTTTTTCCAGAAATTTTCCGGAAACTTAACATAAGAATTTCTGCAGGTCCATTCTGACGGCGTCAGAGTATTACTCTTGACGGCGTCAGGAGTTAAAAATCTGGAAATTTTACCGGTTTTGTTTTTCTAACGGAGTTTGATGGTTTTTGTGAATTATTAAGTTTTATAATCTCCAGGAAATCTGCAAACTTCATTCCACAAGCATTATATCTTATCTTGTTTTCTAGGATTTAGTAACTTATATAGGATGCCGCCGATTTTACGCGAGGTTGTCTTGTCTATTTTCTCAGGATTTACAGGTTATGTTTGACAAGGAGATGATTTATATTCTGGAAGGGAAGCTTTGATTGTTCGTTTTCTTGGAAGAAGATTTAACCTGGCCAACCTATAATCCATACCGAGCGAATCAGGGGAGTATTTGATTTCATTCTCTTTACTTTTTCACTTTTACATTCTTTACTTGAACATTGGGGACAATGTTCATCTTAAGTGTAAGGGGAGGGTAAAAAGAGGATACCTTACATATGCACTTTCGCTTGAGTTTGTTTTGTCTGATAGTAGATGTGTAATAAAACTATGAGAAATACTTGTTAGTGTAATTTTAGCGCCAAATTTAAAATTTTTTACAACATTTAGGAGTGAAACTTTAGCCATAGCAAGCGTCTCATGGATAGGAGGTTGTATGACTAGCACATAACCGTATATTCAGAAAAATTTTCCACCCAAAAATGTGAGGTTCGCCTTTAGATTTGATAGGAAAAGCATTTACTATTAGTGCTTATGAGTGTACCGGTAGCATTTAGATTCTAGAACTTGCGTTAGTGATGCATCCCGAGACCGCTAGTGAGACTACATTCGTGTGGTAGGATTTACTACATGATAAGAGGCATTAGGATCACCCTTGTGTTAAACCCGTATTATAATTACTTGACCATTTAAGTCATATTGCTTGGCTAGTTAAGTCAACTAATTTTTCCCACACCCTTAGCGCTGTACTCATTTTTAGTACACGATACCCCTAGTACACCCCTCCGAGCCTATCTTTTCGTTTCTAACTTTAAGCATCTTACTTAAAGAAAGAATTTGTTACACCCCACTTAAATGTACACCCAAATCGCCTTAGCCTTCCGTGTATGCGCTCATTTGTAGTGCATTATTGTTATTTGTTAAACCCTAAGTTAACTTTCTAATTGATTACATGGTTGCTAAGTCGAGTCATATCATTGTACATATTGTTTTGGGACTATTGGGACTCATGGGTAAGTACTTATTTTATGGAGTAAGGGGAAGAACATCATTTATTACCCCCATATGTACGTTAATCTTAAAAGTGCTCAAAGTGTTTTGATTTTCTTAATTCGAGTCATTAGATTAGTTAAATGTAAAGTATGTAAAGATTCAAGTGTAAGGGGAACGTTTATACCCCTATGATGTATTATTTTGGATGGTAGGGTAAGAGTGTATGCAACAAAAAAAAAAATTGAAAAAAAAAAATAATAGAAAAAACAAGAAAAAGAAAAAAAAATATAGAAAAAGAAAAAGAGAAAAAACATACGGACTACCATCCCGTTTTTATTCTATATTTATTTTATGTTTTTGTTATTTTTCATTTATTAGCTTAAGTCGAGTCTAGTCTTGGCTTAGCAACGCCATATTGTACATGTAATTAACCAAGATTGTTAACTCGCCACCAGTAAAACTTCCTTTATCCAACAAAACCGTGTAATTCATATCCCTATACCTAACGTTACAACCCTTTAAAAGACCTCTTTGATAGTTTATTCTAGGTGCTTACGCCATGTGGTGGAGGTTTGATCCTTTCCCAAGCCTATGGTAATCTATTTTGCTATGACAAGTAGTGAGAGATATCTTCCATTTCCATAATGTTATATTACTTAATTACACCCGAGAGATGTGAGTATCTAGACACTATTTGTGAGGTGCTAGTGTATGACCTCCGTGCTTGTCTATTGGTCTTTAGTGGAACTTATTTGTTGTAATTACTTTTATATTAGTGTTAAATGACCCCTAACTTGTCTTTCGAGTAGAATAAAAGCGCATTTGCTTGAGGACAAGCAAATCTCAAGTGTAAGGGTATATGATGAGGCGAAAAATGATCCGTTTTTAGGGGGTCATTTAAGCCCGAATCCGAATTTATTTGATCAAATATTGCCCTAAATCGTTCCTTTTGTGATTTTAGGTGTTTGGAGAGTGAATTCTGGAAAAGAAGCCATTTTGGACGTTTTTGGAGCATAAAAGTGAAGAAAACGGCAAAGTACCAAATTTCCATGCTGAAGATACAAGGTGACGGCGTCAAGAGTAATATCTTGACGGCGTCAAACGCCTTCATGACGGCGTCAAAGTGGCAAGAATAAAATACCGTGGTCGGTGACGGCGTCACATAGGCCGTCATAAGTAGATCAAGGCCGTCCGAGGAAGTATATGGCGGCGAGGTGACGGCGTCACATGTAACTCTTGACGCCGTCAGCCTACTTTTCCTATATATAGTTTTCTAGTTTTTTCATTAAAAAAAGGAGAGAGGTTTTGGTGAAACCCTAAAGACGAATTTGGTGCCTCTTTTACAGGTTTTTCAAGGGTTCCAAACCCTTGATACCTTGCATTGTAATTG
This sequence comes from Artemisia argyi, assembly GCA_030686995.1. Taxonomy (NCBI): domain Eukaryota; kingdom Viridiplantae; phylum Streptophyta; class Magnoliopsida; order Asterales; family Asteraceae; genus Artemisia; species Artemisia argyi. Next base: position 227,877,051 of record CM060708.1, on the reverse strand, counting down.
AGATAAGTGTTCTTCTAGTTCAATCAATATGTCTATGTGTTGGTTGTTTATCTCTTGTTCTTGTCTCAATTCAATTATGCTAGGTTAGATCTCTCTTGTGTTTGCTTAGATCTAATGAAACCTAGATGTTGATTATGTGTTGATTACTTGTTTATTCTTGTTCTTGGATGAATGATTTATATGTTAGGCTTAAGAAAACTGACAGATCTCCAAATGGTAACATGCTTGAACGTCTTAAGAAACATGAACCGAGGCGTACTAGGTCTTTATTGGTTGTATTTAATGCATGAGCCACTGTTTACAATCCCTATAGTTGTGCTGGGTCATGGTGTAGGAGGAGATAAGAGCTCATAGAGTTGGGGAGTTATGTATGCCACCCCACGAATGATATTAAGGAATACAATCCGTCATCCATACAAGTATAACAAGTAATTAACATGTAAAAGATATCTAGGGAGTAGTGAAGTCTAAGTAAACACAATTTCTCCAATTACTGCCCACGACCTTAGTATAATTAGTTTGTTTTCATTTTTATTATTTTATTTTGATTATATATTAGTTTTGGGTTAGTTGACTAGCAACTAATTCCGCCCACTCCTTCAAAACCCGAGATTTTAATTGCTTTCTAAAAAATATAAAAATACAAAAATAATCATCCCTCACCTCTAGAACTATTAATTAGGTTTTCTAATCCTAGCGACACTATTCCTAAGCTGAACGATCAATCCCCCGGTACTTGTCACTATACTATACTACAACGATCAGGTACACTGCCTGGTGGGGGTTGTAAGCTTCTCGAGATCCCTCGAGAGGTAAAGCAAGGTGCGATTCCCACGCATCAAAACTACTTTGATATATCAGTCAAAAAGATAAAATAACAAAAGTTTTGCTTTTAGAGTCATATATGCTATAAAATATATGCTTAAAATTATGTTTAACTCATTTGAATAATTACATTTTCTAAATGGTTTTTTACTGTAAATCTGCAATAAAAATGTCAAAAGTATAAAAACATCTCCTCAACTTTTATAACAATACAAAATAGAGAAAACCCATAAACTATTTAATTTTTACAAAACACCTAGAGTAAATTACATGAATGGTCCCTATGGTTTATCTACATCTTTGAGAGTTTCAAATTGCATTAATCGTCATTAACTTCGCAAATAATCACAACCATATAGTCCTTTGTGTTTATATTCTCCTGTAATTTATTTTTGTTATTATTTGTTATTCAATATAAAAAATATGTATCTTTTCATCTTCAACCTAAAAATGAAGAATCATTCTCATAATCTTTCACCCGCGACCACCACTAACCACCGTCATCTCTAAAATACGCCACCACCATGATCAAAAACTTAGAAACCGATTACAACCAACTTCAGAATACCATCTCCACCACCATGTTTATAACTCACAACCATTACCATCAACTGTAAAACCTAATGCACACCATCAATCTCAAACACATCATCACCACCTTTATAACCCACAAGTCCACAACCAACATCAACATCCACCACCCCACCACCTTTGAAACCCAAGCATACATACACGCACACACGACTCAATGATGCGGTGGTTGCAATACCTAGTTTTACGACCTCTTAGGTAGTGTACCTAATCGTTGCAGTGTAGTATGGGTAACACTGGGGGGTTGATCGTTCTCTACGAGAATAGTGAGGTTGGCTCGAAGTGTATGACGAATAGGTCTAAGGGTTGAGGGATGAGTCTTTTTGGTCTTTTTGATCTTTTTAGTTTATTTAAAAAAACAAGTAAAATTTTGGGGTTTGAGGGAGTTTTGTATTTTAAACTACTATAACCTAAAATGCAAAAATTTAAATGATAGAAAAGTAAATTTGTGGAAACTCTTATGTGAGAAAGATGTAATTACCTAGGGTGCACTACTCTCTAGTCGTGTTTTACTTAATCTATTGAATTGTCACGTCCTTGTTTAGTATTAACGTGGGATATTCCTGAGTATCTATTGTGGTTTGGTTAATCTCATGCCTATATAGTAGCTTAAGTGAGTGGCACCTAAGAACGCCCAAAACACTCAATAACTAAAGCATGCAATAAATATCCAAGACATAGGTTTCTAACTAGTCGTTTCCAATGGACGTTCAAGCTAGGACGGATTCCCTAACCAAATTTCTAAGTCCTAACGCACACATCTAATAACAAGAGACAATAGATCAAGCAATTACACAACTAAATTTCATGTAATCCTAAGTAAATACTGTTGGATCGATATACTTTGATCAAACTACTTTGTAGCTTGTAAGGTTTTAACAATCTTGAATAACTCAAAACTATTAATAATGAAACACTGATGTTACTTTGTAAAGTATGCGGAATCTACTAACACAAAGCTAAGAAGAACTTTAAATTATATTAAAACCAACTTTGAATCTGCTTCTCTAAACACAGATTCACTAACAATCCCTAACTTTTCTAATATCGTATTCTAGTATTTGTTTTCTTGAATGCATATATCTAATACCATCCTAAGGCTCCTTTTATAGGCATAAGGAAAACCTTAAGTCTGTTTACAATACTTGAACGACAAGTAAACTATCCCTAACTAATTCTAGAATATTCTGATAATATTACATAACAATCCTTAAACAATATTACATATCAGTCCTTATTCTTTAGAAGTACTTTGAATATTTTCCATGCACGAGCAGTACTTTAACCTTGAACAACACTTTGATCTTTGAGCAGTACTTTGACACAGCAGTACTTTGAACTTCCAGAAGTACTTTGATCTTCATATCCCAACAATCCTCCCCTAACTTGAATTCTACTTGCTTGATTTCAAGTTTCTTTGTTATCCTTTTGATCTTCAGCATCTTTATCTTCAAGGAAAATTGTGTTCTTTAACTCTTATCTGACTTGTGTGTCAAAGTACTCTTTATCAGCTTCAGATGATATCTTCACAGTAACCAATCTTTTCAGCAACTCAACAATAATTTGACAAAGTGTACATCAAATCTTTAAAGTTTCATACTATTCTCATCACTTCCAGATGTGTAAACTTCTGTGAGAAGTGAATCATTGAAATTTAATGGATTTTGATGTCTCTTTACCAAAGCCATTAACTCTGGAGTAGCCAATGTTTAGGGTAGAACAACCATGGTACATTGATAACCATATGATTTTTAGCAAATCATCAGCTATCAACGGATTTGTTTAGTCTTTACCAAGAGCCATTTGCTTTTGGACTAGTTAGTTCTTTTATCACAACCATGGTGAACTAATTACCATAAAATGGATTTTCCACATCCTTTACCACAAGCCATTTTCTTGTGGGCTAGCCAACTCTTCACTTTTACAGATATGGTGAGTTGAAAACCATACAATTTTTAGTAAATTGTCAACTAAAAACGGATTTGATTATCACATCAGAGCCGTACCCTCATGATGAGTCAAACTCTTTCTTGTCTGTTAAACATGGTGAGTTGATTACCATTTGCTGTGTAGTACAAGTACTAACACCATGTGTGACTTTTCAAAACCTTTATTGATATCATCTTATGCTTTACAAAGTTTTTCTTTTAAAACTTAATCAATATCAAAAGACTTTACTGGTTTTATGCAGCAAGCAGTACTTTGAGAAAGTACTGTTTGTCTAGCAGTACTTTGAATAAAGTACTTTATTATTCAAAAATTATTTATACAATACAAATCATACCAGTATTTATGCAATATCATCATCTGAAGTAGTCCACTGTATGTATAATTCAATCACCATTAATGCTACTTCAGTCTTATTCTCAACTTCTATACCATGATCCAACATTCTGACCATAATCTCCCTTATCAGAGGATATCTTCTCTCTGCAAACATATGAATCATGGCTCCATCTTCCATTTCAAGTGAGTGTACCCCTGATGACTCAAAGAATCTCCATCTTGTTATTTCCCAATTCTCTTGATCATTCCACAGAGCATCACTACTTGTTTCATTTGTCTCCTAGATGGTTAATAAATCACCCAATAAGATTAATCCCACTCCTTTTGGCTCAGTATTCTCAAAGTAATCCTGCACTTGTAGATATAAATAGTATAAATCTTCTCTGTCTATCTTGTGCAGTATATCCCATAACATGTTGAATACTATAAAGCTTCCATCTTCTCTATGAAAAATGAGATAATCTCCATCAGATGCTTCTACCACAGAAAATGTAGAAATCTTGGACTTCTTATCAGCATTCTCTGTCTTCTCTGAATTCTCAAAATCCACAACTCTAAGATAATTCCTCAGCTCATTAACAGTATCTGCTTTTAGCATCTTGAGCCTCTTTGATAACTGATCATCTTGAGTTGCTCTCTTACTATTTAACTTTCTTTTCTCAGCTTGTTCTTTCATAATATCTCCTAACTTCTTTTCTTTCTCATAATCCATAGGCACAAAACTATCCAACTCTCTTTTGATTGACTCTAGAACACTATCATATAGTTCTTTCACCTGTGGATATCTCAATCTTTGTAGATTCTTATATCCTCTGCCTCTCAGAAAACTTATCTTAGAATTTCTCTCTTGAGCTTTAGACAGTGGCCTTCTTGTTTCAACAACTGGCATTCTTGATTCCCTTAAGTAATCAGCATCCAAATCAGCTTGATGCTTTCTAGCTGCTTCTTCATTCCTTGCAACTTCAAAATCTCTTAGCTGTGCCAGAGTGAATTTCTTCTTCTTCTTCTTCTTTGATTCTTGCATAATTCCTTTTCCTTTGTCTTTAGGATCTAATGCTTCAGACTCAGAAGAAGCTTGTGAGACTTGAGCTTGTTCAACACCAGGAATACTTATCCCTCTTGGTCTTGACATATTAACCATAATCTCAGCAATAGTCTCATCATCACTAGCTGTGTGCTCTTTTATCTCATCTTGCTGAATGGAAGGACCAGCTTCATCATCAAAAATCCTTGTAGAAGGTCCAGCTATATCAACATTTAAGGCAGCAGTACCTTGATCACCTTGATCCAAAGTACTTTGCACACCAGTACTTTGAGGATCAGTACCTTGAATATCAGCACCTTCAACATCAGTACTTTGTACTTTATTTTCTTCTGCAACCAGTTGCTCAACTTCATCAAGTTTTCTGTCAGCAGTACCTTGAGCAATATCTTCAAAATCCATAGCTTGAGCCTCTTCATATTGATCTTGAGGCACAACATCATCTTCATTCAGATTATCATTCTGATTCCTCCCCAATATGAATGATGATGACCTCTTCTTGCTCTTCTTAGATTTAGAAACCTTCTTGGATTTCTTAGCACTTCTCATCTTTTGTTTAACCCATAATCTGTGATTTTGAACAAGTGGCCAAACAAATCTCTTCAATCTCTTGATCTCATCAGCTTGTGCATTAATGACCTTCTCCATCCTTCTGAATTCCCTAGTTAAAGCATAAGTATCCAGAAGTGCCTCACCTCCCTCATCTCCTCCAGGTGTTTGAAACCCACTTGTGGAAGTATAATCATTGGGAGATGGTGGTGTATCATGCTCTGAAGCAGTACCTTGCAGAGAAGTACTTTCCTTTGAAACAGGATGTTGAGAAGTACTTTCAATAGAAAGAGTCTTCTCTCTTGATACATGAACAGGAACAGACATAGAAGTAGTTCTTTCACTTGAAGCTACTTGCTGAGGTGATGCAAGAGGTGGTGTTGAAGTATGTGCTGATGCAGAGGGTTCAGAATGTGCAGAATCACTTTCTTCATCATTAGCAGCATCCCTAACTGCTTGTGCTACTTCCAATATGTGAGCTGTCAAAGGTGTATTTTGGCCAGAAAACTTAACACCCTTGTGAGACATAAAAGTGAACACCTTGTGTGGAAGTACAACAGTAGGTATATAATCTTGAGGTTTTGGAACACCCTCAAGTGGTTTGGCTAAGAATAACTGAACCAAGGTTGTAAATATCGCTCGGCGATACCGTGGCGGTCGACCCCTGAAATCCGCCATATCGGTCTTGGCGGCGCCATGGCGGAGACCATAAATTATAAAGGAATATGAAGAAAAAAAACCCTAGATCTGAAGTGAATATGAAAAAAAAACTCTAGATCTGAAGTTAAACGGCGTTGACCGGCGTTAATCTGAAAAAAAAAAAAAAAAAAAAAAAAAAAAAAGAAAAAAAAAAACTATATCTGAAGTTGACCGCCGTTGACCGTCATTGACCGACCGCCGCCAAGGCCGATTTTGACCAAAAACGCCAAGTTAGACCGATATGGGAAATATCGTGGCGGTGGACCACCGAAATCCGCCATGGCGCCGCGATATCGGCCGCCATGGCCGATTTTTACAACACTGAACTGAACAAACCTAGGATACATCAAAAATGGTGAACCAGCTTTGATGTGTGCAAACATACCATCAAGAATCATATAGGAAAAGCTGAATTGTTGATTGGTAGCTAACCCAACTAAAGCAGAGGCTATGGTATGTCCAAATTGATCCCAAGCAGTACTTTTTGGACTTAGACAATGAAGCAAAACATGGATAAGGTACTTCCAATGGGGACTTACCAGTGCCTTTTGAAAAGTAAGCTTATTTAGAGCACCTTCATAGCCTATCTCTCTAAGTTCATCCCAAATAACTTGTTTGTCAAATAAAACAACATCTTCTTCATCGTCAAACAATAAGATCTCCCTAATTGTTGCTTCAGTAATACGAATAGACCTCCCTACAACTGTAACATGAATAACATCTTCTCCTTCTTCCAAATCATATCTAGCCGTAGGCCCGTAGCCCAAAACTCTTGAATCCAGGGACCAATGATTTCTGGATTGACTAAAAGTGAGTAACTGATAGATGACCCAGTAAGAAAATCAATGATTCCATGAAAATCCACATTCTTTTGCGTCTTCTCCAAGTTGGCAATCATGTTGTGTTTGGTAATTGTTGGACGGTTTGCCATTGTTAGTGTTTGCGAAAGAAGATGATGATCGATGATGAATTTGTTAGTGTTTGATGGATGAATAGTAATAAGGATGAGGGTATGTAAAGATGAAAAAGATATGCACAAGGAAGGATAATATACAAAAAATCATGGTTAATTAATGATTTTACCGTTATTTTTGGAGTTTATCTTCCCCATATCTTTCGTAAAGTTGTTACCCCATATTTCTGACCGTTGGAATAGTATCCTGACACGTCAGTACGTCCCATGAAGCGCCAAGCAGTACTTTGCCATATAACATGGAGCAGTACTTTCATTCCTTATGAAGCAGTACTTTAGCAAAAGTACTTTCCACCAAAATATCTAACAATGTTGACTTTTTGACCAAAATATCTTATGAAAGTCAACCCGAGATAATAAATACATTCCATATTTACTCCCCAAAGCTACCATAGCAAGTAGGAGTTAATAACCTTCATAAATAACCCTTGGGTTTGACTTGCCTGTAAAAAGAACTTGTTGTAACACATAACTTCATCAAAACATTGTTTCTACCATCACAAAAACACTAGTAGCATCATGAGCCACTTTCCACTAATTTACATCTCATCAGATGACTCTTCTGACTCAGAGATTAGCTACTACTCTGACTCTGATTCAGGATGGAGTGGGTACTTTCCTCCAAGTGCATCAAGCTTAACCAACCTTAAGCCTAATAAAAAGGTTTCTACTCCTGCTCATGCTCCATCTCTATCCAGTGAGTTGCCACAGGCATTGACACAGGCTCTGGAATCTGCTTTGAAGAACATGAAGTGGCCTGCTCAAAAGAATCCTGCAAGACCAGAAAGACCCCCAAAGCAAGTGCTAGGCCTTGCTTGCCCAAGGAAGCAAGCATCTTTTGATGACAAGAGAAAGATTGCTCAGAAGGCAAAGCATGACTATCATGGAAAGGGAAAGAGGCCTATGGAGTAGTTGGTGTAGGATTTAGTTTGTTTAGGGTTTGTGTTTGTTTGGTTTGATGATGTGTCCCTGTCTTGGAATGTTGAATGTAACTGATATGTGGGAATTGCGCCCTCGCAACAGGTTTTACCTCTCAAGGGATCTTGAGAAGCTTACAACCCCCACCAGGCAGTGTACCTGATCGTTGTAGTATAGTATAGTGACAAGTACCGGGGGATTGATTGTTCAACTCAGGAATAGTGTCGTTAGGATTGAAATTAATCTAACTAGGTCTAAAGGTGATGGATGATTCTTTTTGTGTTTTTATATTTTATGAAAAGCAAGTAAAATTCTCGGGTTTTAGAAGAAGGGGCGGAATTAGTTGCTAATCAACTAACCCAAAAGCTACTACTTAAACTAATGTGTAGGAAAATAAACTAGGGTTCTACAAGGTAAATGAAGCATGTCTACATATGATATGTTACTCCTTGCTAGCTATCCAATTCTACCTATTGAATTGTCACACCTTGTTTTAATTGACGGGTTGTATTCCTTAATACCATTCGTAGGGCCGTGTACGATCTTCCCTAACTCATAAGCTCCTACTTCACTCCTATGTCGAGCCGTTAGAAGCTCCTAACATGGGATCACTAGAATTCGCTTATGCATTAAATACAACCATATAATCGTAGTACACCTCCGATCATGTTTCTTAAGACATTCAAGCAAGTTACCAATTGGAAGTCTGCCAGTTTTCTTAAGCCTAACATCGAATTCATTCAATTAAACAAGAGACAATAGGAAACAAGAATTATAAGCTAAACCAATTAGACCTATCGAAGTGTCACCTCCTAATTGATGAAGATAGACATAAACATCAACAAGGAATCAATAAGATCTAATCAATTATATACAAGTTTCACACAATCATAAGTCGACACAAGGTGAATTAACAAAACATCATCAAAGAAGAGCAAGCAACAATGATAATAGAAAACATAATTAAGATAGAATCAATAAACCAATATAAGATGTTTATGGAGTGATTGAAACCCTCTAAGTTGCTAGAAAAACACCTAACTAAACTCAGGAATCGACCTTAGGGTTTAGGGCTTTTAAAAAGTGAAGTAATAAAGTTATATTTATAGGCAGATTTTCTGTCGGCCCATCTTGACGGCTTCAGCTCGTACACATGACGGCGTCATGACCATTTTTTCACCAAATCAAATATTTTTTCATCCTAATCATTTCCTTTTTTGAATCGCTTAAATCCGAGTTCGTATGCAAAAGTTATGGCTAAAACAGTGTCAACTACTCCGCGCGTAAGTTATGATTGTCTTGATCAACATGCGACGGTTTTACTAAGGTTTCTTCTTGTGTAATCCTTCTTCCTGACGTCGTCACTCTAAATCATCTGACGTCGACAGGTTCAACCCTGACGCCGTCACTCTTTAAGTCCTCTGGGCCGTCTCTCTTTAAGTTGATACGTGATGGCCTACCTCTATTAACACGTGACGCCGTCACGAACTCCTTCAAAAACCTTCTGGATCGTCACGTGTATTTTATTTATCCAACCCTTTTCCAAGTCATGACGTCGTCAAGAGCAATTCTTGACGCCGTCAGGTACTGTTTCCAGCATATTTTGGAGACTTTGCCATTTTCTTCACTTTTTCGCTCCAAAACGTCCAAAATGCTTCCTTTTGTAAAATTCTTCTCAAAAGTACCTAAAATGACAAAAGGAACGATTTAGGGCAATATTTGATCAAATAATCACGATTTAGGGCTTAAATGACCCCCTAAAAGCAGTACACTTTTGGCTTCATCAAATATCCCTACACTTGGGATTTGCTTGTCCTCAAGCAAATAAGCTTTTCCACCAATAAAAATACAAGTTAGGGGTCATTTAAAACTAATATAAATGTAATTGCAACAAATGATCGTTCTACCTTAGTCAAAACAAGCACGGAAATTATACACTAGCACTTCACATTAAGTATTTGGATACTCTCATCTCTCGGGTGTTGTAAATTTATATATCATAATTAGAAATGGAGAAATATCACTCATTACCTGTCATAGCAAATAGATTACCATAGGCTTGGGAAAGGATCAAAACCTCCACCACTTGGTGTAAGCACCTAGGAAAACTATCAAAGAGGTCTTTTTAAAGGGTTATAACGTTAGGTGTAGGGATATGGAAAACACGGTTTTGTTGGATAAACGGATATTTTACTGGTGGCAAGTCAATTGTCTTAGTTAACTACATGTACAATGAGGCGTTGCTAATCCAAGACTCGACTCAACTTGAACTAACTACGACTCTTTTTGGATTTTTTTTCAAGACACTATTTGACTTAAATATAAATAAAAGAAACGGATGGTAGCCCGTATGTTTTTCTCTTTTCTTTTTCTATTTTTTTAAATTTTATTTTTCGATTTTTTTAAATTTTTTTTACATATACTTTTACTCTACCATCCAAAATAATATATCAAAGGGAGCTCGTTTCCTCCCTACACTTGAGCTTTTACATACTTTACAATCACTATTCTAATGACTCGAATCAAGATAATCAAAACATTTGGAGTACTTTTAAATATTAACGCACATATGAGGGTAATAATTGACGTCATCCCCATTACTCCATTACAATAGTACTTTACCCATGAGTCTCAATCGTCCCAAAACAATATGTACAAGATATGACTCGACTTAGCAACCATGTAATAAATTAGACAACTAACTAAGGGTTTAAACAAATAACAATAATGCACTAAAGATGAGTGCATACATGGAAGGCTAAGGCGATTTGATTGCACGTTTGGGGTGGATTGTAAACAAATTCTATCTTTAAGTAAGATGCTTAAAGTTCGAAACGAAAAAGATAGGCTCGGAGGGGTGTACTAGGGGTATCGTATACTAAAAATGAGTACAACACAAAGGTATGGGAGAATTACTTGACTAATGAAGTCAATGTAATTATATAAAACACAGGTGTAAAAACATGGGTTATCCTAATGCCTCTTTGATGCGTGGGAATCGCAACAGGTTTTACCTCTCGAGGGATCTCGAGAAGCTTACAACCCCCACCAGGCAGTGTACCTGATCGTTGTAGTATAGTATAGTGACAAGTACCGGGGGATTGATCGTTCAGCTTAGGAATAGTGTCGCTAGGATTAGAAAGCCTAAATACTAGTTCTAAAGGTGAGGGATGATTATTTTTGTGTTTTTATATTTTTTAGAAAGCAAATTAAAATCTCGGGTTTTAGAAGAATGGGCGGAATTAGTTGCTATTCAACTAACCCAATACTAAGATGCAATCAAAATAAAATAATAAAAATGAAAATAAACTAATTTATACTAAAGTTGTGAGCAGTAATTGGAGAAAATGTGTTTACTTAGATTTCACTACTCCCTAGATATCTTTTACACGTTAATTACTTGGTATAATTGAATGGATGACGAATCGTATTCCTTAATACCATTCATGGGGTGGCACACATAACTCCCCAATTCTATGAGCTCTTATCTCCTCCTACACCATGCCCAGCACAACTATAGGGATTGTAAACAGTGGCTCATGCATTAAATACAACCAATAAAGACCTAGTGCGCCTCGGTTCATGTTTCTTAAGACGTTCAAGCATGTTACCATTTGGAGATCTGCCAGTTTTCTTAAGCCTAACATATAAATCATTCATCCAAGACAAGAATAAACAAGTAATCAACACATAATCAATATCTAGGTTTCATTAGATCTAAGCAAACACAAAAGAGATCTAGCCTAGCATGATAGAATTAAGACAAGAACATGATATAGACAACCAACACATAGACATATTGATTGAATTAGAAGAACACTTATCTTGATTAATCATGCAAGGTATCAAGGGGTTAGAACCCTTGAAAAACCTGTAAAGTTACACCAAAATCGTCTTTAGGGTTTCTCCCAAAACTCCTCTCTCTAAATGTGAAAAACTAGAAAACTATATATAGGAAAATAGGGATGACGGCGTCAAGAACAAAGGTGTGACGCCGTCATCTCGCCGCCAAATACTTCCTCGGACGGCCTTGATCTACTTCTGACGCCGTCAAGGCCTAGGCTGTCACACAAATTACTCTTGACGCCCTGTGTGTGACACCGTCATCAACTACGGATTTTAATTCTTGGGGTTTAACGCCGTCAGGAAAACTCTTGACGCCTTCATGAACTCTCGGATTTTATTATTGAGGTTTGACGCCGTCAGGAAATTACTCTTGACGCCGTCACCTACTGTTCCCAGCATGGAAAATTGAGACTTTGCCGTTTTCTTCACTTTTATGCTTCAAAAACGTCCAAAATGGCTTCTTTTCCAGAATTCACTCTCCAAGTATCTAAAATCACAAAAGGAACGATTTAGGGCAATATTTGATCAAATAAATTCGGATTCGGGCTTAAATGACCCCCTAAAAGTGGTTCATTTTTCGCCTTATCATATACCCTTACACTTGAGATTTGCTTGTCCTCAAGCAAATGCGCTTTTATTCTAGTCAAAAGACAAGTTAGGGGTTATTTAACACTAATATAAAAGTAATTACAACAAATAATCGTTCCACTAAAGACTAATAGACAAGCTCGGAAGTCATACACTAGCACCTCACAAATAGTGTTTAGATACTCACATCTCTCGGGTGTAATAAAGTAATATAACATAATAGAAATGGAAGATATCTCTCACTACCTGTCATAGCAAAATAGATTACTATAGGCTTGGGAAAGGATCAAACCTCCACTACATGGCGTAAGCACCTAGGATAAACTATCAAAGAGGTCTTTTAAAGGGTTGTAACGTTAGGTATAGGGATATGAATTACACGGTTTTGTTGGATAAAGGAAGTTATTACTGGTGGCGAGTTAACAATCTTGGTTAATTACATGTAAAATATGGCGTTGCTAAGCCAAGACTAGACTCGACTTAAGCTAATAAATGAGAAATAACAAAAACATAAAATGAACATAGAATAAAAAGGGATGGTAGTCCGTATGTTTTTTCTCTTTTCCTTTTTCTATTTTTTTTTTCTTTTTCTTGATTTTTCGATTTTTTTTTTTTTTTTATTTTTTTTTTTTTTTATTTTTTTTTTTTTTTGCATACACTCTTACCCTACCATCCAAAATAATACATCATAGAGGATGAACATTCCCCTTACACTTGAATCTTTACATACTTTACATTTAACTAAACTAATGACTCGAATTAAGAAAATCAAAACACTTGGAGTACTTTTAAGATTAACGTACATATGGGGGTAATAAATGATGTTCTTCCCCATTACTCCATAAAATAAGTACTTACCCATGAGTCCCAATCGTCCCAAAAAAATATGTACAAGGATATGACTCGACTTAGTAACCATGTAATCAATTAGATAGTTAACTTAGGGTTTAACAAATAACAATAATGCACTAAAGATGAGTGCATACACGGAAGGCTAAGGCGATTTGGTTGTACATTTAAGTGGGGTGTAACAAATTCTTCCTTTAAGTAAAAATGCTTAAATTTAGAAACGAAAAGATAGCCTCGGAGGGGTGTACTAGGGGTTTCGTGTACTAAAAATGAGTACAACGCTAAGGGTATGGGAAAAATTAGTTGACTTAACTAGTCAAGTAATATGACTTAAATGGTTAAGTAATTATAATACGGGTTTAACACAAGGGTGATCCTAATGCCTCTTATCATGTAGTAAATCCTACCACACGAATGTAGTCTCACTAGCGGTCTCGGGATGCATCACTAACGCAAGTTCTAGAATCTAAATGCTACCGGTACACTCATAAGCACTAATAATAAATGCTTTTCCTATCAAATCTAAAGGCGAACCTCACATATTTGGGTGGAAAATTTTTCTGAATATACGGTTATGTGCTAGTCATACAATCTCCTATCCATGAGACGCTCGCTATGGCTAAAGTTTCACTCCTAAATGTTGTAAAAAATTTTAAATTTGGTGCTAAAATTACACTAACAAGTATTTCTCATAGTTTTATTACACATCTACTATCAAACAAAACAAACTCAAGCGAAAGTGCATATGTAAGGTATCATCTTTTTACCCTCCCCTTACACTTAAGATGAACATTATCCCAATGTTCAAGTAAAGAATGTAAAAGTGAAAAAGTAAAGAGAATGAAATCAAATACTCCCCTGATTCGCTCGGTATGGATTATAGGTTAGCCAGATTAGATCTTCCTCCAAGAAAATGAACAATCAAAGCATCCCTTCCAGAATATAAATCATCTCCTTGTCGAACATAACCTGTAAATCCTGACAAAAATAGACAAGACAACCTCGCGTAAAATCGGCGGCATCCTATATAAGTTTCTAAGTCCTAGAAAACAAAGTAAGATATAATGATTGTGGAATGAAGTTTGCAGATCTCCTGGAGATTATAAAACTTAATAATTCACAAAAACCATAAGACTCCGTTAGAAAAACAAAACCGGTAAAATTTCCAGATTTTAACTCCTGCCGTCGTCAAGAGTAAACTCATGACGCCGTCAGAATGGACCTGCAGAAATTCTTATGTTAAGTTTCCGGAAAATTACTGGAAAAACTTGGTTCCACTTCTTGGAAAATCCTGCAAAACTTCATTATGACTCAATACAAGCATTTGACTCTAACAAAAACGAATATACATACTCACTTAAAATTGTGGAGAATCATGATCGTGTGTTTCTTGAAAACATATTTGGGGTTTCCCCTTACACTTATCTTTTGCAAAAATACTTTTAGGTTGGAGTTAAGACTAGGCCAAACAACATAGTAAAGTATTTCCACTTTTTAATTGAGAAACATGATCTACCAACAATAAAAATAAAGCATGCATACGGAAGCAAATAACAAACAAATAAATAAAATCACACAAAGCATGGGTTGCCTCCCAAGAAGCGCTTTTCTTTATTTACGAGTCTTGTAGCTAGACTCAAGGTCATGGGTTACTACGTGATTTCATCATCAAACGTCGCATCCTCCTCACTAATCATTTCATTGTTATTCTCTTGGTAATGTTTTACACGTTGTATGTTAACAGTGAACTCCCTACGTTCATCATCAATTAACACTACCGCTCCAAATTTAGAAGAATTCTTTACCGTGAACGGTCCATACCATCTAGACTTAAGTTTTCCCGGAAATAATCTCAACCGAGAATTGTATAATAGGACTTTGTCTCCCTCTGAAAATTCTTTGGGTTTCTTAATTCTCTGGTCATGCCATCTTTTAGCTCTTTCTTTATATGTGATGGAGGATTCGTAAGCTTCTAGCCTAAGCTCATCAAGCTCGTGTAGTTGCAAGAACCTATTGTTTCCAGCAGTCGTGTAATCTAGGTTGCATGTCTTAAGCACCCAATAAGCCTTGTGTTCTAGTTCTACCGGTAGGTGGCATGCCTTACCATACACCATGCGGAATGGGGTCGTTCCAATAGGTGTTTTGTAGGCGGTTCGGAATGCCCATAAGGCTTCGTCGAGTTTAAATGACCAGTCCTTTCTGTTTTGACTAACCGTTTTTTCAAGTATTCTTTTAATAGCTCTATTGGTGTTTTCGACTTGGCCATTGGTCTGTGGATGATAGGCGGTGGAGAATCGATGGGGTACTCCATATCTCTTCATGACCTTTTCCATTTGTGCATTGCAAAAATGAGTTCCCCTATCACTGATGAGAGCTTTAGGAATCCCGAATCTCGCGAAAAGCTTCTTCAGGAAATGAATAACTACTCTGGCGTCATTGGTCCTAAGGGCTTGTGCCTCAACCCATTTTGAAACATAGTCAATAGCGACTAATATGTACTCGTTCCCCCTGAAGATGGAAAGGGTCCCATGAAGTCAATCCCCCAAACATCGAAGACCTCACAAACTTGTATAAAGTTCTGAGGTGCTTCATCCCTATGTGATATATTTCCAGCACGTTGACATGCATCACACGCCTGCACCATTTCTTTTACATCACGGAAAATTGTAGGCCAATAGAATCCCGCATCGAGAATCTTTCGGGCGGTAACGTTTATCCCATGATGCCCCCCAGAGGGACCAGAGTGACATTCCCTCATAATCTTTACCGCCTCATTTTCCGAAACACAACGCCTTATAATTTGGTCAGGACACCTTCGGAATAAAAATGGTTCATCCCAAAAGTAGTATTTAAGCTGAGAAAAGAACCTTTTTCTTTCGTATCTAGTCAGGTGTTCAGGAACAAGTCTACATCTACTTGCGAAGTAATTAGCAAAATCGGCGTACCACGGCTCTGAATCAATCATTAACATCAGTTGTTCGTCAGGAAACGAATCCCTAATCTCACTTCTATCGTGCTTATCCAAGGGGTTTTCGAGACGAGATAGATGATCTGCGGCCAGATTTTCTGCCCCCCTCTTATCGCGAATCTCAACATCGAATTCTTGTAACAACAAGATCCACCGAATTAGTCGTGGCTTAGCATCCTGCTTCGCAAACAGATATCGAAGAGCCGAGTGATCAGTGAAGACGACTGTCTTTGAAAGGACAAGATATTGTCGGAATTTGTCGAATGCAAACACTACGGCTAATAATTCTTTTTCGGTGGTGGAGTAATTCTCTTGAGCGGGATTCATGGTTTTGCTAGCGTAGTAAATAGGTTGGAAAAGCTTGTCATTACGTTGGCCCAATACAGCCCCGACAGCGAAATCGCTAGCGTCACACATGATTTCAAACGGTAACTCCCAGTTGGGTGTGATCATGATTGGAGCTTGTGTGAGCTCCTTTTTTAAGAGATCGAAAGCATCTTTGCATTCTTGGGAAAAATCGAACGGAGCATCCTTCACATGCAATTGAGTCATTGGCCGGGCAATTTTGGAGAAGTCTTTGATGAATCTCCGATAAAATCCGGCGTGCCCCAAAAAGCTGCGTATTGCCTTAACAGTCGTGGGGTATGGTAACTTAGATATAGCTTCAACTTTAGCTTGGTCCACCTCTATTCCGTTCCCTGAGATCTTATGCCCTAACACAATCCCTTCCTTTACCATGAAATGACACTTTTCCCAGTTTAACACCAAGTTGGTTTCCTCACAACGTTTAAGCATCTTTTCTAGATTAGCAAGACAGCGGCCGAAGGAGTTTCCGAAGACTGAAAAATCATCCATGAACACTTCCATGCTGTCTTCCATGAGTTCGTGAAAGATTGCGGTCATGCAACGTTGGAAAGTGGCGGGGGCATTACATAGCCCAAAAGGCATCCTTTTGTAGGCAAATGTTCCATAGGGGCAAGTAAACGTGGTTTTTTCTTGGTCCTCGGGTGCTATGGGAATTTGAAAATATCCAGAGAATCCATCCAAGAAGCAATAGTACTCGTGTCCAGATAATCTCTTTAACATCTGATCAATGAATGGTAAGGGAAAGTGATCTTTCCTCGTGGCATCATTGAGATTTCGATAGTCGATGCATACCCGCCATCCAGTGACAGTTCTCTGGGGCACCATCTCACCCTTGTCATTCTTTACTACAGTCATCCCAACCTTTTTAGGTACAACCTGCACAGGACTGACCCATGGGCTATCCGAGATTGGGTAAATCAGTCCTGCATCCAAAAGTTTGATAATTTCTTTCTTTACTACTTCCTTAATGTTAGGGTTCACGCGCCTCTGGGGTTGTACGGTAGGTTTATAATCTTCCTCCATGAGAATCTTATGTGTGCAAAAAGTTGAGTCAATCCCCTTAATGTCGGCCACACTCCATGCGAGTACCCCTTTGTATTTTTTTAGGACCTCTAAGAGTTTAACTTTTTGTTCATGTTCCAAGGAAGAGTTTATGATTACCGGGAGTTGGTCCTCCCCCTGAAGGAAGGCATATTCCAAATGGTTAGGAAGCTCTTTAAGATCAATGTTAGGGGGTTCGATAATAGAGGGTTTGAGCCTGTTCTCGGGCTTTCGGAGCTCGAGATGCTCCGTTGCTTCTTGTCTGGGGTAGAAGGAGACTGCATTAACATCCTCCGTCTTTTCTACCTCTAGCAAAGGCAGAAAACTCTCGTCCCGTAGCCAGCCCTCATCGATCTGTTCATCGACGCAACTATCAATGACATCTGTGAGTTCATCTACTTCCCCGATAA
Source organism: Artemisia argyi (assembly GCA_030686995.1). Taxonomy (NCBI): domain Eukaryota; kingdom Viridiplantae; phylum Streptophyta; class Magnoliopsida; order Asterales; family Asteraceae; genus Artemisia; species Artemisia argyi. Next base: position 227,859,100 of record CM060708.1, on the reverse strand, counting down.
AGTAGAGCCGGTTGGCTGCTTCGAGGGAGAGGTCCATAGAATCCTTAATGTCGAAGGTTGTGCTATCGTCTCCCACTCGTAAGGTTAATTTGCCATCGTAGACATCGATGACTGCGCGAGCGGTAGAAAGAAATGGTCTACCTAAGATGATAGGTACCAAGTTATCCTCCTCCATATCCAGGATTACGAAGTCGACCGGGAATTTGAATTTCCCAACTTTGACTAGCACATTTTCGCATATCCCTACGGGGTACTTGACCGATCTATCGGCTAGTTGGATGTTCATACGGGTAGACTTCAATCCAGAGTATCCTAGTTTACGGAACATAGAGTGAGGCATGAGATTGATACTTGCTCCCAAATCGGCAAGAGCATTCTTGATTGATAGAGGTCCTATGGAGCAAGGTAGGGTGAAGCTGCCCGGATCGTCTACCTTCTTTGGTAGCCCTCGATGGGTTACCACTGAGCATTCTTCCCCCAGGGTCACAAGACCTTCGAGTTTCTTTCTGTTAGCAAGTAGCTTTTTGAAGTATGTGCTATACTTTGGCATGTGATAGCAAGCATCAAGGAGAGGTATGGTGACAACTGAGTCTTTTAGGTATGACAAGAACCTCTTGTTATCATTCTCAGTTTTCTGGTTCCTTAATCGGGACGGGAATGGAATTCTCACAGGTTGGTTAGGCAGGGCTGATGGGGAAGGGGTCGTCACGGGTGGTTGGTCTGGGGCACCACTGCCGACATCCTCCTCCTCCTCTCCAGGTTTGTTTGGGTCGAGGGTGATGGGGGACGAGTTTGGGTAAGGAGGGTCCTTGGTTGTCGTTCCAGCTCGCGTGGTTATTGCGAGCATGGGGTCTTTTTTGCTTACTGATAGCGTTTGAAGATTATCTAGGGCTGAGTTAAGCTTGTTGAAAAATTCTCCAATACCCTCCTGCTGCTCGTCGAAAAGCTCATTAAGGCCTTTCATTTGCAAGTCTTTTTCTTGAGTGAAGTGACCAAGGTCATCTTCGAAATTGCTCCTGATTTTGAATTCAAGGCCTTCCTCCCCTTCTCTTTTCTTTACCAGATTTCCCCAAAGAGTGTAATCATCATTTTGGTAAAAAGGCAAAAGGGAGGGATCAGCATAAATGTCCCCTCCTGAAAAGCACGCATGTTCAGTTGTGGCTGCTCCTCCACATTCTTCTACCTCATGCGGGCCTCCATAGTAATTGCAGATCAAGTACGGATTCGACAGCTGTTTAGGTAATTGTGATCCAGCTAGGTAATCCACTCTTTTGTGAATTTTGCTCAACCGATCCGAGGTGATCTCAGAAATGCTGACAGTCGACTCAGGTTCGTCCCAAGTGTCATCCTGGTCTTGAGCATATTCTTCAATCCTACCCCATCCTTCCTCGGCACTAAGATTGGCCAATCTTCCTTTCCTAGATTGGTTAATTCCGTTTCGGTCATTAGAGGAGATATTTTCGTAGAAGATTTGGACCAAGAGCCAAAGCTCAATGCCATGATGGGGAACTTGTCTTATTAAATCTTTGAATCTAGTCCATGATTTATAGAAGGGTTCGTCCTTCCCCTTCCGGAAACGGAGGATCCTATCTCTAAGTGCTGAGGTTTTTCCAGGTGGAAAGAACTTCTCATAGAACTTGGATATGAGTTGCTCCCATGTGAAGATAGATTCAGAAGGGAGTTTGTCATACCATTCTTGGGCTTTTTCATATAAGGTTAAAGGAAAGAATCGCAATCGGGATGTGTCTCTAGTAGCCCCATCCGTATGGAGGGTGTCCACTATTTTCAGGAAGTCCTTGATGTGTTGGATTGGATTTTCCTCATCTAGTCCGCTAAATTTACACACATTTTTGACAAGCCAAACATCGTTTGCATGCAAGACCTCGTTGGTGTGTTCGTTTGGGTAGACAATGGCGTTTGAGAAGCCACGAGAGGTTGGGGAGGAGTAGTCCTTAAGGCGCTTAGGAATGGGGGTTGCGGGAGTACTCATCTCGTCGTTGGGTTGGGAGCTAGGGGTTGTGACATGATTTTCTGAATTTTCTTCAGAAAGAGGTGCATCAAAATCGATGGCAACGCTAGATGGTTCAGAAGTTGAGTGATATTGTCTCAATCTGTGCATTTCTCTTTCGGGTTCCGCATAGGGCAAGACAAGGTTTCGAGTGGAACTACGACTCCTAGTGATCCTAAGGTTAAGGGATTCGTCATTTGCCATGATGGCAGGTGGTGAAGAGTTACGAACAAAGACACGAAGAAATAAGATAGATTAAAGAAAACCTAAAAATAAAAATAAATTCTTACTAGAAAGGAATCTAGAAAGTAGACCTAATAAAAAGAAATTCTAACCTAGACAATAACTATTCCCCGGCTGCGGCGCCAAAAACTTGATGCGTGGGAATCGCAACAGGTTTTACCTCTCGAGGGATCTCGAGAAGCTTACAACCCCCACCAGGCAGTGTACCTGATCGTTGTAGTATAGTATAGTGACAAGTACCGGGGGATTGATCGTTCAGCTTAGGAATAGTGTCGCTAGGATTAAAAAGCCTAAATACTAGTTCTAAAGGTGAGGGATGATTATTTTTGTGTTTTTATATTTTTTAGAAAGCAAATTAAAATCTCGGGTTTTGGAAGAATGGGCGGAATTAGTTGCTATTCAACTAACCCAATACTAAGATGCAATCAAAATAAAATAATAAAAATGAAAATAAACTGATTTATACTAAAGTTGTGAGCAGTAATTGGAGAAAATGTGTTTACTTAGATTTCACTACTCCCTAGATATCTTTAACACGTTAATTACTTGTTATAATTGCATGGATGACGGATCGTATTCCTTAATACCATTCATGGGGTGGCACACATAACTCCCCAATTCTATGAGCTCTTATCTCCTCCTACACCATGCCCAGCACAACTATAGGGATTGTAAACAGTGGCTCATGCATTAAATACAACCAATAAAGACCTAGTGCGCATCGGTTCATGTTTCTTAAGACGTTCAAGCATGTTACCATTTGGAGATCTGCCAGTTTTCTTAAGCCTAACATATAAATCATTCATCCAAGACAAGAATAAACAAGTAATCAACACATAATCAATATCTAGGTTTCATTAGATCTAAGCAAACACAAAAGAGATCTAGCCTAGCATGATAGAATTAAGACAAGAACATGATATAGACAACCAACACATAGACATATTGATTGAATTAGAAGAACACTTATCTTGATTAATCATGCAAGGTATCAAGGGGTTAGAACCCTTGAAAAACCTGTAAAGTTACACCAAAATCGTCTTTAGGGTTTCTCCCAAAACTCCTCTCTCTAAATGTGAAAAACTAGAAAACTATATATAGGAAAATAGGGATGACGGCGTCAAGAACAAAGGTGTGACGCCGTCATCTCGCCGCCAAATACTTCCTCGGACGGCCTTGATCTATTTCTGACGCCGTCAAGGCCTAGGCCGTCACACAAATTACTCTTGACGCCCTGTGTGTGACGCCGTCATCAACTACGGATTTTAATTCTTGGGGTTTGACGCCGTCAGGAAAACTCTTGACGCCTTCATGAACTCTCAGATTTTATTATTGAGGTTTGACGCCATCAGGAAATTACTCTTGACGCCGTCACCTACTGTTCCCAGCATGGAAAATTGAGACTTTGCCGTTTTCTTCACTTTTATGCTCCAAAAACGTCCAAAATAGCTTCTTTTCCAGAATTCACTCTCCAAGTACCTAAAATCACAAAAGGAACGATTTAGGGCAATATTTGATCAAATAAATTCGGATTCGGGCTTAAATGACCCCCTAAAAGTGGTTCATTTTTCGCCTTATCACTCTTATCATGTAGTAAATCCTAACTACACGAATGTAGTCTCACTAGCGGTCTCGGGATGCATCGTTATCACAAGTTCTAGAATCTAAGTACTACCAGTACACTCACAAGCATTAAGAATGAATGCTTTTTCCTAAAGATCTAAAGGCGGACCTCACATTTTTTTGGGTGGAAATTTTTGAGTGGTATGGTTTTTTGTGCTAGTCATACAATTCCTATCCATGAGACGCTTATTAAGACTAAAGTTTCACTCCTACATGTTGCAAAAAAATTTAAATTTGGTGTTAAAATTGCCCTAACAAGTATTCCTCTTAGCTTTATTACACATTCACTATCAAACAAAACAAAAATCAAGTGGAGTTATAGTTTCTAATATACCCTCCATACACTTAAACCGAACATTGTCCCCAATGTTCTAGATAAAAATGTAAAAGTAAAAATAAATAAGAATTAAAGAAACTAATACTCCCCTGATTCGCTCGGTATGGACGATGTGATAACATGGTTAAATCTTCCTCGAAGAGAATGAACACGATAAGCTCCACTCCAGAAATGTAATCATCTTATTATCCAATATAACCTGTAATCAACAAACACAAAAACCAAAGCATCAAACCGAACAAACAAAAACCACAACTAGATGTAATTCCAGACTTAGAAATAAAAACAAAACAAAACAATAAAAGGATAGGATACTTGTGGAATAAATTACAAATAGGAACACATAAAACATATCCACAAGTATTGACACACAAACAAGATAGAATATATGACACTAACAAACAAATAAAATAAAAACAACAAACAATTAAAAACATGGGTTGCCTCCCAAGAAGCGCTTGTTTTTGTTCGAGTCACGAGCCTGACTCTACCCTTATTTAACAGAAATAGGGGAGGTTTTCCCTACACTTAGGATTAAGTGCGGATGGAAGTGGCGATACACACCCTTAGGGTGGGAATATGCCACGTGAGGTGAAGGGGGTGAGTGAATGGCTTCCTTCATCCTAAAATTACCCGGATAATATTGGTTGATGGGTGGGTCGGTTCCTCTTTTGTCTCCTAGAAATATATCTAAGGATGGAAAGTTGTGTAAAGATTAAGGTTCCGGGTCATCAACACTAGGAAATTCCCTAGAACTAAGAGTAAGGTTATTACTACAAGTATTCAAACCTATATCCTCTAGTGGTGCTTGGTCTAAGGTCTCTACCTCTATTGGGATTCCTAAAGTCTCTTCTACTTCTTCTGGGTAAGTCACGGGCGGTGTATGTGCCTCAAATGATGGTAGGACTTGTGGGGTACTTAGTAGGCCTTGGTTTTCTACTATCTCCTCCATCACATTAATATCACCTATGTGTTCATCTTGTATTATGGTAGTGCCTAACCATGACATGCAACTAGGTGGCTCAACTCTAACCTCATGTGTGTCGTATATTTTGGTGAAATCTATCCCACTCATGCAACTAGGTGGTTCAAAACTAACCATCTCATCATCTTGGTTTGATTCTAAGTCCATGCTCTTAGAAACTAGGTATTCTTGCTCATACGAATCTATCAATTCGTTATACTTATGGCCCATGGCTGCGAAGCTTTCCTCAAAATTCATCCAAAGGGTCTCACTAAAAGGAATTGATCCTGATAATGATCGTCTAATAGAAATCACACATGCATAAAATTCATCAAACCCATCTAACTTTACCCCCAAATCTTCTTGGATATTTCTAAGATCACGCAAAAATTTATTGGAATGATAGGAAGCAAATCTATTAGTGAAATATAATTGTTCCTCTATTGTTAGTGATCTAAATGGAATTTCATCCGCCATAGTGACAAGTGAAAATGGTTTTACAAACAAAGGGCACAAAGAAAAAGATAGACTACAAGAAAGCTAATAAAAAGAAAATAAAAACATCACTAAAAAGGAATCTAATTAGTAGACCTAATCAAAATAAATTTCAACCTAAACAATAACTATTCCCCGGGCTGCGGCGCCAAAAACTTGATACATGGGAATTGCGCCCTCGCAACAGGTTTTACCTCTCAAGGGATCTTGAGAAGCTTACAACCCCCACCAGGCAGTGTACCTGATCGTTGTAGTATAGTATAGTGACAAGTACCGGGGGATTGATCATTCAACTCAGGAATAGTGTCGTTAGGATTGAAATTAATCTAACTAGGTCTAAAGGTGAAGGATGATTCTTTTTGTGTTTTTATATTTTATGAAAAGCAAGTAAAATTCTCGGGTTTTGGAAGAAGGGGCAGAATTAGTTGCTAATCAACTAACCCAAAAGCTACTACTTAAACTAATGTGTAGGAAAATAAACTAGGGTTCTACAAGGTAAATGAAGCATGTCTACCTATGATATGTTACTCCTTGCTGGCTATCCAATTCTACCTATTGAATTGTCACACCTTGTTTTAATTGACGGGTTGTATTCCTTAATACCATTCGTAGGGCCGTGTACGATCTTCCCTAACTCTATAAGCTCCTACTTCACTCCTATGTCGAGCCGTTAGAAGCTCCTAACATGGGATCACTAGAATTTGCTTATGCATTAAATACAACCATATAATCATAGTACACCCCCGATCATGTTTCTTAAGACGTTCAAGCAAGTTACCAATTGGAAGTCTGCCAGTTTTCTTAAGCATAACATCGAATTCATTCAATTAAACAAGAGACAATAGGAAACAAGAATTATAAGCTAAACCAATTAGACCTATCGAAGTGTCACACCCTAATTGATGAAGATAGACACAAACATCAACAAGGAATCAATAAGATCTAGTCAATTATATACAAGTTTCACACAATCATAAGTAGACACAAGGTGAATTAACAAAACATCATCAAAGAAGAGCAAGCAACAATGATAATGGAAAATATAATTAAGATAGAATCAACAAACCAATATAAGATGTTTATGGAGTGATTGAAACCCTCTAAGTTGCTGGAAAAAAACCTACCTAAACCCAGGAATCGACCTTAGGGTTTAGGGCTTTTAAAAAGTGAAGTAATAAGGTTATATTTATAGGCAGATTTTCTGTCGGCCCATCTTGACGGCTTCAACTCGTACACATGACGGCATCATGACCATTTTTTCACCAAATCGAATATTTTTTCATCCCGATCGTTTCCTTTTTTGAATCGCTTAAATCCGAGTTCGTATGCAAAAGTTATGGCCAAAACCGTGTCAGCTATTCCGCGCGTAAGTTATGATTGTCTTGATCAACATGCGACGGTTTTTACTAAGGTTTCTTCTTGTGTAAGCCTTCTTCCTGACGTCGTCACTCTAAATCATCTGACGTCGTCAGGTTCAACCCTGACGCCGTCACTCTTTAAGTCCTCTGGGCCGTCTCTCTTTAAGTTGATACGTGATGGCCTACCTCCATTAACACGCGACGCCGTCACGAACTCCTTCAAAAACCTTCTGGATCGTCACGTGTATTTTATTTATCCAACCCTTTTCCAAGTCGTGACGTCGTCAAGAGCAATTCTTGACGCCGTCAGGTACTGTTTCCAGCATATTTTGGAGACTTTGCCCTTTTCTTCACTTTTTCGCTCCAAAACGTCCAAAATGCTTCCTTTTGTAAAATTCTTCTGAAAAGTACCTAAAATGACAAAAGGAACGATTTAGGGAAATATTTGATCAAATAATCATGATTTAGGGCTTAAATGACCCCCTAAAAGGGGTACACTTTTCGCTTCATCAGTAACTCACTTGATGAACATGAATAAAATTACTCTTTCTGTTTAATGATAAATGTAGCCTCCCTTCAAATAATGAATAGCTACTAATGCCTCCCCTCAAATGTAGCTTAATTATTTATCATTCTAATACTCACCACTAAAAAAGTAAATCTTGAAACATCAAAGCCCTTTATGAGTAAATCTGCTACATTATCATCTGTGTGAACTTTAACCACATTAATGAGTCTGTGCTCATAACAATCTCTGATAAAGTGATGCCTTATCTGAATATGCTTTGTATTGGAATGATAGACAGGATTTTTCACAATACAGATTGTACTCTCATTATGAATTTTGATAGGAGTATTCTTGAAGTTGAATCCATAGTCCAAAAGCTGATTTTGCAACCAAAGTACTTGGGCACAACAACTTGCAGCAGCCACATATTCTGCTTCTGAGGAAGATGTTGCTGCAATTGTTTGCTTTTTGCATTGCTAAGAAACTAATCTTCTTCCAAGATATTGGCATCCTCCAGTGGTTGATCTTCTGTCATAATTGTCTCCAGCATAATCACTGTCTGAAAAGGCTTCCAAATGAAAAGGAGACTCCCTAGGATACCACAACCCTAGCTTAGGTTGTTGCCTAAGATACCTAAAAATCCTCTTGACTGCATTCAGATAAGAAACTTTGGGTTTGACCTGATGTCTTGCACATAAACACACAACAAAAGTAATGTCAGGTCTAGATGCAGTCAAATACATTAGACACCCAATCTTGGATCTATATAGCTTAACATCAACATCTTCCTCATCTTCATATTTTCCCAATGGTTTGTTAGCATCAATGGGTGTGGATGTTGGCTTGACAGTGGTGAAGTTAAACCTCTTAAGAATGTCTATAACATTTGAAACTCTTTTAGCATAAGAATGTTAATTCACCCATGAAACTCATTTGAAACTCTTTTTGCATAAGATCCTCAAATTCCTTCACCATTGACTGCTTTGTTGCTCTAAAGATAATGTCATCGACATACACTTGAACAAGCATAATCTCCTTTTTATCTCTTTTGATAAACAAAGTCTTATCTATGGCACCTCTCCTGTAACCATGTTGCAATAGAAAAGTGGAGAGTCTTTCATACCAAGCTCTAGGAGCTTGATGAAGGCCATACAAAGCCTTAATAACCTTGTAGACTTTGTTTGGATGTGCAGGATCTTCAAAACCAGGAGGTTGTTTGACATAGACTTCCTCTGTGATAGTGCCATAGAGAAAAACACTTTTAACATCCATCTGATATACAGGAAAGCCCATATATTATGCAAAAGCCAGAAACAACCTTATGGCTTCAATTCTAGCCACAGGAGTAAATACTTCATCATAGTCTACCCCTTCTTCTTGTTTGTAGCCTTGAGCAACTAATCTTTCTTTATTCTTGATGACATTCCCTCTTTCATCTCTTTTAACTCTGAAGACCCATTTGGTACCAATTAGCCTCTAACCATCAGGTAAATCACATAATACCCATACTTCCTGAAGTTTGAATTGTAAGAGTTCTTCTTGCATGGCTTCAACCCAACTCTCTTTAGCTAATGCTTGAGCTACCGTCTTAGGTTCCTCTTGAGACAGAAAGCAAGCAAATAAGCACAATTGCTGATCCTTGTGATTCACCCTATTTTGTTTATAAATAAAGCTAAGTAAAGAAGTATGTTGCCTTGAAAGATTCTTAGCTTTTGTTCTTGTGAGCACTCCTGAGGTAGAAGGTCCAATAATCTTACCGACATGATGATCTTTATGAATTCTTAATGTAGGAGTTGGTGAAACTTCAAGATTATCTTCCAAATTTTTGAAATCAGGGTCCTCATTGGAATCTAAGAAAGTGCCTTTTTTTCTCTAATTCATCATCAAAATCTTCTAAGGCAGGCATGGTTGGATCAGTCAATTCATCAGTATTGATCCAATTTGATGTATCTAAGACATTTGAAGTACTTTCAAATGGATCAACAGTACTTTGATGCAAAGTACTGTCTGTGCCTTTAGCCTTCTTTTTTTCTGCTTCATAAGCTCTCCTTTGATCATCTTCATAGGATTTTGCAATAGTTTCTTGAAGAAGCATCCTATTAAGTTCATCTTGGATAGCTTGGTCTTCATCAGATACTGTGGACTTTGGTTGAACAGAACTTTGTGGTTCAACAGTACTTTGAGGTTCAACAGTACTTTGAGGTTCAAAAGTACTTTTCTTCTTATCAATGGGTTCTTCATCAGGAACATCTTCAGATCTCATATTGACCCCATCAACAATGTATTGTAAATCTTCTTCATTGTGGACAACTTGATTTTCTTCTCTAACAGGCACATAATTCATGGATGAGGCCAAAATATCAAGATCAAACATCCAATCAGGACCTTTACCTTTTTGATTTCCTTGATCTTCTAAAAACTCAACATGAAGACATTCTTGAACCTTCTTGGTAGCCCTGTTGTACACTCTGAATCCTTTGCTATTGGTACAATAACCCAATAAGTATCCTTCATCTGACTTGCCATCAAACTTTCCCAGAGTATCAACAGTATTCAAAATAGTCAGGGGACATCCAAAAGGTTTCATAAACTTAATGTTTGGTTTCTTTCCCATAAGTAACTCATAAGGTGTCTTCATCTGAGGTTTTGTCATTGATACTCTGTTCAACACATAACAAGCAGCACTTACAGCTTCAGCCCAAAATGGAACAGGTAATTGAGAATATGCAAGCATTGTCCTTGCTGCTTCTATCAAAGTTCTATTCTTCCTTTCTGCAACTCCATTCTGCTGAGGAGTTCTTGCAATGCTAAACTCATTCTTAATTCCTTTCTTGGCACAAAATTCATCCATAAGCTGATTCTTGAATTCAGTCCCATTATCACATCTAATGGATCTAACTTTGAGTCTTAACTAATTTTCAAGTGCTATTATAAGATCATGAATAGCATCAAAAGTCTCATCTTTAAATCCCAAGAAAAAGACCCAGCTAAATCTGCTACAGTCATCTGTTATAACCAAACAGTACTTCTTCTTGTTTAAACTTGCAACAGAAACAGGTCCAAACAGATCCATATGCAGCAATTCCAAAGGCTCTCTAATGGTTCTTTCTTCAATCTTTTTACATGAAGCCTTGTGTTGTTTACCCTTCTTGTAAGCCAGACATGAGTGATCATTCTTGAATATTTTAGAAGGTAAACCTCTAACTAAATTGCCTTTGACCAATTTGTTGATGTTCTTGAAATTTACATGCCCTAATCTTTTGTGCCATTGATGTGCTTCTTCCATTGTTGCCCTTGCTACCAAACATGTTGCTCTTTCAGTAGAATTGATATTCTTCAAATCTATGTTGTACACATCATTTGTTCTTGGTACGCTCAGCATCACCAAGTTTTCATCTTCTAACTTAAACTCAGGGGAGAGAATAAGACATTCTATCGTCAAGGAATAACACAGGATATTTCTTGTCACAGATCTGAGAAACTGACAAAAGATTGAATTTAAGCTCCTTCACATATCTAACATTCTCAAAATCAAAGGATCCAGCCTTAATGGTTCCTTTGCCAGTGATTCTCCCTCCATCAGGATCATTCTCAAATGCAACTCTTCCTCCAAACTAAGCCTTAAAATCTGACAAGAGCTCCTTTTCTCCTGTCATGCTTCCAGAGCAACCATTATCAACAATAACATGATCTTTAAGCTCCTCTTCTGGGTTGCCCTGCATAAAAATGAATAGGGTTAGTTTCTATTAGGAACCCAAGCATTACTGACTTGTGTTCCCCTTGTGGAGTGACATACTCAAATTCTTTGAGTATGTAATCACCACTGTTTTTGAAAACATTATCAAGAATTAATGTTTTTGGTCCCAAAACCTGTGTTGGATTATTATCAACACTCCCCTTTTCACCCTTATTTTCTGAAAGTACTTTTTCACCCTCATCAGTACTTTCTTTCTTAACCCATTTAGTTGTAACAGTTGGTTTTGGGGTTCTTTGATCCAGGTACTTTTCTTGAGTTGTAAGGCCTTCTAGGTTTGTAAGAATTGAATCTCCTAGGTCTTACATTAGAGTTATTGCTAGCAGTACCTTGGTTGGGGGAATTCCTAACAGTACTTTGAGAAGGTACTGCTTTACCAGTACTTTGAAAAGTATTTCTTGAAGGTACTGGGGGTTTTGAGAATGGTCTTTTCTGGTGAGGGTACCTATAGTCTTTTGAGAAATTACTATGGTTAACCCTATTTGAGTAATTCCAAGCTGGTTTATTCTCCCTGTGCTTATGGTTTGCAGATGTGGTCTTTGGGTATTTGCTTAAGTATTCTGAATGATAATCACAGTCCTTAATCAAATGATGAGGACTATAACATACATAATATAACTTTGGTCCCATATTCCCAAATCCACTCCCAAAAGATTTTCTATAATAAGCAGTATTTTGAAAAGATTTCCTTGTAGGTACTGCTGAATGATCAACAGTACTTTGAGAAGTTTTTGGAAGTACTGATTGTTTTAAAAAGCCTTTTTCATTCCCAGAACCCTTGTTATCATTCCTGGGTTTCTCAACAGCTTCTCTTAAGGACTTAGGACTAGATTGACTTGAATTAAATTGACCTTTAAGCTTTTTCCTGAATTCTAAATTGTCTACTCCAAAACAAGAAACATCTGTCCTAGGTGGTTGAAAACTACCTGTGGGTGGAGGAACTTCATTGTATCCCTTGTCTTTCTTAAATACAGGAGGTGTTGAACAAGGTGATTCCTCATCACTAGATGTGTTTTCCTCTAAGCTTATGAATTATTCACCACTAGTTGAGGTCTCCTGTGAAAGACTTAGTTCCATGTTCCTAGTTGGGATTTCTTCTGAACTACTATCATCATAACCTAGGCCAGTTTTAATGTTTGCAGTTCTTTGTTTTTCAACAAAACTAACATGTGACAGACCTGATTCTTTCCAAACAGTAAGTTTTGCTAACAACTTATCTCTTTCTATAGTGATCTTTTCTAGTTCAGAAACCTTACATCCTAACTTCCACTCACTTAACTTTAATTGATAATCTTGTTGCTCATATTTCTCTGCCCAAGCTACTTCATTGTTTTCATGTGTGATTATCTTGGCTTCCATTGACACTAAAGTCAATTGGTAACCAGCTATCTCAGACCTAGCCCTTCTATAGTTATCTCTTTCAGTTTCATATTCTTTAAGCATCTTTTGATAAGAGTTACTACATTTAGAACATACCTCAGAGATAGTGGATGGACTTGGTGAAGTGGCCATCATAGCAAACTGAACAGGTTCTTCTTCACTTTCCATGCTCCAATTAAAGCTTCCTAGACCATCTCCTGATTCCAAAGCTGCATATCCTGGTTCCTCATCAAAAGCTGTGCTCCAATCAACCTCTTCCAATGCAACCATAGAGTAGGTTACTGGTTCATCATCAAATTCATTACTCCAGTCAACCTCTGATAGATTTTCTTGAGCCACCAAAGCTTGTGACTTTCGCTCAGCAGTAGGAACCTCCTTTATTTCAACCTTGGGTTTTTCAATCATTCTGTTATACTTTGCAAACTTGCATTCCCTTGCAAAGTGACCAGTCTTTTGACAATTGAAGCATTCAATCTTAGACTTATCAAATGCTATACCCTGCTTAGCTTTGAAATCAATACCTCTCCATGTCTTGTTCATAAACTTCTTGATCCTTGCAGTGATCATGGAAACCTACCATCTTATGTCAATTTCTTCTAGAGCATCATCATCAATTTGCAAGACATCTTCTTGATAACTAACAGGTAAAGTGGCTTGTTGAGCAAAGAATGAACATAGAACATCATCTGAGTTGGTGTTGTTTGATGGTGATGAAGTGGTGGTGACCATGGTTGTACATGGATGTTGTTTCTCTTCAACGGTACTTTGGACAGGGTAAGCAGTACTTTTAGTTGAAGTACTGCCTCTGTTTTCAGAAGACACAAAAGCAATACTATGAGAACTTGAGCCTTTGTTACCCTTCATCTCATGCTCATACACCTTTAGATTGTTGTAGAGATCATCAAAGTCCATAGTGTATAAACCAGGTTCTCCTCTTATCATAGTAGCAACCACATGCCATGCAGATGGCAAACTCCTCAAGAACTTCAAGTTTGCTTCTTCAACAGATGCCTCTGGTCCATATAACTCTAGCATACTGAGTAGATTTTGATATCTGTCATAGGCAGAGTCAAGGCTTTCTCTTTTACCAACAGTGAATGTTTCAAACTGTTGCTTCAATAGGTTTCTATGCATTTTCTTGGAAGCATCATTACCTCCAAATCTTGTCTTAATAGCAGCCCATAGTTGTTTTGCATCCTTAGCATCATGAAACTTCAATATGTGACCATCAGGAATGGCAGAAAGCAGTATGTTAAGAGCCTTATCTTGATTTCTTTTGGTGGCTGCTGGTAAGGTTGGCTTAGGTGGTGTAGGTTGTCCTTCAATGGATACAGGTTCATCAATGACAACATTACCATTGATAATCACATCCTATAGTGCATGTTCAGTGATAGCAATGTACTGCCTCATCTTCATACTCCATAGATCATACTCACCCTTCTTGACAATAGGAATTCTAACTGAGGTGATGGAGGGAACTGGTACAACTTCTGTCGACATCTTTTAAGGGTTTGTTGTAAAATCGGTTTTAAGGGTTTCTTCTTAATCAGAGTTTTCACACAAGCTCTGATACCACTTGTTGGATCAATATACTCTGATCAAACAACTTTGTAGCTTGTAAGGTTTTAACAATCTTGAATAACTCAAAACTATTAATAATGAAACACTGATGTTACTTTGTAAAGTATGTGGAATCTACTAACACAAAGCTAAGAAGAACTTTAAATTATATTAAAACCAACTTTGAATCTGCTTCTCTAAACACAGATTCACTGACAATCCCTAACTTTTCTAATATCGTATTCTAGTATTCGTTTTCTTGAATGCATATATCTAATACCATCCTAAGGCTCCTTTTATAGGCATAAGGAAAACCTTAAGTCGGTTTACAATACTTGAACGACAAGTAAACTATCCCTAACTAATTCTAGAATATTCTGATAATATTACATAACAATCCTTAAACAATATTGCATATCAGTCCTTATTCTTTAGAAGTACTTTGAATATTTTCCATGCACGAGCAGTACTTTGACACAGCAGTACTTTGAACTTCCAGAAGTACTTTGATCTTTATATCCCAACAAATACTAACAAGTTTATCCTAGCATAGTAATAAAGAAATAAACACAAGTAATCAAACAATAAAGGGTAAACATCATTGATTGATTGATCAAATATATTATCTCTTTAATACATAAGGTCTTCTCTAGCGAAAAATGCTCAAAAATCTTATAAAAGTTTACTAGGATTTGTATCCCAAAAGCTCCACACTAATTAATGAATACAATGCAAAGATATATATAGGAAATAGGTTGCGACGGTGTCACGTTGGAGTTACGACCCGTCACCTTGCCATCGATCTTAGGGTTATTTTCCACAGACATAAGTGTGACGCCGTCACTTGAGGGTTCTAACGCTGTCACACAAGGCGTCCCAGCCCACTGAGCAGTCACTAACTTCTTCAAAGTTACACTTTTTGGCACATTTGGTGACCACATCATAAATATATGTTACGAGCCTGAATTTTGTGTTTTTCTTCTGTTCTTCATCCAATCGAGCCCAAAAAGCGCACATATCCAACATTTGCATTCTAAAGTACCTAAAACTCAAAAACAAAGCATTTAGAGGAATATATGATACAAAGTGTACTACTTTCAGGGCTAAATGACCCTTAGAAGTGTACAAAATTACACCTCATCATGTAAGCACACACCTACAGAGAGGTTTGAAGCTGCGTGTAAGAAGTGGATAATGGCTGGAGATTTTGCTGGATCCGGCGGTGTCGGCAAAAACAGTTTCTAAGAAAGTGGTTCCAAATCAAGGGTTAATTGAAAAACTCTAATTTTTTTAGACGTCCGTAGAGGCCAAAGGTCCTCTACACCGTAGAAGGCCAAAGATCCTCTACACAATAGAAGGCACGACTAACATTTTTCTTCATTTTTGCCAAACACATGAATTAACTCAACAAAATCATTTCAAACACAAAACTAATTTTCTACTAATCATAAAACAATTGTTTGAATACAAATACACTTAGAAGGATGCCGAAACACAATTTTACCAAAACTTGAGCCTTGTTCCAAACACCCATTTTGGCCCATTTTCAAAATTATACACTTGACACCAAACCAAACATAGACAATTCTAAAAACTGGATATGACACTCTTAAAACATAATTTATAATACATTTACAACTATTTGGGTGTTCCAACTTATCCGAGCAAAGTTACCAGGAGACTACGTGCCATCTATACACAAAACGAGCTAGTATTCTTCAACTCTAACATGTCCAAGCTTTAGGCCTTTTTATTACCTTTGCTACTCCCACTTGGTCCTACAAAACATGTGCAACTAAACGCATAAGCATAAATGCTTAGTAAGTAAATGGCATACCTATTTTAATAACACATAATCCAAACACTTTGGATCGTAACATACCTTTAGCTAGTCTTATCAACTAACAAAATCAACATATGTATAGGAAGCTCTATAATTTTGCACTTACCAACATTTAGTTGGACTTAAAATACACTATAGCTAGTTATGAGTAACTATGCTATAATAACACCTTAGCTTGTTATGACTAACAAGGCTAAACACACCATAGCAATGGTTCCAAGCTAGCTAGAACATGCTCTCATATACACAACACATTTTATCACCATAACTCAACATTATGATAAAGGATTATGAACAAGGTTAAGACTAATTTACTTACCTCAAATACAAGAATATCCTATTTCAATAGTCATCACCAATTTCTTGATCCTTAAACAAGAATTACTATCAATTAAGTATGTTCTCATTATATAACAAAGGTAATAACCTAACCAATCTATATACCAAACAACCTTTTTCACATGCATATGATCAATCACCTTGATCATACTAAAACCCTGAAATCATAAATTCAATCACAACCCATTTAAGGGGCTTAATCCTCTAACCTAATTTGTTATCATTTTAACTCAAAACCCTTTTTACCTAAAATACACAATTTTTATCTTTCAAAGACCTTAACTCAAAATGCAACTAAATCAATAATTTGATAATACTTACTTATGTGGATGATGATTAACAGTTTTGTTTTTGTTAAGGGACAACAATTTACACCCAAATGCTTACTTGAAAATTCCTTGTTCTTCCATCTCTTGTGAAAGTCTCGACTACCACACACAACTAAACACTTGTAGAAAATTTTGGAAATGATAGAAGTCAATGTATAATTCTTGTACAACTATGTAAATGTAGAAGAAATAGTCCCTCAAGTCTTATTCTTAAGGTTTTGGCCACATATAACTTTCTATACATAACCACTTAGCACCTTTACTTATAGTTAACTTTCATTTATTTTAAATTGACTAACCAAACACAAATGTTGTCCAATCACTTGTTTATAATAACCAAACTAATAAGATATAAGTTATTATATAGAAGTATCTCGTCGGGTTTTGGGATGCAACATTTATATGGCTCTTTCTTGTCTCAAATTTGAAACCTTATTAATGGAGAAGAATACAGTTGTTTTTAGTTTAAATCTAAACATGTGTTTTTAGTGGCTGTTGTTTGGTATTAGAGAGAGAAAGAAGAAAAAGACAAAAATAAAAGATGAAGATGATGATGATATGAGTAAAGGGGATAATGAGAAAAAGAAGTCATATACAAATCTATACTACACCATAAAGAGAAAACATGTTTGCATAAAACTTGTAAGCATAAAAAATGAGTAATGTTTTAAGACTAAAATATCTCTACTTCTAAAGGCAATGCAATCTATTAAACTTTATAACACTTATTTACAATTTAAATTACTAATTTTTCCAATCTCATATACTCCACACTCATATATACATACAAAAATATGCACATAAATTAACGCTACTATACACTACTGCCGTTATGCGCGGGTAATTATCTAGTGTATGTCAGTGATTGAAGTTAGTGGGTGAGTGGATGCGGGACTAAGTCAAAAATTGTGGAAAAAGACTACTTTTATCTTCATGTGCATTGCACATGGAAAATTTCACGATTAAAATTAATGGAAGTTAAGTCAAAGGACTAAGGAGTGTCCATGATTCTTTGCAAGGTTAAGAACGATAAATACAATTTGAGACTCTCATGATAATAGATGCAATTTTGAACAAACTACATGGACGATCCATCACTTAATGTTACTTATAATACAAAATATCTCATAAATGATAAAACCATTAAGCTTTATATTACTTTGTTCAAATATATATATATATATATATATATATATATATATATATATATATATATATATATATATATATATATATATATATATATATAAAATAAGCTTTATATTTAAATAGTTTAATACCCCTTAAATATAACAAATGAACTCCTAAACTCATTAAACTTTATATTTTTAATGTTTTACATTATTTTTTTTACTGTTTTTCACAAATTTTATTGGCAAACATATTAGTGTTAAAACCTTATTTCGTAGCTAAAAAATGAATGTTTTTAAAATTATCTCGTTCATCATGTTATACATGACATGTGCTTTTTACTATGATCATTTTCTTTTCAGCTTTTAGAGTTTGTTTTGTAAATATATTTAGACGGCACAATCAGATTTTGAAGATATAACAAATTGATCATAGGGTTAGCTTGTTTAAAAGCTTGTCTTAACAGTGAATCTATGTTTTTCTTGTTTGCGTTATGATTATAGAAAATGTGAAATACACTGTCAATAAATACATTGAAATTCAATTTTTGCTCGAAAATATCATCATGTTTGTAATTTTTATAGTTGTGAATCGATTCAGATATCATGAATTTAAACAACTTTAAATTATCTGCAATTTACCAAAAAAGAGTTTCACATCTTTTCTTGACGTTGTAATTCCATGTTTGCTATTCATAATAAGTTTCCCTATATTGCCCTATGTGAAGGATTTATTTGTAACATGAGACCAACCGTCCTGGTTTAGAGAGACGATTCATATTCCAGTAACATGAAATGGAATGATTTCAAAGTGTGTTTCGTAGATTGGATATCTTGATATACAAAAGTAGCTTGAAATGATGAGTAATTACATTCCTTTGTTTTAACCTTACATACGAGTTTAATCAAAATCAAGTTACTATTGATCACTTTTGATAAAACTTTTATTGAAACAAATACTTAAAACTTTAAAAGAAATAAACACAGCTGTTTCAAAGTTACACAAAATGTAAAGTGATTTCACTGATAAATACGTTATAAAAAGTTCTATACTTTATAAAGTAATCACCTTATTGTTAGAGCTTCAATTTTCTCTTTATCTGCAATTATAAGTCATAATTTTTGAAGTTTCATACCAATGTTATTAACTATACTACAATTAGAAGTTACATATATAAACTTTTGCGCTTGAAACCTAAAACGCTTGCTTTAGTAGCGTTATGATTGAGACAACAGTGAAAACAAATAAAAAAAAAAACAATCACAAAACACAAAATATAAATTAGCTACTAAAAATAATCAAGCAATTAAAAGCGCTAAATTCTATATACTTGTGCCCTAAAAAGCCTAGTCTTTACTAGTTGAAAAAATTCATCACTTCTTCTCATAGATCATGTAGATTGGGTTGATCGTGTTGATTAGGTAGATCTGGTAATTGGATCGGGTAGATCAGGTTAGTATTTTGGTCCTGTAAATACGCGTGTGTGTGAGATTGGTTTTTGCTAGATTAGTACTTGAAATTTAGTTTAGTGTCAGAAATCTAGTAGGCGACGTAAAGGTTAGTTATGTTGGGCCATAAACATAACGGGTTTGATTGTACCCGAAGAAGAACTAGACATCTACCTTAGTGTCGAAAAATATTATAAGCGACGCGTACAGTTTTCTCAGCCTAAATAGAACTTGTTGACTTAGTGAAGTAACTCTTGAGTTGGGTGGTACTCGAGGGTGGAGTAGGTCGAAGAGGAGCTTCGTGACCGAACCACTATAAATCATCGTGTCTGGTTTGAGAGTTCTTTTAGTTATCTCTTTGCGTTTATTTTTTCATTTATCGCTTTACATTTATATTTGCATTGTGTGATTTGTTGCTTATATTGTGTTGATTATGTTTGTGTCATGGCTTGATTATTATATTGTGTTTATGTGGCAATTTAATTTATATCATCTCTAGTTGTTATAGATCTATTATTAAGAATTTCATATTGCATCACGATTGATCGGTTATTTGATACAAAACATTTAATTTTTTAAACAGGGACACATTCACGCAGCACCTTCTCTATGTTTTCCACAAGACAAAAATAAAAGATGAAGATGAAGATGATACGAGTAAAGAGGGAATGAGAAAAAGAAGTCATATATCAATCTATACTACATATAAAGAGAAAACATGTTTGCATAAAACTTATAAGCTTAAAAAATGTGTAATATTTAAGACTAAAATACCTATACTTATAAAAGCAATGCAATATATTAAACTTTATAATACTTAATTACAATTTAAATTACTAATTTTTTCCAATCTCACATACTCCACACTCATATATACATAAAAAATGCACATAAATTAACGCTACTATACACTCTCACCGCTATGCACAGGTAATCATCTAGTGTATGTCAGTGTGTGAAGTGAGTGGGTGAATGGATGCTGGACCAAGTTAAAAATTGAGGAAAAAGACCAATTTATCTTCATGTTTATTGCACATGGAAAATTTCACAATCAAAATTAACTGAAGTTAAGCCAAAGGACTAATGAGCGTGCATGATTCTTAGCAAGGTTAAGGACGATAAATGCAATTTGAGACACTCAGGACAATAGATGCAATTTTGAACAAACCGCATAGATGACCCATCACTTAATATTACTTACAATACAAAATAGCTCATAAATGTTAAAACCATTAAGCTTTATATATTTTGTTAAAAAAATTAAGCTTTATATTTTAATAGTTTAATACCCCCTTAATTTTAACAATATAACAAATGAGTTCCTAAACTCATTAAACTTTATGTTTTATTGTTTTACATTATTTTTCGTATTGTTTTTCACAAACTTTATTGGAAAACATATTAGTGTTAAAACCTTATTTCATAGCTACAAAATGAATGTTTTTGCACCTTCTGCAACGTGCGGGAAATATTATCTCATTCATCACGTTATACATGACACATGCTTTTTTACTATAATTCTTTTCAGCTTTTAAAGTTTGTTTGGTAAATATGTTTAGACGACACAATCCGATTTTGAAGATATAACAAATTTATCATAGGGTTAACTTGTTTAAAAGCTTGTCTTAACAATGAATCTATGTTTTTCTTGTTTACGTTACGATTATAAAAAATGTGAAATACACTCTCAATAAATACATTGAAATCCAATTTTAGCTCGAAAATGTCATCATGTTTGTATAGTTGTTAAACGATTCACATATCATGAATTTAAACAGCCTTAACTTAGCTGCAATTTACCAAAAAGAGTTGCACATCATTTCTTGACGTTGTAATTCCATGTTTGCTATTCATATTAAGTTTGCCTATATTGCCCTACGTGAAGGATTTATCTATAACTTGAGACCAACCATCCTGTTTTAGAGAGACGATTCATATATATTCCAGTAACATGAAATGGAATGATTTCAAAGTGTGTTTAGTGGATTGCATATATTGATATACAAAAGTAGCTTGAAATGATGAATAATTACATTCTATTGTTTTAACCTTACATACGAGTTTAATTGAAATCATGTTACCATTGATCGGTTTTTGATACAACTTTTATCGAAACAAGTACTTAAAACCTTAAAGAAACAAACACAACCATTTCAAAGTTACGCAAGGTGTAAAGTAATTTCACTGATAAAGACGTTATAAAAAAGTTCGATATTTTAAAAAGCAATCACGTTATTGTTAGAGCTTCGATTTTCTCTTTATCTGCAATTATAAGTCATTATATTTGCATTTTCATATTAATATTATTAACTATTCAACAATTAGCAGTTACATATATAAACTTTTGCGCAATGGCGCCCAAAACCTAAAACGCTTGCTTTAACTGCATTACACTTGAGATAACCATAAAAACAAATACAAAAAACAATCACAAAAAAGTAAAGTAAAGTAACTCTTAATACCGTGTTCACGGGTTATGGGTCCTAATATCGTCTTTCACGGTGTATGAGGGAGGTTTAGACGTAGACAGTCTTACCTTTACTTATGGTAGAGAAACTGCTTACGGTTCTAGCAAGGGTAAAAAAGGACAATTCACAAAATATAAATTAATTACTAAAAACTATGAAGCAATTAAAAGCACTTAATTCTATATACTCGTGTCCTAAAAAGCCTAGTCTTTATAAGGTCTACTAGGTTGAAAAAAATTCATCACTTCTTCTCATAGGCTCCTTCATTTCATTACATTTCATTCTCCCTCTCACTCCATATATATATATATACCTCTGCAAACATCTTTTTCATCCTTAAAAAACGATCAAAACACACAAAGGTAAAAAAAAGTTACGACTTTATTGTGTAATAACAGCAAAGAATGAAAACCCTTTATCTGAAATGTATTTATTACTCATATAACTCAATCTTTGACTTTTTTTATATTATATCATGACATGGGTTTGCTTTAGTTTCTTGTATCGTGTATATATGTCTTAAAATTTGATAGATAGATACAGGATGGGTTTTTTCTTGTGGGGTTTTTATAAACTTTATAAAAGTTGGGTTTTTGAGGGTTTTGGAATTTAGTGGAGATGATGAAGATCTGGGTTGGTTTTAAAGGTTATGCTTTTTAAGTCTTTTGTTGTAAAGTAGTTGCTTTTATGTTTACAAGTTTATTTGATTGGTGCTTTTTTAGGAATGTTAGGATGTTTTAGTGATTTTTGGAATGTTTTGTTTTTTTTTATAAATTTTTTATATTATGTTTGATGCTATCAATGGTTATTTATAGGCTTGGATAATTGGAATGGTGTATAATGTAGCCTGGTAAGAAAGTTCTATAGCAATGGTGTTTGGTGATTTATGTGGAGCAAAACATGTTGGTTCGAATGGCTCATTAATTAGAAATCTCGTTATTCGTTTAATGTTTTTCGTTACTTGTCTTTATTTAGACATAACGAATCACATGTTTCTTGGAAAAATCTTTTCTAAAAATTTTTGTATCCGTATGTTATATCTTTAGTTTAGACGGTAAATGAATCTTTTGGTTCAAGTATGGATTTTAACGTGTTTTTCTGAATTTTTTCTAGTTTGCGTTGGATGGTTTTATAAAAATGTTTATGTTTTTGTGAATCAGGTCCGTTATAGGCTTGATCAGTTAGGCATATCTCATTATGCTCGTGGGAAGGTGAAATATATATAATTCAAAGTTATAAAGAAGGTGGTGTTGATAGTGACAGCTAGTGTCAAAATCACACTAGAACAGCAGTTTTCATGTGATTGATACTATCGTGGCAAAGCTTTTGCTATGGATTTTTGATGATTCATTTTCTTTGCTTCGAGTTAGGTGTTGTTAGATACATAAATATCTCCATTCCATAAGCTGTCACCAAAATCTCCATCCGTTTATCCAGTAGGAATGCCTATTGATTGATTGATCATCAGGCGATTGGAAAAAGCTATTTATTTTGTTAGTAAAGTTTCTCAGAATGGAGTCCGAGGCCTTAATATCGAAACCTCAATCAAGCGTCACAAACAGAATGTTTCCTGCTGTTTTACCAGTGCTTTTCGTTGCAATCACGTATGTTGATCCAGGAAAGTGGGTTGCAGCAGTCGAAGGTGGGGCCCGTTTTGGCTATGATTTGATCTTACTGATGTTTATTTTTAGTTTGGCTGCTGTTCTCTGTCAATATCTATCAGCTTCTATCGCTGTAGTCACCGGAAAAGATCTTGCTCAGGTATTAATAATTACACGATCTTTTTCCGATTTTTTTACTAATCACACAATATCTTTTTGGATTGCGGGTTAATTCTGATAAAGTTGTTTTTTTCTTTGTACTTTTGTAGATATGCAGTTCAGAGTATGGCACAGTCACATGTATCTTCTTAGGGATTCAAGCCGAACTATCCATGATTGCATTGGATCTTTCTATGGTACCCTCCACTCGATAATTATATGTTTCTTTTCAACGTTCTGCTATTATTCTTGGAACTTATAAATGCATCTATATTGATAGGTTTTAGGCATTGCACATGGGCTTAACATGATGTTCGGCATGGGCTTGTTCGCTTGTGTCTTCTTGGCTTCTTTCGATGCTTTTCTGTTTCCCATTTTCTCCAATTTGTTGGTAAGATCAATCTCCTATTTTCTTCATTTTTTATATAAATTAAACCGAGACTAATTTGGCATCGGTTTACTTGTTATTCAGGAGACCGGCAAAGCAAAATTCGTGTGTATACGCTTGGCAAGCTTTGTTTTGCTTTCTTATCTCTTTGGCGTGCTTGTGAATCAACCAGATACATCACTTTCCATGGGTGCCAGTATGCTAACAAAGTTCAGTGGCGAAAGCGTGTTCGCGTTGATCAGTCTTCTTGGTGCAAGCATTATGCCTCATAATTTTTATCTCCATTCATCTCTTGTGCAGGTATCTCATTAAATTTTCAAGTTTCTGCGTTATCATATGAAATATTACTTATCTTTAGGATATTGATTAACTTTTGCTTGTTCTCATCAGCAAAACCAGGGACCCGAACAGGTTACAAAGGAAGCCGTATGCCTTGATCATCTTTTCGTCATTTGCGGTGTTTTCAGTGGCATATTTGTTGTAAATTATGTTCTAATGAACTCAGCAGCAAATGTTTTCTATAGTACCGGGCTTGATTTGCTTACTTTTCAAGATGCATTGTCTTTAATGGATCAGGTTTGATGTTTTAAAACATTCCAAAAATAACCCATTTAGTAATCATGTTCTGATGCAAACTAACACTATTCTTGCAGGTGTTTAGGACTCTAGTGGGTCCCTTCGCTCTGATACTGATTCTGTTGCTTTCAAATCATACGACAGCATTGACCTGGAAATTCAGTGGTCAGCCAATCCTTCTTAATTTCTTCAAAATCGACGTCCCAGGCTGGTTTCATCACTCAGCAATCAGATTTATTGCCAGTGTCCCTGCCCTCTTATGTTCATGGTATTCTGGTGCCGAGGGTACATATCAACTACTGATCTTTACTCAGGTTCTGATCGCCCTTTCACTTCCGTCATCTGTTATCCCCCTTTTTCGGATTGCAACATCAAAATCAGTAATGGGAGTACACAAGGTTTCCCGGTTTGCTGAGTATTCAGTGCTGATCACATTTATTGGAATGCTCGCTCTATCTATTATATTTATAGTCGAATTGGTGTTTGGGAACAGCGATTGGGCAAGTAATATCAGATGGAACATAGGCATTGGCTGCAGCCCTTATACGATACTAATTATGACCGCGTGTATTTCATTCTTTCTGATGCTTTTGCTGGTTGTAACCCCTTTAAAATCTGCAAGTTTTAGATCAGATGTACTGGAGTCATCAACTGAATACGATCAAATTGAAGAATCCAAACAATATCAAGAAGCAGCGCTTGAATCTAGACAATATCAAGAAACAGCGCTGGAGACCCATCCGGATTCACCAAGTTTGAAGTTTTCTGAGGAAGTTATGGAACCCGAGAAAGGGGCTCGTTTGCCTACCAACGAAGAAAGTTTGTCTGATTCCATACTTTCATCTCCAGCAAAGGAATCAGCAACGACAGCGCCATCTGTCGAAGATGTGAAGAAGGTTGAGTCTGAATCAGTTGAAAAGACGATAGATGGGAATATACAGGTTGTGAAAGAGAAAGAGAACAAGATGGTGTTGGAAGATGGGCCGAGTTCATTTAGGAGTCTAAGTTTAAAAAACGATGATATAGGGAGTGGGACTGGGAGTTGCTCAAAGATAGGATTAGGCCGTGCTGCAAGGCGCCAATTAGCTGCTGTTCTTGACGAATTTTGGGGACAACTGTTTGATTTTCACGGAGAACCAACACAAGAAGCTAGGTTAAGGAAACTTGACAAGTTACTCGGGATAGATTCTAAAGTAAACCCCAAAGTGTTGTCAAACCCCAAATCGTTGCTGAATGTGGATAACCAAAGTGTGCACACTAGTATCGAGTCTTCTAATGGACTACACCGGAGCCCATTGTCTAAACAAATGCAACTACTAGACGCATATGTGCAGCGGTCGAATCTTAACGCGGTTGACGCTAGTGAGAAACGCTACCATAGCTTGCGTTCTCAGTTATCTTCCAACGGTCTAAGAATCCCCCAATCTTCTGGCGGGTACGATGATCAACCAGCTACGGTTCATGGGTATCAGATGAAGTCTTATACCAATCAAATGGAAACGTTAGCAACTCCTATGTCTCCCTCACTTGGTGGTTCAAACTACAAACCTCCATTTTCTTTGACGAAAGGCCTGCCAAATGGGACGAGCCCGGCTAAACCACCCGGGTTTCCGGATCCCATCGTGTCTAGGAACACCTCAATGCAACCAGACAGATCTTACAATAATCATTTTGCTGAAAGTATGAATAGTACTGTTAATGAGAAGAAGTATAACAGTATGCCCGATATTTCCGGGCTTGCACTTGCTTATCGGGAGGGAAATTTTGGTCAGAGAATGAATGGACCGTCGATGTATTCAGGCCCGTCATATAGATCTGGGAACCCTTCTGGCTATGTTAGTCCATACCAGTTAACTACAGGGTCCGACACATGGTCCATGTGGTCTAGACAGCCTTTCGACCAATATGGTGTAGCTGAAAAGATGAGTAACAGTAGGCTAAGTTTAAACACTCAAGAAACCGGATCCGGGGTTGATTTAGAAGCAAATCTTCTAAAATCTTTTAGGCTTTGTATCGTCAAGCTTTTAAAACTTGAAGGGTCTAATTGGTTGTTTCAGCAGAACAGTGGTCTTGACGAGGACCTTGTGGACCGTGTAGCTGCTAGGGAGCGGTTTCTTTATGAAGTTGAGAGCAATGAGATGAACGGGGTGGGCCATGCAAGTGACACAGGAATGAAAATTGATCTGGTGACATCGATACCTAACTGTGGGGATGGTTGTGTATGGAGGGCTGATCTGATAACTAGCTTTGGTGTGTGGAGTATACATCGGGTTCTTGATATTTCGCTCATGGAAAGCCGACCCGAGCTTTGGGGAAAATACACATATGTTCTTAATCGTCTTCAGGTAATACTAATTTGGTAATTAATGTCGAAACATAATATTATGGTTAATTTAGAGTGTTTTTTTACTAATTGTTGTGACATGTGTTAGGGGATAATCGAGCTAGCATTTTCTAAGCCACGTGCAGCAATGAGCCCGTGCTTTTGCCTTCAACTTCCAACATCTTACCAACAGCAAAAGGCGTCTCCACCTAAATCAGTCACCAGTCTGCCACCACCGGCTAAACAAAGCAAAGGAAAATGCACAACAGCCGCAAGTCTCTTGGACATAGTCAAAGATGTGGAAATTGCAATCTCGTGCAGAAAAGGTCGAACAGGCACTGCAGCAGGTGACGTGGCGTTCCCAAAAGGAAAAGAGAACTTGGCATCCGTCCTCAAGCGCTACAAGCGCCGGTTAGCTAACAAGCCAGCTGTTACTCCAGATAAGTCATCTGCACTACCAGCATCTCATGGATTGTAATTGACTATTTGAATGCCAGTTTTGTTTGACAATGTGGGAGTCGAAAAGAGCAAGAAAACAACGACTTTCTTCTTCTTTTTAAGGTAGATGTTCTATGTCGTTGTCGTCGTTATGTGATCTGTAAATGTTTTTCCATTGATCTACGACGATTTGTGGATCTTGTTTTTTTGAATGTTGTTTATGGGAGGAACGAGAAATTATGATTTACAAAAAGGATTATAAACAGAACTCCAAACAAAGTTATGCAATCTTTCCCTGTTTTTAGTGATTAATCCATAATTTCATGGTTTTACTTGTAATAGAACTGGTTAGATGTGATAAATTGATTATTGATATTTTTCAATGAACTAATAATAGACTACATTAGTTAGTTTCAAATTCTCAACTATTTATGTTATTCACTTTTATGTTGGGACAGTTTAACTCTACTTGAGCATTTACAATAGTAGCTTT
This sequence comes from Artemisia argyi, assembly GCA_030686995.1. Lineage (NCBI taxonomy): Eukaryota > Viridiplantae > Streptophyta > Magnoliopsida > Asterales > Asteraceae > Artemisia > Artemisia argyi. Next base: position 227,831,334 of record CM060708.1, on the reverse strand, counting down.
TTGAAAGCTTTTTACTTTTACAAAAACTATTTAAAAAAATAATAATAATACTCTCTCCGTTCCAAAATTATTGTTCAGTTTGAATTTTCAAAGTCAAACTGGTTTAACTTTAACCATAAATATATATATTTTTATTATATAATACTTGATGAAAAATTATATCATCGAAAAGTACACTTAAAACCCAATCAATTTATATATTTTGCATCAAATATTATATAACACCCATAAAAATATTTAAGGTCAAAGTTGAAAAAGAAAAATTAAAAAAATCAATAGTGGACAATAAATTTTTGTTATAGGCTTTTTGCTATTACAAATTTCATTTATTTATTTTTATTTATTTTTTAAAGAAAAAACTGTTAAGTTAATAGGAAGAGTTTCATGACCTAGCTTTTGATTATTTTACGCCTTTGTGATTGGTTTTGGGGTTTTTGATAGCGTTCGAGCAAAAGCTTTTACTAAAAATATCTTTTGACAAATAAACTGCTCTCAAGTCTAGCATTCGGGATGCGCTAAACCCATTTAGATTTTATTTAAGTACATGTTGAACAATTATTATAACATGAGAAATACAATTAAAAAAAAAAAAAAAAAAAAAAAAAAAAAAAAAAAAAAAAAAGACGACGACAACACATTTCAAATGCATTCATAAAAATAGATACATCTTCCAATAAATTGCCGGAGGTCCTTTTCTATGTTAAGTAGAACCGGAAGCAGCTTCTCTACCTTAGGTAGGGGTATGGTTGTCTACGTCTTAACCTCTCCCATACACCGTGAAAGACGGTATTTCGGACCCATAACCCGTAAAAGACGGTATTGAGAATTACTTTACTTTTACTTTCCAATAAATTTCTTTATATTTGAAATGTGTAAGTATAATTCTTCTTACCCTTCTTATTTTAAATTTTCTTTTTCACATTACATAAACTGAGATATTTGATATTTAGTTTATTGCTTTTGTAAAACTAAAAACGAGTCTTATATCATGGCTTATTGATAAATGGAAACGAAGGGGTTGTGAGAATTACACCGACACTAAGGGTACGTTTGGTAGGACGTAATGAAATGTCAAATGAATGGAATAAATGACGTAATGGAATAAATAATGTAATGTAATTATTGATTACAATTATTAATCATGTTTGGTTTGTTTGATAAGACGTAATGGAATCATAATAGAAAGACTTAAATGCCCCCATTAATAATAGAAAGTTTATTAAATATGGTTAGTTATTAATGGGGTTTTATGTAATTTTGATTTCATTACGGATGTAATGAAAAAAAAGCAAGGGAGGCCTAGGGAATGATTTTGTTGTAATAGGTTATTACTTGTAATTAATCATTACATTCCATATATGTATGCAAATAACATTTTATCATTCCAACGTAATCATCTTTTACATTCCCCTTTGATTACAACGTACCAAACACTACGTAAGTCATTAACATTACAATACTGACTAGACTAATTCTAAATTCTCTAATACCAACGACCTAATTTAAAACTTACAACTACGTGAATGCCAAATAGAGACACCCGAATGTGAAAACCAACTGACCAAGGTAAAACACAACCTTCTAACACACCAAATGTAATATCAGTAAGGGTAAATGGGTTTATAACCGACCATGACCATGACACCATTAGATACGTACCATTAGAACGTAAGCCAAATAGTTTTAGTCACACAATTCGACGGAGCGGTGGCACTAAGAAATTACTAGAGTGTATACACCAGTTAATTGTTATGATTAGGGTTGAGCAAAATCGACCGAAAACTGAACCAAACCGAACCGAACAGGCTAACTGAACCGACTTGAGTCCTACCCAGTTTAGTTTCGGTTATATATATTTATAGTTTGGTTAAAGGCCAAAATATTTGAAGTTGGTTAAGTGTATCCTATAATACCGTTCAATATAATACCCTAAATTTGGCTAAATGAATTTTATACTACCATTTTTTTTTTTTGGGCGGGGGGTTGTGGGAGGGGGAAGATTTGGTGGTTTGGAACATGTTTAGTTTAGTCTATTACTTAAGAAAGAAATGTTTTTATTAGTCTCGTCAAAGTCTGGGCTCATTCATTAACCTTTAGTTGACTTGTGCATAGGGATGACACCCGTGGGTAATGGGCACGAGTACCTCTAATCCGTCACCTCCTCGCGTAGTTTTTTTCACACCCGTCACCCACCATTGGGTACAATTTTCTACCCATGCCCTTGCCCGTAGTATTTATTGCTCATGGGTTAGTGTTATGCAAAATGATAATGATGATATGTAAACGAACGATGAAACTGCGTAATAAGATACCAATCAATTTGCAAAATACAACTTTGATTATTTGATATTTCATATTCATTTTTTAGTCTTGAAACTCAAACAAATTTTTAGGTTAATGTGTTTTCTTGAGAATTGGTGAAAACTATTAAATGTATACCTGCAACATCATAAATATTTTAATTAGTATAATAAATTTTAACATGGGTTTATAGTAACACCCACAGGTATTCTGACGGGTATACCCGTAGGTATTTTAAATAGTGTCATGGGTTTACCCGCGATAGGTATGCCTCACCCGTCATCCACCCGCCACACATTGATGGGTAAAGATTTTCACCCACGACCCACCCGTGGGTGAAAATTGACGCGTTTACCTACCTATTTATAACGGGTACCCGCGGGTCGTGGGTTTTTTCTCGCCCATTGCCATCGTTGTGCATGTGTTTATTACATTGAGAGAAAATTCTCAAATGATGCCAAAAAGTTGAGGCTTTTCTCAAATGAAGCAAAAAATAAGTGGTTTTCTCAAAAGAGTCATGTGCGAATGTGCGATTCCACTGAATGTGCGACAAGTGTCCACTTTTTTAATAATAAAGTACAGTGGTAGGTGGGTGTTTTCTTATATTTTCTTTTTTTGTCTTATTACAAGAGTATTAAAAAGACTAAAATACCCTCTTTTTAATATGCGATATTGTCATGTACGATGTGCGACATGATCATCAACAGCCGGCTGCAACAATCATATATTCCGACACGCATTTATTCCGGCCAACTTTTTTTCTCAAAAGACCATATATTGATCTTGAAAGTTCTTGTTCGATGATGGGGTTTTCCTTATCTGTAAGATCTTTTCGGATCTGCGGTGGTGATGGTGTGTGGTGTTGACGGCCGGAATTTTTGAGAGAGAGATGGCCGTAATTTTTAAGAGAGAGAGGCTGGAATTTTTGAGAGATAGAGAGAGTTTGGTGAGAGAAGTATTTATATTTAAAAGAGGGTATATTTGTCATTTAAACAAAAATTCAAAGTCAAAGTCCCACCTACCAATGTACTTTATTATTAAAAAAATAGACACATGTCGCACATTCAGTGGAATCGCACGTTCGCACATTCGCATATGACTCTTTTGGGAAACCCACTTATTTTTTGCTTCATTTAGGAAAAACCTCAACTTTTTGGCATCATTTGGGAATTTTCTCTTACATTGACCTATTTTCATCAAGGATCTAACGAAGTATATAAAAACACGTTATGTCCACCAAAACCAGTATATAAACATATTATAGGCCACCAGTGAAGCGATACATCTAAATGTAAAGTAGTTGCACGTACGAGTGCTTTTAATGGTTTTGTTTCATTTATGTGGATTGTGATTGAGATTATACTCCTTGTAAATTCATGGACATGGTTTCTCAAGTACGTGTCCTTTTATTGTTTAGTGTTATGTCTAGGTTGTCGTTAAGAGCAAGTCAACAGGTCAGTGGGTGCGGGTAAAAAACGTACTATCCGTAGTATATAGTTTCCTTTTATTTTTTTTTCCTTGTTTACTTTTGTGTAGTATTGTGATATGTATTATCAAGCAATGTTTTGAAAGCGACCTGGTCGAGTCACCGGGCATCGGGTCAACCGGTTTGATCGCTGGGTCAACTCGGTTTTCAATTTTTTTTTTACCGGGTCAACCGGTTCGACTGCCGGTTCAACCGTTCGACCATCAGGTCAACTCGGGTTTTTATTTAAAAAATTTGAAAAAATGAAACCCGGTCGGGTTTCGAGAACCAGGTTGACCCGGGTCACTCAAAACCCGGCGGGTCAAACCGGTTAACCCGGTTTTAGAAACCTGGGTTTTTTGACCCATTTTTTTGGCCGGAACCGGTCAAACCGGTTAACCCGACCGGGCCGACCCGGGTTTCAAAACACTGTTATCAAGTATAGCTTGATCATGTAACCATGAATACAAAGGATAGTAACGGGTCCATTAGTCAAACTATACAACACAAAAGTAAAATAAGAAAGAATATGTGTTTTTGACCTACATCCGCTGACATGTTGACTTGCTCTTAAACCACAACCTAGACAGAACACAAAAATAATAATAATAATAATAACAACAACAACAACAAGGGGATCCGTTAGGCCCTTTGCTGTTTGCTCTAGCTTTGCACCTATTGGTTCATGCTATTAATCCGTTTTGTGAGCTTACCCTTCAGGCTTGGTATCTCAATAATGGTACTATTGTTAGAGATACCCTCGCGGTTGCCAAGGCACTTGACATCATCATGACAGATGGCCCAACTCGTGGTTTGTTTTTGAATGTTGATAAGACTGAAATTTTCTGGCCAGTAGAGGATCCTAGAAGTAGAGCGGATGGTTTTGTGGAAAACTAGAAGGGGGGTTGAATAGTTTACCGCTTTTTAATGTCATATTTAACTTGAATATCTTTTAGAAAACTTTTACGTTTGCTTAAAGATATAAACACAACGTTATATGTTTGATTCTTAGAAAAGCTTTTTATGTAAATAACAATTCTAACTTTACTAGTTTCATACATTGAAAAGCTTTGTTTGTGCTGATCTTAACTTTGCTTGTTTAGTTATTTGAAAAGCTTTACTTTTGTTTGAAGATACAAACACATTTTTACTTGTTTAGTTCTTTGAAAAGCTTTATATGTAACTAGCAATTCTAACTAAAGATCAACATGTAATAAGCAAAGATAAAGAAAGAAACGATCAAACCACAACACAATTGTTTATCGTGGTTCGGCTACAAGGACTCTTTTTCCTTGCCCTACATCCACGCCCCGAGTTTCCAACTCGAGAGTTATAAGCACTAATCAACAAGCTCCTTTCACCGGCGGAGAAAACCTTTACAACGTCGCTTACACTTTTACCGACACTAAGCTAGATGTCGAGTTATTTTACACGGGTACAACCACTCCCATCGTCGCTTACACTTTTACCGACACTAAGCTAAATGTCGAGTTCTTTACCAAGGGTACAACCACTCCCGTTAGTTCTTTTACAAGGGTACAACAACTCCCGACACACTATGTATTTTGAGGCCTAAAATACTAACCAATCACTTCTACATACATGACACAAATGAAGTATAAACTATCAAAGTTTATACATGACCAAGCTACCAAGACTTGCAACTTTAGAGTTGAAGCTTGTAACTTTTTGAATGATCTTGTGAAGTCCCTTGCTACATAAGAGAATTACACAAGACAAAATGTAACTGAGTTAGTTTAGAGAGTATGTGAAAATATGTCCTAAAAAGGTGACTCAAAACTAACAAATGGTTTGGTATTTATAGCAAACCATTCTGCAGGTCTGGTGGATACGGCGGACTCCTCAGAAGGGTTCCGCCCATGTATCCCCAGGGTACCGCCAGGGCTGCAGTTGATTTTTGCAATAAATCTTCCAAACCAAACAAGGTCACATCTCATTACTCCTTGCAAACCAAACAATGTCACATCTCATAATATCAAGTCAAACACTAAACTTGCAAGCAATCACTTAGTAAGTCAAACACACTTCTTACCATAAATGTATATTGACAAAGCTTGCCCTAAATGTGATGTGACCTTACTATATTAAGAAGTAAATGTGATGTGACAAGACACTTTCTAATTTAAGAAATAAAAACAATGTTTTGTTTAAAAGAAATGTAAACCTTAGTTTAAACAAGACTTAAACACTTAAAGTGAGATTTACTCCTAGCTAAAGTTCATACTTTGTCATTAACAAAACTTAGCAAAGATCGTAAAATATAAATAACGTTTTTAGGCGATATTTGTATTAACAATCTCCCCCTTTTTGTTGATGACAAAACATAAACTTTATTTATAAGTAAGTCACTAGTTTTAGTGTTAAGTCTTATAAAGTTAGTATAAAAACTTATTTTTGCCTAGATGAGGTGATAAGCACAAGTTTATATAAATTCTCCCCCTTTTTGTCGAAACAAAAAGAAGAGTAGCGATGCGGAAGTAAGCACTTGCTCCCCCTTGGACGATACTCCCCCTAAATGGAGTGCCAAGAGAGGAGACATGGATTTTGAACCTACAAGAAAAAGGTTAGTTGTTGCACAAGACAAGTTATGAAAGCATTTCATGTTTAAGACACAACTAAGAGTTGTGAAGTGAAATAATACACCACTCATGCTCCCCCTTGAATATTACTCCCCTAAATGGAGTATCAAGGAAGGAAAACATGGATAATGATCCTACAAAAAGAAAGGTTAGTTTAAAAAACACAAGATATATGTATGGTACCATACAAGGTATAGTTCACTTATTATACCTAAATTGTCAACAAACAATGAAAACCTTGTAGTAGAATGAAATTCATTTCATGTAAAATTTTGACTCTTAAAAAGTCAAGGACAAGAAATTTGGATTACACCATCCTACTTCTTAAAAATAAAGAAAAACTAAAAATAAACTAATAACCTAAAAAGCAACTAGGAAATCATCATTTTTCTCAATGAGAAACATTTTCCAAAAACAAGACTAAGGTTGTTTAAGGAAGAAAATGTGGGTTGGAGGGTTGTAGCGGGCTTTATTTTGAAGGTTGAAAGGATGACACGGTTTTGGTTTGTTGGTTTAATTGGGAAACATTTTCCAAAAGAAACGGTTTTGTTTCATTTTGGAGACTCTAAGGTTGAGGTGTGTGAGACGAGGATTGTAGAAGATCCAAAATGTGGTTTAGTATAAACCTCATTTCTTCGGATAGCTCACGAATTTCCCTTCGACACCCTTCACTAATGTGAGCGGTTCTTTCGCAATGATTGCAATCATGCTGTGGAAAGTTTGGTGGAAGAGTGGTTTGATATGTTGGTGGTGGATGGTTTGAACTTGAAGGAGCAAAGGTGGATGGTTGAGTAGTGTTTTTGCTTCCTTCATTTGTTGATTGGAGTGTTGTTTGTAAAACCATGATATGGTTGATTTGAGAGTCAACCATACGTTTGAAGGCATGAAGGTGGTTTAAATGAGTGTCAATCTCATTATAAAGGTTTGGAGGTTTTTCCCATATGGATGCTTCTATTTTCTTATAAGAAGAAAGTAGAGATTCAAAATGTTGGGAAGGTTCTTGTGGTGATGGTTGTTGTTGTTGTGGTAGTTGTTGATTTTGAACAAAATGGTGGAAGCTTGGTTCGCCGGAAGGATTGCCATGAAGGTCTTTGTAAATTGGGTGAAACACAAATGATTGTGAGTGGGAATGACCTTGATCATTTGGAAAAATGGATGGTCTAGCATAACGGTAAGCTAACCGTTCTACTAATGATGGTTGATGAGGTTCATCATCTAGTTGCTCACTAGGTTGTTGTTGGGTTTCCATTTGAGCAATGGTGTCAAAGAGTGACAAGGATGGTGGACTTGATGATTTGGGTGATAGGTCTTCTAATGTTTCCAAATAAGGTAGTGGTGATATTGGTGGTGTATGGAAAAGTTCCAGTGGTGAAATTGTTGGTGATTGAGGTGATGGAGTTTTTGATAGTTGAGCTTGTTGAGAAGGTGATGATGAATTACTTGAAGGTCTAGTTGTTGGAGGAATGGTGGCCATGTTTGTGTAGCAATGTGTTGGAGAGGGTGTTGGAGTATCAAGATTAAGCAATTCTTGAAAGGTAATTACATTGGTATTACAATGTGTTGGGGATTGTGTTGAGGTAGTGAGGTTAAGGAAATCTTGGATAGGTGAAGAAATGTTAAGCGAAGCATCACTTGAAGAAGATGAGCTTGACTTGACGGTTTTGTTGAAGCAACAAGGTTTAACACTAATCCTAGTGGTTTTTGAGAAGGATTTTGATGACTCGGATGATGTGTTGGATTTAGTCATTTCAAAGATGTGGTTTTGATGTTTTAAGAGAAGAAGTTTTAATGGAGATGGTGTGATTTGAATTGTAGCAAAACTTTCAAATTTATAGGATGAAGGAGATGTTGAAATGGGTGTTTGGATTTGATGTTTTACCATTCAAAGATTGAGGTTTCAAATGATTTACACTGTTTTCATGAACATGTCAAATCATTGCAAGTCAAACCAATGGAATAAGGTGGAGTGAAAGATCAATATATGCACTCAATGCTTTGTGATCATAGGATGTGATTTGGTTGAAAATGTTTCAATGGTTTGAAGGATCCTTTAGAATGGTTCCTTTGGTTGGTTATGTTTGAATTTGAATTTTTGGAGGGAAGTGGCTTCCTAATTGTTTTAGTGAGTGAGAGTTGTTCTAATATGGTTATTGGAGTTAATGGAAGATGTTTCTCACTTAGGATAATGGTTTTGACACTTTACAAGTTTTGGACTTTAAGAAAAATGAAAAAAATTTCTGCAGGTGTCTGGCGGTACCCTCAGAATACACTGGCGGAACCCATTTGAGGGTACCGCCTGGTCCGTTGGGCCATTTATGGGATTCCCAGAAAATACACTGGCGGAACCCAATTTTGGGTACCGCCAGAGCTCAAAAATTAGGCAGTCTACGTTTTTGACCCGCGAGACGATTTTCAAAATTTTCAAAAACTCCTAAAATTAAAAATATAATGCGTATCTGGTTAGGAAATGCAAAAAATAAACATGTAAATACTCATATCATATGACTTTGACCGGGGGCTAGCGATATTCACTAAACTTAGTGAAATTTGCCATAAACATAAAAATTGACAAACACCTCAAATATTGTCATTATGCATAAAAGTTCATACAAACATAATTCGAAAAACCATGAAAGTGAAAAACAAACAAATCACATAGTTTAACACATAAATGGTTCTAAAGCATTCATAAGCCAAACACTCCTTAATCTTCTCACAACCGGTCTATCTTCTTATTGAGCTTGTTTAGGTACCTTCCAAAGCATTTGAACATTCCTTTGGTTTGCTTGAACTCTTCGGATGCATTGTCAATGACGGGGAGTGCTTGAAGGTATTCTAAAGGAGGTAACTTAGAGTTAGGAAGTTTATCGTCCTCGCTCATGGCGGATGATGATGATGATGATGATGGTGTAGGTGATCGAGTACGTTTGCCCTTACCTTTGTAAACTCGTTTATCACTTAAAGGAACGAAGATGTGAGGAACGAGAGAATAGTCAAGGTGCATTCCATTTTTGTTAGGAGAAATGGGTGAGATTGCTCTAAAGAGGCGGGTAAGAAGCATTCCATAGGGAAGAGCGGTTGTTCCAACTAAGGGTCTGTCGGCCATTCTTTTGGCAAGGTAGTAGGCTAAGTTGAAGGGTTGACCAGTGGAAATGCTATAGAGCATGTAGCAAAGGCATGTGTTGATGTGATCTCTATTTCCTATGGTGCTTATGACGTTAACTCTAAGAATTTCTTCCCACTTCTTAAATTGCGGTTTAAGCTCATTAAGCTCCATACCAAAAGGATCCTTATCTACCCCCGAACGATTCACCCTAGTGGTAGAGGTTCTAACAAAGAGATGTTTCTTAATAGTTTCCTTACTAGCAAGAGGTGTGTCGTATGGATAAAAACGATCAATAGAATCAAGACTTGAAATGGGCCACTTATCCGTGTAGAGGCATGATGAGGCGAAAAATGAACCACTTTTAGGGGGTCATTTAAGCCCGGAATTGAATTTATTTGATCAAATATTGCCCTAAATCGTTCCTTTTGTGATTTTAGGTACTTTGGGAGAGAAATCTAGAAAAGGAAGCAATTCGGACGTTTTTAGAGCATAAAAGTGAAGAAAACGCCAAAGTCTTAATTTTCCTTGCTGGGAACAGTAGGTGACGGCGTTAAGAAGGAATTTTTGACGGTGTCAAGAGTAATTTCCATGACGACCTAGTACAGAAATGACGGCGTCACGAAGTAGAGCGTCAAGAGTAAAGTGCATGACGGCCTGGAAATACATAACACATGACGGGGTCAGAAGTAGATCAAGGCAGTCCGAGAAGTATTTTGGCGGCGAGATGACGACGTCACCAATTTGGTCTTGACGCCGTCAGACCCTATTTCCTATATATAGTTTTCTAATTTTTACACATAAAGAAAAGAGAAGTTTTGGAGAAACCCTAAGGCCGAACTTAGTACGAATTTTACAGGTTTTTCAAGGGTTCTCAGCCCTTGAACCCTTTCATGTGTAATTGAGATAAGTGTTCTTTTAATTCAATCAATATGTCTATGTGTTGGTTGTCTATATCTTGTTCTTGTCTTAATTCCATCATGCTAGGCTAGATCTATCTTGTGTTTGCTTGGATCTAATGAAACCTAGATGTTAATTATGTGTTGATTACTTGTTTATGGTTGTATTGGATGAATGATTTCGATGTTAGGCTTAAGAAAACTGGCAGATCTCCAAATGGTAACATGCTTGAACGTCTTAGGAAACATGAACTGACGTGCACTAGGTTTTATTGGTTGTATTTAATGCATGAGTAAATTCTAATGATCCCATGTTAGGAGCTTCTTAATCGGCTCGACATAGGAGTGAAGTAGGCACTCATAGGATTGGGGAATTAAGTGCGCCACCCCATGAATGGTATTAAGGAATACAATCCGTCATCCACGCAACTATAACAAGTAATTAACGTGTAAAAGATATCTAGGGAGTAGTGAAATCTAAGTAAACACAACTTCTCCACTTATTGCTCACAACCTTAGTTTAATTTAGTTTATTTTCATTTCTAGTATTTTATTTTGATTGCATCTTTAGTATTGGGTTAGTTGACTAGCAACTAATTCCGCCGTAATCCTTCAAACCCCGAGATTTTTACTTGCTGTCTAAAAAAATATAAAAATACAAAAATAATCATCCCTCATCTTTAGAACTAGTATTTAGGTTTTCTAATCCTAGCGACACTATTCCTAGCTGAATGATCAATCCCCCGATACTTATCACTATATTATACTACAACGATCAGGCACACTGCCTGGTGGGGGTTGTAAGCTTCTCAAGATCCCTTGAGAGGTAAAGCCTGGTGCAATTCCCACGCATCAAGTTTTTGGCGCCGCAGCCCGGGGAATAGTTATTGTCTAGGTTAGAATATCTTTTTATTAGGTCTACTTGCTAGATTCCTTTCTAGTAAGATTTTATTTTTATTTCTAGGATTTCTTTAGTCTATCTTAATTCTTTGTGTCTTTGTTCGTAACTCTTCACCACCCGACATCATGGACAACGGGAACATCTTTGAACCCGTCATCCCACCACTACAAAACCCACCACTAGAACCTCTTATGCCCCGAACCTTAGGAGAGTATTCCCGACCTAGCCACCAAGGCTACCGAAACACCATTGAGCTCACCGGAGCCAATGTGACCCTCTTGCGATCCGACACCATCCGGTTGGTGCAAAGCGGATGTGCATTCCATGGACTTCGTTCCGAAGATCCAAACCAACATCTTAAGGACTTCCTTAAAATCGTAGACTCCATAGACCTAGATGTTGAAACTAGAGAGACAACCCGATTACGCCTATTCCAATTCTCTCTACGGGATCAAGCTAGTCAATGGCTTGAGCGTTTACCTGCGGGATCCATCACCACATGGGATGATCTCACCACTCGTTTCCTTGCTCAATTTTTCCCACCGGGGAGAACTACTAAGCTCAGAAATGACATCTTGATGTTCCAACAACGTCAAAATGAATCTCTTTATGAAGCATGGACTCGTTTCAAGGACTTACTCCAAAAAGTCCCTCATCATGGCATAGATCTTTGGCTCCAAGTCCAAATCTTTTATGACCATATCGATCTCTCCACGAGGCGAGCCATTGACCAATCGGCCGGTGGTAAGCTACGTGATCTAAGTGCGGAACAATCATGGGAACTCATAGAAGATCTTGCTCTCTATGACAACGAAAGTTGGAATGATCCCCGTGATTTGAACAAAACGGTCAAGGCAATATCCTTGCCTTCGAACAATTCTAGCACTCCCGACCGTAGGATCATGGAACTTGAAGGTCGAGTCAAGTCTCTCATGAAATCTTAAGAAGCTCAAAAGCCTTCAAGCCAAGTAAACAGAATTGCTTCTACATGTAAATTATGTAATGGCCCTCACGAGACTCATAACTACATGGAGCTTCCTAAACGTGCTTATAACGAATTCACATCTTCACACGTGGGTCAAGGTCCTCGAACTTCTGGCGAGGCCTATGAAGCATGGAAGGATAAACCTAATTTTAGAGGGTACCAAACGCGGAGCGTATCCTTCAATGAATCCTCACCACTCACTTGGTCCGAGCATTTTCCATCACAAGGCGTTCCTAAGCAAAGCTGTGAAGATACTCTAAAAAAATTCATTATATCTCAAGAATTACAGCTCTCTACGCTCGAGGCTAAATTTAGACAATAGCAGGCTGATATGAATAACAAGATTTGTAATCTGTTAACTGCTATCAAAAAGCATGTTGTTAATAAACCTATTCACGTTGATGAGGTTAAGTCTGTTACCGTCATGAGTCCACCAACCTCCCCTGTGAAAATAAAAAGTCCTAGTAAGTTATTCAAACATCTATCATCAAAAGGAAAAGAACCTGTCAACCCCCTAGGACCAATCCATTTAGTAAACACCATCACCACGATATCTACTTCTACACCCAACCCAACCCAACCCAACAACAAACTAACAAAATTGGTCATACAGATGAGACCTTAAGGGTAGACCACGATTTGGCCAGAAGACCCACCAACTCATCCGAGCAGTGCACCGCGCAAGAATCTGACAAATCGGATGAAGGGAAAGAGAGATCGGAAGAGCATGAGAGAAATCCAGCCATTTTGGGTAAATCTATTATAGAGGAACCCGAGAGAAAAATGGAGGATGTTACTAGTGGGAGTAGCGATAGGACTGAGGAAAGCAACCCTAAAGTTTTCAAAATCTCCTGCACCATTAAGGAAAAGCTCTTAACCGATAGTCATATAGATCCTAGCTTCCCAGTCAACATAATCCCCCTTTCCTTATACCACGAAGCCTTCCCAGAACGCATTGTGTGCGAGAGAGTTAATAATGCAAGGGTAATGAAAAATTTATCAATTATGATTGGAGAACTTGTTTACAATATTGACCTCACCGTGGTCGATGACGTGGACCCTCTCACCAATCAAACGTTAACCAACCTTGTTCTTGGGAAACCATTTATCAATGAATCGGGAGTGATCCTTGATGAGAAGGATGGTAGTGCATTATTCACCAATGGTGTTAAGAAGGTAATTTTTCGTAGGGGTAATGAGGAGTTGTACGAGTATCGTCCTTCCCTTGAGGGGAATCTATATGGATCAAAGGATGGAGAATCGGGGAAGATAAGACGGCGTGATCCGAATAATCTCAAAATTCCCTACATGATCGGTCATAAGTACTTCGATAACATCTACATTAACGTATTCCTGCCGAAGAATTTTATGTCCCTATTCCATTATAACAATATCTGCAGATGGGGAATGGTTTACAGGGGAGAGAAAGTGGTTGGTAAGGATCATGAAATCCAGGTGTTTGTAGGAAATATGGCATTCGTTATGGAATTTACGATTGTTGGACAATATCGAAGACTATGTCGACCCTAGATTATCACAAGTCATTTTTGGGGCGCCCTTTTGCGAGATCACTAATCTGATAATTGATGACCGGAACGGAATCATGACCTTCGCTGATGGAATTAGGGGGGTTTCATACCCAACGCCATACAAGAGAAGAGACCTTAAGGAAATCGATTGTGACGGGCTTGATAAGATAAGTTCCCAACTTATTTTGTGCGATGAAGATGTTCGGAGAGGGTGTAAGAACACTTCTGATTTATCATGTGGATTCTTTAAGGATGTTAGTAAGCTTGGTTCTAAGTATCGAAAAGATATCTTCGAGTTCGAAGACCCGAAGTACTTACACTACGAAAGCGATACTAGTTTAGAAGACGACCTAGAGAGTGAAACCAATGATGAGGTCACGTAGTAACCCATGACCTTGAGTCTAGCTACAAGATTCGTAAATAAAGAAAAGCGCTTCTTGGGAGGCAACCCATGTTTTGTGTGATTTTTATTTTGTTTGTTTGTTATTTGCTTCCGTATGCATGCTTTATTTTTATTGTTGGTAGATCATGTTTCTCAATTAAATAGTGGAAATACTTTACTTTGTTGTTTTGGCCTAGTCTTAACTCCACCTAAAAGTATTTTTGCAAAAGATAAGTGTAAGGGGAAACCCCAAATATGTTTTTAAGAAACAAACCGATCATGATTCTCCACGATATTAAATGAACATGTATATTCGTATTTGTTAGAGTCAAATGCTTGTATTGAGTCATAATGAAGTTTTGCAGGTTTTTCCAAGAAGTGAGACCAAGTTTTTCCAGAAATTTTCCGAAAACTTAACATAAGAATTTCTGCAGGTCACTTCTGACGGCATCACGAGTTAACTCTTGACGGCGTCACGTGTAAAAATCTGGAAATTTTACCGGTTTTGTTTTTCTAACAGGGTCTTATGGTTTTTGTGAATTATTAAGTTTTATAATCTCCAGGAAATCTGCAAACTTCATTCTACAAGCATTATATCTTATGTTGTTTTCTAGGGTTTAGTAACTTATATAGGTTGCCGCCGATTTTATTCGAGGTTGTCTTGTCTATTTTCTCAGGATTTACAGGTTATGTATGACAAGAAGATGATTTATATTCTGGAAGGGAAGCTTTGATTGTTCATTTTCTTGGAGGAAGATTTAACCTGGCCACCTTATTATCCATACCGAGCGAATCAGGGGAGTATTTGATTTCATTCTTTTTACTTATTTCACTTTTACATTCTTTACTTGAACATTGGGGACAATGTTCATCTTAAGTGTAAGGGGAGGGTAAAATGATGATACCTTACATGTACACTTTCGCTTGAGTTTGTTTTGTTTAGTAGTAGATGTATAATAAAACTATAAGAAATACTTGTTAGTGCAATTTTAGCGCCAAATTTAAAATTTTTTACAACATTTAGGAGTGAAACTTTAGCCATAGCAAGTGTCTCATGGATAGGAGATTGTATGACTAGCACAAAACCGTACCATTCAGAAAAATTTTCCACCCAAATATGTGAGGTTCGCCTTTAGATTTGATAGGAAAAGCATTTACTATTAGTACTTATGAGTGTACCGGTAGCATTTAGATTCTAGAACTTGCGTTAGTGATGCATCCCAAGACCGCTAGTGAGACTACATTCGTGCAGTAGGATTTACTACATGATAAGAGGCATTAGGATCACCCTTGTGTTAAACCCGTATCATAATTACTTGACCATTTAAGTCATATTACTTGGCTAGTTAAGTCAACTAATTTTTCCCACACCTTAGCATTGTACTCATTTTTAGTACACGAAACCCCTAGTACACCCGTCCGAGCCTATCTTTTCGTTTCTAACTTTAAGCATTTTACTTAAAGGAAGAATTTGTTACACCCACTTAAATGTACACCCAAATCGCCTTAGCCTTCCGTGTATGCGCTCATTTTTAGTGCATTATTGTTATGTGTTAAACCCTAAGTTAACTTTCTAATTGATTACATGGTTGCTAAGTCGAGTCATATCCTTGTACATATTGTTTTGGGACGATTGAGACTCATGGGTAAAGTACTTATTTTATGGAGTAATGGGGAAGAACATCATATATTACCCCTATATGTACGTTAATCTTAAAAGTACTCCAAGTGTTTTGATTTTCTTAATTCGAGTCATTAGATTAGTTGATTGTAAAGTATGTAAAGATTCAAGTGTAAGGGGAATGTTCATTCCCTATGATGTATTATTTTGGATGGTAGGGTAAGAGTGTATGAAAAAAGAAATCGAAAAATCAAGAAAAAGAAAAGAAAAAAATAGAAAAAGGAAAAGAGAAAAAACATACGAACTACCATCATGTTTTATTCTATGTTTGTTTTATGTTTTTGTTATTTTTCATTTATTAGCTTAAGTCGAGTCTAGTCTTGGCTTAGCAACGCCACATTGTACATGTAATTAACCAAGATTGTTAACTCGCCACCAGTAAAACTTCCTTTATCCAACAAAACCGTGTATTTCATATCCCTACACCTAACGTTACAACCCTTTAAAAGACCTCTTTGATAGTTTATCCTAGGTGCTTACGCCATGTGGTGGAGGTTTGATCCTTTCCCAAGCCTATGGTAATCTATTTTGCTATGACAGGTAGTGAGAGATATCTTCCGTTTCCATATTGTAATTTATACTTTATTACACCCGAGAGATGTGAGTATCTAAACACTATTTGTGAGGTGCTAGTATATGACCTCCGTGCTTGTCTATTGGTCTTTAGTGGAACGATTATTTGTTGTAATTACTTTTATATTAGTGTTAAATGACCCCTAACTTGTATTTTGAGTAGAATAAAAGCGCATTTGCTTGAGGACAAGCAAATCTCAAGTGTAAGGGTATATGATGACGCGAAAAATGAACCACTTTTAGGGGGTCATTTAAGCCCGGAATTGAATTTATTTGATCAAATATTGCCCTAAATCGTTCCTTTTGTGATTTTAGGTACTTTGGGAGAGAAATCTGGAAAAGGAAGCAATTCGGACGTTTTTAGAGCGTAAATGTGAAGAAAACGCCAAAGTCTTAATTTTCCTTGCTGGGAACAGTAGGTGACGGCGTCAAGAAGGAATTTCTGACGGTGTCAAGAGTAATTTCCATGACGACCTAGTACAGAAATGACGGCGTCACGAAGTAGAGCATCAAGAGTAAAATGCATGACGGCCTGGAAACACATAACACATGACGGCGTCAGAAGTAGATCAAGGCAGTCCGAGAAGTATTTTGGCGGCGAGATGACGACGTCACCAATTTGGTCTTGACGCCGTCAGACCCTATTTCCTATATATAGTTTTCTAATTTTTACACATAAAGAAAAGAGAAGTTTTGGAGAAACCCTAAGGCCGAACTTAGTACGAATTTTACAGGTTTTTCAAGGGTTCTCAGCCCTTGAACCCTTTCATGTGTAATTGAGATAAGTGTTCTTTTAATTCAATCAATATGTCTATGTGTTGGTTGTCTATATCTTGTTCTTGTCTTAATTCCATCATGCTAGGCTAGATCTATCTTGTGTTTGCTTGGATCTAATGAAACCTAGATGTTAATTATGTGTTGATTACTTGTTTATGGTTGTATTGGATGAATGATTTCGATGTTAGGCTTAAGAAAACTGGCAGATCTCCAAATGGTAACATGCTTGAACGTCTTAGGAAACATGAACTGATGTGCACTAGGTTTTATTGGTTGTATTTAATGCATGAGTAAATTCTAATGATCCCATGTTAGGAGCTTCTTAGTCGGCTCGACATAGGAGTGAAGTAGGCACTCATAGGATTGGGGAATTAAGTGCGCCACCCCATGAATGGTATTAAGGAATACAATCCGTCATCCACGCAACTATAACAAGTAATTAACGTGTAAAAGATATCTAGGGAGTAGTGAAATCTAAGTAAACACAACTTCTCCACTTATTGCTCACAACCTTAGTTTAATTTAGTTTATTTTCATTTCTAGTATTTTATTTTGATTGCATCTTTAGTATTGGGTTAGTTGACTAGCAACTAATTCCGCCGTAATCCTTCAAACCCCGAGATTTTTACTTGCTTTCTAAAAAAATATAAAAATACAAAAATAATCATCCCTCATCTTTAGAACTAGTATTTAGGTTTTCTAATCCTAGCGACACTATTCCTAGCTGAACGATCAATCCCCCGGTACTTATCACTATACTATACTACAACGATCAAGTACACTGCCTGGTGAGGGTTGTATGCTTCTCAAGATCCCTTGAGAGGTAAAGCCTGGTGCAATTCCCACGCATCAAGGCAAGTTCCCTCATTTGGGACACCAAGAATGATAGCTAAGTCTTTTAAATCTATGTCATGTGGTATTTGATTGGTTGTGAAGTTTAATGATATCTTACCAACAACACTTGTGGAAAGGTTTACGGTTGCATAGAATTCCAAGATGAACCTTGGACAAATTGGCTCATCTATATCAAGGAGACAATCAAAGTTAATTGCGGCAAAGTTTTGGTGAATAGATGTTCTTTCTAGAAAGGATGGATCAATGGTTCTACCTTCGTGAACATAGCGTTTTTCTAAAGCCTTAAAGGTTTCTACTTGAACCGGGTTGAGACCTTTGGTCCTATGGTGTTTGGGCATGTACTTAAAGGTTTCCTTGTGATCGGATTTATTAGCGGGAGGCATGTTGATTCCTAGAAAATACAAAATTATATGTTAATGACTTTCAACAATGTGGATGTTCTAATGTGTTCCTATATGCAAACAATGTGGAGGTTTGGTTATCTTGACTCATTTTGATTCCAAATTTTTTTGTTATGCAAATTTGGAATGTTAAAGTTAATGTTAAAGTTAAGAGGCTGTTTGGTTTTGAAATTAAGAATAAAACAATCTGTGGCTTTGGCGGACCAGGCGGAACCAAAAAATGGGTTCCGCCCGTATGGTCTGAGGGTGCCGTGGAAGCTGCAGGGAAAAACTCAAAAGGAATTGTCTTGATTTTTGTGGTTTTATCCTAATGTTCAAAACTAAGGTTTTAGGTCTTATGAGTCTTTGACTAAGTCTAGGAATTATGAATGCTTCACATTCAGGAGATTTTGTGAACGCGTTGATGGAATAGTTATCGTAGAAGACTTTCTTAGTTAAGACGTTCCTCAACGAACAATCTTACCAAGGCGATGATGATGGATCACCATATGTCTATTAAGAAACATAATGGATTGAATTGTCGCCGAAGTCGATGCTTCCTTTGTTGAAGGGATAACAATGTTGATGAGATGAATTCCGTTGTCGATGTGAGTTAGCTTGTTCAAGTGGAGCTTGTTGATGTGCTTCTCCATCCGAAACTAATTTGAGAACCTTACGTGTTTTGGAGAATCATTGGGTAAGTAAGTACAAAAGTGCAAGTACCACTTGTGCTTTTCTTATCAACTTATTACCGACATAATTCCATTTGGCATACACTATGGTTTCTATTCCTGTTCTTTTGGGATACCATAATCCTAGTTGTGTAGCACCTCATGATGTATCCAAACAAGCTCAACTAAAGAGTTGTTTAAGGATCTTCTTTAACACGAGCACATAAATAAAAGCTAAACATAATGTTGGATCTAATTGTTATGAGAACAAGTAGTCTTCCGAACATTTCTCTAAGTTTAGTTTTACCTACGGATTTACTAATCTCATTCTTGATAAGTCATCAATAACTTAACCATTGAGAACAAGAGAGTAATTAGGAATGTCTTTGAGTTAAAATCTCTTACTTTTGGAGCTTGCTTTTATTATCAAAAAGACTTTCAAAAAAATTGACACTTATAATCACATGATTACTTCGAAAACTTATTTTATTTCACTAGTTGTTTTACTCTAAATTCCAAAGACTGTTATTGTTGAATTTGCTTAGACACAACTATGACCTGTAAATCAAGTTTTATAACTTATGTCAATTTTGCTTGATTCAATGTTTGACTCAAGGTGAGAAGATGCTATTTTGTACTTTTATTCTTAATGTTTTACACAACATACTTGTCTTACCATCATTGGACTTTCGACTAAGTCATCATCTACCAAAGATGATATCTTAGAAGCAGGAGATTACTCGTTAAATGTTATATTCAACGACTCCTCGACTCTTTGGGTTTTCTTACTTAAGTCACTAAGAACTCTACTTGTTTTGAAAAAATCCAAGAGGTACAACATCATAAGACTAAGTGTCACATTTGATGTGTAAATCCTAGATGTTGAAAACTCATTTTCCTCCACACATTCTAATGTATGCTAATGTGATTTATTTCACCTTGTGTGTTTTATGTGAGATTATCATAAAGGAGTGATCGAAGAAAAACACAATTTAAGACTTAAAGTATGGTGTTTGAGAAAGTTGTTTAACAAAGGTTTGTTTTGCAAGCATCACAAAAGTGTTAGACATTTTAACACTTAGGAAATTCTTAGTTAGCTCACTTGTAAGCAAGAGTTGAGTGAGACTCACTCAAGAGTTTCTCGTGTTTATCTCTTGATGGTTAAAGAACCAAAACACCTTATATCTCCTACTAGTACTAAAGACGAAATTCCTTGTTGCCTAGAATCTAATCTTAGTTATTACTAATAGCAGGTAAACACTTTAGAGTATTATTAATAACACATATTCCAACACACAATGCTAGAAACAAGAGGCATTCAAAGTCAAGTTGAAGTAATGTGTACCTTTTAAATTGCATAGAGATGCTATTAAGAGGATAAACACTACGCGTAAAATCTTGGTTTGACGACACGCTTTGAAACTCAATTACTCATGTATCCAAGAAGGTTAGATAATCATATAAAAGCATAGAGAATGAAAATCCTAATCCTTTTATCATGAGTTTCTATTAGAGACTGAATTATCTCTAAATCTCTCTTCTAGGTTTGACAAATTTTACTTGCTTTGTTTTATTAGTTGATGGTGCTTTTGAGTTAAATCCTAATCCGGTTTTATCTTTAAACAACCTTTGACTCCTCAACAATCTTTCAAGAGATTTTGAGCTTGCATCAAATTTAACTAATAATTTTCCTTTCTCATTTTGCTTTTTAATCTTATGTTTGTAATCTAGACATAATTTATATTCTAGATCAATTTCAACACAACTCTCAATTCTAGACATTTTATCTTCTAACAAGATTTCCTTTTCAAAGATATTCTTAAAAGATTTTAAAAACTCATTCTTGAAGATAGTTTTTAGGTCCATGTTGCATAAACGTTTAGACTCATTTTCTAGTTTAGAAAACTCTAGGGTAAGTTTATCAATGCAAAAGTGTTTGGTTTCAAAATGTACATTGCTTGATGTTTTATCTAGTTGAGAATCACAAACCGGATGGTTGGCTTCATCTTCATCCGTGTTAATCCATGAAACGTAAGCAAGTTCATTAAGAGCTCGTCATGAGTAATCATCTTCACTTACACCTTCATTTAAAACATTTAAACTAGTAGTACATGAATTTATCTCAACTAAATGTCTATCTATTAATATTTCTAAGACTTCTAATTCATATGTGAGATCAAATTGATCATCTTTGACTTGACATATTTCTTAATGAAAGTTCAACATATTTTTCAAATATCATTAGCCGTTTGACAAAAATACATTCTTTCATATTTGGTACTAAAGCTTTATAAATCATTGTTTTAGCTTTAGTAATTTTATCAAGTTCAAGATAGTTATCTTAGTTTCCAAATTTTGTTTTCTTTGGTTTGAAATCACCAAACGAAATAATATGCCAAAGATCTTGATCAATTGATTTCACATAGTTTTAAAAATTACTTTCCCATTTAAGTAAGTTTTCTTTTTCAAATAGCAGTTGGTTTTTAATAGGTTGCCCTTCTTTGAGATTTTCAAAATCCATGGATCGATCCAAGTTTTAAAGACATTCTATTTTAAAGATCTTGAGTAACGTAGCTCTTGATGCCAATTGTGGAAAACTAGAAGGGGGGTTGAATAGTTTACCGCTTTTTAATGTCATATTTAACTTGAATATCTTTTAGAAAACTTTTACGTTTGCTTAAAGATATAAACACAACGTTATATGTTTGATTCTTAGAAAAGCTTTTTATGTAAATAACAATTCTAACTTTACTAGTTTCATACATTGAAAAGCTTTGCTTGTGATGATCTTAACTTTGCTTGTTTAGTTATTTGAAAAGCTTTACTTTTGTTTGAAGATACAAACACATTTTTACTTGTTTAGTTCTTTGAAAAGCTTTATATGTAACTAGCAATTCTAACTAAAGATCAACATGTAATAAGCAAAGATAAAGAAAGAAACGATCAAACCACAACACGATTGTTTATCGTGGTTCGGCTACAAGGACTCTTTTTCCTTGCCCTACATCCACGCCCCGAGTTTCCAACTCGAGAGTTATAAGCACTAATCAACAAGCTCCTTTCACCGGCGGAGAAAACCTTTACAACGTCGCTTACACTTTTACCGACACTAAGCTAGATGTCGAGTTATTTTACACGGGTACAACCACTCCCATCGTCGCTTACACTTTTACCGACACTAAGCTAGATGTCGAGTTCTTTACCAAGGGTACAACCACTCCCGTTAGTTCTTTTACAAGGGTACAACAACTCCCGACACACTATGTATTTTGAGGCCTAAAATACTAACCAATCACTTCTACATACATGACACAAATGAAGTATAAACTACCAAAGCTTATACATGACCAAGCTACCAAGACTTGCAACTTTAGAGTTGAAGCTTGTAACTTTTTGAATGATCTTGTGAAGTCCCTTGCTACATAAGAGAATTACACAAGACAAAATGTAACTGAGTTAGTTTAGAGAGTATGTGAAAATATGTCCTAAAAAGGTGACTCAAAACTAACAAATGGTTTGGTATTTATAGCAAACCATTCTGCAGGTCTGGCGGATACGGCGGACCCCTCAGAAGGGTTTCGCCCATGTATCCCCAGGGTACCGCCAGGGCTGCAGTTGGTTTTTGCAATAAATCTTCCAAACCAAATAAGGTCATATCTCATTACTCCTTGCAAACCAAACAATGTCACATCTCATAATATCAAGTCAAACACTAAACTTGCAAGCAATCACTTAGTAAGTCAAACACACTTCTTACCATAAATGTATATTGACAAAGCTTGCCCTAAATGTGATGTGACCTTACTATATTAAGAAGTAAATGTGATGTGACAAGACACTTTCTAATTTAAGAAATAAAAACAATGTTTTGTTTAAAAGAAATATAAACCTTAGTTTAAACAAGATTTAAACACTTAAAGTGATGATTTACTCCTAGCTAAAGTTCATACTTTGTCATTAACAAAACTTAGCAAAGATCGTAAAATATAAATAACGTTTTTAGGCGATATTTGTATTAACAGGTTTGTTTCCTATGAAAATCGCTCGCCTGCTCAAAAGCGTTAAACTTCTGGGTGGTTCTGTTAGTTTGGATGAAAGTTTCTGTCGTGATTTGACTTCCAAAAGGGTTTTCTAAAACTGTATTTTTAATGGAGGCAATTAATAAACTTAATGATCCTCAATGTGAGCTTCTCCTTTTGCATAATTGCGCTGGAGTTTCAAAATTATCTTACGCTTTGAGAACATGCTCCCCCTTGTACTTATTGAAGGCCCAAGTTCATTTCGATCAGACGTTACGTGCTTCCTTGGAAAAGATTGTTACTGCTTCAGGGCCGGGGTTTGGTGATTGGCAGTGGCGGCTTGCCACTCTCCCAATAAAGCTTGGTGGCCTTGGCATTCTTTCAGCGGGTGATATCATCCAATATGCTTTTCTCTCTTCGCATATGCAAACGAGCGATCTACAGGACAAGATACTTTCCAAAACGGGTATTGTTGCACATGGCCCTTCATTTCAGCATGCTTTGGATACTTTCAACACTACTTGCAATACAGACATTCTCTCTGTCACCGATGGCGCTTTTGCCCCCATATGATGAAAACATTGGCAAAGTGTTATTTTTGTGTCGTTGATAAAGATCTTGTTTCCAATTACTCACTAAGTCCAAGACAGGTGGCTATTCTCAGTAGCATTCGCGCCCCACATGCACAAGATTTTCTTTTCACCATCCCTATCGATGGTTTGGAACAGAGGATGAATCATCGCCAATTTCGGTCTGTGTTATGTTACAGGCTCGCGGTCCCTATGTTCTCTGAAGGTAGCCTATGCCTGAGTTGCAATGTACATCGTATGGACCAATAGGGAGATCACGTAGTCCACTGCTCTAGCTAAGTGGGTGTAAAGTTTAGGCATAATCTGGTACGCGATATCCTTATTGATATATGTTCCAAGGCGGGGATCATGGTGCGCAAGGAGGCTTCCATGGGGTTTCTTTCAGAGGAAGGGAGGGAGTTACGTCCCACAGATTTGTTATTATTCAATTGGCTTCAACGTAAAGATGCATGCTTGGATGTGACCGGGATCTCCCCATTTGCTGGTACCGGGGCGACTTCATGGGCTCCTGGGATGGCTCTGAATAATGTTGTGGATAAGAAGAAGAAGAAGTATGCGTCCAAATATGAAGACAATAGATACAAGTTTGTTCCTTTCGCGTTTTCTACGTTTGAGGAATTGGAGGCGGAAACTTTGGATACACTTTCGCGTATTAGGACTATTGCCATCGGCCACTCTAATAACGTTCAGAGTGGTGTCTTTATTTTTCATCGTGTTAGTTTTTGCATTTAGAAAGGAGTGGGAGCGCAGATTGTGTCTAGACTCACTTTCAATTTTATGTAATTTTTCACATATTTAATGAAAGTGGTGGTTATAATAATAAATAAAATAAAAATAACAACAATCCCTTCCAATTTCATGTAATTTTTCTCGTGTTTAACGAAAGTGGTGGTTATAATAAATAAATAAAAAATAACAATAATAATAATAATAATAATAATAATAATAATAATAAACACATGCTCGAGTCAACTAAATGGTTGTTTCATTTTTTTAAATGAGTGAGCCTAGACCATTGTCTCCCCTTACTGGGAAGGCACACAAAAACTTTTCTCTCTTAATTGAAACGCTAAACTAGACATGTTTCAAATCCCCCCTCCCCCCCCCCCCCCCCAAAAAAAAAAAAAAAAAAAGGCCTAAGCCAGGATACTATAAATATATAAATTCATTAAGCCAAAGCTACGGTACAATCTTATACCCTTAATAATTCAGGGTACTATAGAATACACTTAACCAACTTCAACGTACTATAACATATTTTGGCCTTAAACCAAACTATAAATATATAAAACCGAAAACCAAACCGGATAAGAGTCGTGTCGGTTCCGTTTGGTTTTCAATTGATTTGTTCTCATCCCTAATCGTAACGATTAACTGAATTTGATAATTGAAAATTTTAGAGACCAACGATGTTATAGGATGTTTGGCTAAAATGGTAAATTACGGATATACCCATCGTGTGTTATGCACGTGTGGAGTCTAACGAGAAAAGTAACGAGCGTTGGTTTTTGGACCTCTTAGCGAAGCAAAATAAGGATGTTGAGGACTACCGGTGCAATTTCGTCAAAGATAGGACTAAACCCAAAAACTTGATTGAATTCAGGGACCAACGCTTTAATTTACTCTTGAAAAAAAAAAAAAAAAAACCTAGCCGGTGTTGGTGACGTGTCATGTAAGAAAAAATAAGCCGAAGCGTAACCGCGTACCCTCTCGTGTGGTTGTCACAAATTTGAAGACTCGATGATAAATTAACACGTATCTACTTCTTTTAGATGTATTCCAATAATTACGTTATTATTTATGAAATAAGAAAAGGTACATTTTTAGAGAAAAAGATAGGCCACCGAAGAAATGCATCACTTGAGCTAGAAGCATCTTTCCTTTACAATTTCATCACTTCTCTCGCACATCAACTCACAAAACTGCTGAGAAAAATCTTGAGGTACCACTAATCTCTTCTTTTATTTATCTAGTTATGAATCACTTTTGATTATTTCTTCCTACTATTATCTCCTCGTATATATGTGTGTTTTTTGTGAAAATTCGGTATGTCTTCATCTTTCTGTTTACTTATTTTTAGTTTTTTCTTATAGAAATTTAAGATCAAAGTGAGTTGATTATTTGATTAGCAAGTTGAGGTTAATAAATTGTTATTTGATTAGCAAGTTGAGGTTAATAAATTGTTTTTGATGTGGACCTTAAAGTTATAAACTATTGATGTCCTCAAAATCTTAGATTTACTCAACATAGGTTTATAAGTTTTCAAACATGATGATGTTACATGTAAAAACTATTCCCACAGGCCACAAGTAATGAAAACTAAGTAGAAGTTTTGATTTAACTTATTTTGCTAACTTACATGCTTAGTTATTTGAATTCTAAGAACTTATTAACTTGAGCTTGTTATTTAGGTTTAAAGTTGGATAATAACAATCTACTTTCAAATTTGTATTACAGTGAACTTTTACCCTTTTTATTACCGATATAAACAATCATATTTTAAATAGATATGATACATTTTGTTGACGTGGTAATGGTATTTTAATAACTGTTAAGGTGCTTACACGTCCAAACGAAAATCTAAAGTTGGTTGTTTATAACGGTACTACTACTAAGAAAGT
The DNA here is from genome assembly GCA_030686995.1 of Artemisia argyi. Lineage (NCBI taxonomy): Eukaryota > Viridiplantae > Streptophyta > Magnoliopsida > Asterales > Asteraceae > Artemisia > Artemisia argyi. The sequence goes on along the minus strand of CM060708.1, from coordinate 227,805,002 downwards.
AAAGATCTCCTTTCAATACAAATTTGAAAACCTTAAATATTCTTTCTTAAATGGAAATTATTGATGTGCTTGAAATTAAAGACTTCGATTTGATATTACATGTAAAAGATTACCCCGCAAGCAATGAAGCTAGTAACTACGAGGTACTAGTTTAGATCAGCTTATTTACTTAACTTATGGGTTTGTTTGGGCTTATTTGAATTTGAAAAGTTCACTAAAAGTTCAATTTTAAAGAGTTTATTATGTTACTTCAAAATCGGATAAGCTCGTCTTCAAAATTGGCCCATCAAGCAATAAGCCAGAAAAATAAGCTAATTTAATCAATTCCCTAAATTGTCCATCAACTAGTTGTTGTTGATAAAATATTATTGTTATTGCAGGGGTTTGGTACCGTGTTTGGTTTAAGCTACAAACGTTGTCATGGGCTATGTCATTTTCATATCGTTGCCTATGATACTACTATTATTTATTATTGGTATCGGGTGTTACCTTTGTGGGAAACATCGTGGTCGCAACGAAGCAACAATTCCTCAATATATTGGACCTCCTGCACCACCATACGGAGTGCAGCCTCCTCATACACAAGCCCCTCCCAAACTTTAAATAAAGTCTATACGTAAGTCGTAAATGTTTCTTACAGTTTTCATAAATTTGCAAGTACTGTATATGTTATGGTTTGACTATACATGATTACATTCTGTACCCTTAAATCTGTTTGGAATGGTTTTTTTGTTGGTCAAAATTTATATTTGATTGTGAACATTTGATATTTATTTATATAAGATATTTCCTGCCTTTTGATTTATAGATTGCTATCTATTTTTAAGCTTTCAGATAACTTGAAATTAGATTTAGAGTAAATTGCAAAAATCGTCCCTAAAGTTTGACCAATTTGCATGTTTCGTCCCAAATATTTCGAAACTGCAAGGATCGTCCCTAAATTTTGGCCCGTGTGCATGTATCGTCCCTAAAGTTTTGGCCCCGTGTGCATGTATCGTCCCTAAAGTTTTGGCCCCGTGTGCATGTATCGTCCCCAAAAAGGACTATATATACCCCAAATGTTAACTTTAAGGACGATCCTTGCAGTTTCGAAATATTTGGGACGAAACATGCAAATTGGTCAAACTTTAGGGACGATTTTTGCAATTTACTCTTAGATTTATTGATAAGATGTTTCCATCTTATGGATTGTAATGACAATGCCAGTTCTGTTTGACAATGTGGGAGTCAAAGAGTAAGAAAATGCATGTCGTTTTCGTCGTTATGTCATCTCTAATATTTTTCAATTGACCCGCAACGCTTGTGGATTTGTATTGATGTTTAAGAGGATATTAGAGGAATGAGAAATGACGGTTTACAAATGCAATTGTAAACTGCATCAGAAACAAGATTATGCAAATTTTGCCTTTTTTGCAGTGTTTAATCCATGATTTCATTGCCTTTACTTGCTAAGTTATCAATAATGATACATGATAACTTAGAAAACAGAGTGGCATTATTTCTTATATTTCTTATTTAACCATAGTATCTCAAATTCAAATAGATATAGGTTCAAAGTAGCTTCATTTTATTCTTATGTATGATATAATTTAAAGAGAAAAGTCCAAAATGCGGTTGCTTAGATATATCAAAATGCATAGTGTACAAATTTATTATCGATATGCATAACCAACTTTTAAATTCGTTCCAATATCACTAATTAGTTTAACTGTTACCTCTTAGCTGGTAAAAACAATTTTTTCTTCATATTCATCTGCTATGGCATTTTAGTAATTTTTTCGGCGATTACTTATCTTCTCCACCACAAATCCGTCAAACACCACCACCAAACAACATAAACCACCACTACCACCGAATGCGGTGAGCACCACCCCTAAACCACATAAACAATTAATGACAGGATGATCTGTACCACGAGAAGTGGCCGTCTACCTGAAACCTCCATCAAAAGTACACCTAATAAGGTAGTAATCATTAAGAAATAGCAAAATTTATAGATACCCTTAGTTAAGTATAATAGCCTGAAGAATAACCATTGCTATATATTGATCCAATGGTACTTGAAAAACCTGTAAAAAACAAAATAATTTGATTGACAACATTATAATGCAAAAAAGGCTTAAGGTTGCATTTTTCATACTAACTAGCGGGGTAGCCCGCGCTTTGCCGCGGATTTGTTATTTTTTTTTATGGTGTTGTATTTTTCTTTGTATTTTTGTTTTGTATTGTTTTTGTTATTTGTTTTTTTTTAAACAAAAATAAATGACCGCATAATAAAATGTTTTTGTGCAAGTTTTGTAATTTTTTATTTGAGGAAAATTATTCACAGTTTCACAAAAAAAAAATTGCTACAGTACATCTGCTACAGTACAGTACAACATGGACAGCACAGTGTGCACTGTTCATCCAACTGTTTTGTACAACAAATTTATGCGTGGTACTGTTCATGAACAGTAAAAACTGATCTTTTAATATATTTATAATATAATATAATTTGTGAGACCCATCCTTTTTTCTCCTCGTATCAAATAAATGTCACCCACATTTACATCTTCATTCACTCTCACACTATATAAATGAGACTTCAAAGCAGAATTGGAGAAATGATCCTGCAAAAGTGTTATAGCATTGACACCTCTAATTTAGGAAATCGGGTTTGTGTTTAATGAAGGATAAAACGATAACATTAGAGCCCATATACATACCGTGTGTCAAAGCCCATTTAATGAATTTTAAAAATCGGGTCTGTGTTTTTAGCGAAATTCGATGGTGAAGTTCGATTGTAGATATAGATAATATGAGGGGTTTGTGTTTAATGAAATTGGTTCTTTAAGAAGCCGCGAGATTTTGTCCAAAAAAATGGTGTTTTACTGGAAAATATGGTATTAACTGGAGTTTTGATGAATTAGGGGGCGAGTTCAGCAAATACAACACACATGGATGCCACATAAATGCCACATCATCCGTAACTTGAATCAACCAGACAGGCAGACATAGATGCCACATCATCCGTAACTTGAATCAAACCGGTCATATTATGTATTTTTGAGACAAAATTTGAAAGTTCATTATTTATCAAATATACTATGCATTTCGGTACACAAAGGAACCGTATTTTGCATTTTTGGACTCCTTCCCTAATTTAAATTGTTTAGCTCTATTCGATAAATTCTCATTAAAAAATGTTTAATGTTGTTAGTGCAAAAAAGTGTGATAAGTATGGATTGAGCATAGTTTGCGTATTGGGTTGCTTGGGTGGACTGCCAATAGGTGAAATATGCGCTAATTAAAGTAATGGATTGATTACATGCACAAATGAAAGTAAACCGTTAGCCTTACCGTGGGGACAGACCCCACGATTAAGCTCAAGCGTGAGAGTAAGTAATCATGTTTTTGTCAGAGAATATGTATGTATTGAGATGTATGAGAAAGTCATATCTTATAAGTGTGTTGAAAGGTTACCTTTTATAGGTGAGCTAAATACTAGGGTTTCCTAGTATTTCGCTTATTATTGTAGTGGCCAGAGTGGGACCCTTGTCGGGCAAGGGTCCGCGACTTAATCATGATTGCGGACGCAGATCCTCTTCAGCGGCCCTAGGCCGGTCCGCAATGCTCGGATGATCCGCGTGCGTTTTTGTAAGTTCGGGCAGCACCTTGCCTGCTGTTGGGCTTTGGTAACGTCCAATATGTTTGTTTTCCTGTTTTGCTGCGTTGGGTCGGAGTCCAAATTAAATGTATATAATTCAGTACAGGCCCAATAGGTCTGCTATCTGCATTATACGTCATCAAATGGTATAAGTAGTCTATAGGCAAGTTTGACATAGCTTTTTCATATCAAGGAAACATTTTTCTATTCACAACTATGTAATTGTTTATTTTCCATAGAAGTAAACGCATACTTTGAGAAATAAAAAGATAAAAAGAAAACCAGGTAAGTGTACCTTAAAAACATATGACAATTCAACACATAAACACATACAGTTTCAGAGCACCTTGGGGAATCTTGAGGTACATTATAATTTACGTTTAGTTATCTATATAATTACTTTTCATAATATATCGTTATAAAGTGTGGTTTTGTGTGAACTACTTACGTTATTGATAAGAAAAACATACTTTTTGTAAGATCATTATGTTTTTTGTTTTTGTACTTATGCGATAGAAAGAAGTTATATTACGGTATATAGTTCTGCATGCAGTGACCCAAAACCAATCCATTATTAGAGCTTACTTTTCATTTTTACTCGTTTAAGAGTGTACATAAGCTCATCCAACGTCAAAAATTAGATTGAGTCAAAGTTAAATAATTAATGACCGATGACCTAGAGTTTATGAGTTAATCTACTAACGATAAATCTAATCAATCTATGTGATTTGTGAATAGCGTTAAGAACGCGAGTGGGTTCACGGTCAGCATGGTCGCTTTGAGTCGAGTTTCTTTTAGAACAAACCACAAACAAAACTTTCGTTTCTTTTATGAGTAACTAAAATTTTGTTTATGGTTTGTCAATTCCGTATTTAACAAAATTAAAATTCAAAATGTCAAATTTACCCAAAACATGTTTTAACTTGGTGACTTCACAAGAGGTAAAAGTCAAATACTCGCCCACCCGCCCACCCGAGAACTTGAATAAGGAGAACCTCTCCGTGTGGACCATATACAATAAAGCAATTTTTTTATATGTAACAGTTTTGCATTTGAAAGAACAAATTAGCTTAAGTAACAAAGCAGGAAACTAAAATTTTCATTAGCTAAAGTTTTAAAGTGTTTATGTTAATTGCAGAACCATTTCTCGACACGGTATTTGGTTTAAGCAACAAAAGCAGTGATGGAGGTTTATATACCGATTCTTTCGCTTTTTTTCTTAATTGCTGCTAGTATCGCGATTTGCTTTCGTACGTCTCGTGGTCAACCCCAAGAGACGACAATCCCTCAACATACCGCACAACCTCCTGCACCACAATATGGAGGGCAGCCTCCTCAAGCACAAACCTTTCCCAAATAATAAAAGAAGTTTATAAAATTTGCAAGTGTGGTTATGGTTTGATTATTGTTTACCCTTTAACTCTGTTTGGAATGATCATTTGTTGGTATGTGTTTAGATTTGTTTTCTTATGGGACTTGTAAACATTTTTAATTTGACGTTAAAAGTTTGGTTCTCCCTGCCTCTTTGGGTGTATAGATTGCTATTTATGTTTTCAATATTTTGGATAAAAAGAAAGTGTTTTGATGAGAACTTCTAATTATAGTAATAGAACTAACACGTTGGATGTAGAGAATTTGTAGTATATAATTGACATATCGACAAACAAGGCTTACAGCCATTGCTGAAAGGTCTAGGTCATCATGTGCGTCGACTAGTCGAGACTTTCAGGATTGTGCAACTTGAATATTGACGTACCCAAGTGTTGACCAAAGATGAATAAGCAACAATAGGCCACAATAACTCTAAATGGACCTCCCAAGCTGAGTACTCGAGATTGAGCTGAAATGTTTCATGTTTATTCCTCCCAAGGAAGTCTGGAAGGAAATGGGTAAACTGTCATTTAGACTAGGTGTACAAAATAGCTTGGAAGTGTTAGTCGATATATTAGAGTCCATGTCATATTAGTATGGGCTAAGACCCGAGGTCTAGAATGTTCATTGTAAATATTTATATACCGGTTTGGTATTCATGAATTAGATATACGATTTATCCCAAATCCCTACATGGTATCAGCCATAATTCGATCCATCAATTAACAAACCCTAATCGTTCTAGTTTTCCAGGTTTTATACAGGTCGACCGTTGGTTCCTTCTGATAACCAGTCGATACTTTTATCTTTGTTTAGTCGATCGTTGGTTTACTGTTTGATAACCAGTCGACTTTGGTTCTCAGTTTGGTTGCTACAATTTTTGTTGCGTTCTTTGGTACGTACGTATATTCACCCTTCTTTTTACAACTCTTCACTTACTGTTCCCTTAATTCCCTACACACCATACCATTTATTGTCTTCCATTAATTATTGTTCACTTTATTATACCTACAATCCAGAACCCTACCTCACACTACTACTATTTTATTAAAGCTCCCTAACCCTCGCTACTGTTACCTTAAACCGAGCCCTAATTCTCTATCCTAAAGTTACTGTTTCATTAAATAATTTGAACCAAACCCTACTAATTCTTTTCGAAGCTTAATCATGACTGGATCTACTCCACCGCCACCTATTCTTCTCTTGTCCGACAAACTCATGACAATCAACAACATACCCACTCTTGTTCCGGTCAAGTTGGATGTCGAGGAGATGAACTACTCCTCCTGGAGTTACTTTCTTAAGCATATATGCAAAGGATACTCTATTTTGGATCACTTACTAGGCAAGTCGACTGATGATGCAACTTCAAGTGCTCCCGATGCCGAATGGTTGAAGATTGACACTATTGTTCTTTCTTGGATCTTCATAACTTTATCTCCAACGCTTCAACAACGTCTTGTTAATGGGGATCCTCAAACAACCAAGGAGGCATGGGACATGCTTGCTTCAATTTTCAATGACAATAAGCGCTCTTGCTCTATTGCATTGAAGGCCGAACTACGTGCTCTTAAACTTGGGGATTTAAGTATTGATGCTTACTTTCGGAAGATTGAAAACATGGCAACTATATTATCAAGTTTGGGTTCTCCTATTAGCGATGATGACATTGTTACTTTTGCCTTGGAAGGGTTGCCTACGAAGTATGATAGTGTTTCAACTATCATTGCTCATCGTGAAGTTTTTCTAGATCTTAAAACGGTTCGGTCCATGCTTACAACGGAGGAGATGCGTTTAAAGACTCGTGGACTAGATACTCTTGTTGATTCTACTTCCTCATCTCCAATGGTTTTATTAGCTAAACCTAATTCGACTACGCGACGTCCTACTAATCCTAATGAAAAGGTACACAAACCGTGTTTTCTTTTTGCTCAAGGTTTTTGTAGGTTTGGTGTCCATTGCAAGTTTCTTCATGATGGAATACATAATAATCCTTCCAAGAGCCCTTCCACTACTACTGCTCCTATGGGGTCTCATTTGTCATCCAATGATATGGTCATGCTTCAAGCTCTTTTAACTAAGCTTGGTATTCAGGGTCCTCTAACTGGGAGCAATTTGTCAAGTGCATCTACTCCGACACCCAATTCTCATGTTACCCAACCTGTTGCATGCTACGTGAGTCCACCACCAGGATTTGGCCATTCGGCCCAATCCAATATGTCATCTCATCCCACTAGTGGAACTGGCGGGGGTTGTTTTTATCCAGGGGGTTCACAATAGGGGGTTCACAATGTTATTTTAGGAGGTCCACAACAGCAGACGGGTCATTGTTATGGTTCAGGGGGTTCGCAAACCCAGCAGGGTCAGTTTTCTTTGAATGAGGGTTCACAACAGCATCAGCAGGTTCAGCTTTATGGGGCAGGGGGTTCGCAAGTTCAATTTCCATTGACAGGTGGTCCGCTTAATGTAAATGGGGGTTCACAGCCTGCCTTTATTCCTTTCCATGGTTCTCAGCAGGGGGGTTCTAATCCGGGCGGTCAAGTAACGCTTTTACCTCATGCCTTTAATACCGAAACACTTCAGCCTCCTGCCGAAGGAAATTGGAATATGGATACAGGTGCGTCATCTCATATTAATGATGATATTAATTGTCTAACTGATGTTTTTAATTCGTGCATTTATCCATCTGTTGCGGTTGGTGATGGGCATTCTATTCCTGTCATTAACTCTGGCCATAGCATTTTGTCAACTCCTACACGTCCTCTTCATTTAAATAATGTGTTAATTACTCCTAATATTGTAAAAAATTTGATCTCTGTTCGTCAATTTGTCTGTGATAATTATTGTACAGTTGAGTTTGACCCTTTTGGTTTTTCTGTTAAGGAGTTTCAAACGCGTCGGGTGCTGCTCCACTGTGATAGCAATGGAGATCTTTATCTAGTCACTCAACCTTCCACCATTCCGCATGCTTTTCTAGCGAGTCAATATATGTGGCATCAACGTCTTGGACATCCAGGAAGTGAAGTGCTACGTCGTGTCCTTTCAAGTAGTTCTATTTCATGTAATAAAGAGAAGTCTCCCGTTCTTTGTCATGCTTGTCAGCTTGGCAAACCCTTGAAACTTCCATTTGTTAGTTCTCATAGTTTGGTTCATTCGTCATTTGATATTGTACACTCGAACTTGTGGACTTCCCCAATTCTGAGTCTTTCTGGTTTCAAATATTATGTCTCGTTCTTGGATCATTATTCTCAGTTTGTTTGGGTTTATCCTTTAGTTAATAAATCTGATGTTTTGTCTAAATTTACTTTGTTTCGTAGTTTTGTTCGTACTCAATTTAAATGTGAAATTAAGTCTTTTCAGTGTGACCATGGTGGGGAATTTGATAACCAAGCCTTTCATAAACTCTTTTCAGATAATGGGATTCAATTTAGATTTTCTTGTCCTCGCACTTCTCAACAAAACGGGAAATCCGAAAGGATGATTAGAACTATCAATAACCTTATTCGTACCTTGTTATTTCAAGCACATCTTCCTCCTAATTATTGGACTGAGGCTCTTAATATGGTTGTTTATCTTTTGAATATCTTACCATCACGTGCCATTGACAATGAAGTCCCCTTTACTCGCCTTTTTGGTTTAAAACCTGACTATAGTCTTTTGCGTACCTTTTGGTGTCTTTGTTATCCTCACATTGATACTAATAACAAACTTGGCGCACGGGCCACACCTTCACTCTTCTTAGGACATGCCACTAATCATCGTGGTTATCGTTGTTTAGATTTGAACACCAATAAAATTCTTCTTTCACGACATGTTACCTTTGATGAGACTGTTTTCCCGTTCGCCACACCGACTTCCCCTACCACCACTCCCACTGCCAGTTCTTCTTATGCATTTTTGGATGATTCATCTAATGTCATTTCTAATATACTAAGATTATCTCCCACCACTACACCTACCGCTCCCACACCTGATGCACCTGTTGAGCCTCTAAGTCCATCTCCTGCACCTACACCAACTCATCAAACGCCCCAAACACCTGATTCACCTACCTCACAAATGCCACAAACACCTGATCCACCAATTCCACAGCCCACTGGTTTGATTCACCCCATGGTCACACGTGCTCGTGTCGGGATTACTCGTCCCAATCCTCCTTATGCTAGTCATGTGTCTACGATTTCTCCTTTACCTCGGTCTCCTAGTGATGCATTTCATAATCCCAACTGGAAAAATGCTATGTGTGATGAGCATGATGCACATATTAAAAACAAAACTTGGACTCTTGTACTAAAACCCCCAGATGCGAATGTTATCCGTAGTATGTGGCTGTTTCGTCACAAGTTTTTAGCAGATGGAACTCTTAGTCGATACAAGGCTCGTCTTGTGGCCAATGGTAGGAATCAGATAGAGGGTGTGGATGTTGATGAGACTTTTAGCCTGGTTGTTAAACCCGGTACTATTCAGACGGTTCTTAGTTTAGATATTTCCCGACATTGGCCAGTACATCAGCTGGATGTCAAGAATGCTTTTTTACATGGGGATTTGGCAGAAACAGTTTATATGTATCAGCCACCTGGGTTTCGTGATCTTGTTCATCCTGATTATGTATGTTTATTGCAGCGTTCACTGTATGGTCTTAAGTAGGCTCCTCGGGCCTGGTTTCAGCGCTTTGCAAATTACATCACTATTGTTGATTTTTCTCCTAGCCGTTGTGACTCCTCGTTATTTATTTATAAACAGGGTGATGATATTGCATTTTTGTTACTCTATGTGGATGATATTGTGCTCACTGCTTCGTCTGATGGTTTATTACAGCAGATTATTGCTTCTTTACATAAGGACTTTGCTATGACAGATTTGGGTGCTCTTAATTATTTCTTGGGTGTTTCAGTTACGCGCGACTCTTCAGGTATATTTTTGTCACATCGCAAGTATGCTATGGAGATATTGGAGCGTGCACATTTGGTTGGTTGTTGATACGTGGGAATCGCACCAGGTTTTACCTCTCAAGGGATCTCGAGAAGCTTACAACCCCCACCAGGCAGTGTACCTGATCGTTGTAGTATAGTATAGTGACAAGTACCGGGGGATTGATCGTTTAACTCAGGAATAGTGTCGCTGGGATTAGAAAGCCTCCTAAACTAGGTCTAGAGGTGAGGGACGATTCTTTTTGTATTTTTATATTTTATAAAAGCAAGTAAAATCTCGGGTTTTGGAAGAGTGGGCGGAATTAATTGCTAGCCAACTAACCCAATTTACTAAGATGCAATCAAAATAAAATAACAGAAATGAAAACAAAACTAATTATACTAGTGGTGTAAACAATGATGAGGAAAGTTGTGTTTACTTAGGTTTTATTACTCCCTAGATATCTTTTACAGGTTGATAGCTTGTTACAATTGCATGGATGACGGGTCATATTCCTTAATACTAGTCGTAGGGCCGTGTACAATATTCCCTAACTCTATAGGATCCTACTTCACTCCTATGTCGAGCCGTTAGAAGCTCCTAACATGGGATCATTAGAATTCTCCTACGCATTAAATACAACCAAAAATCGTACTACACCTCCGATCATGTTTCTTAAGACGTTCAAGCAAGTTACCAATGGAAGTCTGCCAGTTTTCTTAAGCCTAACATCGAATACAATCATCTGTAACAACTATAAACAAACAATCAACCCATAATTAACATCTAGGTTTCACTACATCTAAGCAAACACAAAAGAAATCTAGCCTAGCATGTTAAATTGAAGACAAGCGTAAGATATAATCAAACAACACATAGACATATTGAGTGATTTGAAAGAGTACTTATCTTTAATTGAACATAAAATATTCAAAGGGTTGGAACCCTTGAAAAAGCTGTAAAATTCGGCCTAGGGTTTTTCCCTCAAAAGTTGCACACTAATGAATGAAATTTGGAAAACTATATATAGATTTTACAGGGTGACGGCGTCATGTGTTAAGTTGTGACGCCGTCAACTCGCCGCCATAATGAAATCGTATTGCCTAGATCTACTTGTGACGCCGTCATGTAGGATTTTCCTCTGGGCCGTCACTAATACTTGGACCATGACGGCCTTGGGTGACGCCGTCATCTCCTATGCACAAAAACTCTCTGGATCGTCACGTGTATTTTCCACATCCACCTCTTTTGTAACTCTTGACGCCGTCATGTGGAGAGCCTTGACGCCGTCAGGTACTGTTCCCAGCAAGGAAAATTGAGACTTTGCCATTTTCTTCACTTTTATGCTCCAAAAACGTCCAAAAATGCTTCCTTTTCCAGATTTCTCTCCAAAAGTACCTAAAATGACAAAAGGAACGATTTAGGGCAATAATTGATCGAATAATCTCGAATTCGGGCTTAAATGACCCCTTAAAAGTGGTTCACTTTTCGCCTCATCAAATACCCTTACACTTGAGATTTGCTTGTCCTCAAGCAAATGCGCTTATATTTAATCAAAATACAAGTTAGGGTTCATTTAACACTAATATAAAAGTAATTACAACAAATAATCGTTCCACTAAAGACCAAAGACAAGCACGGAGGTCATACACTAGCACCTCACAAATAGTGTTTAGATACTTACATCTCTTGGGTGTAATAAAGTATATATCACAATATGAAAATGGAAAACATCCCTCACTACCTGTCATAATAAAATAGATTACCATATGCTTGGGAAAGGATCAAACCTCCACCACTTGGCGTAAGCACCTAGGATAAACTATCAAAGAGGTCTTTCAAAGGGTTATAATGTTAGGTGTAGGGATATGGAAAACACGGTTTTGTTGGATAAAGGCAATATTTACTGGTGGCGAGTTAATCATCTTGATTAATTACATGTACAACATGGCGTTGCTAAGCCAAGACTAGACTCGAATTAAGCTAATGAATCAAAAATAACAAAAACATAAAATAAACATAGAATGAAACGGGATGGTAGTCCGTATGTTTTTTTTTTTTTTTTTTTTTTTTTTTTTTTTTTTTTTTTTTTTTTTTTATGCATACAGTCTTACCCTACCATCCAAAATAATACATCATAGGGAATGTACATTCCCCTTACACTTGAATTTTTACATACTTTACAATAAACTAATCTATTGACTCGAATCAAGATAATCAAAACACTTGGAGTACTTTTTAGATTAACTCACATATGGGGGTAATATATGATGTTCTTCCCCATTACTTCATAACACAAGTACTTTACCCAATCGTCACAAAACAATATGTACAAGATATGACTCGACTTAGCAACCATGTAATCAATTAGATAATTAACTAAGAGTTTAAACATATAACAATAATGCACTAAAGATTAGTGCATACACGGAAGGCTAAGGCGATTTGTTTGCACATTTGGGTGGGTTGTAACAAATTCTTCCTTTAAGTAAGATGCTTAAAGTTAGAAACGAAAAGATAGGCTCGGAGGGGTGTACTAGGGGTTTCGTGTACTAAAAATGAGTACAACGCTAAGGTGTGGGAAAAATTAATTGACTTTACTAGTCAAGTAATATGACTTAAATGGTCAAGTAATTACGATACGGGTTTAAACACAAGGGTGATCCTAATGCCTCTTATCATGTAGTAAATCCTACTACACGAATGTAGTCTCACTAGCGGTCTCGGGATGCATCACTAATGCAAGTTCTAGAATCTAAATGCTACCGGTACACTCATAAGCACTAATAATGAATGCTTTTCCTATCAAATCTAAAGGCGAACCTCACATATTTGGGTGGAAAATTTTTCTGAATGGTACGGTTTTGTGCTAGTCATACAACTCCTATCCATGAGACGCTTGCTAAGGCTAAAGTTTCACTCCTAAATGTTGTAAAAATTTTAAATTTGGCGCAAAAATTACACTAACAAGTAGTTCTCTTAGTTTTATTACACACCTACCAGCAAACAAACAAACTCAAGTGCAATTGTATCCTATAAGGTATCATCATTTACCCTCCCCTTACACTTAGGATGAACATTGTCCCCAATGTTCAATTAAAGAATGTAAAAGTAGAAAAGGTAAAAGAATGAAAACAAATACTCCCCTGATTCGTTCGGTGTGGATAGTGTGGCAACAAGGTTAGATCTTCCTCCAAGAAAATGAACATTCAAAGCTTCCCTTCCAGAAATATAAATCATCTTCTTGTCATGCATAACTTGTTAAACCTGAGAAAACAAACATGGCAACCTCGCATAAAATCAGCGGCAATCTATATATACTAACAAATCCTAGAAAACAATTTAAGATATAATGCTTGTGGAATGAATGTTTGCAGATTTCTTGGAGTTTATAAAACTAAAGAATTAACAAAAACTTTAAGACTCCGTTAGAAAAACAAAACTCGCAAAATTTCCAGAATTTTACACATGACGCCGTCAGGAGTTAACTCCTGACGCCGTCAGAAGTGACCTGCAGAAATCTTTACGTTAAATTTCCGGAAAATTTCTGGAAAAACTTATGTCCTACTTCCTGGAAAATCCTGCAAAACATCATTATGACTCGATACAAGCATTTGACTCTAACAAGTACTAATACACATGTTCATATAATATTGTGGCGAATCATGACCATTTTTGTTCTTAGAAACAAATTTGGGGTTTCCTCTTACACTTAGCTTTTGCAAAATACCTTTATATAAAGTTAAGACGAAGTTAAACAACAAAATAAAGCATTTTCACAATTTAGTTTGAAACATGATGTACCAACAATAAAAATAAAGCATGCATACGAAAACAAATAACATTCAAACAATTAAAAATCACACAAAACATGGGTTGCCTCCCAAGAAGCACTTTTCTTTATTTACGAGTCTTGTAGCTAGACTCAAGGTCATGGGCAATTACGTGACCTCATCTCTCGAGATGACGTATCCCATATAATTATGATCCTTACTATCGTGGTGGTAATGTTTGAATCAATCGACACTCGCAATCACATCCCCTCCTCCTTTACTTCTCAAGGTAGCTATCCCATCTGGGCGTATGCTTTCAATTGTGAATGGTCCATACCACCAGGGACTTGGCATGTCGGGAGATACTGTTATCTCTGAGTGTCTTAAGAGTACCAGGTCTCCTTTTGCGAATGGTACATGATTTTCCGTTGGTTGACTATATTTAAACTTGACATGAATTTTACTGCAGCTTTTGTCTCTCTCAGGCTTAGTTTCTTTGTAGCTTTTGATTCTTGTTTCCCATGCAAGAATTTTTTCTTGAACATGATTAGGCGATGTGTCAATGTTTTTTTCGAGCTTTCTTTTCATCCGGCTTTCTTGTACATACCGTGGGGTCATAGGAAAGGTAATTTTTCTTTTTCCTGACTTAAGTTCGATTTCCCTTTTTTCATACCTAATTACAGCTCTAGCGGTGGTGAGGAATGGTGCTCCAAGGATTATTGGCATGCACCCACCTCATTTATCATCGATGATCATGAAATCGACGGGATACATGAACCCTGCAACATTGACCAATACATCCTCTGCAATTCCCAAAGGGTATACATAAGAGTGACCAGCGAAGGATAGCCTAACACGGGTGGTGGCCGGCATTTCTGTGGTTAGTTGGGTATAAATAGTTAGGGGCATAAGATTTACTTCCGATCCTTGATCGGCGAAAGTATCCAGATATTGCAAATTCCCTATGCTGGCTGGTATCTCAAAGTTCCCACAAGCCATCTGCTTAGTATCCACTTTTTGTATAAGTATCTTCTCGAATACCGGTTGTTGGGATCAAAGTTTTACTATTTTATCAAGTCTCGGTCATTTGTAATAATAGGTTGCTTAAGTTATTATTTACTTTCATTAATGTTATGTTTACAAGGTTACTAGACTTAAGTTATCTAGCCCATGAGCCTTAAGCCCATACGATTTGTAAGAAGGCAAGGAGTAGGAGTGATGCCCTAGCTCCTTACCTATAAATACTAGTCTTAGATCTCTTGTAAACTTGGTTGTTTATTTGATATCTTAAGGAAACTCTTGCTCTCACTTTTCTCTTAATCAAATATTCACCCAACTCCTTATATCTATCTCATTCTTGTTTGTGTGAAATCAATATGGTGACCTAACAAGTGGTATCATTCGCCATATGAAGGTGTAGTTATTGTTTTTCTTTGAAATTCGATCCTAAAGCTCTTTTTCAATTCGTTATTTTGTGAAAAATTTGTACTTTCTTGTTTGTTTCTTGGTTTTTATCACATCTTTGCTTACAAATTTGTGCTACAAATCATATCAAACACAAAAGTATCAATCTTTCTTTCTAATTCACGATTTGGTTTTTTGTACCTTTTTTCGAAATTATTAATATTTTTGAAAAAGTTTGTCAAGTTTATTACTTTCTTCAAGATTTCATCATTTTACAACTTGAAGTACAAAAATCTTGGATTAAAAACTCGTTTTTGGATTGCTTTCCTTGAAAAACAATTTTCTGCCAAGTTTCGAAATCACACCTCCTAACCAAGTTTCAAAATCACAAATTTGTGCTTCAAATCGCCTTACGAATTGTGGACTCAGTCTTTTCTCTCTTGTATAAGAAAGAAAAGTACTTCGACTTTTGGATAACTTTCGAAATTGTATAATTTCGAAAGTGTGTTTGTGCTTTTGTGTTTTCGAAAACTGCTTAGTTTTTTCGAAATCACATCTTTTCGAAAAAATTTCCTAAGTTTCGAAATCTCACAATAAAATACGCTAAGTTTCGCGAATACTAAGTTTCGAAATTTACTTAAACTTTCGCAAACCTAAGTTTTCGCAATCACTTAAGTCAGAATTTTCGCAATCACAAGATTAGTGCCAATTTTCGCAATCACTCTCTCATTTGTGGCAAGTTTTCGAGATTTGGCTAAACCTATACCTTCTACAAGATCCATCTTTTCACACAAGTGTTTCAATATGTGTCAACCACCGTACTACAACTTTAACCATCCTCAGCAACATCAGAATCAATAGTATCATCAGCAACAACAACAATATCAACAATCACCACAATATTATCAACAACCGGTTTACTCACAACAACATAATTTCATGCAACAACATCAGATGGTTCCAATACAACAATCCTATCCTATGTCTCCACAACAAAGCCAACTTCCACCAAAACCTACTCACTGGTTTGACAGGATGTGTGAAGTTATTTCAACTCAACAATCCAGACACGAAGCAGGATCTATTGACACCCCACCAATGCTAACACCGGGAAATTATATTCAGTGGGCAAGTCGATTCTTAAGGTTTATTGGACTCAAGAAACCCAATGGTAAGTACATGAAACAAGTTATCCTTGAAGGACCGTTTCCTTGGCCTGTTAAGTACGTTGGCGGTGACCCATCTGCTGATCCTCCAATAGCTCCAACTGCTGTGCGTGTTCCTAAGTCTCAACTTACTGCTGAACAAAATCACCATCGTGAAGCAGATGAGTATGCTATGTCTTACATACTTCAAGGGATACCAAACATCATATTCAGAAGTGTTGATGCTCAAATAACTGCAAAAGCTATGTGGGAACACGTTCATCTACTGATGCAAGGCACACAACTGAACAAGGAAGACATGGAATCTAAACTTTACTTGGAATACACTAATATCATGATCGAACCAGGGGAATCCCTTGAGTCTTACTTTCATCGTTTCACCAATGTTGTCAATGATTTAGAGAGACATGAAGTACCCCTTCCAAGAATCGCTGTCAATGCAAAGTTTGTTAGTAGTCTGGGTCCTGAGTGGCAAAAGTATGTGACATTTGTGAGACAAGCTAAGAATCTTCATAGAGATCCATATGGTTTGTTGTACGACTATCTCAAGCACTATGAGTCTGAAGTTGAAAAACATAAAGTCGCCCGAGGAGGATATACACCACCACCTACTTCTAATCCCCTTGCACTCGTTGCTCAAACTCATGCTTCACATCCTCCGATGTCTAATCATTCTTATGATCAGGAACAGAATTATTTCAGTCACCAGCAACCTCCTACTTCTCAACACGCTTCTACTCAACTTGCTCCATATGACAACAATGATAGCATGTATTACTCTAATCAGATTGAAGATGATGATGATGACGTCAATACGTTGAATCAAGGACTTGCTCTTGTTGCTCGTGATTTTAGCAAATTCTCCAACAAAACCAACAACCGTCTTCGTTCTTCATCAAATACAAGAAACCAAGCTGTCATTCAAGATGGTCGAGTTGAGATTCAGAACCGTAATTCTGGACGTTTAGGTGGGTATACTGGAAATTCTGGGTATGGACAAAGAGTCAACAACAATGGGGGATTCAGAAACAATCCAGGTGCTCCTCAGCGAAGTAATGACAATACTGCTAGTAACAACACAGTCTCTGGGAATGCGATATGGTGCTACAACTGCAACGAAAAAGGTCATATTGCAACTGCATGCCCTCACCCAAGAACCCGCGGCAGTCAGTTTCACAAGCAGGCATTACTTATGGCTCTCAAAGATGAAAAGGAAGGAACTTTCAATGCTCATGAGAACAGTTTCTTTGCTAATACTTACAATGATGATGATATGGAAGATCTTGAAGCCAATGCAGCTGTGATGCTTATGGCCAACATGCAGGAACATCAGTTGAATGATTTAGGCCCAGTGTTCTCCACTGATGGCTTGTCTCAAGTAAATGACCTAACCACACGCTCCATAGAATTTAATGCATCACCCTCTGTTTCTGAATCAGATCAGGCGCAAGTTGTTCCTTCTGAACCATTTTTATCTTCTCAAGAGGATGAACAATTAGACACAGTTGTTATTTTTGATGATGACACTGTCGTCTCATTTGATGATCCTATTGAGCAAGACGAAAAGGACTATATTGAACAACATGAACCTCCTTCTGATCCAGCTCCTGACTGTACAGTTACGGCTAAACAACTTAACGAACAACTTCTTTCTAATCGCATAATGGACGAGCAAACTAAAGTTTTGAAAGAAAATGCCGATTTGAAAAAGGACATTGAATGTTATAAAATACAAGTTTCAAACTTTCAAAATGCAGTTCATCGTGAAAAAAGCTTTGAAAAGTCATTTCAGGATTCATATGTCAAAGAACAAAATCTTCAAAAGCAAATATATGACATAGTTGAGTCAAACGGTAAATTGGTTTCTAAACTGGAAAATGAAAAACATGATCTTCAAAAACAAGTTGTTCAACTCCAACAGGAACTTTCAAAAACACAAAAAGAGGTGATAACTTGCAAACATGAATTTTATGAACATAAAGTGCAAAAACGAGAAAAAGAAAATTCTTTACTTGATGATAATCTCGTTCTCGAACGTCAAATTAAAGCTTTTCAAAATATCGTTTAAAAACATGGGGAATCTGTAACGACAATTCAAAAGTTTACTTTAAAACCAAGACCAGATAAAGGTTTTGCCCTCGGCGATTACAGATCCTCTTTTCTTCGCACTACATTCAAAACAATTCCTAAGCTGTACAGTATGGACCAATTGATGGATAATAATGTTGTGCGTGTTATTGTACATAATACTGAGGAAGAATACGAACTAGAAGAGAAGAGTCGATCAAAAATGAGTCAAATTGAATATTGCAAACCATATGATTACTCAAAAGCTCCTCACATTTCAAAATCTTTTGTTCCGTCAAGAGAAATGCCTAAGAAATCATGGTATGTTACTGAGTCTTATGTTTCATCTTCCGATGGAGCTCCTGTCAAACCCGTGGCACAAGTAAATTGTCCATTACCATCTTCTGGTCATGTGACACCATTACCTACACGCTGTAAAGTTTTAGACTATTTTCAAACATTCATGAAAGGCATCGATAATTTGGAAAACGTCATTGAACATCATTCGCAAATTAAAATTCTTACTTTTCAATCAGCTTACGAGCGGGAAAAGCGAGACATTTTTCAAAAACAAATTCTGCCTTTAGTTCAAAATTTGCGTTATTGTGCTACTCATTGGGAACAGGAACTCCAAAAAGAAGTTAAAGATATGAAAGATATTTTTCGCTCTTAATGAAAATGCAATCTTGGTTCAACAACGCAAAAACCGATTTTTGAAAACAGATTCTGATCGACTCTTGGAACAACTTCTTCATGCTGATATTCATAGTTTTCTCATGAATGATCTCTATTATTCCAGCAATGCTGAATTATTTGCAGATTACTGTGCTGATCTTGTTTTGTTGAGGTCACAAAATGAAACATTGAAACATCAATATGAAACGTTGCGTCAAAACAATGATGATGTGATAAACAAACTTTCAAACGAAATTTGTCAACTCAAACAAAAGATTGATTGGTGTCAAGCTCAAAGTATTGAAACAGAATTGCAACTACGAACCAAAAATGAGTTTCTCAAAAACAAATATGATAATGAAATTTTGGAATTAAAAATTGAAATCGCCGAATGGCAACAAAACCGCGATGACATTCGTTATTGCAATGGTTTACTTGAGTCTGACATTCAGGACAAAAAACACATCATCATTGATTTGAAAGAGAAAATTAAGCTACTTCAAAAAGGAAAGTTTATTGACACCACTGTGATAGCACCAGGAATGTTTCAAATAGACAGAACAGATAAGGGTAAGCATGCTAAGAGTTATAATGTTAGCTCTTCCACTTCCACAGGTCTAGTTTCCCCTAAGAGCGTTAGCAGCCCAAAGCCAAAAAACGTTAAGAAGACTAAAAAGACTAGGCTCTCGCAACGTAGAAGAGGAACACTAGAAGTGCAAGAAGTAGAAGCTCACCTTAGGAAGTCGAATAAAACTCATGTTGCATCTGATTTAGATTCTAATCTGGAAAATTGTAATACAAATCTTAATTTAACGAATGCTGAATCTTCTAATGTTAATGCATCTTGTGTGTTTTGTCGTAAAAGTGTGTTATCTTGTGATCATACCAAATGTGTAGCTAATAATCTCTTACATCGTAAAAAGAAACGTAGATCCGGATTTCCTTCTAGGTCCACTAATGCCTATAAGTCTACCTTAGGAAAAACGCCTACTACAGTTTCAAATGATGTTGTAGTCAACCCAAGAGCAGCAATCAACAATTCTAGGAACACGCCAAAAGCTAGTGCATTCACTAAGAACAAAGCAAAAACTAGTTGGAACTGGCAACGTTGGTTACAATACAAACCAAATTTTAAATGGATTCCTAAATTGTTAAATATTTGTGTTTCTAACCAACAGGAACCCACAATTTCCTCGGGTTCCACCCTTACTTTTGTTCCATCTCTGTCGTCTTCTTTTGATGCAGGTGGTTCAGATCGTTCTCTGGATTGTTGATAGCGGTTGCACCCGACATATGACAGGCAATCTCAAACTGTTAAAAAACTTTGTCTCAAAGTTTATTGGAACTGTCAGATTCGGAAATGATCAATACGCTTTAATCATGGGTTACAGAGACTACATGCATGGGAATATTGAAATTAGCAGAGTATATTATGTTGAAGGCTTGGGTCACAACCTCTTTTCAGTCGGTCAATTTTGTGATGGAGATTTAGAAGTAGCATTTCGCGAGAAAACCTGTTTTGTTCGTGATCTACAAGGCAATGATTTGATGTATGGCAAACGTGGCACTAACCTTTACACAATTTCAATGTCTGACATGATCGCTTCATCTCCAATCTGTCTTCTATCCAAAGCTGAAACGACTAAATCCTGGTTATGGCACAAACGCCTTTCTCATTTGAATTTCAAAACGATGACTGATCTCGCTCGTCACAAATTAGTTGAAGGCTTTCCAAGATTCCGTTATGCCAAAGATCATCTATGTCCAGCCTGTGAACAAGGAAAAAGTACTCATGCTCATTTTCCCTCAAAACCTGAACACAGTACTAATCATGTTTTGCAAATGCTTCATATGGATTTGTGTGGTCCGATGCGTGTTCAAACGATCAACGGTAAACGCTACATCTTAGTAATTGTTGATGATTACTCTCGCTGGACTTGGGTTTATTTTCTTCGAAGTAAAGATCAAGCTCCTCAAATGATCATCACGTTTCTCACCAAAATACAAGTTCAGCTTCGCAACACAATCAGAATTGTTCGAACTGACAATGGCACAAAATTTAAGAATCAGACTCTAAGGTCGTATTTTGAGAAAGTGGGAATTGAACATCAAACATCTATTCCACGCACACCCGAACAAAATGGAGTAGTCGAAAGACGCAACAGAACGTTAGTGGAAGCTGCTCGAGCGATGTTAATCAATGCTCAATTACCAGATTACTTATGGGCAGAAGCTGTTTCAACCGCCTGTTACACCCAAAACCGCTGCATGATCACAAAACGCCATCACAAAACCCCATATCAGATTGTTCACAAAAGGAAACCAAACATCAGTCACTTTCATGTATTCGGAGCTTTATGCTACCCAGTCAATGATCGTGATGGTCTAGGTAAACTTAAAGCAAAGGCTGACATTGGAATATTTATAGGATACTGTGAAAATTCAAAAGGCTATCGGATATGGAATCGTCGTACTAGGGAAATTCAAGAAACTATTCATGCTAATTTCGATGAACTCACTCAAATGGCTTCTGAGCAAAACAGCTTAGGACCCGCAACCAACAGTCTTAACTTTCCGGTATCTTCGGCTGAACCATTGTTACTTTCTCGTCAAGAAGTGGAAACCTTGTTTGCTCCATTATTTGATGATACGCCTGTTAACCGTCCATCTGAGGCCACACCAAATTCCGTTGCACACCTTGATCAACATCAAGTACCTGATACACCTCAACAAACAACAACTACTGTTGAAAGAGACGGTCCTCCAGTCATATCACCTACAACAACAGAACAAACCGGGTCCAACTCACGACAATCAGCTGGAGATTCCATACCTTTATCAGTTCCACAACCCGCAGAGCATGACCCAGAACCATTCATAAACCCATTTGCAAATGCTCAACCTGTCCCCGACATTGCTGAGTCATCTACACGCAATTTGGGTCCTCCTCACTTGCGAGATACTTATCAACTTCATCATTCGACATACAAATGGACTAGAGATCACCCCTTAGTTCAAATTATTGGCCATCCAGATGCACCAATTATGACAAGACAACGCCTTCACACAGACGGTGAAACTTGCATTTATGCACTCACAGTTTGTGAAACCGTACCTAAAAACGTCAAGGAAGCAATGACTTATGAAAACTGGATTGAGTCTATGCAAGAAGAATTCGAAACTTTTCAAAGATTAGAAGTATGGGAATTGGTTGAAAAACTAGAAGGCATCATTGTCATTGGTTTAAAATGGATCTGGAAAAACAAACTAGATGCAGAAGGCACTGTCATACGCAACAAATCACGCTTGGTAGCAAAAGGTTACTCTCAAGAAGAAGGAATAGATTTTGAAGAATCATTTGCTCCAGTAGCTAGACTTGAAGCTGTCCGGATATTCTTAGCATTTGCTGCTCATCGGAATATGATTGTTTACCAAATGGACGTGAAAACGGCTTTTCTGAACGGTCAACTCCGAGAAGTGGTTTATGTCAGTCAACCTGAAGGATTCGTTGATCCAGAACGTCCCAATCATGTCTACAAGCTTAAGAAGTCTCTCTACGGTCTAAAGCAATCCCCCAGGGCGTGGTATGATAAGCTTTCTAAATTCCTGTTGGCTAATGATTTTACTCTAGGTTCGGTGGATCCAACACTGTTTACAAAAACATACGGGATGGACCTATTAATCGTTCAAATTTATGCCGATGACATTATTTTTGCTTCAACCAACAAAAATTACTCAATGGATTTTGCAAAATTAATGACAGATAATTTCGAAATGTCCATGATGGGTGAACTTACGTTCTTTCTAGGACTACAAGTTCATCAATCACCCCGTGGAATTTTTCTAAATCAGTCCAAATATGCTCTTGAGATTTTAAAGAAACATGGAATGCAAAGTAGTGATACCATGAATACACCGATTGTTGGGAATTCTGTGTAGAAAGAATTCTGCTGATGTTTCTGCTGAAAGGATCCTGCTGAAGAGTTGGTTTCTGCTGAAGCAGTGTATCTGCTGAAGACATAGTTCAGCTTTATTAGTTTCTGCGGATATAGTATTTCCGTGTTTTATGTAATGTAGTTTGGATATGCATGAGTTTATTTAGGAAGTGATAATGCATATCTTTTAGAAGTTTTAGAAGATACGTTTCTTGAGAAACGGTTTAGGGTTCCTTGAGTATAAAAGGAACATACGGTTTATGTATTGAATAACTTTTAGAAAACTCTTATTATAATTAAAAAGATCCATAGAGGATCAAGAATTCTTAGTATCAAACTTGTGTTTTGTTTCCGCTTTATAAATACAAGTTGCAGGGATTGTCTATTAGTGTGTTATTGATTACAGTGACATTACTAACGATTCTAGAGTGCTCAAGAAGATCTATCAAGGTCTAAAGTTCAACAAGTGGTATCAGAGCCTCGAGAGAGTCTCTGCCATACTAAGAAAAACAAATCTTACACCTTTTCAAACAAATCAACAACCATGCCTGGATCTGATGATGATACTGATATAACCCAAAACATTAACACCACTTCTCTTCAACAACTCAACCTCTCTAACAGTAATGCTAAGTTTCCATACTTGAAGAATGTTGAAGAATATCACTTGTGGTCCATGAAAATGCAGAACTGGATCACAAACATAGATTGGAATCTATGGGAGATTGTTAAGAAGGGGAATAGCTTAAAGAAGCATGTTACTGATGCTGATGGAGTTGTGACAATTGTAGCTCCCAAAACTGCTGAAGAGATTCTGGCTGTGCAGAGGGAAAGTAAAGTCAGAACTATTTTGCTCCAAGCAATACCAGATGACCATATGGGTGACTTCCATTTTATGGAGGATGCCAAGGATATTTGGATGGCTATAAAAGCAAGATTTGGTGGGAATGAGGAATCAAGAAGGTTGCAGAAGTCTTTGCTGAAGCAGAAATTCCAAGAATTTCAGATATCTGAAGAAGAGGGAATTCATAAAGGTTATGACAGGTTTCATCGGATCTTGAGTCAACTTAATCAGTTGAAGGCTAGACCTGACAATGAGGACTGCAATGCTAAGTTTCTGAGATCTTTGCCACCATCCTGGTTGCAAGTCAGTATTGCTCTCAAAACAAAGGGTGGCTTGGACTTAATCTCCTTTGATGATCTCTACAACAAGCTCAAATCACTTGAGCCTGATGTTAGAAGTCCTATTCGTCCATCTACTCATTCTGCATTTGTTGGTGCTTCTACAAAACCTGTGCATCAAGCTTCAAGTTCATATACATCTGGAGCATCTTCTCAAACTCATAATCAATCTACTCCTAAATCAAGATCAAGTAATGTGTTGGAGGATCTTATTCATTCATTTGTGGCTGAATATGAACCTCAGCAGTTTATTGCTTATGAGGACTTTGAACAGGTAGATCCATTGGAAATGGAGGAGATGCACTTGAAATGGGAGCTTGCAATGATCTCAATGAACATCAGAAGGTTTGAAGCCAAGTCTGGAAGAAAGTTTGGTTTTAATGGCAAAGAAGCTGCAAGGTTTGATAGAAGGAAGGTTAAATGCTATACTTGTGGTCAAGTGGGACATTTTTCAAAGGAATGCAACGATAGAAAGGCTGGAGATGAAGTTAGATATGGTTCTTATCCATTGGAAGCAGGGAATATCAAGACTGTACCTTCAAAGGCCATGGTGACTCTGGATCACCAAATTGATTGGGGTGATCATGAACCTGCTGGAGAGGAAGCTGCTACTTCTTCACAAGTGAATCTACTGGCATTTACACCTTCAGAAGACAAGAAGGAGCAAGTCTCCTTGATGGGAATCTCTCAGGTACACAATTGTGTGTTTGGATGTAGTGTAAGATACAATGAACTTAAAAAGGAATTTGATGAATTGAAACCTAAGTACAATGAATGTTATGTAGAGGTAGAGTCTTATAAATTGGCTTTAAAAACTCTAGAGAAACAAAAAGTATGGTTTCAAAAGAATCAAGTTAAATATGATGAAAAAATAAGAGTTCTAGAAAGTGATTTAGAAATTGCTAAGATAGAATTAAAACGTATTGAAAAAGAGAAGTCTAATTTGGAAAAAGAAAACCAAAATTTACAAGTTAAATTAGACAAAGAGATAGCTAGAGGTAAACAATGGCAAATGTCAGGTGATAATCTTGCTAGGGAACTTTATGGTAGTCAGGCTGTGAACTCTAAAATAGGTTTGGGATTTCAAAAATATGTTGGTTTAGAGGCTAAGAATGACCTAGGTAAATCCACACCTGCAGGTTTAGCTAACTTTGTCAAAGAAGGTAACTTACATGCTGTCCCTGGACCTATAAGAGGGGAACATATGCCTATTGACCTATCCAAACCTAGTGACTTTGATGGATCACACCATCTCTATGGCAAAAAGTCAACTGACTTGCCAGACCCTAGTGTTAAATCTACTGACTTTGTCTCTTGTTGTGACAGTGACAAGTCTTCTGATGAAGGGTCTACCTCATTTGCCAGCTGTGATTCAAGTGAGAAGTCTGACCTGCCCAAGACCACACCAAAGATATCACCCAAGACTCCCCACAAGCCTTCTAGAGTTGCTGCTGATCACAAGACAGTTTCTACTGAAGACTTGTTTTACAATTCTTTGCATAATAATACTTTTGGCTTTGTTAAAAACAATTCTGTTTGTCATGATGATTTGAATACTTTTTCATGTTATGGAAATTCTTTTGGTTTGAATAAATCTTCTAAAAAGAAGAAGTGTTTTGTGTGTGGAAGTAAATATCACTTGATTAAGGATTGTACATATCATGAGCAAAGAATGGGTGCAGGTGTTAGTCAAAGAAAAACTAGGCAAATGTGGAAGAATGTTCAGGACATACCATCTTTTGTTCCACATCAGCAGAAACCTACTTCTGCTGAAACTCATTTTTCCTGGAGAAAAACCAGTACTAGACCATATGTCAGACCCACTAGTTCTTTCTTTTATAATGATTATTGGCCTAATCACTTTGACTCAATGAATAATGGTGGTGGGAAATGGAATACTGCTGTGAAGCCCTCAGCAGGCTGTTCTTGGACTAAGAAGGGACCTAATATGCATTACAGGCCCAAGAACAATGGTGGATCTAAACCATCTACATGGCCTGTTACTGATGATCCACAAGGCAGGCTCAAGTCAGCAATGACTTGAGTCTCCAATGTGTACTAATATTGTATATTTTGTTGTTGTTGTAGGCACATCCTTTGAAAAGTACTGAAGTTGGCATCTTTGATAGTGGTTGTTCTAGGAGTATGTCTGGGAACAAGGATAAGATGCATGATTTTGAGCCCATTGAAGGAGGTGGCACTGTAACCTTTGGTGGTGGAGATGGCAAAATAACAGGGAAAGGAACCATTAAGACTCCTTTGTTAGACTTTGAAAATGTTTACTATGTGGAGGAACTGGGGAATTTTAATCTTATCTCAGTATCACAAATTTGTGACTCTAAGCATAAGGTTTTCTTTTCTGAAGATGAGTGTCTTGTACTTTCCAAGGACTTCAAACTCCCAGAAGACACAACTGTATTGCTGAGAGTTCCTAGAACCTTTAACTTATACACATTCAATCTGAATGATGTTCAGCCTGAAGGTGATCTAACATGTTTGGTTGCCAAAGCTTCCCTGGATGAATCTAATAAATGGCATAGAAGAATGGCACATGTGAATTACAAGACCATTAACAAGTTATCAAAACTTGGTCTTGTTCAGGGCCTTCCTTCTAAACTCTTCACCAATGAACACAACTGTATTGCTTGCAACAAGGGAAAGCAACACAGAGCCTCCTACAAAACAGTCCAAGCAGTGAGCTCCATTTCAGAACCTCTTCAGTTGCTACACATGGATCTTTTTGGTCCAACCCCCATTAGAAGTATTGATCACAAGTACTTCTGCCTGGTTATTACAGATGATTATAGCAGGTTTTGCTGGGTGTTCTTTCTCAAAACTAAGGATGAAACAACTCCAATTCTGAAAGAATTCATTATCTTAGTTGAGAACCAGCTGAATAAAAAGGTTAAGGGAATTAGGTGTGACAATGGTACAGAATTCAAAAATGTTGTATTTATAGAATTCTGTAAGTCTAAAGGGATTAGAAGGGACTATAGTACTCCAAGAACTCCACAACAAAATGGGGTTGCTGAAAGGAAAAATAGAACCCTCATTGAGGCAGCAAGATCAATGCTTGCAGACTCCAAACTACCCACCATGTTTTGGACTGAAGCAGTTGGTACTGCATGTCATGTCTTGAACAGGGTATCCATCACTAGACCTCATGTCAAGACACCTTATGAACTTCTCACTGGGAAAGTTCCACACATCCGTTACCTTAAGCCTTTTGGATGCAAGGTGACGATTCTGAATACTGCTGATATACTGGGTAAATTTGATGGGAAAGCTGATGAAGGTTATATAGTTGGGTACTCAGCTCATAGCAAGGCCTATAGGGTTTATAATCTGAATGCCAAAAGGATTGAAGAGACCCTTAATCTGAGATTTCTTGAAGATCAACCTAATATTCAGGGTCAAGGCCATTCTTGGTATTTTGACCTAGACTATTTGACTGACTATTTGGGTTATACTAGGCATGCTTCTAATCCTGATGCAGGTACCAAAGATTCAAGTTCTAACCCTGCAGGTTCCATGGATGATGACTCAGAATGTGAGTCTGAGCCAGAAGAGAATACTTTTGTTGTACCATCTTTTCCACCTAACCATTTTGTAGGTAATCACTCTGCTGCTGAACAAGATGATGAGTCACAATATGCAGAAGATCTTGCAAGATTGCAGAAGCAGGAACATGCTGCTACCAAGGAAGCTCAGAAACTCAATGATAAGGTTACACAAGAGACTGAGGCTATCTTACATCAGTCAGCCCAAGCAGTCAGTGGAAACAAGGTTACTGCTGAAGGCATACCTCTTCCCACTGACAATGTCCATGATACTGATTCTGCTGATGTTCATTCTGCTGATTCTACTGAAGTCTCTACAGATTTTGATAAGCCCTTTACCAGATTTCCTAGTCCTTCTGACCTTGGAAATTATCAACCAAAGCCTGGTTTGTTTAACTCAGCCTCTTATGACACTGAGTTTGAGCCTACTATCACCAACATTGATGCCAACATTGATGTTCCACCTACAGCTACCAAAAGGATTCACAATGTTCATCCCCTATCCAAGATTATTGGTGATCCTAAAGACCCTGTTCGAACTAGAAGCACTGTCAAGAATACAAAATTTGGAGAAGTTGCTTTTATCTCTTATGTCTACAATCAAAAGAGGAACAATCACACAGACTACAAACATTGTCTGTTTGCATGTTTTCTGTCTCAGATTGAACCAACTAGTGTTCCTCAAGCACTGGCTGATTCAAGTTGGCTTGAAGCAATGCAAGAGGAGATGCTGCAATTTAAGAATCAGCAGGTTTGGATTTTAGTTCCTCTTCCTGATGGGAAATATGCCATTGGGACAAAATGGATTCTGAAGAATAAAAGAGATGCCAGGGGTATTGTGGTGAAGAACAAAGCAAGACTAGTGGCTCAAGGTTTTAGACAAGAGGAAGGCATTGACTATGATGAGGTCTTTGCACCAGTGGCCAGAGTTGAAGCCATACGGATATTTTTGGCCTATGCCTCTTATATGGGCTTTATGGTTTATCAGATGGATGTGAAAGGTGCTTTCTTGTATGGAGAGATTGAAGAGGAGGTTTATGTGACTCAACCCAAAGGATTTGAAGACCCTGATCATCCTGAGTATGTCTACAAAGTTGTCAAAGCTCTCTATGGACTGCATCAAGCTCCCAGAGCTTGGTATGCTAGACTCTCCACATTTCTGCTGCAGAATGGCTACAGAAGAGGTGCCATTGACAAGACCTTGTTTCTCAAGAAAGATTCTAGGGATATTATTCTTGTGCAGGTGTATGTGGATGATATTATCTTTGGTTCTACCAAAGAAGCCTGGTGTAGAGAGTTTGAGGATTTGATGAAGGGAGAATTTCAGATGAGTGCCATGGGAGAACTCACTTTCTTTCTGGGTTTGCAAGTTCAGCAGAAACCTGATGGTATTTTTATACATCAGGAGAAATATGTAAAAGATATGTTGTCCAAGTTTGCTATGGAAAATGTCAGGACTGCCACAACTCCATATGAGGCTCCTAAACCAAAGAACAATCTTAATCCTGATCTTCCTGTGAATGTTCATTTATACAGGTCTATGATTGGTTCTTTGATGTACTTGACTGCCTCAAGACCTGATATCACATTTGCTGTGAGTGCATGTTCAAGACACCAAGTCACTCCACTTACCTCTCATATGAATGCTGTCAAGAAGATTTTTAAGTATCTTAAAGGCCAACCACAATTAGGTCTTTGGTATCCCAAAGAGTCTCCATTTCAGCTAGCAGCTTATAGTGATAGTGACTATGCTGGTGCCAATTTGGATAGAAGATCCACAACTGGAGGTTGTCAATTTCTTGGAAGAAGACTAATTTCTTGGCAATGCAAGAAACAGACCATTGTTGCTACCTCTACTACTGAAGCAGAGTATGTTGCTGCTGCCAATTGTTGTGGTCAGGTTCTATGGATTCAGAATCAATTACTGGATTATGGGTATAACTTCATGAATACTACCATTTTCATTGACAATCAAAGTACCATTTGTATTGTTAAAAATCCAGTTTTTCATAATAGAACCAAACATATTGAAATCAGACATCATTTTATAAGGGATGCTTATGAGAAACATTTGGTTAAAGTGGTCAAAATTCACACAGATGAAAATGTGGCAGATTTATTAACAAAGGCATTTGATGGACCAAGGTTTCAATATTTGGTGGTCCATATTGGCATGTTAAACCCTTAACTGCAAAGTTTAAGGGGAGGCATAAGCCTCAGGGGAGGCATATGCCTCAGGGGAGGATGATGACTGTAAACTTTGGATTAATTGTATAAGTTGATGGACCAAGGTTTTAACAAGTTTTTAACACTAACCCTCTAACAGTTGTGCAAGGTGTTTGGTGTATTTGCTTGTTTGGTGGTTGTTTTGCAGATGTTCTGAGAATGAAAGTTCCATGATTAATGTCACCAAGAGCTAAAGTCAAAGGAATGTGGTCAATATGCTGAACCTGGTTTCTACTGATCAATTAAATCATGCTGAAGGTCTTACACATTGGATTAATTCAAATAAGATCTTTTCATTCATTCATAGAAACAAGTTACAGCTTACATTCAATGTTGCAATTGAGATACAATGACCATTTCTAAACTATTGGCTAATCCAGTACTACTAGCTTCTATCACTTATTACAAAATACTTGAGGCTATGACAAGTACAATGAAGAAGCTGAAGATGAAAATGGAAAAAGAAGAGAAGGAAGAATGAGAAGATGCTCATGAATCAAGGTCAAGAAAATACTCAAGAACCTTGATCCATGGTTACATTCCTCAGTCACCTATTTCTCCTTCTCCTTTCCCTTACGTATGATCTCAGACCTCTTGATCTGTCCAATATGTTCTTGATGTGGAAGACCAGGTCCTGGAGCAGGAAGATCCAACACCACATTTTGTGATGTTGGAAGATATGGAACCCGAGTACTTGATATTGGTAGGGATCTCTCTGGTGTGGAAGGAGGAAGAAAGGGTGGATCTTCAGGTTCTTCCTCTGAAGAGTCTTCATCAGAGGTATAGATGAAGGGAGAGACAAGCTCTCTTTCAGCAGGATTGGGTGCATTGCTTGGTTCACCTTTCAAGTGAGCTTTCCATTGTCTTTCTTGAGCAGCACATCGATTCTCCAATGCTCTTGTAAAGTCAGAACCCTCAAGTCCCCAAGGATATGGTGGTATATCCTCTTCTGATGATGAAGAAGAGGAATTTGAATCTGAGCTTTCTGGGTGTGAAGACATGGTTTGAATGGTGAATTGGGTCTAATTGGAATTAGGGTTTTGAAAGATAATTAGGGAAAGTTGATGAATGAGATGTGAGATTTGGGGTGATTAAATAAGCTATTTTGAGGAGTTACGATATTAAATGCGAGTTGGGTGGCACAG
The DNA here is from genome assembly GCA_030686995.1 of Artemisia argyi. Lineage (NCBI taxonomy): Eukaryota > Viridiplantae > Streptophyta > Magnoliopsida > Asterales > Asteraceae > Artemisia > Artemisia argyi. The sequence continues at coordinate 227,773,941 of CM060708.1, read as the reverse complement.
TAAAATCAAGATATTGACCGAAGATATTTTTACCTTTGGTTGATTCTGCTGATAGTTGACTGTGCTTCAGCAGGTTTGACTTTCGTTACTGCTGAAGAGTTAATTTTAAAATTAGAAGTTTTGTCAGACTTGGTCAATAAGTTGTTCCGATAATTTTGACCACGATTGGGGAACTTCCAAATTTAACTCACTCTGCATATCTTTTCGAATAAAAATTATTATTCGCTTATCACTTCACATAAACCCATTATTCTTTGGTGTAATTCATAACCATCTCACACACATTCAGTCAAATGGCTCAACTTGAATTGAAGGGCGATCATAACAAATACGCTATTCTAACAACAAAGAAGGGACATGAAGAATTCGATTTGATGGTGGAGTTTTTACAAAGGTCGAATATTTATTATGCTTTGACTTATTGTCCTAATTTGGTGTGTGAATCTCTGGCAAAGCAATTTTGGGCATCTGCTACTAAGAGATCTGCTACAGAGATTGTAGCTGAAATTGATGGTGTAGAATATGTGGTGACAGAAGGGTTGATAAGGACAAAGCTTCAGTTGGATGATGAAAATGGTGTGTATCATTCCAACACTGCAGAGATTCTTGCTGGGTTAAGAGAAGCTGGATATCAAAGTACTGATACATCAAAGTGGCACAAGAATCAATTTTGTCCAAAGTGGAGGTATTTGGTGCATCTGCTGCTTCAATGTATGAGCAACAAGTGTGGTGGATGGAACCAGTTCTCTCTGCAATTGGGTTGTGGTATTGTTTGTCTATCTAAGGGTGAAACTTATAATTTTTCTAAGTTTATTTTTGAAAATATGCTAGAAAACATAGATAAGGAACAACATAAGTTTTTAATGTACCCTAGATTCTTACAGATTATCTTAGACATAACCACTGAAGATGTGACCCATATACCCATTAAAAGTCTAGGTTCTAAGTTGTTTGCCTCAATGAAAACAAATTATACTGGGGCACACTACCCTATGTTAAAAGCAATGTTGCCACAAGGCAATGCTAATGTAGTTGATGGTGATGATGCTGGTAATATGCCTGCTTCTAATACTGCTGATGATGGTAATCCATCATCTTCTGGTGTTGCTGCTGATGGTATTCCTTCAGTGGTAATGGAGGAAGCACCAGCTACAACTGCTGAACCTTTACCTGATTCTACTGACTTACCACCACCTACCCCTGTACACATGTCTCCTAGCCCTACCATCTCACCAGTTCAGGATGCTCCAACTGAGCAATTTCATGAGTTTGAAGTTGATTTACAGACTTTTGAACCTGAACTTAATAGACTACCTTCACCTAGTTCTTTGGGAGAGCAAATTAATGTAGGTTCTCCTAATGTTGTACATGAGTCTGTTTCTCCTACAGGGTTCAATGAAGCTCCTCATACCACTGAGCAATCATGTGATAGAGCAGAGGACCCTATTACTCTCACATTTGTATATGAATCTCTTAACAGGTATATGAAAATGACTGAAGATCTCCAGAAAGAACTTGCTGAGACCAAGACTACTCTTGGTAATGAGATTCAAGTTCTGAAAAGCAAAGTCAAAGATTTAGAGACACAGCTGGGTCAGCAGAAGCAAAGCAATGATGGATTGGACTCTACTGAAGTGGCAAAGGAGGCAAATTTGGATTCTCTTGAGATTCTAGCTGAAGTTGCTAGACAGTCTCATGTTCTTCCTCCTAAAGCTGCTGCAGCATCTCAATCTAAACCAATCATACTAGTTCAAAGAAGAAGTACAAGACAGTATTTGGCAAAACAAGCTGCTGAAGCTTCAAAAGTATCTGGTAATGATAATGATGTGCTGATGACTGAAGCTGTGGATATACTTCAGGAGAAACAATCATTCAGAAGGGTTACTGCTGATCAATCTGCTGACAAAGGAAATGCATCAGGGGAAACATTTTTTGTAGCTGGGAAAGAATACATGAATTCTCCTGTTCATCATTCATCTGAGAACATACAAGTTTCTACTGATAAAGAGGTTCAAGATGTACATGATGAACCTATGGCAGATGTGCATGTGTCTAATGATGAAGTTGCTGAAGCTAATGTTTCTCATGAAGGTTTGGATGAGCTTGTAACTGATGAAGATAGAGCTGGTCAAGGTAGATTATTGCAAGAATGGGAAAATTATATGAAGAGTGCAAATCTTGCTAAGGAAGTACAAGCTAAGTTTGATGCAGAATTAGATTCAGAGACTCAAAGATATGTGTCTACCTTACCCATTGCAAGACAAAGGGAATTGGATGCAGCAGTTCTAGAGTTTGATGAGTCAGACTGGCAGTCTATTGGAAAACAGATGCTTGCTAATCCTACTGTAACTGCTGATCTTTTTGGAAAGAAAGTAGAGGAACAAGATTTTGAATCTGAGATTGTGAAAATGTTAAAGATGAGGAAGAAGGCAGCTGATGAATTAAAAGCTAAAGCAAAAAGGGAAAAACCCATGACTCAAGCACAGCAAACAGAGTATATGAGAACATATGTGAAAAATCAGAGCAGCTCAGTATATAATTCTGCTTGGTCTAAGAAATATGTATGGGGACTTCCTTTTAACAACCTAGTTGAGATTTATAATATAATCAAATCTAGGAATGCTAAAGCTGGAATGGATGCTTCAAAGAAAATTTCACTTCTAAATGATGATGAGGATTCTTCTAAGAATGTTCATATTGCTGCTGCACAAGTGTCTTTACCTACTACTTCTACTGGTGTTGATGTGTCTATGGATAAAGGTAAAGCCAAAGTAACAACATCAGATGCTCCAACTAGGAAGAGAACTAGGAGACAATTGGAGCTGGAAAGATTAGGTGAGGAGACTGCTAGAAAGTTGACTGAAGATCAAGAAGCTGAACAAAGGGCTGCACTTGCTAGATTTCATGATCTGAAGACAAGAGAAGTTGAAATTCAAGCTGCTAGGAACAAACAAATCAGGAAAGCTATGGATGAACAATATGCCTCTGCTGCACTTGAATCTTCTGAAGATTCTGCTGATGACCAAATGGATACTCCATCAGTGGATACTGAAGCTGCAGAAGGTGATTCTGCTGAAACAGCAGTTCATGATGCTATTTATGTTCCTGGTAGAAGAGGAAAGAGAATGGCTAGAGTAGGATCATTACACAGTCTAATTAATGTAAATGATTCTGATGCTACATTTATAAGGGAAGGATCATCTGATGATTGGCCAGAAGGAACTAGAGTGGTTCTAGTGAGTTGGGAGTTAAGTCCAGATGGTCAACTCAATATCATTCATAGATTGGATAAGTCATCCATATCTTTTGTTTCCCTTCAGCAGATTCTTCATCTTGTAAATTATCAAGATTTGGTCACTCTACATGAGTTGGTTACTAAGTATTATGCCACTCATACTCCTGAAGATTATGGATTGTATTTGTTGGGTGATCTTCAAGTATTGTTTGATTCTTCTACTCCTACTGGTGCAAGTTATGATATATGGAAGAATAATCAGAAATGGAAAGTTCAGAGTTGGAAGTTCTATCCTCTGTCTTATGTACATGTGCTGGAAACTACCACTGGTCTGAGGATTATCATGGATATTATTCACAAATATCCTCTGAAGGTATCTTTGATGGAGAAAATGTTACAACAGAAGTTGGAAATTCCTCCTGATCCAGCTGGTAATACAAGATTGTTTGCTGAATCTTTGGTGAAGGTTTTCAAACAAAGGATTAAGACTTCCAGAGCAGCAGTTGAGTAGGGACATTATGTTGTATATTTTTTTTTATTATTCGTATTAAAAATAAAAAAAAAAAAAAATAAAAAAAAAAAAAAAAAAAAAAAACTAACATATTGTTGTATAGTATTTGTTTGCAGGTTTGGTTATCAACTTACCTGGTGTTGACTATTCCATCATAAAGTTGGCTAGTCCAAAGGGTACAGCTTTGGTAAAGACACATCAAATCTGTTGATAGCTGTAATGGTTTGCTCAAAACCATAGGGTTGTCAACTCACCAATGCTTTGTTGCTGAGTAGTTGAAATGGTTGTCAATTGACCATGGATTTTTCCTTTATGGATTCTGAATAATTGGCTAGCCCACATGTATATGGCTTGTGGTAAAGGCAGTGGAAAACCATATTTGGTAATCAGTTAACCAAGATGATTTTCATCAAGATAATTGACTAGTCCTGAGCAAACGGCTACAGGTAAAGACATCTCAAATCCGTTTATAGCTGATGATTTGCTAAAAATCATGTGGTTATCAGTGTACCTTTGAACACTTGGCTACTCCAGTAGTGATGGCTATTGGTAAAGAGACATCAAATCCATTATTTTCAATGATTCACCTTTCACAGGAGTTAACACACCTGGAAGTGATGAGAATAGTATGAAACTCATTTGTTTTGATGTACATTAAGTCATTTGTTGCTGCAAAGAATGGAGCTTTTATGTGTATGCTGATCATAGAGATTCTGCTGATGATAATTCTTTGCTGGTGCTCTGTTACAATCCTCTTGGTATGTTACTTTAAAGATCTATCAAGAATCTTGAACTTAACTAGGTCAAATTCAAGATTAGGGGAGGATTGTTGGGAATTCTGTGTAGAAAGAATTCTGCTGATGTTTCTGCTGAAAGGATCCTGCTGAAGAGTTGGTTTCTGCTGAAGCAGTGTATCTGCTGAAGACATAGTTCAGCTTTATTAGTTTCTGCGGATATAGTATTTCCGTGTTTTATGTAATGTAGTTTGGATATGCATGAGTTTATTTAGGAAGTGATAATGCATATCTTTTAGAAGTTTTAGAAGATACGTTTCTTGAGAAACGGTTTAGGGTTCCTTGAGTATAAAAGGAACATACGGTTTATGTATTGAATAACTTTTAGAAAACTCTTATTATAATTAAAAAGATCCATAGAGGATCAAGAATTCTTAGTATCAAACTTGTGTTTTGTTTCCGCTTTATAAATACAAGTTGCAGGGATTGTCTATTAGTGTGTTATTGATTACAGTGACATTACTAACGATTCTAGAGTGCTCAAGAAGATCTATCAAGGTCTAAAGTTCAACACCGATGGCCAATTCCACTAAACTAGATGCTGATATACATGGGACTCCAGTTGACCCTACCAAATACCGAAGTATTATTGGGTCCCTCATGTATCTCACATCTAGTAGACCTGATATTGTATTTGCTGTCTTTATGTGTTCTCGCTATCAGGCTAATCCAACTGAAAAACACCTCAATGAGGCAAAAAGAATCCTTCGATACATAAAGGGAACCATCCACTTGGGGATCTGGTATCCGAAGGATTCTGGTTTTGAACTAATAGCTTTTTCAGACGCTGACCATGCAGGATGCTTAGACTCGCGCAAAAGTACATCAGGTGGCCTACAGTTTCTTGGAGATAAACTTGTGTCTTGGCAATCTAAGAAGTAGGACTGCACTTCACTGTCATCTACAGAATCTGAATACGTAGCTATGTCTGCTTGTTGTGCTCAAGTCATTTGGATGAGATCACAACTTAAAGACTATGGCTACTTATTCAATAAGATTCCGATCTACTGCGATTCAAAAAGTGCCATTGCAATCTCCTGCAACATAGTTCATCATTGCAAATCCAAACACATTGATCTCCGATATCATTTCATCAAAGAGCATGTCGAGAAGGGTACAGTTGAATTATATTTTGTGGGTACTGAGTACCAATTGGTGGACTTACTTACAAAACCCTTAGCTCCATCAAGGTTTGCAAGTTTAGTTCACCAAATTGGTATGCGATGTTTGACACCACTGAATTTAGAAAAGTTTTTAAAACAAAAGTAAAGTGTCAAACATCAACACTTAAACTTTCATTTTAAAATAAAATTTTCCTTTATTTTTCTTTAAAAAAAAAAAAAAAAAAAAAAAAAAAAAAAAAAAAAAAAAAAAAACCTGCAAGTATATCGCTTTCTTTCAACACCTTGTTATTTTACAAGTGTTGAGGGGGAGACTCGCCTAAATTTTATAAATTTTTTCAAATACGGTATACTTGCATATTACCTTTGATGCGTTGTTTCGGGATTTCATATGTTATTTAAATATCTCGCTTCCTTTTCTCATAATGGTGTCGTAAGGTAGTATATTTTTATAATGTTGCCATTGTTTAATTACTTGTATCTAACTCTTGGACTTATATTATAAAATGGATTGTTAGGGGACTAAAAGTGTCAAAAATCAAAATTACCTAATATAATTTCAAAATAAACACCCCGTCTTTTTTCAAAAACATTCAAAACAAAAAAAAATAAACAAACACCCCTTTTGAGATCTACGGTTTGCATTCAACACAAAAATCCGTGCATCAAATCTTCAACTTGTAAGTCTCTTAATGATCTCAAGTCTATTTCAAACATAGGATTTCGTTTAATTGTAATGTTAATGGTTTGATTTCAAGAAATCATGCTTTTAAAACCTAGGGTTTATAGAATTTCGGAATTTTACAAATCATGTTTGGGGGGTTAATTAATGATAGGGGTTTTGTGCTAAAACATGTTTCTAACTTTCCTATAACGTTTAATCTCTCTCAAATACGTGTTCGTGTGATTCTCGATACCTAGGGTTTTCGTACGATTTAGGTTTTGTTGATTTGTTAATGTTTTTTTGTGTTTTTGTTGGTGGGATATGTTTCCATCAGTGTTTGAATCATCTATGTGCCTTTTAATTTGAAAATTTTCCATGTATGCATGATTCTCGATGTTTAGGGTGTCTTCGTTCATTATGGATATCTCGTGTTCTGTGTTTATGTGAGCTGATAGTCGTGTAATATGCTTTATATACATGTTTGAGATATGCTAGAACCTGCCATTCTCAAGAGTATCATGATTTAGTTTTTATCAAGAACATGTTCTTACACATTTTTCGTAATCACTGAATACGATTGTGTACCTTGTTTCTAATCGTTGAATATCATCATTTGCAACAGGTTTTATCATTTGGATCACTATTATTCTCACAGAAACGTACGTTGGATGTTCTCGAAATTCTTGTATAAGAATTTTTTCGAGAAAACAGTTTTTTCGCAATTACCAGCGTTGGTGAAAAGTTTTCGAAAACACAGTATTTTTCGAAAATGTCATAGTGATGTATTTTTTCGAAAATAATCACTATGCTATCTTTTTGAAAATATGTGTTTTCGAAAGTCTTTCATCTGTGATCAAATTTTCGAGATCACTATTAAGTCAATTTTTTCGCAATCATACTTAATGAGTATTCTCGAAAATTATTTCACAAGGGCTGTTCTCGATAAATTTTTATCGAAAACACACTTTGAAATATTTTTCGAAAAAATACCCACTTTGCAAGTTTGCGAAAATATTCCTTTTTGTCTATTTCTCGAAAATTTTGGTATTTGTGACATGTTTTCGAAATTGTGTAATATCCTCATGTGTTTTCGATAATGTTGTACTATGTACTATTTGTGATCATTGTAATTTCAAAAATTGGTACTATGTGTTTATGGATGTATCATGTGATGTTGTATGAACTTTGTGCTTATGTGACAATATAAGTTCTTCATGACTTTATAATTATATTAGTTCAATTAATCACTATACATGCAATTATCGAACCATACGTGCTTACATGATTCTAAATGCTTATCTTTAATCAAACTTTGCAATCATGCTAACTCGTAACAAATCTTGATGTTTGGTTTATGATAATGCTTTTCAGAATAACATGGCTGAACACAACGAGAATGTCCCTGAACAAACTCTTCCACTACTCACCATGGATGACATCACTCCCGTTAACTACAACGTTAAGATTGGCAACAAAAATCCTCGAGTTGATTTTGACAAGTTGAGAATTCCTGAGAACTCGTGCAGGATTGTCAAAGATATTCTACTTGCACATCCATGCAAACATATTCTCAACAAATCTACTTCAGTTCCTCTGTTTTACCTTCATCAGTTCTGGCTTACTGCTAAGGCGAATTTGGATGATGAGTCTTTCAAAGTTACGTTGGATCGACAAGTCTACAATGTAGATCACGATGTCCTCCGTACAGTCTTCCAACTGCCTCTAACTGACAATGAATTTGCTCCAATATTGCCTGAACTGGATCTCCTTGATTTCTTCATTGAATTAGGATACGAAGTTGATGATGACTTACCTCTGATCAAACATTCCAGATTCAATGCAAAGCATATACCTCAGCCTTGGAGAACATTCTATCTGTTAGTTGTAAGATCTATATCAGGAAGAAAGAGTGGTCACGAACATCCCAGACTTGAGCATTTACAAACATTTTGGGGAATGGTAACTTTGACACCTATTGACTTTGCAGTTCCAATCATGAACGATATAGTCTACAGCATCCAAACCGAACGTGTAAAGACTATGATCCCGTTCACAAGATTCACCAAGCTTCTCATTGAATATTTCTGCAAAGACACTCCAGAAATTATCAAAAGGATGGTAGACCCTAATGAACCTAAGCACCTCTTCGAGGACGACTTCACAACCTCCTTTATCAAGACGACCACTTCCTCTACCAAGATAAAAGGAATGAGGCTTCCCGAATATCTTCTTGATGACAATATCAAGAAAAGTCTGAACTACAAATTCTATGATAATGCTTACAAAGGGGTACAGGAAGAAGCTACAATACAGACTCGCAGCAAAGGAAGTGTGAAATCTAGGAGTACTACAAGCACCACTGGCTCACCTCAGACTAAGTCAAAAGCTACTCCCAAGACCAAACCATCTGCCAAAACCAAAACTTCCACCAAACCTAAACCTGCAGCTAAAACTAAGCCTGCAACCAAGCCAAAGAAGAAGGTAACACCAACATTCGCTCTTCAAGATGAACCTACACCTCCACCTTCTGAAAGCGGCTCTGAGTTCGACACAGAATCTGAAGAAGAACAGCAAGACTTAGAACGACGTGTTAGAGCAACAGAAGAAGCATTTCCTGCTACGGAAATTGCTATACAGCAGAGTCTTGAAACTTTTGAAGCAAAGTCAAGAAAGAGAAAAGGGATCACGATTAATGAGCCAAATGATGATGAAGAAGACAAACCAATCGTTGAACAGTTGGTCGACAAACGTAAATTGAAAAGTATAATTGTCGACACACGAGCTGAAGAAAAGCAACTTCGCAAAGAACAAAGGAAAGCAGCACTCCAAAGCCGACTTCAGTCTCAACCTTCACCACCACCACCTGTCGATCAATCAGAAAATGAAGGAGCTACAAGCAGCATGATTCCTCCCATTGTGTCCACTACTTTAGAATCAGCTTCACAACCTGATGACATAGTTAAAGACACAGATTATACAGGAGATATCACTATGACTGAGACTGCAAATGTAGAGGAGAATGTTGGATGACAGGAGAACATCGCTACGGATCTGGAACATGAATACCTCATTACTCCAGAGTTTCTTGCACGGGAAGCAGAGGAAGCAGAGGAACGAAGAAGAAAAGAAAATGAAGAGAAGAATGCTTTCGACACCAACATATTTCTCAAATCATCTTCGCAATCAAAGCAGACTTCTTCAGTACAACCTCCACCTCCTCAAGATTCTCCACCAAAGGATCCGACTCCTCCTGCTTCTTCTTCAAGCTCTCACAACGAGTCGTCATCCGAATCATCACCTGAGCATTCATCTCCCACATCTTCTGAAACCGCATCAAAGCAACATTTAATCAATGAACCGACTAAACCAGTTGATCTTCAGGAGCAAGTCAACAAACTTACAACCATGGTTACCGGTCTTGCCAAACAAGTTGAAGATTTTCAGGAGTCAAAGTAGCTGATCGATAAGTTCTTGAACTCTGATTTCTCAGGATTTATTAAGACTGTCACACTAGATTATCTTACTGAAAATCTAGTTGAGATTGTCACTCCTGAAGTCGCAAACCTCATTGAACCAATCAAGGACAACTTGGATCACAGAATCAGAAGTGTCGTTAGGAAAATGTTGTCAACCACACCATTCACGCTTCACACTGCAAAAGCTTCTACTGCAACTCCAACCGTCCCTGAATTATCCTTCAATGACCTGATTGCTCAACTCTTCGACAAAGTTGCCTACAAAACCACACAGACTACTGAAGAAAAAGCACTTGTTGATGCTATATCGACTTGCTTGTCCAAAGAGTCATGCAAAGATGCAGCTGGAACCCTGAAAAGGTCAAGTAAAGATGACGACCCGGACCCGAACTCAAAAGGTAAGAAACATAAGTCTGGAACCGGTCCATCATCTTCTCAACAACCACAAAAAGACTCCACTCCTCCTGGAAATCAACAACACACCTCAGCTACCGGTCAAGGTCCAACAGAAGAAGAAGAAACTTTCATGGAACCAACTGATGACTACCATGGTCAACCTGACACCGATTACCGTGCCTCACCTATTCCCGATTCTCAAGTTAGACCATCGTCACCATCAAAGGCTAAAGAGAAGGATGATACATCTAAGTCTAAGAAATCAAAGAAAAGAAGACATCATTCATGGCTCGACAATGATGACACACCTCAGAATGACTGGTTGACAGAATTGGTACAAGCTCAACCTCCTCTCGAAGATGAAGAACCCCTTCCAGGCAATACACTACAATTCACTCAAGTCATTATGAAGGATCTTCAGATTGAGAAACTTACGAAGGCGGAGCTCAGAAGAATCAATAGGGATGCACAGGAATTCCTTAAGTCCAGATATGGTAACAAGTCGGAATACGAATATCACATGCAGAATATAGCTAGTGCAATGTCCGGCAAGTTTGACTGGCTAAACCCTGAAGTGAATATCGACCTCAGTTCCAAAAACCACGAAAAACCTTACTTTACTGACTGGACTAAACCATTACCTTTGACAGGATTTCCAGAAAAACCCAAGTTACCTTACAGCTTCTTCTTAAACAAAGATCTTCGTAACCTCCAACTCACCCAAGATAAATCCAAGAAGAAATATGCTTCCTCACTCACAATCTCAGTACCAGCCGCAAGATATGAAGTTCCTGCAATTGAAGAATCTACTCCAGAATTAGCAACTCCATCGTAGCTTACGACAAAGATGCTCTACACGGGATTCAACACTGGCCAGAACGTCGTCGTCTCGGTTATACTAGCAGATTAGGAGAAAATCATTGGAAAATGTGAAGCATAAATCTAAGATCATTGCTATCTTGGAGATTCAAGAGTCGAAACGATTTAACTACATGTTCATGCGTGAGATTGTGGTTAAACGACAAGATGAAAAGAAGTACAAATTCTCCGAAGCAGACTTTCCAGACCTTAATCTCAATGACATTGAAGACATGTATCTCGAAAAGGTTCAAGGAAGAATGCGTGGATTCGAAAGAGAAATTCAGTACAACTTCATGGCATCACTACTTCTATTCATCCGACGATTGATAGTTCAAGAAAGAGTGGAAGATCTTCAGCTTGGAGTGGAAAGTTACCAACAGAAGATCAATTTGACAAAGCCACAATTCACATTTAATGGGATCTATCAAACGTCACAGTTTACTCTCATCCAAGAACCTTCATTTGGTTTCACCTACATCAACAGCAAAAAACTACAAAGCTTCATGAGGTTCGATGAGATACACAAATTCTGTGATGTTACGCTAAAATCCGTTCGTGATGGGCTTGTCAAAAGGTTGAATGATGATCGCCGAAAGATAGCTAAAGGGGAACCACCTAGATGGAAATCCAGCTCAAGAAGATAAGTTCGTAACTTTTTCTTGAAGATTGAAGAAAGGCTATTTCGACGGGAACAGATCAGACGACTGGAAAGCTATATCGGTGTCAGACCATCATTTCCTATCCGCCTCTTCGAGAGACCTGAACCAAAGTTCACTGACTTTGATGCTCCACTCACTGATGAAGTCTAAACTGGTACACTTGGATATTAACTTTTCAATATTAATTGTTTCATTTGATTGAATTGTTTTCATTATGGCTTGTGCACACATAACAGTGTACAACCCGTTCTTGTAAAGAAAGGACCCTGAGGTACGCTTCAGTGCCTCAATCCTTATATAAGGAGCGAAGGCTTCTTACTTTTGAGTAGAGTTAATCAAACATTTTATGATTTTTATAAACTCTGCTCAAAAGACAAGTATTTCACCTCAATGAGTATTCACTTGTTGAGGGGGAGAACTTGAAAAACTCATCGTTTGAAAAAAAAAAAAAAAAAAAAAAAAAAAAAAAAAAAAAAAAAATCTTGTTGATATCTCCCCGTAAGACTCAAAAAACATATTTTAATCAAAAGTTTATCAAAAACAACATCTCATATGCTATTTTTGAGGGGGAGAAAACTGAAAGTGATTAAAATATGAAAGTTCAAAATTGCTTAAAGTCAAATCTCATGCGAGCTAGACTCAGAATTGACCCAGGAATTGACGAAACATAAAAGTTAGTAATCTCGAAAAGACTTATCCTCGACGGGTAATAACATCAAGTTAGTTACTAGAGCTAGTTGTCACCTAAAAGCTGACAATGGAACTCTTTAACTAGCCACGTAAGCGTGTCTCGAAAAGGATTTGTCTTAGTAGAAATGTACCGTTTCGAGAAACTTTCTGTGGATTTGACCAGGCCGGGTAATAATTTCAAGCTAGTCTAACTAGTGATGTAAGCGTATCTCGAATCGGTCAAGTTCATTGAAAGTGGATCAATTCAAAAAGTGCTTGTCCCTCCCGCATGTGCAAATTTATTTAAAAACTTATGAGCACATGTGAAGGGGGAGCCCTTCAAAAGTATACACAAAACTCTCAAAGTGTTAAACAAAATGTTTGATATTCACAAACACTTTGAGAGATTTTCAATCAAAGGTTTCTTGGCTATTGTCGGATAATCATGGAGTTATAAGGTGATTAAGATAGGAAATTCAGTCCAATGATCCGCCAGAGCGGAAGGGATCTACCCAAGGACATCACCAATAGTTAGAATTAGAAGTCCTTAGGTATGATACGATAAAAGGAGAAAAGAATGAGAGCGTTGAAGAATTAAAAAGAAAAGTAAAGAAAAGGGTGAAAAAAATAGCCCTCCATATGTTCAACCATTAGGGCAGACACCGGGTTCAATTCATATGCTACTGGTTGTTGCTAAGGCGACGCCGGTATTGAAGATAAAGTCGTCATGGACCCAGTGACGCAATGCACTAAACTTTCTTAACCACTCAAGTTCTTTTAAAAGAGCTTGTTTCATTCTCACGGGGAACCGATGTAATCTATCGACTTATCTCTTAGAGATGGTTGATATTGAAGCAGGAGACCCCTCCCTAGTCTCCGCATAGGAAACCTAAGTGTGCACTTTTCGAGTCTAGAGCCATGAGATACTTCAAAGATCTCTTAGGAACATTTAGTATTTCTACAACTGGTGTTCTACATCAATGGACACTAGCTGTAAATTATCGAGTCCTTCACAGATCTTAGCAATCTGCCGAGAACGTTTATGAGAGAATTTACATAAGTATTTCTCAAAGATTGAACGGAAATCCTGCCAGGGTCAACATCAAACAGCCCTGACAGCAGGTCACTTCGGTAACTCTTCACGGGTTACGCTTAGTGTTTGCGGTGGTTTCTTAGCGGTCTACAGTCGTGGAGTGATCCCCAGCGACTCACCCAGTCATTGAGCTACTTAGTAGGTCTTGTAAGCTCCTTCGGGAGTATCTGACATGGGAACGGCTTTGATAAGGGTTAGAAGGAGTCTTCACACTATGCTGTTGACGATCTCTAATTCCTTATCTGTAAGTACCGGATGTTTTATTGCTAACTGTTTACCCGCAGGTATACATCATCTCCATGGCGACGGATTCCACATGCTCATACATGCATCTTGATGTCATCAAAAGCTCCCTCAAAGATCAACGCAACACAAAGTTCAAAGAAAGATTCTACGCCAATAAGAAGAATCTACAAAGTATAAAGACTAAAGATCAAAAGTGAAAGAAATGGAACAACGTGCATGTATAAGTCAGAATTCAAAGATGTATGAGCATGTTGGAATGGCGGACTACCACCACAGACGCGGAAGTGACGAAAGGCAGACAACTTCATAACTTGATCACTATCACAACAACAATGAACAAGGCACAAAGAACGATGAATGATTCTTATCTCATGATTAGTGAAGACGTCTAAAGCTATGAAAGTCAAAGATGAAGAAATGACAAAGACGTCAAGCAACCGTGATGACCGACCCTTAGGGGGAGATTGTTGGGATCAAAGTTTTACTATTTTATCAAGTCTCGATCATTTGTAATAATAGGTTGCTTAAGTTATTATTTACTATTAATGTTATGTTTACAAGGTTACTAGACTTAAGTTATCTAGCCCATGGGCCTTAAGCCCATACGATTTGTAAGAAGGCAAGGAGTAGGAGTGATGCCTTAGCTCCTTACCTATAAATACTAGTCTTAGGTCTCTTGTAAACTTGGTTGTTTATTTGATATCTTAAGGAAACTCTTGCTCTCACTTTTCTCTTAATCAAATATTCACCCAACTCCTTATATCAATCTCATTCTTGTTTGTGTGAAATCAATATGGTGACCTAACACCGGTCCCCCATGCAATGTATCATACTCATCTTTCCCCTCTTTCTCCTTCTTTGAAACCTGTTTGGAGGATTGGTTACGCCTATCACCCATTATCCAATTTGTTATAGTATTCTCATTTATATCATGTTTTAGGTAGTAACCTAGTGATTGGGATTTTGGCGGTTCCTCAATGGTTTGTTCACTAGGGGTTTCCTTTTCCTCATTATCATCATGGACAATTGTGATAGAATTAACAAATCAGGTAGTTGGGGTAGCGCTTTCTTATCTTAGTAACATCATTTCTGGGATCTTTTGGTTTGCGTATTCCTCCACTAGGCTCATCATCTCCTTCATTTTCTCTTGCATCTTCTCCTTTTGTTTATAAACAACTTCCTCAAATTTAGCAAGCCGCTCAGAATGGGTTGCCATGTACTCTCTCATTCGAGCTTCGAATTCCGGGCTAAGGCTTTGAGGAGGTAAATAAGGTGGAGTATAATTTTGAAAGGCTTCGACATTCTCCCTAGAGGGTGACTCAGACAACGGTGTCGGAATCGTATTTGAGACCGAATTGACTGTTGCCCGTCTAGGACTTAAAGGTCTCCTTTGTTTTTCCATGAGATAGTCAACCTTTGTCTCAAGTTTGCACAGAAGTTCTTCGGAGATTTGATTGGTTTCTCCAGGTTTCGAGATTGCGTTGATAGCCGAGTTTATAACATGAGTAACTTCCCATAACTCTTGATTGTCGAAGGCAAGCTCATCAATAATTTCCCAAGATTCCTCGGCGTCTTTATCACGCAACCTGCCTTCGGCGGCTCGATCAATGGTGCGTTTAGTGTGAAAGTTGACATGGTCATAGAAGATTTGAACTAATAGCCTAAGATTTATACCATGGTGAGGGACTTTTTGGAGTAAGTCCTTGAAACGAGTCCATGCTTCATAGAAGGTTTCACCTTGACGTTGTTGAAACATCAAGATATCATTTCTAAGCATCGCAGTTTTCCCCAATGGGAAAAATTGAGCAAGGAAACGAGACGTGAGATCATCCCAAGAGGTGATGGATCCCGCAGGAAAACGTTCAAGTCATTGACTAGCTTGATCACGTAGAGAGAATTGGAATGGGCGTAATCGGGTTGACTCTCTAGTTGTAACATCAAGGTCTATGGAATCTACGATTTTAAGAAAGTCCTTGAGATGTTGGTTAGGATCTTCGGAACGAAGTTCATGGAATGCACATCCGCTTTGCACCAACCGGATGGTGTCAGATCACAAGGGGGACACATTGGCTCCTTGAGTGAGCTAAATAGTGTTTCGATAGCCTTGGTGGCTAGGACGGGAATACTCTCCTAAGGTTCGGGGCCTAAGAGGTTGGTTTGCTAGTGGTGGGTTTTGTCGGTGGTTTTGTTGTGGTGGGTTGATGGGTTCAAAGAGGTTACCACCTTCCATGATGCCGGATGGTAAAAGTTACGAACAAAGACACGAAGAAATAAGATAGACTAAAGAAAACCTAAAAATAAAAATAAAATCTTACTAGAAAGGAATCTAGCAAGTAGACCTAATAAAAAGAAATACTAACCTAGACAATAACTATTCCCCGGGCTGCGGCGCCAAAAACTTGATACGTGGGAATCGCACCAGGTTTTACCTCTCAAGGGATCTCGAGAAGCTTACAACCCCCACCAGGTAGTGTACCTGATCGTTGTAGTATAGTATAGTGACAAGTACCGGGGGATTGATCGTTCAACTCAGGAATAGTGTCGCTGGGATTAGAAAGCCTCCTAAACTAGGTCTAGAGGTGAGGGACGATTCTTTTTGTATTTTTATATTTTATAAAAGCAAGTAAAATCTCGGGTTTTGGAAGAGTGGGCGGAATTTGTTGCTAGCCAACTAACCCAATTTACTAAGATGCAATCAAAATAAAATAACAGAAATGAAAACAAAACTAATTATACTAGTGGTGTAAACAATGATGAGGAAAGTTGTGTTTACTTAGGTTTCATTACTCCCTAGATATCTTTTACAGGTTGATAGCTTGTTACAATTGCATGGATGACGGGTCATATTCCTTAATACTAGTCGTAGGGTCGTGGACAATATTCCCTAACTCTATAGGATCCTACTTCACTCCTATGTCGAGCCATTAGAAGCTCCTAACATGGGATCATTAGAATTCTCCTACGCATTAAATACAACTAAAAATCGTAGTACACCTCCAATCATGTTTCTTAAGACGTTCAAGCAAGTTACCAATGGAAGTCTGCCAGTTTTCTTAAGCCTAACATCGAATACAATCATCCGTAACAACTATAAACAAACAATCAACCCATAATTAACATCTAGGTTTCACTACATCTAAGCAAACACAAAAGAAATCTAGCCTAGCATGTTAAATTGAAGGCAAGCGTAAGATATAATCAAACAACACATAGACATATTGAGTGATTTGAAAGAGTACTTATCTTTAATTGAACATAAAATATTCAAAGGGTTGGAACCCTTGAAAAAGCTGTAAAATTCGGCCTAGGGTTTTTCCCTCAAAAGTTGCACACTAATGAATGAAATTTGGAAAACTATATATAGATTTTACAGGGTGACGGCGTCATGTGTTAAGTTTTGACGCCGTTAACTCGCCGCCATAATGAAATCGTATTGCCTAGATCTACTTGTGACGCCGTCATGTAGGATTTTCCTCTGGGCCGTCACTAATACTTGGACCATGACGGCCTTGGGTGACGCCGTCATCTCCTATGCACAAAAACTCTCTGGATCGTCACGTGTATTTTCCACATCCACCTCTTTTGTAAGTCTTGACGCCGTCATGTGGAGAGCCTTGACGCCGTCAGGTACTGTTCCCAGCAAGGAAAATTGAGACTTTGTCATTTTCTTCACTTTTATGCTCCAAAAACGTCAAAAATGACTCCTTTTCCAAATTTCTCTCCAAAAGTACCTAAAATGACAAAAGGAACGATTTAGGGCAATAATTGATCGAATAATCTCGAATTCGGGCTTAAATGACCCCTTAAAAGTGGCTCACTTTTTGCCTCATCAGTTGTAACCCTTCTCGGACTCCTGTTGACACCGAGTCTAAATTGGGTGATGCTGGTGACCCAGTTTCTGATCCTAAGTTATATCGGAGCCTTGCTGGTTCCCTACAGTATCTTACCTTTACTAGGCCTGATATTTCATATGCAGTGCAGCAGGTTTGTCTTTTTATGCATGATCCTCGGAAGCCTCACTTCTAGGCTCTTAAACGCATCTTGCGGTATGTTCGGGGTACCTTAGACTATGGTTTGCAGTTGTTTTCTTCCTCCACCAACCGACGCCGTCTTGTTCCAGTGCTGAGGCTGAGTATCGTGGGGTTGCCAATGCTATTGTTGAGACTTGTTGGTTGCAAAATCTTTTACGTGAGTTACACACACTTTTGTCTTCCGCTACGCTGGTTTACTGTGATAATGTTAGTGCAGTTTACTTGTCTTCTAATCCGGTTCAACATCAATGTACGAAGCATATAGAGATTGATATTCATTTTGTATGGGATTTGGTTGCTGCTGGTCAAGTTAGAGTGCTTCATGTCCCGTCACGTTATCAGTATGCGGATATTTTTACTAAAGGTTTACCCTATGTTTTGTTTCAGGAATTTAGAACCAGTTTGAGTGTCCGGTGTCCTCCCGCTCCAACTGAGGGGGAGTGTTAGTCGATATGTTAGAGTCCATGTCATATTAGTATGGGCTAAGACCCGAGGTCTAGAATATTCATTGTAAATATTTATATACCGGTTTGGTATTCATAAATCAGATATACGATTTATCCCAAATCCCTACAGGAAGAAGTGGTGGCCGAGCTTGCAGTCAAAAGTAATAAGAATAGCATTGGAAGAGTGGTGGAAAAATTAATAGTGGCTGCTTCACTTTACTTTGTTTGTCAAGAGAGGAATTTGAGATTATTCAAAAATGAGACTAGAAATGTGGAGGTGTTGTGCTGGATTTTGAAAGATAATATTAGACACAAGCTTTTGACAGTTAATGTGAAAAGATCAAGAAATTCTGTGCTCATTGCTAAAAAGTGGGATTTAGTATGGGCAAACAATTGTCTGATTGCTGCATAACTGTTGATATGTATGAATAAAGGAGTATGGGTGTTTGGATTAAGGATAATATGCAGAGGGCTAGTACCTTGGTCGTATCAATTCAGTCCACACTTTAGATTTGTCTATGAGGATGGCAGCTATGGGCAAGTTCTAAAATATAGTGTTGACTGATTGGGCTATCCATAAAGTAGTTTCCTGCTGGTTTGTTTTAAAGGACAGCAATATGCAGAGTTGACTTTGAAATCTGCAAATATGGTTTTTAACCATTTCTCAAACTTCTGCACAAATCAGTGCAGTTTGAGATTATTTAGTGCATTTCAATTGAAGGCCTTGTAACTTGATAGTTCGGTCTATTCATATTCATTTGTGTAGTTGCTTTTGTCACTCAGAGGCTTTGTTGGTACTGTTTGATATGGCAACTTCAAAAATGGTGAGTTACACAGAGCTTTAATAAAATAGGTTGCCAATTGAGTAGGGTAAATGGACTATGTGAGCTTTGCATGTTGATGAGAATAGAGAGGTGTGCAAGATGAACCTTCTTGGTCCCATCAATGCAAGGCTAAGGAGGATAAGATGGATTCTTGATGGAGGTGTGTGTTCCCTAGGTAGTGATGCCTGGCCCTCTTTACCTTAGAAGCTGACTAGTGAGGTTGGGCTGCTAGTTGGTTTCTTGAGGTATATGATTAGGAAATGTTGCTAGTTTAGGTATAGCCCTCCATTGAAGAGATTGGGTGCTATAACCACATGATGATGCCTTGTATATGATCTCATAATCTATTGTGGATGATGGCTGAACGGATATGAGTTTCATATATCAAGGAAATGTATATCATAAATGAGGTTATGGTATTGGTGAATTAAGGTGAACCTTGAAGATTTTGAATGCTGTCTGAGAAAGCTGGATTCTGCATCAGAGATGGTAGTTGTGTGTTACCCGATATCTGGTAGTGCAGTTTTGTATGTTCTTATATTTAGATTCAGCTGTATTGTTTGATATTGTTGTATGCTGGTATAGGCATGTCTATACCTAGCCTCTTTATTGATGTAACTCATTTGATGATTAATATATGTTCAACTGTTTTCACCAAAAAAAAAAAAAAAAAAAAAAAAAAAAAAAAAAAAAATCATTGTTGAATGCTAAATAAACTGATGTTATGCAAACAACATACCGATCTTTCTTTAAGTTGTCCAACCATGTAATATCGTAATGAAAATAAATAAATTGTATAATTTCATTACCACAGTTGCAGCTGCTAATCTATATGGTTACAATAAACATCTGATGTTTAGATTTTTCATCTTGATAAAGTTTGAAGACAAATAAATAGTTATCTATGTCAAGAGGAGGATTATGTACAACATTACATGTTTTCTATGCGTAACATCGTATTCCTATCTGTGACAAATTTGAACAACTAACCACAAAGGGTGACCTGAGCGGTAAGGGCTTGGTCTCTAGGGTGAAAATACCTAGAGGTCTTGGGTTCGAATCCTGGGGAGAAAAGTAATCCTCTTGTGGCCAGGGAGGTTCACCTGCGATGTCTCCGGACTATTCAAAAGTCGATTAGTCGACTCACAATATTGAGTCAGAAAAAAAATGAACAACCAAAGTCACATCTTATTTACGAGCAACAAATATGGGCCAGAACTCAAAAGCCTCAAAACCACCAGTCACATCTAATAGGGTACGTATACACTATACAGGGTGTAACTTGTTAATTGGTTACAACATTCCACAAGTTATTTATTTTTAGCAGCAGTGTCGTGGCCAAATAATTTTTGTTTGATAATATTACTCCTCACAACTGAGGAAATTTCAACAAGAATAATTGATCGCAAACACAAAGTTTACACGAAAGCTAAAAGCCATTTTACTGACATGATGAGCCGCTAAATTACGATCATGTAAAGCCAATTGGATTGGCTTCTAAGAAAGCAAACGATATACAATGGGTGCAGAGTTGTGGCCCAATTTTAAGTTGTAGATCTAAATAATTTAATCGGTGGCCAAGTAAACATATAAAAACAAGCCCTAAACAATATCTAAATTGCTATTTCCTATTAACAGTTTAACACCATCCCTTTTATTCAAAGCTGCCACCTAGATATTCAATATGTATTCGGAATATTAAACACCACGTAACAACTAACCAACAACCCAAAAATACTAAAATAAAACTTAAACCGCAAACTTCATATACATTTTAAACCAAAACCAAAAATAAATAAATAAATAAAAAATAAAAATTGAAACCTCATTTATAAAGATATTAATTAGTAACCGCAACCCCTAAATAAAAATGGTTTACATGCAATCGTGTTAACTACCGGAAAAACAAATACATCAAACTAATATGTAATGATATCAATTAGCAACTGCAAGCCCAAAATCAAAATCACTTACATGCAATCATGTCGGCTTCCAGTACCACAAACACATCCTCAGCTTTTTGTACAAATCCATAGATTTTTAGGGGTTCATACAGTAACTTGTTTCACAATTACTTTTGCCTAATGTGCGAAAAACTAAAAGGGGAGGGTTGAATAGTTTTACCGATTAAAATTTAGTTTCCAAAATAGTTAGATTAAGTATATGTGAAATCTCTCGGATAGTGAGGAATTGATAATGCTAGAATAAAACTAATAATGATAAATACGATATGTAAAGTAAAGTAAAGAAGAGATAGAACCGTGACACAAGTATTTATAGTGGTTAGGCTACAAGAACACCTTCCTTGCCCTACTCTACTTCCCGAGTATCCAACTCGAGAGTTCGTAAACACTATGTTAACAAGCTCCTTAACCGGTGGAGAATCCTCACAAAGGTAGAACCAACCCAAAATACCAATCTATCAATGCAAGTTTATAGTACAATGATATCAATGATCAATTAGAATCAAATATGAGATCTAGTGATGATGCTGTAGAGTAGCAACACTTCTCTTGAAGCTTGAAAGTCTTGTATGCAAACGTAGTGATCTCGTCTTTTATGAGGAACTAAAAAGAATCACCAAAAATGAAAGTAAACATGACTTTGATTTGAGATCAAGGTTAGTATAATGCAATGAGAGAATATAAGAGAGTATGTATGAGATGGGTGAGAAACAATGAAGAAATGACATTCTATTTATAGGCAAAATGGTCTTTGATATGACAAATCCAGCGGATCCCTTTCAAAAGGGTTTCGACCAGTACAAACCGAGGGATCCGGCAAGCTGGATCAAGAAATCCGGATTTTGGATATCAAATCTCTAATAATCCTATGTGATCTTGCAAATCCTTCAAGTACCTTGGCAAGATATGATATATGATGTCATGCATGAGGTAAATAATATATTTACTTTAAGTATTTACTAACAACAAATGCATAAGTAACTTAGTAAATAATGTATAGTTTAGTAAAAAAAAATAGTTGTGATGATTAGTTTAAGAACTTATGAACTTTGATTTCTATTTGAAGTAATTTTACGATTGTTATCAATAAAACGTAGAAAGATCGAAAAATATAAATAAACGTTTTTACGGCTTATTTGTATTTTTTTTTTTGAACGGCGAGTTAGTAGTTAGTGATTCGAGCCCACAGTGACATCCAATTGGGCAGTATGCAAGCATCGAACCTTTCTCCTTAGGGGATAAACCCCACTCCTGCTTCTATTTTTTCGGGCCCCTGAAGGTCCATGGTGAGACTCGAACCTGAGACCTCTCCAAAGATACCTCAATGTATTATTTATATATAATATTTGAGGAGCAAAATCTGGTATAGGATTTTAGTCTTGGTGAGTTCTAGAGATTGAATAGCTGAAGTTGGTTGGAAACCATTGGCTGAACTAAACGGGGTCACAGTTTTTTTTTATCCCAATCAAGTGATAATGGGACGGTGCAATTTATTTTAAATATTTATTGCTTATGAACAGTAAAAATGTGAGGGATGAGGAGTACTCATGCTACAGGAAGTTGTCTCACATACATTTTTGCCTAATGTTATAAGTATACTAGTGAACCTTTTTCGGCCGTGCTAAGCACGGCCCAGGATTGTAACAAAACAATGATGTTGGAACAACTACAACAAGCTTATAAAATGAATCCGTTATAACGATAATGAATTTGTAAAATTCACTTGTAAACACATTAACTATATAGCACATGAATTGCTCTTATGCATTGGATGAACATACCCGTTATTTTTGGATAGTTACATGATCATACACTATATATCAACTCCTATAAAAATAACGTATACAATGGAATTTTTTTAAGTTTTGTCCATTTTCATAAATGTCGAGTTCTAGATATTTTATACATACTTCTTAGAACATGTCAAAATGTGATAAAAATGGGGTATGAAAATGTCTACTATGATTAATGAGGTCAAAACCTTAACCTACTATTTTTTTTATTTTTTTTTTCAATTCAAATTTTACAATGATGTGAACCATGATACCATATCAAACTATTGTCTAGTTACCTTACAACACGCTTCACCCTAAAATATGAAGTAAATAAATTAACCATACACGTAAATGATCGCATATATGATTTTCTTGGAAAACTGTTTGATGAGAATGATGTAAGTACCCCCTTCGTGCCATTTTTTCAACTCTTCATAGTCACCACCCAACATTTTGCCATCACTCCCATCCGTCAAAATCTAACAACTACAACTTATCTTATAAACCTTTTCCCTCGCTGTTGATATAAATAATGCCTAAAAACATTATTAACATTTATTGATATCTCTATGTTTTGATAATCACAAAACGTAAACCCATTGAGCTAAAAAATTATGACGTAAACAAGTATTTAGTGATAAATATTCTTTTTACATCCAAATCACTTAAGGTATGAATAAACAAAGTGTTTATTGCTTTTTATGATCAAAGGAATTTTTATTTTTACAAACCTTACATTTTTTATAAAATGGGACAAACATTTTTAAACTTATACAAAATGTTTTATATTTATAAGAAATGTTTTATTCAAAATAAATATTGTGAATTCAAATTTCTACCCAAAAATGGCAAGATTCTTCAGATAAACATTCCTCACAAAAAGACAAAAAAATTCTGAAGATTTTTTTTTAATAGGGCGGCCCCCTTAATTTTGTTAGGCGGCCCCCTTAATTATTAAGGGGACCGGTCACGCTCCCAAACAGTAAATTTTTCCCTATAAATACTGGCTCAAATCTGGCATTTTTCCTCACCTTTTGCACTATAAACTCTTTGATATAAATCTTCTAAACCATTCTCTTAAACCCTTTGATCATATAATCATAAGCTTTTGTTTTCAAGTGATTCAAGCTTCAACCTTCCAAGTGCAAGAGAAGAATACTTCAATCCTTCAAGAGAAGAAGTATTACAACTTGTTGTGACCTCCACATCCAAGTTGTTAGAGCATCATCCATTATATCTATTTATTTATGTAACTAGTTGTGAATATTTGATAGAAGATAGATTAACAAGGTGTGTAGATAGAGAGAGATTGTGTAGTAGATAGTTGTGAAGTAGAGAAATTGGGAAGTAGATAGTTGTGAAGAAGATTGTTGTGAAGTAGATAGTTGTGAAGATAGATAGTTGTGAAGAAGTAATGTTGTGATTAAGTAGTGACTAGGTGTGAAGAAGTTGTGTAGAAGGTGTAAATAAGTTGTGACGAAGTTGTGGTGTGTATATTGGTGTGTAAGGTTTTCTCCGCCATAAGGGAGCTTGTTGACATAGTGAAGAAAACTCTCGAGTAGGTGACTCGAGGAGTGGAGTAGGGCAAGGAAGGTGTCCTTGTAGCCGAACCACTATAAATCCTTTGTCTCGCGGTTAGATCTTTCCATATCTTACTTATTATCTTGCTTATATCGCTATTACTTTTGTAGACGTAGACGTATATATATAGTTGCTCATATAGTGCTAGTATTAATTTTACTTAAAGATCAAACAAAAGTTTCATTCACAAAACAAAGTTTTTACAATAAAACTAAAAAGGTAACATACATATAATTGATCATTTCGATCAAGTATAGTTTTCATACAAAATATAACTAAGGATTATAAAATAAACGTTTACTTACTTATCTCTCGTATATAGCTATAATTGTTTATATTATGCATGTGTTGATTTCACATACTTAGTTTACATTATTATTATTGTTCATACTTAGATATAGTTGTTCATATTGTTCAAGATTTGAGTTCACATAAGATCGAATCAAAGTTTTAAAAGCAAACAAGGTTTTAAAACTAAACTAAGTTTTCATAATAACATCAAAAAGACGTAAAACTATTCAACCCCCTTCTAGTTTTCCACAATTGGCATCAGAGCTACGTTAAACAAGATTTTTAAAATATATTGTATTTTAAAACTTTTAACGATCTATGGAATCTAAAAAATATTTAGAAGGGCAATCTATGCAAAGACCACCATTATTTGAAAGTGATGGTTTTCTTTATTGGAAAAATAGATTCGAAACTTATGTGAAATCAAAAGATCTTGATCTTTGGCATGTTATTACCTTTGGTGATTTTTCCCCTATTCAATATAATTTTGAAACTAAAAAGGATGAAATTGTATCTTTTGAAAAACAAAATGATGATTTGAAAAACAAACTAGCAAAAAATAATGAGGCTAAAATGGTTATTTATAATGTGTTACCACGCAAAGAATATGAAAGAATTTTTATATGTAAAACCGCAAAAGAAATTTGGAATTCTTTACTAATCACTCACCAAGGTAATAGTCAAGTTAAAGATAACAAAATAGATCTTCTTGTTCAACAATATGAACAATTTACGATTCCGGAGGAGGAATCAATAGATAATGCTTTCGCTAGATTTAACACTATTATCACAAGTTTAAAAGCACTTGATGAGAATTTTTCTAGTAAGAATTTTGTTAGGAAATTTCTTAGGGCTCTTCATCCAAAATGGCGAGCTAAAGTCACGGCTACTGAAGAATCAAAGAATTTGTCAACTCTACAACTTGACGAATTGATCGACAACTTAAAGGTCTACGAAGAAATAATAAAGAAAGACTCCGAGATGGTCAAAGGAAAAAGGGAGCAAAGCAAATCAATTGCGTTGAAAGCTAAAAAGGACTCTAGTGACGAAGAATTCTCAACCTCCAAAAGTGACGATGAAGAGTATGCTATGGCCGTACGAGACTTCAAGAAATTCTTTAAAAGACGAGGAAGATACGTTAGGCAACCATATATTGAAAGGAAGTGTTTTAAATGTGGCAATCCAAATCATCTCATCGAAAAGTGTCCAATGATGTCAAGAGATCAAAATCAAAAGGCGTTTATTGGAGGTGCTTGGAGTGATAGCGATGAGGACAAGAAAGAAATCACAAATGAAGAAAAGTGTCTTATGGCTAAGACATCAAGCGAGGTACGTTCCGAAACCGAATACTTTAGTGACGAAAATTTATCATTAGACGAAAAAGACCTAGATAGTGAATATAATAGGTTATGCAAATTAGGTCAAAAAGTTATAGCTAAAAATAAGACACTAAAACATATTAATAATCTATTAGAAAATGAAGTACTCGAATTAAAAATTAAACTACAACATTTGGAAAAAGGAAAAGAAGTTTTTATAAAATGTAAAACATGCTTAGAGGTTAAAAATGAAAACGAAAAACTTAAAGATGAAATTTTCAAACTTGACAAGTTTAAAAATAGTAGTAACCCCCTTAAGAAAATAATAAGTGTTCAAGAAACTTCGGGAGATAAAACCGGTCTAGGATTAACTTCAACTAATGTTTCAACTAGTGAAAATAAAAGTATAAAGTTTGAATGTGAATCTAGTAAACAAAAATCATTAGAATCAAATCCTAAGTATATACTTACAAAAGATAGAAAAATACCCTTTGCGAATGATGAAAAAGTAAAAACTTTTTATAAACCATCCTTAAAGACCGAAGTAGGATCCTCTAAACCTAAATTAAGATCTAAAACTCCACCACCAAGAAAACCAAATAATCCTCATACTCGATCTAAAACACCTCAACCTAGAAGAAACAAAAATAGACAAAACTACAATAATACTAGTTATTAAATGTGGAATTATCAACCAAGTTACAATCCTTAATATTACCACCATACATGCATCCTAGCCAAATGTTGAATATGTTTGGACCAAACAACTTTGGACTAATGAGACAATGGGGACCAAGTGGCTAAGTTGTCATTCTTTGAAGAAGTTGGAATCTCATCTACAAATGACTTCTATTAGTCAACATAGTCACTTGAAGTGCTTGAAGAAATTCCATTGAAGACTAAAAGGTACGCGTTTCTTTTAAGTTCATCGCTATAATTTACATGCTTAGCTATACATATATATTGTTTGTAACTCTTAAACATATATACGTACATAATAGCTTATATACTTATAACCTAGAAACATCATTAGTTGACTTTTCTAGGAATAAGATGAAATTGTTCATTTCCGAACAAAATAGAAAATGGAAATCTTCTATATCCACTATTAGCAAACTCATGGTGATGAAGTGAAATGAGTTAAGTGGATCAATCATTAATATAGAAGTAGGATTAGATCCCTCGCGTAAGACAACTATGGATGAAACAAGCTCTCGTAGACTATGACATTAAGTTAGATAAGCGTGCAAAAACAAAGGAACTATAGATGTTAGGTTATACCCCATTCAACACTTTCGCATCTAACATATAAATTATCGTCATCACTTCCTTTAGGATCATAGGATATGTAGAAACGATAGCATGAGATAATAATAGGCTTAACCAATTCTCTTGAGCATGAGATCTTTAATAAAAATCTTTTAAAATATATGATTAATGACATTTGTTGTCAAAAAAAAATTAATATCTCTAAAGGTATGCAAAAACCTCACATTTTGTAAAATAGTTTTTCAAATAACTATCCCACTTTGAAATAACATGTTTTCACTACCAATATCCAAAATTTTGTTTTGATCAAAACCAAAGATTGGGAAAATTTTCTTTACCTTTCATTAACACATTTTGAAGTAAAACCCAATCTATTTTATTCAAATAACTCTCACATCTACATGAAAACCTACTTTCAAACATTGTTGAATAATGCTAAAAATGTCTCTTTAAATCATGCATGGTGATCTCATATTTGTCATCTATATTTATATAAATGACACTTATAAGTGAACTAAATCAAATCAAGAGGACCATGGTTTGTCTATTAAGACTTTGTTTGTAACAAGTCTAGAAACTCATGCTATCATAACTACCCACTAATTGCACATTGATACACATTAGGATTAATCCTCCTAGTTTTGTAGTTATGAAATACTTGTTGTTGCTTATTGTTTCCTAGCACTTATATTTTACTTGCTAGATGAGTATGTTTGCATGCTAGATGAAATTGCTTGTTTACTTAATCTCTTTGGTTAACATGCTTTGGCTACATAATTGCCTACATAATTAGTATATGCTTAATTGCCTCAAAGAGTTGGACTTGTTTGAAACCAAAAACACAACCTTTCTGCAATTCACTACCAAAAACCATTTTCTGGAAATCTGGGAATCACCAGATGGGCGGCCCCCTTAAATCATAAGGCGGTGATGAGGCAAAAAATGAACCACTTTTAAGGGGTCATTTAAGCCCAGAATTAAATATATTTGATCAAATATTGCCCTAAATCGTTTCTTTTGTGATTTTAGGTACTTTAGGAGTGAAATCTGGAAAAGGAAGCAATTCGGACGTTTTTGGAACATAAAAGTGAAGAAAACGCCAAAGACTTAATCTTCCATGCTTGTAACAGTGTGTGACGGCGTCAAGAGGAAGAATTTGACGGCATCAAGAGTAAAGATCATGACGACCCAGTACAGAAATGAAGGCGTCACAAAGAAGAGCGTCAAGAGTTAAATGTGTGACGGCCTGGAAAAATGGAATACATGACGGCGTCAGATGTAGATCAAGGCAGTCCGAGGATTATTTTGGCGGCGAGATGACGGCGTCACAAGGTTGCTCTTGACGCCGTCAGCCTCTAATATCTATATATAGTTTTCTAATTTTCATTCATTAATAGAGGAACAAGTTTGGAGAAACCCTAAGGCCGAACCATATACGTATTTTACAGCTTTTTCAAGGGTTTTCAGCCCTTGAACCCTTACATGTGTTATTGAGATAAGTATTCTTTTAATTCAATCAATATGTCTATGTGTTGGTTGTCTATATCTTGTGCTTGTCTTGATTCCACCATGTTAGGCTAGATTTATCTTGTGTTTGCTTAGATCTAATGAAACCTGGATGTTGATTATTTGTTGATTACTTGTTTATGGTTGTATTGGATGAATGATTTCAATGTTAGGCTTAAGAAAACTGGCAGATCTCCAAATGGTAACATGCTTGAACGTCTTAGGAAACATGAACCGATGTGTACTAGGTTTTATTGGTTATATTTAATGCATGAATAAATTCTAGTGATCCCATGTTAGGAGCTTCTTAGCCGGCTCGACATAGGAGTGAAGTAGGCACTCATAGGATTGGGGAGTTAAGTACGCCACCCCATGAATGGTATTAAGGAATACAATCCGTCATCCACGCAACTATAACAAGTAATTAACGGATAAAAGATATCTAGGGAGTAGTGAAATCTAAGTAAACACATTTATCCACTTATTGCTTACAACCTTAGTTTAATTTAGTTTTATTTTCATTTTTAGTATTTTATTTTGATTGCATCTTTAGTATTGGGTTAGTTGACTAGCAACTAATTCCGCCCATATCCTTCAAACCCGAGATATTTACTTGCTTTCTAAAAAATATAAAAATACAAAAAGAATCATCTCTCATCTCTAGAACTAGTATTTAGGTTTTCTAATCCTAGCGACACTATTCCTAGCTGAACGATCAATCCCCCGGTACTTGTCATTATACTATACTACATCGATCAGGTACACTGCCTGGTAGGGGTTGTAAGCTTCTCGAGATCCCTCGAGAGGTAAAGCCTGGTGCGATTCCCACGTATCAGGCGGCCCCCTTAATTATTAAGGGGACCGGCCTCCAATTAAGGGGACCGGCCATCTGATGGTCGAAGGTGTTGTTTCCTTTTTCTACTTTTTAGCCCATTTCATCCTACACTTCTCAAAATTCAAAAACCTATTCTATCCTAAACCTTCCATCAAAGTTTATCCATCCTTGATCCTACCAATCCTACGTTATAAACACTCTCATTCCTCTCAATCTCCACTCATCTCATCATGTCCGCTTCCATTAAAAACCAAAACCACCAAGAAACCCGTTTGGAGAAGAAAGTCTAACTTTCATTAAAAGCCTGTCAAACCAAATGATGTTGTCAAACATCCAACACCAAATTCCTCCTATGTCTTCAACATTACATACCTAACACCTCACTCTCCTTCCCACCAACATTACATATCAAAAACCTTTACTCACCCATATCCTTCTACATTACACTCAAACCTCATAATCTTTACACACTCAAACCTCATATCCTTCTACTTTACACACTCAAACCTCATAACCTTTACTCACCTCAACCTCAAATTTCATCTCCTAATGCACCATCTATAACACCCTCCTACCAAGAAATCCCTTCCATGAACATCGCTCTTTCACTCTCACCAATCACATCACTTGATACTCATTTTCCATCTTCACCAATAACTCCACCTAGTCATCCTCACAAAAAGATTCAACCATATAACCATTCCCTACACTCTACAAAGTGTGTCATCACCACTACAACTTAACCCATGAAGGTCAAACCATATTTCATGATACACAAACCTCATGTTCACTCAAATGAACCCTTTCACAACTCAAGCGATGTTGTTCATAATCAACCAACACCTAAACCTCACTCTCACACAAATGATCCATTTAACAACAAATCATCCATTCGTGCTTCCACTAATGCTCCTTCTTATGATGAGCATGCACAATCCCAAAACAATAATCCCAACCTCATTACCAACACTTTACATGTTGCTCACTCAACAAAAACACCATCCACTCATGAAGCATCTCTTCCACCCATATCATGTTTTCATGATTACCCAATCTCAAACATGTCTCCACCACCAAGAATATCACCACCACATCCTACAACTTCACATGCCATTCCTATGTTGCATGTTCAAACCCTCACCTAAGACAACTATCATGCTCCACCACCATCACCTTCCTCCGAACACTTGAAGTTCGTTGAGGAGCTACAAGAAGCCCATGAGCTTAATGCTCTTTTAGCCTTACATCTTGCTCAACGCAATTTGGATCCACCTTCATCTAGCTCACCCTCATCACCACACAACATAAATCAACTTGAGAAGCATGTCAACAATTGTCCTTGTTGCATCTTTCTCCAATAACAAACCATTTCATTGAATGAATACTTCACTTGGATTAATTATCTTCTCACTAGATCTCATCCAAAACCCTCGCTTGAACAACATCCAAACTCTCTATCAACCTCTTCCGCTCTTAACTCTACACCTCTAAACTCTCCACCACCAAACTCTCCAACACTCATGCACCCAAACATACACCTCCATTAATCCAACAATCTTACCCTAAATTAACCATTTTCATTCCAAACACTCTATCATCAACCATCTAAGCATAATATATGCTTATGATTTTCACTTTCAAATAAGTATCAACCAACCTTTTGTTACAAGCAAGTCCGATGGCTCTCTTTGGCAAATTAGGATCTTTAACAAAATCACTTTGAATTAATTGTTATGTATCCTTAAATATTTGTTTGCTATGCTTGTTATTTGTGTATTGCATATTTTTCTATGTATGCTTGTGCTTCTAATATTTTTGCAGCCAAGATTACCATTGCTCGATTCCTTGGTGCCCTCGAACGAGGGGGAGCACACATCAAGGGGGAGCTTTCATCCCGTCTAACTTCATTTATAAAGCTAGTCGGCATAACCTTTTTGATTCTACAAAAAGGGGGAGAAGTGAATATAAACTCACTAAATACATGTCTAAAAATTAATTTTTAGACTTGATGAGTTTAGGTTTTGTAATCATCAAAAAGGGGGAGATTGTTGATATAAATAATGCCTAAAGACATTATTAACATTTATCGACATCTCTGTGTTTTGATAATCACAAAACGTAAACCCATTGAGCTAAAAAATTATGACGTAAACAAGTATTTAGTGATAAATATTCTCTTTACATCCAAATCACTTAAGGTATGAATAAACAAAGTGTTTATTGCTTTCTATGATCAAAGGAATTTTTATTTTTACAAACCTTACATTTTTTATAAAATGGGACAAACATTTTTAAACTTATACAAAATGTTTTTATATTTATAAGAAATATTTTATTCAAAATAAATATTTTGAATTCAAATTTCTACCCAAAAATTGCAAGATTCTTCAGATAAACCTTCCCCACAAAAGGACAAAGATTTTTTTTTAATAGGGCGGCCCCCTTAATTATTAAGGGGACCGTCCCCTAATTAAGGGGACCGGCCACGCTCCCGAACAGTAAATTTTTCCCTATAAATACTGGCTCAAATCTGGCATTTTTCCTCACCTTTTGCACTATAAACTCTCTGATATAAATCTTCTAAACCATTCTCTTAAACCCTTTGATCATATAATCATAAGCTTTTGTTTCCAAGTGATTCAAGCTTCAACCTTCCAACTGCAAGAGAAGAATACTTCAATCCTTCAAGAGAAGAAGTATTACAACTTGTTGTGACCTCCACATCCAAGTTGTTAGAGCATCATCCATTATATCTATTTCTTTGTGTAACTAGTTGTGAATATTTGATAGAAGATAGATTAGCAAGGTGTGTAGATAGAGAGAGATTGTGTAGCAGATAGTTGTGAAGTAGAGAAATTGGGAAGTAGATAGTTGTGAAGAAAATTGTTGTGAAGTAGATAGTTGTGAAGATAGATAGTTGTGAAGAAGTAGTGTTGTGATTAAGTAGTGACTAGGTGTGAAGAAGTTGTGTAGAAGGTGTGAATAAGTTGTGACGAAGTTGTGGTGTGTATATTGGTGTGTAAGGTTTTCTCCGCCATAAGGGAGCTTGTTGACATAGTGAAGAAAACTCTCAATTAGGTGACTCGAGGAGTGGAGTAGGGCAAGGAAGGTGTCCTTGTAGCCGAACCACTATAAATCCTTTGTCTCGCGGTTAGATCTTTCCATATCTTACTTATTATCTTGCTTATATCGCTATTACTTTTGTAGACGTAGACGTATATATATAGTTGCTCATATAGTGCTAGTATTAATTTTACTTAAAGATCAAACAAAAGTTTCATTCACAAAACAAAGTTTTTACAATCAAACTAAAAAGGTAACATACATATAATTGATCATTTCGATCAAGTATAGTTTTCATACAAAATATAACTAAGGATTATAAAATAAACGTTTACTTACTTATCTCTCGTATATAGCTATAACTGTTTATATTATGCATGTGTTGATTTCACATACTTAGTTTACATTATTATTATTGTTCATACTTAGATATAATTGTTCATATTGTTCAAGATTTGAGTTCACATAAGATCGAATCAAAGTTTTAAAAGCAAACAAGGTTTTAAAACTAAACTAAGTTTTCATAATAACATAAAAAAGCCGTAAAACTATTCAACCCCCCCCCCTCCCCTTCTAGTTTTCCACACACTATATAACAACAACAATACTACCTAAAAAAAAAAAAATCATGTCAACTTAATAATACATGTATGAATGTTTTACAAAATATCAATACAAGAAATCTATTATAATTCGATACGTTGCATAAAAGTTATATTAGATTATAGGGAAAATGATAAAAAAAATACATTGAACTTGACACTTTTTACCATTGTATGTTGCCAACTACTTTTTTACCATTGTAACACAAAACTTGACATTTTTTGTCATTGTATGTACTAAGCGTCGCATCGTTAGTCCTTTACACTAACGGTCCTTAGTAAATAACTTAAAATTCCGTTTTCTTCTGATTTTACACGTTTTCATCCGTTTTTGTTACGTTTTGTCCGATTTTACACATTTTCTTCCGTTTTTTTTCGTTTTTATCCGTTTTTTTACGTTTACGCCCGTTTTTTTTACGTTTTCACCCGGTTTTTTACGTTTTCTTCCGTTTGTTTACGTTTTCGCCCGTTTTTTTTACGTTTTCGCCCATTTTTTTTTACGTTTACACTTGTTTTTTAACGTTTTCACCCGGTTTTTTTACGTTTTCTTCCATCTTTTAACCATTTCGTCCATTTTTTTACATTTACGCCCGTTTTTAACGTTTTCACCCAGTTTTTTACGTTTTCTTCCATCTCTTAACCGTTTTGTCCATTTTTTACATTTATGCCTTTTTTTTAACGTTTTCACCCGGTTTTTTACGTTTTCTTCCGTTTTTTTAACGTTTACACCCGTTTTTTACGTTTTCACCCGGTTTTTTACGTTTTCTTCCGGTTTTTATGTTTTTCGTATTCGTCTGTTTTTTCGTTTTTGTCCGGGTGAAAACGGAAAAAAACGGGTGTAAACGTAAAAAAAATGAACGAAAACGATAAAAAATGGACGAAAACGTAAAAAAATGAAAGAAAACGTAAAAAAAATGGGTGAAAACGAAAAAAAAACGGGCATAAACGTAAAAAACGGTTAAAGGATGGAAGAAAACGAAAAAAAACCGGGTGAAAACGTAAAAATACGGGCGTAAACGTAAAAAACAGACGAAAACGTAAAAAACAGAATAAAACGTAAAACACTGGGTGAAAACATAAAAAAAGGGACAAAAACGTAAAAACCGGGCGAAAACGTAAAAAAAACGGGCGTAAACGTAAAAAAATGAACGAAAACGTAAAAAAATGGGCGAAAACGTAAAAAAAGGGAAGAAAACGTAAAAAACCGGGTAAAAACGTAAAAAAAGGGCGTAAACGTAAAAAAGCGAGAAAACGTAAAAAAAATGGGTGAAAACGCAAAAAAACGGGCGTAAACGTAAAAAAATTGGACGAAAACGAAAAAAAAACGGAAGAAAACGTTTTAAATCGGACAAAAACGTAAGAAAACATGTAAAATCGGTAGAAAACGGAATATTAAGTTATTTACTAACGACCGTTAGTGTAAAGGACTAACGATGCGACGCTTAGTACATACAATGACAAAAAATGTCAAGTTTTGTGTTACAATGGTAAAAAAAATAGTTGGCAACATACAATAGTAAAAAGTGTCAAGTTCAATGTATTTTTTTATCATTTTCCCTAGATTATATTCTAATGTCAACCCTCCATTTTCAATGTAAACAAATTAATTAAAATACACTGATTCATTGATGTATTACTTGAAGGGAATATTTTCACTTGTATCACATTATCTAGTATATCTCGAGATAAAGTATAATTGATTTATAGCTATAAGAAAAAAAAAGGAGTAAACTACATTTTTGGTCCTCGTGGTTGTATCAAAATCTCACTTTTGGTCCAAAATTCAAAAAATCGCACGGATTACTCCAAAAGTCCACGTGGACTTCAGTTTTAGTCCAATTTTCGTCCCTAGTTAGTTTAGTCGTTAAGTACGTTGCACCGTTAGTCCTTTAACCTGACGGTCGTTAGCAATGTTTGCACCGTTAGTCCTTTCAGTTAAAAAATTGAAAAAATTCGAAAAAAAAAATTTTTCCAAAAAAAATAATTTGAAAAATTCGAAAAAAATTCTAAAAAAATTTTTTTTTTTCCAAAAAAAAATTTGAAAAAAATTTTATAATAAAAATTTTTCTTAAAAAATTCGAAAAAATTTATAAAAAAAATTTTTTTGACGAATTTTTTTTTCCAAAATTCGAAAAAATTTCTAAAAAAATTTTTTTTGGCGATTTTTTTTTTTTTCAAAAAAAAAATTTTGAAAAAAAAATTCAAATAAAATTTTTTCTTAAAAAATTCAAAAAAATTTCTAAAAGAAAATTCTTTTGACGAAAATTTTTTTCTCCAAAAAAAAAAATTTGAAAAACAAATTTCAAATAAAAAATTTTTAAAAAAAATTCGAAAAAAAAAATTTATTTGAAATTTGTTTTTCAAATTTTTTTCGAATTTTAGAATATGTATATCAAAAAAAAAATTTAGAATTTTTTTCGAATTTTTTAAAAAAAATTTTTATTTGAAATTTGTTTTTCAAATTTTTTTTTTGGAGAAAAAAATTTTCGTCAAAAGAATTTTTTTTTTAGAAATTTTTTCGAATTTTTTAAGAAAAAAATTTATTTGAATTTTTTTTTTCGAAAAAAATTTATTTGAATTTTTTTTTTCGAAAAAAAAAATTTCGTCAAAAAATTTTTTTTTACAAATTTTTTCGAATTTTGGAAAAAAAAATTCGTCAAAATTTTTTTTTTTTTATAAATTTTTTCGAATTTTTTAAGAAAAATTTTTATTATAAATTTTTTTTCAAATTTTTTTTTTGGAAAAAAAAAATCGTCAAAAAAATTTTTTTAGAATTTTTTTCGAATTTTTCAAATTATTTTTTTTTTCGAATTTTTTCAATTTTTTAACTGAAAGGACTAACGGTGCAAACATTGCTAACGACCGTTAGGTTAAAGGACTAACGGTGCAACGTACTTAACGACTAAACTAACTAGGGACGAAAATTGGACTAAAACTGAAGTCCACGTGGACTTTTGGACTAATCCGTGCGATTTTTTGAATTTTGGACCAAAAGTGAGATTTTGATACAACCACGATGACCAAAAATGTAGTTTACTCAAAAAAAAGATTTGTGAAATTTAGGTAGAATATATGAGATAAAAAATATATATATGAAACATCATCTAAAAATAATGGTTTCATATGCTAGATTACTAAAAAAAATTGATGTATAATACAGAAAAATTTCATGTATAAGTATGAAAAGGTTACAATCATTATAAAAAATTGAGTATATAACTATTACTGTAAATCAAGTAATATGCCTTAAAAATCTTAGATATGATAAGAAACAAAATGTGAAGAAGAAATGTTAATGGTTTCATTGCATATTGACACTATTATTAACCTGATATTTAGATGTGTAATACTTATTTTCACATTTATTACAAATAAGATCATATTCTTCTTAATGATCTTATTTTCACTGTCATTGATCGGTTTAACATTTTTAGTTAGATGCTACTTTACAAAAGACGATGTTCCTGTAGCAAAATTTGGGCTTTGTGAGACTTGTAGAAATGATAAGTGGGCAAGTGGCTAACTGCAAAATCAGCAAATATATGAAAATTAACAACAACAACAACAACAACAACAAAAATAAAAGTTGAATAACATAAGAGAAAAAGGCTTACCATTTATCACTTTAAATCTTTGATCAATCTACACAATTTCAAAAACTCGTACAGAAACCCACAAAAGAGAAACAGTGATATGAAACAAGATTTGTAGTAATAAACTAAAAAATAACAATAAAAAGAAACTAAAATGGGTATAAGAACAGTAAAAGCTCACCTTTTGTTTTTCTTTTGGGTTGGGTTTTTTGTTTGTTGTTCTTCTCTTTATTCTCATACTTGAAGCCCCCTATAACTTGCTCTTATCGCTTCTTGCATGGGTCTTCAAACAACATTTGATGCTTCTAAAAATAGTGCACATCAACAGCAACATGTGCCTAATTACTTATTAGTCATAAAGATCACATCGGCTCATTAAACTAAAATTAAAACATTAAAAGGTTGTCGAAAGATTTAACAAAAATATCAACTGCAGTTATGTAAAAAAGAACATACTGAAGATTTTGTTGAAGCTTTGTTGGATAGAAGGTAGAGTGAGAAAGCAAGAGAGAGGAAAGAAAGAAGTTCATATGTCTAGAATGGTAAAAGATGGTAGTAATAGAAAAAATCAACAGTGCCCAACTATTTGACAAACACGTGTTATCTTTTTAGATGCTACAGTAATTAGAAGGGTTCTTTTTATATTATAGGTGGATAATAATGCTCACATGATTACAATTTCTTGATCCATTTTGTTAAGCTCGAGCTCGATTTTTAAATGAGCTCCAACTTAAGCTTGAGTTCGTGCTTAAGCTCGTTTTGCTCGATTCGTTTCGAGTTTTCATCGATATGATACCGACCTTTTTACAAGTAACTTGGCTCGTTTTCACCCTTATTTTTTACACTTCAATATATTGTTAAAAAAGTTACACTAAAATATTTACCAATGAACAAATTTGTTGCTAATTATACAAAAGTTTGTTGGTAAATTAAGTGGGAATTTTCCCACAAACTGTAAATAACAATTCCAATAATTTGTGACGACTTTTCTTTTATTTAAGTAAATTTGATTTTACAAATATTTATTGATGGTAAAGTCGTTAGTAAATACACTTTTCGCCAACGAGAAATAAGTTGTAGGTAAAAGGCATTGGTAAATTTATCGACCAATGAATTCATGTTATTGATATTATTGTTTTCTAATTATTGAGAAAAAGTAGTTGGTAAAATTAGCAAGAACTTTCCCACCAAACATCAACTAAGTTCTAATAGATTTAGCAACGAATACATCATTGGTACTTGGTAAGCTTTCTTATCTTCGTTGGTAAAGTGATGATTGTTGATGAAATTCCGTTGGTGCGGATGATTTCTATATAATATGTTCTTGCCACACTGATTGGCACGCCCAAAAGGTTAGATGCTTTTACAAGCCAAATGTGTAAGGAATCGTGGGGCCGTAGTAGTTTTGCAAGATGCATGATAGAAGTGAGATCGGATGAGGTGCTTCGGGACAGCCTCACTGTTGAGATACCATTACTTGATGGTACGGGTTCGACTATTGAGAAGATACGGGTTGAATACGAGTGGCAACCACCCCGTTGTGACAAGTGTAAGATATTTGGTCATACTCTGACTGATTGTCCTACAATTGTTATACCTCCTGTTCAGCCTACTAAGCCTGTTAATGATAGTTTCAAGACTGTCAATCACAAGAAGAAGGGAAAGCAAGGAGGTTCTACAATTCCGGGTCAAGGGGGTTTACTAAACATGTTGTGGGTAAGTAGTTTCAGTATCAACCCAAAAAGAATCCTCCTGAACCTAAGAAAGCTGGTGGCACTAAGAAGAAGACTTCTGATGTGGCTAGTTCTAGTGGTACTAAGATTTCTACATCTAACCAATTTGATGCTCTTAATATGGATGATACGGATACATTTGGTATTCCTACTTATGACACCAACAAGGATGTGGATGCTGGCCGTACAATGGAAGTTAATGAGGATGAGTCGGTTAAGACTGGTACTACATCACAAGAACCGCTTGTGAGTGATTCAATGGGAACTAAGGAAGTTGGTTCTACTCCTATAGTTGATAAAATTAGTAAGCTTGAAAAGCTACTTATCGATGGGAAAGCTACTCTTGTGGATGATGAAGGTCATCCTATTCCGTCCGCCTCTGTCACTAAGAGGGCTAACCCATTTTCCAAGGTGGGTGAGGTTGTGGTTTCTGATAGTGAGGAGGAGAAGGTTCTTAACACGTTCGACGAATCAGCAAATCTTTTTTGTGGAGGTCATGAACGTGAAGATGAGCTTGATGACTATGATGATTACTCGAAGCAAATTTACGATCTTCCAGGAGAATTGGATGCTCTTAATGCCATTTAGGGCTTTAATCTCAAAGGTCGTAGGAAGTAGTTTATATGTTTGTCCGAGTCTTTCAATATTATGTGGTAGTGGTTTTGTTTTCTTGTCTAGAAAATAGGAAGTATATTGTTATGTAAGCTTTTCGCTTATGTAACGGGCTGAGATATGGGATTCACTCATATCCGTTGTACTTAAATGTTTTTTGAAGTAATATATTTACCGGGTCGTTGACCTTTTAACCCAAAAAATATAATATGTTCTTTGAATAAATGAAAAGTGCTGAGTTTGACATATATTGCTCGTAATGTTTGACACATCCAATGTTTGCCTTTTTATATTAAGGAAACATTTTTCTATTCTCAACTATGTAATTGTTTATTTTCCGTAGAAGTAAACGCATACTTTGAGAAATAAAAATGAAAAAGAAAACCGCGTTGTGTACCGCACGAAATGCATCACTACAAAAATGAGTACCTTAAAAACATATGACAATTCAACGCACAAACACATACACTTGCAGAGCTCCTTGGAGAATCTTGAGGTACATTTATCGTAATTTACTTTTAGTTATCGATACAATTACTTTTCATAACATATCGTTATAAAGTGTGTTTTTGTGTGAACTACGTTATTGATATGAAAAACATACTTTTTGTATGATCACTATGTTTTTTGTTTATGTACTTCTGCGATAGAAAAGAAGTTATATTTCGGTATATAGTTCTGCATGCGATGACCCAAAAGGCCAAAACCAATATATTATTAGAGCTTACTTTTCGTTTTTACTCGTTTAAGATTGTACATATATAAGCTCATCCGTCGTCACAATTAGATTGAATCAAAGTTAAATGATTAATGACCGATGACCTAGAGCATATGAGTTAATCTACTAACGATAAATCTAATCAATCTATGTGATTTGTGAATATTCTTAAGAATGCGAGTGGGTTTGGGGTCAACATGGTGGCTTTGTGTCGAGTTTCTTCTAAATCAAACCGCAAACAAAATTTACGCTTCTTTTATGAGTAACAAAAATTTTGTTTATAGTTAGTGTCAATTCCATATATACCAAATTTAAAAATTAAAATGTCAAATTTACCGAAAACATGTTTTAACTTGGTGACGTCAGAAGAGGTAAAAGTCAAAAACTCGCCCACCCGAGAACCTGAACAAGGCGAGAGCCTCTCTGTGTGCCATATACAATAAAGCAATTTTTTTATATGTGACAGTATTGCATTTGAAAGAACAAATTAGCTTATGTAACAAAGCAGGAAACTAAATATTTCATTAGCTAAAGTTATAAAGTGTTTATGTTAATTGCAGAAACTTTTCTCGACACCGTATTTGATTTAAGCAACAAAAGCAGTGATGGGCTATGTCGTTTATATATCGCTTCCTATGCTTTTTATTTTAATTGGTGCTGGTATCGCGTGTTACTTTTGCGGAAAGTCTCGTGGTCAACCCCAAGCGACTACAATCCCTCAATATACACCACGACCTCCTGCAGGACCTCCACCACAATATGGAGCGCAGCCTCCTCCTCAAGCACAAACCTTTCCCAAATAATAAACGAAGTTTATAAAATTTGCATGTGTTGTTATGGTTTGATTATTGTTTACCCTTTAACTCTGTGTTTGGAATGGTCTTTTATTGGTAAGCGTTTAAATTTGTTTTTAGCTTATGGGACTTGTAAACATTTTGTATTCGACGTTAAAAGCTTGGTTCCCCCTGCTTCTTGGGGTGTATAGACTGCTATCTATGTTTTCGATATTTGGGATAAAACGAAAGTGTTTTGATAAGACTTTCCAATTATAGTAATAGAAATAACACGTTGGTAGAGAATTTGTAGTACGGAGTATATAATTGACACATCAACAAACAAGGCTTGCAGCTATTGCTGAAATGTCTTGGTCCGTCATGTGTGTCGATCAACTAGTCGAGACTTTCAAGATTGTGCAACTTGGATATTGACGTAGCCAAGTGTTGACCAAAGATGAACAAGCAACTGTAGGCCACAATAACACTCTAAAAGGACCTCCCAAGATGGGTACTGGAGATTGAGCTGAAATGTTTCATGTTTATTGGTTACCAGTGGAAAGACAACTTGCTGAATACTGAATAAACTGATGTTATGCAAACAACATACTGATATTTTTCTTAATATATATATATATATATATATATATATATATATATATATATATATATATTAACGGCGTTTTTTTAACACTATATACCACCTATCTTACAATGTATTTCACAAATGCCTCCAGCGAGGCTTGAACCCACAACCTGCACAAGTTTTTTTGTAAGTATACTAACTAAACAACACTAAAACACATTTTAATGGACAGTGCGCATTTAAAATACATTTAGAAATTTTTTTTTTTTTTTTTTTTTTTTTTTTTTTTTTTTTTAAAGTTAACACTACATCAAAAAAATTCCTGAGTGTCACGGGACCTCTAGGAACCCCCTGGTTTCGTCCCTGACCTCTAAGTTGATGGGCAATTCACATACCACTAGACTAAAGACCTTGCATAACAAGATGCCGATCTTTCTTTAAGTTGTCCAAACATGCATGTAGTATCGCAATGAAAAAAAATAAATTGTATTAAGGCATTTCATTACCACAGTTGCAGCTACTGATCTACAGTAAATGGTTACAATAAACATCAGACGATTGAATTTGTCGTCTTGATAAAATTTGAAGACAAATAAATAATTTTATCAAGAGGAGGATTATGTACAACATTACATGTTTTCTATGCATAACATCATATTTCCCATCCGTAACAAATTTGAACAACTAACCACAAGGAGTGACCTAGCGGTAAGGGCTCGGTCTCTAAGGCGAAAGTACCTAGAAGTCTCGGGTTTGAATCCTCGGAAGAAAATTAATCCCTTTGTGGTCAGAGAGGTTCACCTGCGATGACTCCGGGCTAAGTAAAAAAGTAGTCACCTTACGATTAGTCAGCTCGCAATGTAAAGTCCGAAACCAAAAATAAAAACGAATTTGAACAACCAAAGTCACATCTTATTTATGAGCAACAAATATGGGCCAGAACTTCAGAACAATCAGTCACATCTAATATGGTACATATACACTATACATGGTGTAAATTGGTTACAACGTCCCACAAGTAATTTATTTTTAGCAGAAGTGCCGTAACCGCATGAATGTTGTTAGATAATATTACTCCTCACCATTGAGGAAATTTCAGCAAGAATAATTGATCGCATACAAAGTTTACACGGAACTAAAAGCTATTTTACTCGCATGATGAGCCGCTAAATTACAATCGGCGTACAGCCAATTGGATCGGCTTCTAAGAAAGCAATCGATACGGATTACGGAGATAGTGAGATACCAAATATCTTAAATGGGTACAGGGTTGTGGCCCAATGAAAAGTTGTAGATCCAAATACATATAATCCCTGCCCAAGTAGACATATAAAAACAAACCCAACTGGTTCATCAAGTTAGAAATCCTATTGAAAAAAACAATACGGAGTAGTAGTTATTCATATGTTGAGAGGTCATCGTAAAAGAAAAAGGATATATACCATTGCATTTTAATCAACCAACTTCATCAATTGGGCAAAAGGAAAACAACTAAGTTA
Source organism: Artemisia argyi (assembly GCA_030686995.1). NCBI lineage: Eukaryota > Viridiplantae > Streptophyta > Magnoliopsida > Asterales > Asteraceae > Artemisia > Artemisia argyi. Next base: position 227,731,196 of record CM060708.1, on the reverse strand, counting down.
TTAAATGAGATTGGTCATTTGTTTAACTAAAAATTGAAGTTAGGTGTCCTGAAATGAATGACATATCAAACGAGTTGGTTGCAGTAAACCTTCACTTATTAAAGGATAGACATACAACTATACAAGACTAAATAAATTAGAAAATTCCCTGAAATGATAATGCATCATCCCAAACCAAAAACTATCAATGAAGTTATATGCAATTAACTCAAGAGTAATGATTCGACAAAATAAACCAACATTACATGATACGTGTGGTCACTAGGTTTCTATAAAAAGTTACACTAAATGAGTTGACATGGACAATACGATCGTGTAGGATACTAGGATCAAGTATAGCTTAAGGTTTATTATTGGCATAGCTTTTAAATACTTGGAAGTTATGGTATTAATTGTTAATTCACGTTTTTTTTAATTTTGGTAATAATGTTTTTTAACATTTTGTTTTGTTATATAGTTGTGGCCTTTTTGAACCGTAATTTTCATAATCGATTTACAACAAAGTGACGATTACTCACGTATAGCGACGACAATGTATAATAACTTTAACTTGTGTGTACAATTACTTTTCTATGTATATGAGTGTGTAGTAAGTGAGAGTAAAAGTCAGTAGTTAAAATTATAATTAAGTATTTATACATTTAATATATTACATTTACTTTTATAAGTAGAGATATTTTAGCCTAACAACATTACTACTACGTAATTTCTTAAGTTTTAAGTTTTAATCAAATATGTTCTCTTTATATGTAATAGATTACAAAACTAAATCTAAACATATGTTCGCTAGGGAAGGTAGTTAAGTGGCGAGTTTCTTAGGTGATAAATGATTTATCGGTGACTAGAATTACTATCGACCAAAAGAAAAAGGCAACGTATTAACTTATTGGTCTCGGTTAACTTGACTAGAAATACGAATTAAGGATTGGAAAGGGTCGACCGTCCAAACAACCAGCTCAAATTAAATGTTTCGAGTCGATTTGAATATTATGATATATGGAATATGCATATACGTGTTCAAATGTTTTATTTTCATTGCTCATGTGAGAACTCACATGTCACATGCTAAAGAAAACCGAAAAGACAGACTTCACATTTTCACCACCATACCACATGTATTGGGATCTGCCAGTTGTCAAAAACGATTTTAATTGGAGACCACCTAAAACAACGGTTAGAACACAAGTTGTGCTAACATCATTAACTCCGTTTAGTTTGCCACTCGACATCTCAGCATTCTCACTTTAACCCCATCTAGCGTCAGGTGTAATAGATCAAGCCGTTTGGCCAGCTCAACAATTTACTTTTTACATTCACACATCAAAATATCCGCATACTGGATCAAGCTATTTTTGGTTTTTAACCCACTATTTTATGTTATTTTCTATTTTTTAGACCAACTAATTTTTTATTTATTCAAAAAAGAATACAAATTATATTATTTTAAATGGCTTATGAAGACAATGTCATTTGTTACCAAGTATAAACTTTACATATACATATAATTTTTAAGGCCTTAAAATTAGTACTAGTCAATTTTTTTTTTCGGCAAATGTTTAACTTGTTTTATTTTGAGTTATAAATGAACTTTGCATGTACATAAGATTTTGGAGGTAACATATTTTGTGAGTAAAAAAATTAAATAAGTTATAACATTATATTAGTCACTGCTTTTAGCAAAAACAGTTATTCTCTTCATCTTCTTCTTTCTTTTTTATGTGTCTCATGGTTATCTCTCGGTCACTCTTGACACGTATATTGTCAAAACACACACACCTCCAGTCAAAACCCATTTAAATCAGGAAAAAAAAAATTGCAGTTCCATTTGGCATTGCGTCAATTTACTTACGCCGGGTATAGTGCCAGTGTAGGGCGGTGTGGTAACGCAACAACAGAGACGCCATTTGGCTGGACACATCGGAATGACATGGCTCTATGCCATGTCATGTGACAAATGTTGCTCTTTTTTTCTTTTCTCGCTCATATTTTACTTTTGGAAAATGATACATCAAAAAATATATATATATAAAATAAAAAAAAAATATAAAATAACTTGTCACCAATAAAAATTATTATAATCAATTCTCTCTCTTCCGTTTAAATCACATATTCCTATCAATATGTAACATATTATGGTGTGTAAAAAAATAATAAAATAAAAAATAATAATAAAATAAAAAATAAATAAATAAAAATAAAACTTTTGTAAAGTTTCAGTGAATGTAGCATCCACATCAATATTTTCAAATTTAATATACAATTTTTGTCATAGAAGATTATTAATTTTCAAATTTTATTATGATGTTTTCAAATTGATGATGAACACAATTTATGTATGAGAAACAACACGTACGATGAACAAGTACTTGTATTAATGAACAACATGTAATGAAATTTTTATTGATGAACAACGACTATGATGAATAACTCTTTTATTGATAAACAACGCTTACTATCAATAATTTCTTTTATTGATGAATGATTTTTTTATTGATAAATAACTTTTTTTATTGATGAAAAATGCCTATGACGAATAACGTCTATGATGACTAACTATTTTTATTGATGAACAACTTTTTTATTGATGAACAATGTGTATGAAAAACAACTTTTTATCTTGATAACGCTTAACGTATGATTGATGACCAAAACGATTTTTTTATAACTTGGACATGGCCGATTGAGTTGTACTTTGTTTGCAACCCCTTTGCATGCCTAAGCGTAAACATTTACCTATAAACAGGGGCGGAGCGAGTAGAGTGACTAGTGGGTGCTGAGCCACCCCTAAAGTTGATTTCGAGAAGGCCTTCGACTCGGTAAGTTGGAAATATATAGAGTTTATTTTTCAAACTCTTGGTTTTGGGTTAAAATGGCGAAGATGGATTCAGACGTGCTTACATTTGGCTAGGACATCCATTCTTGTTAATGGTAGCACATCATCTGAATTTTCTATATATCGTGGGTTGAGACAAGGAGATTCGTTGTCTCCGTTCTTATTTATTCTGGTTATGGAAGGTCTCCACCTTGCATTAAAGGATGCGGTTCATTCCAATCTTCTTTATAGAGCAAAGGTTGGCAATTCTGGTTTTTGTATATGTCACTTCTTTTATGCAGATGATGCGGTTCATTCCAATCTTCTTTATCGAGATATGGACAATATTATTCTAGTTTTGCAGGTGTTTTATTTATCTTCAGGACTTAAAATCAATATAAATCTAATGTTTATGGTATTGGAGTATCTCCCGAAGAGGTTTATGTCATGGCCCAAGTCACGGGATGCGCTGCAGGTAGTATGCCTTTTACTTATCTCGGTCTTCCCATCGGATCAAATATGTCTCATATTGCCAATTGGAACTATCTAGTAGATAAGTTTCCTTCCAAGCTTTCATTATGGAAAGCTAACCTCTTATCTATTGGAGGTCGGCTAGCTTTAATAAAAGCGATTTTGGGAAGCATTGGTATTTATTTTATGTCGATCTTCAAAGTGCCGGAGTCGATAATTAAGATACTTGAACAGTTTCGGGCTTCATTTTTTGGGGTTGGGAATGAAGATAGAAAGAAATTATCTTGGATTAAATGGGTTAACGTTTTTGCTTCTTTAGATAAAGGCGGTTTAGGTGTTGGTAGTTTGAAAGATTTTAACTTTGCGCTCCTTCAAAAATGGTGTTGGAGATTAGTTCATAATCCGTTAGCTTTGTGGGTTCAATTGGTTAAAGCTATCCATGGTCCTGAAGCAGGTTTCGATCAGAAGGGGTGTAATACTAGATGTTTGTGGGCTAAAATTGTTGACTCCTCTAACTATCTACACTCTAATGGTATAATTCCTATGGACACTTTAAGGTTCAAACTAGGATGTGGTTCTAACGTTCGTTTCTAGAAAGATGCATGGCTTGGAGATGGGCCTTTAAACCGGAGATACAACCGGCTTTTTAGGCTTGATTGCAACAAAGACTGTTACATTATCGATCGGATCTCAAATAGTGAGTGGTCTTGGAATTGGAATAGACAGGTCCTGGGAGGTAGAAATGCGGATTCATTGAACTTGCTTTTAGCCGAAATTGGTAATGCAAATGTAGGTACGGGTGAGGATTCGTGGCAATAGACATTAAGTTATGATGGTATATTTTCTGTGAGGGTGACAAGGAAGCACATTGATGACATTATTTTACCGTCGATGAGTCCAAGTACAAGATGGAACAAATCTTTGCCTCGAAAGGTAACCATTTTCGTTTGGCGTTTACTCTTAGATAGACTCCATCATTGTGTAAATCTCTCGTCTCGTGGTCTAGAAATTCCGTAGATTGTTTTCCCAATTTGTAACGCAGGTGTGGAGTCATCCGATCATATATTTTATGCTTGTGAAACAGCTGCTAATGTTTGGCGTCAAGTTCGAATTTGGTGTGATGTTGGTTTACTGTGTTTCTGCTCTAATATAGATTGTACTGTTTGGCTTGATAACTGGCACACCTATAATGATAGAAAAGATAAACTATTTGTGATTATTGCTACTTCTCTTTGGTTTCTTTGGCGTTATCGAAATAATGTTATGTTTAGTTCTCAAACCATGAGGCAACGTGACATTATCAATAATATCCAATTAGCTTCATTTTCTTAGTTAAAGTTTAGAGGTGTTAAAAAATGTAATAGGTCTGATTGGATCAATTCTCCTTTGTAATTATCTCTAGCTTCTTGCTAGAGCTTTGTTTCTAATATAATATGCTGCTGCTAAAAAAAAAAAAAAAAAAAAAAAAAAAAAAAAAAAATCACTTTGTTAGATAATTATTTAGGTAATAAGCTATGTTTTTATTAGATTTTGCAATTAGCCCCCTTATTCATATCGATATTTTGTTAAAACTCATAAACAAATAACTTAACCAATCTCATATAGCACCAAATTTAATTTACTTATCAAACTTTTCTTTTCAAATTTAGCTTGGTTCGTAATTATTACAGTGTTAGGTTGAATGAAGGGTTAAAAAATGACAAATTCATTTTTATGTGATGTGTATACTCCTATAATTTATAGGTCAAGTTCGGCCCCAATTATTTATTTATTTATTTATGAGTATGGTAATTTTAACTTTCTCACAACTTTTGCATCACAAATCTATTTCACATGTATTAAGCAGGACTTGAACCCACAACCATTTGGTTGGAGAGCTTCTCACATAACAAAGAGATACCATTGGAACACAAGCCTTTGATTCGACCCCAATTAACTTAAAATTCTGGCTCCGCATCTACCCACAAATGTGTTCACTTACAATGTTACAACCTTACTATGCAAATACTTTTCATTTCCTATGTGCCTCGGCGTAAAAAATTACCAATACATTCCAAATACATTACTAGTTCACCAATTGTTACCCAAAATCTTATCTTTCATCAATTCGGAATGTGGTGCGTAAATAGTGGTGCTTGCGAACAATTTATTTTTCAACAGACTAGAATAATACACGTAACACATTATACACAAAAAATTAATTCCGATGAGCAAAGAGTTGTGCTTGCGCACCAAACTATAAATGCACATTTATGTATTTGACTATAGTTCCCAACCACTCATACCTTTGACTATAAACTCCAACCACCGATTTTCAGTACTTATTAATCTCTTTCTATAACCCCATCCATGGTATCTTCATACTCATTTACAAAAGCATCTTCATCTTACTTATTTCATGTATGGAAGTTGCACATATTCCCTTCAGGTAGGTGTTGATAGTAGTGTTTGTTCACGTGAAAGGTTAAGTTCAGTGGTAACCAAGTTGGTTCATTTTTATCTGCTGATGGATTCAATGTGTGATACAAAGGTTTTTTTTTTATGTTAATAAGATGGGTGATGACAAACATGATATAAAATTTAAAATGAAAAATGCCGATATTACGGTGCATTAATCACTACCTTCTTTTTTGTGTTGTATAAATGATTTTACTCTATTGCGGGATTTTTTAATGATGTTGAAATTCTTGCATTCAGATTAGAAAATCTTGACGAAATCTCAAATGGATAAGAAAACACATCTTTTGGGTATCTGAAAATATAAGTGCATTTTTTCGTTGTTTATTATGCAAATAAGGTATTCGGTGTATAAAATTTACCACCTGCGCACCAAATATGACGTGTTCATCTCTAATTGGTTTAGAAATTAATTATCTTGCTCTAAAATCTCCCAACAACTCTCATTAATTTTGGTGCGCAATATAACTATTTTGCGCACCAACTAAGACGTGTTCAATTATATTGGTTTATAAATGCTTTATGATGATCACTTTACTCTACTTAAAATTTGGCGCGCAAAAAGTGTTTCGAGCGCCCAAAATCGCCAAAATCTCAAATACGGTCACAATACTGCCTTTTACAAAAATATACTAGTAAATACAACCATTTATCCAAATCACACAAATAATCTTACTAGGCAAATACTTTTCATTTCCTATACACATATTTTTCACTCATAGTCATGTCTCTATGTTTATATCTTTCGGCATAAAAGTCCATCTTCATTTCCCCAAAATTCGAATCAGAACTATTAAATCCACTCAAAATTCTTAAATTCATGTTAAATAAATCAAATCTTTTAATACCCAGATCAAATTGTGTGCTCAAAATCAAAAAATTTTAATAGTATTTCAAAATCTGAGCAAAAATAAAATCTTTTCAAAATTTAGTTAAAATCAAAATCATTTTTATAAAAAGAGGGAATTGCAAAAATCGTCCCTAAAGTATGGCCAAATTGCACGTTTCGTCCCGGAAGTTTTGAAAGTGCAAGGATCGTCCCTGTGGGAAACTTTTGGGGCAAAAATCGTCCCTGGCCTCTAACGGTGTTAACTCCGTCCACTTTAAGAGGCACGTGCGTTGCACACGAGGTCTTTTTGGTCTCTTTACACCCTTTCTCTATTAAACCTCCCACCCACCCATTTTATAATCAAAAAACGCACCCCACCCACCTTAATTTATTCTACTTATAAACCCTAAACACCAAATCTTTCTATATCCTCAAAAGTTTGAGATAATTAAAATTGAGTCCCGGAACTTGAAATAAAAAAAACATCATTTATGGTTACTGGATTACAGGTCTGGTACTTTCGTGAAGCTAGCTGGGAGTAAACTTGAGCCAGAACACATTTGTCTACAATCAAGACAGGTAAAACATTGTACATCTACTTTTCTTGCAAAGCATGTGATAGATCTGTTACCCAAAAACCCTCATATCCCAGTTGAAGCACTTAAACACCAGATGCAGAAACATTTCCAGGTTGGTATTTCTAGGCATAAAGCTTTTAGGGCTAAATCAAAGGCAGAGGAAAGTTTGAAAGGTGATGTTGTGTTTCAGTATGGAAGATTGAGGGATTATGCTATGGAATTAAAGAAAGCTAATCCAAACACAACTGTTAAGATAGATGTGTGCAGGGATGAAGATCTAGACTCTAACACAAAGAGGTTTAGGAGGATTTATGTCTGTATAGGTGCACTGAAAGAAGGTTTTAGAGATGGTGGGAGAGAACTTTTAGGTTTAGATGGTGCCTTTATGAAAGCACCATATGAAGGACAACTTCTAACTGTTGTGTCTGTGGATGCAAACAATGGGATCTACCCTGTAGCTTATGGGATTGTGGAGTCAGAAAACATGCAGTCATGGTTATGGTTTCTCAATAATCTTGGAGATGATCTTGAACTAAACATTGAATCACATTTCACCTTCATCACAGATAGACAAAAGGTACAAGTAGTTATTTCCAATTATTTGTTTCATACTATCACATTTGTTTCAACACTTATATGTTTCAGGGTCTGTTACCTGCAATCAAGAAGTTATTTCCATCTGCTGAGCATAGGTATTGTGTGAGACACATATGTGAGAATCTGAATTTGCAGTGGAGAGGTGGAGCTTATAAGGAAATGCTTTGGAAATGTGCAAAAGCTACAACAACTGTAGAGTTCAACAAAGGTATGGAAGAATTGAAAGCCTACAACATTAAAGCCTATGAATGGTTAGAGAAAATACCTGCTGAACACTGGAGCAGATCTCAATTCTCAGGTTAGTACATTGTATCCATACATTGTTTAATAGTAGGTTGTAAGTTAGATTTTAATAGTTGTTGTTTTAACAGGTAGGGCTCATTGTGATCTGTTGATAAACAACATCTGTGAGGTTTTCAATAGGCAATTACTAGATGCTAGGAATTCCCCAATCATCATTGCTCTTGAGTATGTTAGGTATTACCTTATGAAGAGGATAGTTATTGTTCAGAATATGATTCAGAAGTTTAATGGTCCATTGACTCCATCTGTTACAAAGGTGTTCAACAAAGTGAAGCATGAAGCAACTAAATACCAAGTGGATTGGAATGGTGCAGATCTTTATAAGGTTGTTGGGCCTTGGGAAGATCAGGTTGTAGTTAATTTGGAGAAAAGGCTTTGCTCTTGCAGGAAGTGGGAAGTATCAGGGTTGCCTTGTAAACATGCAGTGGCCTGCATCAACAACATGAATGAAAATGGCTTGAATGGGGGTTTGCCAGAGTTGTGGGTACTTGATTCATACAAACTAGAGACTTGGAAGAAACAATACACACATAAGATCAACCCTATCACTGGAAGACATTACTGGGAGAAGCATGCATGGCCATCAACCTTGATTCCACCAAAATCTCATCCACAAATTGGAAGGCCTCCCAAAAAGAGAAAGAAAAGTATATTAGAAGTTGATGAGTTGGTAAAGGGAGGAAAACTGTGAAAGAAGGGTGGAACAAGTACATGTTCAAACTGCAAACAACAGGGATACAACAAGAGAGGTTGTAAGATGCCAAGGAAAGGATTCAGTGAAGCTACAACAAGTGGGAAAAAGGCTGGTGGGAAAGGTAGTGGGAAAAAGGCTACTGCAAGTGGAAATGGAGCTGGTTCAAGTGGAAATGCAGCTGCAAGTGGAAGCCAACCCAACAGGGCCACCCAAACCACCCAACCAAGTGGAAGTCAGCCTGCCAGGGTCACCCAAACCAACCAACCAATTGGAAGTGCAAGTCCTATCAAAAGAACAAAGAGAACTGCAAACAAATACCTCAGCCCAACCAAGTAGCTTGCAATTTCATTTGTTTAATGTATTATTATGATTATCTATGTTTCATGTTTAAGACTTTGTTTGATGCACACTATTTCATGTTTACTCTTTGTTTGAAAACTTGAAACTGATGTATTCAGTTTAAGACTTTTATCAAGTATGATATAGTCACATAATGTGACAATTTTGTCAACTCTATTTGCATTTTGACCTCTTATTGATATTTGGTATTTGACCATTTGATGTTTGATGTTTGCTTTTGATGTTTGACTGTTTAAAGTCAAATTACCATTTGCACATTGAAACAACCATTTTGTGAATGCTTTTGATGTTTGACTGTTAAAGTCAAATTACCATTTTGTGAATGCTTTTGATGTTTGACTGTTATTGTCAAACTACAAAAAATGTGACCATTTGCACATAGATACAACCATTTTGTGAATGCTTTTGATGTTTGGCACATACAAGTTTACAACAACTCTGTCTTTTGTATCTTCACAGAAAAAAGAGTAATAAAACTTACACACTTTAAATACTTTAATAACATGATTTCATTAAACATTAATAACCTTACATCTAAAATTCATTGACCATCATACATATTGGTCAATGTACAAGTTCAACTAATAAACAACCACAGACCTGAAGTACTACATCATCATAAAAACAAAGAAAAAAACCCAACTGACAACTAGAAACATCTTCAATCTTCGATTTGCAGCTTGGAGCACATTCATTGACTCTTGAAGCACATTCCTTGAGTGTAGCAATCCGGGTATGATCTGAATTGAACGTGGACACATTGGTGGATCATACCAATCAAAAAATCCACAATCAGTACCATTCTGCAAAACCTCATTGTTAACTTAAATAAAAGTATATTAACTTCAAATAATTGTTAAAGATTAATGCTTTTATAACTTACAATTTGGGAGCAACAATAAAACCTACGACTTGGGTTACGCGGAGTCCATGAACAACGAACCATACATTGGTTCCCACAAAAGCAAAGCACCATTTTTATTGATTTTGGGTTTCCCTAAAAATTAGGGTTAGGGTTGTGTGTGTATACGGTTTGGGATGGGATGTTGTGTGGGTGGGGTGCGTTTGACCTCGTGTGCAACGCACGTGCCTCTTAAAGTGGACGGAGTTTACACCGTTAGAGGCCAGGGACGATTTTTGCCCCAAAAGTTTCCCACAGGGACGATCCTTGCACTTTCAAAACTTCCGGGACAAAACGTGCAATTTGGCCATACTTTAGGGACGATTTTTGCAATTCCTCTCTTATAAAAATGTCAATATTCTTGTTCATCATTATGTACTTTGTCAATCGGTAAAAACAACGAAATTGTTTTTTAAGACTTTAATCGGAAACTTACTTATAATATCTTGGAGATGATTTGTGATAGGAATAATAAAAACCATTCGTTAACGGAAATTGGTATTTGAAATTTTGAATGAATGAAGATTGGTTTGTTAGATGTGAAGAATGATAGAATAATAAAGACGAGGAATGTATAAAATAACGGAAATACATATTACAAAACTACCACCGACAAATCTCCACCTTTGATTGGGTTTTCAACGGTTTAGATGGCTTTTTATCTATATTAGCCATCTCCACTCATTTTGAAACGCAAACTAACTGGGGCGGGTGTGGCATGCTTATTAGGTTACGGACTTACGGTGCAGGTTTGGGGTTTAAACGGGGATTTTAATCGGTTTGGGGCGGGGAGTGGAGAATACCAATATAACGGCGGTACGAATGTTGTTTAGACACATATTACATATATTTTGAAAAGCGCATATGGCTATCACATTAAAACATGTGCAGTGTCAAGTTTAATTCTTACTAGATGTAAACATTCATGTATCGGCCACGTCAACCACTTGATAAAAGAAGATCTTTACTTGTTTTGAGTTTGTGTAATAGTCAATCACTGTAATTTAATTAGCCAAAATATCGAAAATTAATAATTCAAGAATTACGCATCTTGATTCTGAATACCCGTGTGATATTAAAATCTTGGGAGTTTGTTATGATTGACCTTATGACCACATGGTCTCGCGACTTCGTGAGGAACGCGTTGTTGAGACGTTGACATATCCTACTAATTATACTATATATATAAACCCGGGCACTCAAAGAGACGCTGCCACGTGTCCTTTCACTGTAGCACATGAACAGTACCGACAACTGTTCATTCCGTATGATTTTTTTTTTTTTTTTAAATTAATAACAAAAAATAAAAATAAAAAAATACGAAAAATAATATACTTACAAAAATTTTTTATACAAATTTGTTTCTTTTAAAATACCCAAACAACCAAAAAAAAAAAAAAAAAAAAAAAACATAAACAAATTATGCTTCCAAGTAAACATATGCATATTTCAAATAACAAAATTATTAATTACACCGTACAACCGACAAAATACAAAACACAAAACGCACCCGCCGCAACGCGCGGGCAACCCCGCTAGTATTGTCTAAAAGGCAGGCGCATAAAGACAAAAAAAAAAAAAAAAAAAAAAAAAAAAAAAGGCTACAGTAACGCTACAGTGCATACTACAGTGCATGCTACAGTTTTTTTTTTTTTTTTTTTTCGCCACGTGTCGCTACAGTATTCGCTACAGATTTTTTTTTACATAAATTTTCTTATGAAAATTTGTTTTTTCAAAAAAAAAAAAATACAAAAAATAATACACTTACAAAAAATTTCTTATACAAATTTGTTTCTTTTAAAATACCAAACAAGAAAAACTAAAAAAAAAAAAAAAAAAAAAGGCATACCGAAAAAACAAACAACCAAAAAAAAATTCAACCGCAACGTGAAAAAAAAAATCGTAAACATAAACAAATTATGCTTCCAAGTAAACATATGCATACTTCAAATAACAAAATTATTAATTACACCGTACAACCTACAAAATACAAAACACAAAACACACCCGCCGCAACGCGCGGGCTACCCAGCTAGTTTTCTATAAAGACAAGAAACTTAACCCCATGTGTCACACATGCTAATTTTGTAGACAAGAAACCCCATGTGTTACACATGCTAATGTTCAAATATGATATAATATTCGTTCAAAAAAAAAGTAAAAAGAAATGATATACTAATATTTAATTTCGTCGACCTTGGTAACATACTAACATGAGATGCAATGTATAAGTTAACTTGAGATGAATATTTAACTTAAATGAATAACATGCAAATCTTGTACAAATATCGTGCAATCTCCTTTTCTAATAACGATTATTTAAGATCTTTCTTTTTTTTTTTCTTTTTTTTTTCTTTTTTTTTTTTTTTTTTTAAGATCGACTATTATAAGATGTATTGTTTTCTTAGGGTTGACTTTAGTAACTAGATGTTCCAAAAAACTAACAAAAAATCCTTCGTTTCAGATTTCCATGATGTGTAAGCACATGTAGTCAAGATCCAAGTTACTATCTCGCTGATAAATACCACCCTGGAATTGAATAGATTAAATAAAAACAAGATTATCTTATAACTTTAGCGATTATTAGATTACTGTTATTGTGGTTTGTACTTAGGTCTTGCTTTGTACTTTGAAGTTTGAACTGAATTTTGATTAATGACAATCTGCTCAACTAGTGGCAACAAAATATTTGCCATTTTATATTATTTTTCACACACTAGAGTAAGACTAATGTATTTTTAAATTCTTGGAATTGAATTAATAATTCAACTTTAGCATGTAGAAACTTATTGTAATATTATTTCTTCTAGCATCTTGCTAGAGTTCTTTCAGTAAACTATATATGGCTCAAAAGAAATGGCAGTGCCAGTAAGACATGTAAGACGTTAAACGACTATATAGTACTGTACTACTACACTTCAATTAATTAATGTCATCTTATTGAGCGTAATCTATGGATTTTGGTAGGTAGGAAAGGCAAGGTTTGTAATGAATTAATGATCATCTCATTTTGACATTTTATGTGCCATAAAAATATATATTTTGTTTTATCATTTGATATCCAGTATTCCGATTGTGTGGTTATGAAATGAATGTTTTACGGATCCATGCACGTTCATCTCGCATCCAATTGGCCGATCCTCATCCTCCATAGAATGAGCTGGATCGTGATTTTCAACACAATATATATATAATATAAATAAATGCACGTGTTACATGTCGATCTTTAAAATTATTTTAAAAATTCCGTTTTCAATGATATACGCATCGTTCAGGTTTATGTGGTGCACAAATACATTCTACGCTTAGATTAAATCTATCAAGGACGAAACTAGGTTGATTTATGGGTTTCAGGACATAATTCGGATTTTTGGGAATAGTGTTAACTTTAATGAAAATCACAGTTTTCTTTCATTTTTTATGTTTTAGTCAAGTTAGCGGTTTTTCGCTCTTAATTGGCACTGTGGCAGGTCATCAGTTCCAACTGACGAAGTATTTTGAGTGTATTAATAAGTCAATGCATGAAGAAATTTGGGACTATAGTCTATTAGATGATAACACCAAGTACCCTTTAGGGATAACGTGGACAAAAAAGTCTTTTTGGAAAGTAAATTTACATAGAAAATATGGCAATGAAATTGAACAGATTAATTGCATGGCAACCACTGGGAAAAAGACTTGACGACTTTTGAATTATTTTTTCTTGTATTTTCACTGCAATAGTACCTTGTGGATAAATGAAAACTTGTATATAATAAGCTGTTCAGTATAACTATACATTCATGTAAATAACGAAAACAAAAAATTAGGATTGTTTCTTATTATAGCGTAATCTTTGTATATCTTGCCATGAATCCCTTTTCTGAGTTCGTGAATTTCATCAAAGTATCAACTTTGCATATGAAGTATACATGCAATTTTTTAAATTATCTGTAATATGACATTCAATATATAAAATGAATATACGACAACGTGCAAGAAGTCGTACTATTACTAACTCTGTGGGTGGCCGGGTGTCAACCCAAAGAATTCGCAACATTTCTTTGGTCAATTATGAAACTTCAAGTCTAAATAATTTCAATGCAAATAACATGAAAGTGAGAATGCAAGCAATCACGTTCCATCTTTACCAAGTAGGTTCTAGTCAAAGCCTCGTTACCTAAAAGTTTTATTCCTAACTAAAATATTATTAGGAAAACTGTAAACACGATATACAAGTATACAAATGTTGGGTTAGCATGTTATAAAGTATTTGGCATGTTAGATTTTTTTTAATGACAAATATCAATATGAACTAGCCTACGAAATACATAGATTTGTACAAACAAGTATGGGATTATGATTATCAATCCACTCAAACCAGTTTAAGTTTGAATTCTTACGCCTAGGTATAACCTATGCGGATTATGATTATCAATCCACTCAAACGGTCAAACCAATTTAAGTTCGAATTCTTACGCCTAGGTATAATCTATGCGCGAGAAAAAAAATCCTAATCGCATATATCCAAAAGTGTTTTTGCGAGTGGGTTTTAGGTCAAAGCAAAATTTGTCCCAATACCTCAAATTCTTCATATAATCCAATCGGGCGTTCGGACAACCACAACGAACCTCTGTCTAATCTTTGGAATAAAGTCAACCAAATCTCGTTTGGACAACCACATGTTATGTTTTAGGTCAAGGTCATCATTGTTGTTGGTTTTTTACTCACTTTATGTGTTCTAACTAGTGATGTTCTAGCGAGTGATGTTAGAACACATGTGTTCTAGCAAAAAGGGTAAAATTATAATTGTAACAAAGCATATTATACAAGTCCAATCCTTTTAAAATGGAAATTGATTTGACACACTTTTATTTCTTATTTGCACACTCTAATGTACAATATGAAAAAGCAGTTTATAATAAGTGTAAAACTGCTATAGCACATGTTGATGTATGCAAATCAAAAGTGAGAGTGTGTAAATCATCTTCCTTAAAAAATAAAAAAAAAAAAAAAAAAAAAACTTTAGGGTCTACTTGAAATGATTTGTGTGCAAAGAATAGACAATTGGGTAATGAGAAAAAATATACAAAATGTAATAGAAATGATGAGAAAATAAGAATATGATAATATTCTTAGAGATGGGTAAACCAATAATTTTCGAGAGTGTATATGTTTATATGTGATAATTTATAATTGCATAAAAAGAAAAACCACACACCCTTAGGGTGTTGTTGGTTTTGGTAAAGGGTGTTGTTGGTTTTGGTAGACCCTCCTTTACGGGAGGGGTTAGTTTCTTTTCTAATCAAACTATTGTTGGAATATGCATAAGGCACATTACGTAATTATATAGCTAACTATATGTGAGAGTTTGAGGTCACACATAAATACACTTAGACACCTTAAGTTATAATATAAATAAGGTATTTATATTATATTAACACCGAAATGATTTAATAAGTCATTTTAGCTTATGTATTTATTATATAGTGTATTAATAAATAATAGGTTAAATAGTTATTAGTTATTTGTTAATAATGTATTAATAAACAAATTAATAAATCAAGATATGGAAAATCCCATATATCCCTTAGAGGAAATAGGACAACGGAAAGAAAGAAACTTGGTTATCAAGTTAAGAAGATTCTAGGAGGTTTGTGTTTAGTATAAATACAAAGCCTTAATTCTAGAATCAATAATACAAAAACAAATCACTTTCTCTCCCTCTCCTCTTAGTGGTCGAGGATCACAACAAACCCACAAAGGGTTTCAGTTTCAACTTTAGTCTTGCATTGATTCAAGGACGTAAAGGAGGTATTGTCAATTCGGGGTGTTAGGACTAGCATTCATAAGGTGTTGAGGACGTGTAAGTGGATCAACCTTAGCGTATAATCACCTATTGATTATATTGGTTTCTTGATCATTCTGAGCTTAACAAGGTATATGTTTTCTTGTCATCTTTGATTAATCATATAATACTAAGGATCACGTTCGGGGTTTTTCATAGGCTTCCGCTATTTTGATTATTTATATATGAATGTCATATATTTATTATTGCATGAAAAACGTTTTTTTAAACCTTTAAACACCAACAGTGGTATCAGAGCCTCTTATGTTTAATTATATGATTATCTTGTGTTTTCGTAAAAAGTTTATATTTTTATTATGGTTGGTAATTTTTTGATTAGATCTATCAAAAATCAAGACTTTAGGGTTTCGATTTTTATGTTAGAATCACAAGATATAGCAATCATAAATTAAATATAAGAATTTTACAAAGCACTGCACATATTTATATGCTTAAATTTATGTATTTAGGCATTTTGGCTTGTTTTTATATATTTGATCGTCTTTATTTAATTTTTATCCATGGTTGAAACATGCATCTTGAACCATGGAGCAAGACATAGAGATTTAACATTATACTATATGTATTATATGTGTTGTGCATGCATAGGCGATGAAAAACCTTGACCTTTGCCATGATATGTGTTGTGTGTTAGTTTGCTTTTGTTCGCCTTGGTTTTGGATGTTTAAATATCTATCTTAGTTTTTGTTGGCTATTGTTTGAGCCGTCTTCAGTAATTTTAATTCATAGATTAGCTGTACTTTATTTATTAAAATTGTAACCGTTGCGTGGACGCGAAAGTCTTTGTAATTAGAGATGAAAGTGCAAAATTCGGATAGCTTTGCGACCTGTGGCAAAACGGTGATTAACAGTTTCGAAGAATCAATGGCAAATTACGTATCATCCATGATTCATTCTCCAGCAATGATTCCATTCCAATGTTATAATTGAATTTGAAAAAGAAAATACCTTTCGAGTTCATCATAGTATGAGTGAGTCCAAATATGCTCAACGCATTTTTAACATAGTACTCCACCACAGGAAACACAACCCTTTTACCAAAAAAAAATAATAATAATCATAAATCGTGTTCTCAAGACGCTCCTTAACCTGTAAGACGGAATCAAGTGAACTACAACGTCAGCCCCATTACTAGCCGGGGCAATGAAGGTTCGAAAATTAGCTACTTTCTTACTTTGTTCGGTATTTAGACAATCAACATAGCAAACAGGCCCCGTATTCGATTTATCACAATTAACATAACCATCCTGCCCTTTAATTGATGTAGTCTCCTTAGTGCCAACAATAGCATCATTATTGGATGAATTTGGGGTGCCAAACGTATCCGACAAGCAAGGAAAAGAGTTTAGGGAAGTCGGTTGATCAGCATTAAGAGGTTTTAACGGAACCCTATCATCACCCATTAACACTAGCTTGCCTTCAAGCATTTAATGTTCCATATCATAGATTTTAGCATCTAGAGAACTCATGTCCTCCATACTAACAACATCATGTTTAACATTAGACCTCCTGTCATATGTAACGACACCTTTATTATTATCTTTGTTCACAACAGTACCCATAGTAGTCGTATCCTTTTTCTACTTAACGCCTTTCCCTCCCGAACTCAAAAACCATCTTCATACTAACCTACATACGAAACAACCAGTAGTTGACAAGAAGTGCACAAGAACCCTTACTTCAATCGGTACAGTAATCCTTAACAGTTTTATAATAATGATAGCACATGACCTTAACTTAATCAGCAAAAAAGATACATTTTCTCTTGTAATATTTAGATTAATCATATAATACATAAGGATCCAGTTTGGTGTTTTTCATATGATTCCGCTACTTTGATTATATTTACTATTGCATGAAAGACGTTTTCTAAAACCTTTAAACATCGAAAACTATTGCACTTAAGTTATAGAACATTCTAGTTGTATTAGAATTTTCTATGGCATACTATAAATACAAAGACAACCTAAACTAGAAATCACTTTAATTCCTCTAACCCAGAAATCGACTCCATCCTCTGTTTTCCTTTTGATCATCGATCGATACCCAAAAGGATTTAAACCCTTGGTCGACTTCCATAATCAGCTCTAGTCGATACTGTACTCTCCAATGTTGCATAAAATCTAGCCCTAGCTAGTTCTACCCGTGTAGCACTGATGATTACCTAACTGATTCTGCCCATAAATCATTTAAGTCAGTCAAATAAGGAAGCATAAAGAAGAATAAGGTGATTCCATGCACTCAACTGATTGCAGACAAGAGCCGGAGATTATGTTTTGCAGGAACAAGCAAGTAACTCTATAAACACCCTTATTGTGTGTAAGGTTTTAGTTTATATCTCTGATTATGGGATTTGTTATAAGGGATTTGGTCTGCATGACCATCAACTATTTATTTTCGCTACATATGTACTTATCTTTAGTGCATTATTGTTACAATATTTATTTAAACCCTTTTGTTAATTATCTAGTTGATTACATGGTTGCTAAGTCGATTCATATATTTTAAATGCAGTTTTGGGACGATTGAGACTCATTGGTTAAGTACTATTTATTATGGAGTAATGGCGAAGAATGTCAAATGTTATTACCCCCACATGTATGTTAATGTCTTAAGTACCCCACGCGTTTTAATCTTTGCAATTCGAGTCATTAGTTAGTTTTTATTTATTTAAAAGTTCAAGTATAAGAATGCAACTATAAATCCCTTATGTATGGATGTATATCTTATAGATGGTAGGGCAAGAGTGTATGAAAAAAAATTATACAAAAAAAAAAAAACGGAATACCATCCCGTCTTTATCTTTTGTTTAAGTCAAGAAAAAGTCAAAAAAAAAAAAAAAAGAAAAAAAAAGTTAGAAGTTAGTGAGTCGAGTCCTGGCTTAGCAACGCTACGTTTTACATGTGATTGACTTAGATAATTGATTTTCCACTAGTAAAAAATCCCTATATCCACAAAACCGTGTTTTTCATACCCTTAAACCTAACATTACAACCCTTAAAGCCCCTTTTGATAGTTTATCCTAGGTGTTTACGCCAAAGTGGTGGAGGTTTGATCCATTCTCAAGCCTATGGTAATCTTTGCGCTATGACAAGTAGAGAGTGTTTTATTTTCCTGTTTACATTCATGTTATATAACTTATACAACCGAGAGATGTGAGAATCCAAACACTTATTGTGAGGTGCTAGTATATGATTTTCATGCTTATTATGACTATTGTGAACGTTTGTATGTTGTAATTACTTTTAAACTAAGGCTAAATGACCCCTAACTTGTAAATTGACTAGGTTAAAAGCACATTTGCTTGATAACAAGAAAATTCCAAGTATAGGGATATTTGATCAAATATTACCCTAAATCATTTCTTTTTGCATTTTAGGTACTTGAGACGCAAAATATGAAAACCGGCGCATTTATGGCTATTTTGGACGAAGAAACGAAGAAAAACGACCAAGTCGCGAATCTGTCAAAATGGAGACCTGACATTGTCACGCTTAACAAAGTGACGGCGTCACTTGTATTTGAAGACCAAGATTCGAAGTTGATTTTATATGTAACGGCTCAGATTTTTTATAAAGAGACAACGTCAGAGATCAAATGCGACGACGTCACAACGGTGACTTTGTGAAGATGAAACTCTAATTGCGGCGGGCTGACGGCGTCACAACCCATAACGTGACGCCGTCACCCTTGTAAATCTATATATACTTTCGTTTGTTTTTCATTAAACGTGTAACATCTTGGAGGAACTATTTGGCACGAATTTCAGAGATTTTGTAAGGGTTTTACAGCCCCCAAAACCCATGTTTCATTGAAGTCAAGTAATCCATCTTTAATAATTCAATATGTCTATGTGTTTTTTTTTTTATTATTATGTGTTTTTCTAGACTTCACTTTAACATGCTAGGCTAAATTTATTAATGTTTACTTAGATCTAACGCAACTTAGTTATAAATTATTGGTTGTCGTCTCTTGTTTGATTGGTTGTTTGCGTTAGGGGTAGGAAAACTAGCTATAATCTTACAAGTGTTAGCTTGAACGTCCGACTTAACGCCTTCACACCCTAGAGTGCACTAGTTGGTTTGTCATTGTATTTATTGTGTGAGTTGCAGGTTGTAGATATTAGGAGATCCTAAGGAGATGACTTTTGACACTTGTAGATCTAGGGTTTTCTAAAGGAGAGTTATACACTCATAGAGTTAGAGAATTTGGCACTGCCTTATGACAACATAGGAATACAACGCGCCAATTAAACAAGAACGTGACAATTTGACTAATCAATAATAAATAACTATGGAGTAAAGAAATCTAAGTAAACACGTTTTCCTCATTATAAGAGTTACCAATTTACTTTTCCGTATATTAGTTTAATTTTAGTCTATTAGTTTTGTTTTAATTAATTAGTAGTTAAAACACCCACTCTTTCAAACCCCGAGATTTTAAATTGCTTTTATAAAAAATATAAAAATACAAAAAGACTCATCCCTCACCTTTAGACCTATCTCGACATACACTTCAGCCTTCACATATACTATTCCTATAGAGAACGATCAATCCCCCGTGTCTTGCCTATAGTACATTACAATAGTTAGGTACACTGCCTAGGAGGATTGTAAAACTTCATAGAGTTTTGCAATAACCCGCATCACCTAGTACGCCATTTAAGTCCCCTGCATATCATGAATCGTTAACTACTTGTAAGCGCGGATGTTGTAAATAGATCTATTGGGTTAACACCCCCGTCCGGGTTGTCGCGCCAACTTGGCCATAGTACCGGTTAAACAGACGCATATCATTCGCATTATTTCTCAGTGTCTGGTAAACACTTACATGGGGCACTGTTAGTACCTATGCTTGATTGCATACTAGTTTGTTGATCTTCGGGGTCATGAGCTTAGGGCATTGTATGTATTTAGTTTTCCATGGCATTATGTTTTTTGTAATTGTCATAAGTACTGAAATATTGTGTTCCGTACCTGAATTACTTTTACTTAAACCTATGGACTCATCAATGTTATGTTGACCTTTTTAGGATGTATTTTCTCTGGTGTTTAGCTTTACTGGTGTGCACTGCATGGAGTCCATTTTCCCTAGTTGTCATTGGCGACATTACTTACGAGTATTTCATTACATTAACTATTACATCATTTGACTTTGTTATTATTTCAAAACTATTTTTACTATTCCGCAGCATAACTTGACAATTTTATGTATTTGGACCTTGTGTTGATTATTAAATCAAATGATGTATTTTTCTAAAACGACTCATGTAAGTCATTCAATATAAATGTAACTTTGTGTCCATAAAAGTCACGCTCCAGTTACCATTCCAATGTGACCCGATTTGGGGGTGTGACATCACTCACCGTTCAATCCCATTTTTTTTATTTAATTAAATGCGTTTTAGTTATGAACTAAAAACGTAAATGTGAACGTAAATGTTTCGGAATTAAAAACGTAAACGAACGAAATTTCAAACGTCATCTTATAAATTTAAGAACTTTTATTCAAAAATTAAAAACATTACATAATTAAACATTACATAGATAAATAAAAAACGTAAACTAAAATTAACACACACACACACACATACAAAATTAAAAACAATACATAGATAAATAAAAAAACATAAACTAAAATTAAACATTAAGAGCCAAGTGTTCAACCAAATCGGCACGAAGGTTTTGATGCGCTTATAATGATTTAATGTACCTCATAACTTCTCGCACTTGTTCATCGGATCGTACGAGGTCGTCTGGTTGATGTGCTTCTTCCAGGAACCATTTGGGAGATATCACCTTTTTTTTGTCCTATCGAATCATATTATGTAATATGATGCATGTATACATCATATTCAATATTTTGTCTTTTTTCGTCCGTCATGCGAGATGGGCTGGCACAACCAATTTTTTTTTCAAAACACCAAACGCTCGTTCCACATTTTTCTTTGTCGATTCCTGCATTCTCTTATACCTTATTCGCTTATGGTCATCATCAGATGGCTTTGGAATAGTCTTAACAAGTGTCGCCAATTCCGGATATATCACGTCAACAAGATAGCATCCCCATGGGTATGTAACGCCGTTAACCACAAACAGAATCTCTGGTGCTTTTCCTTGTTTCAGATTGTTAAATAAAGGGTATTACTGTAGAATGTTGATGTCGTTGTTAGACCCAAAAACACCAAAGAAAGCATGCCATATTCGTAAATCCAGTGATGCAACAACTTCCAACAAAATGAACAGATTCGAACCATGATCACGTCTAACATATGCCCCTTTAAATGCGTTCAGACAACCAAACCACTCTCAATATGTAAAATCAATGCTTCCTAACATCCCCGAAAACCCGTGCACCTCTTCATGATGCCGATAAAGCTTCACAACATTAGTCATAGTCGGCTTCCTCATATACTCTGGTCCAAAAATTTCCATAACAAAAGTACAAAAAATAATCAGGAGATATACGAGCAGTTTTCTCACTCATTTGTAGATATTCGACTAAAACATCAAGAACCGCGTTGTATGCCAATTGACAAATTGCGGCGATGCACTTTATCAAGGGTGAAATGCTTTCTTTTACGGTATAATCTTTTTTGGGTAAAAGGTCAAAACGACCCGGTAAATGTATTACTCCAAAAAACATTTAAGTACAAAGGATATAGGTGAATTCCCGTATCTCAGGCCGTTACACAGGTGATAAAGCTTACATAACAAGGTATAATCGACATTATCACTAAAGTATTGACAATGAATAGTTACCTCCCAACTATCCAATTGAAAAGAGATCGATTCATTCGGAACCTCTTTCGGAATGTACGTGCATCGTATAACGGGTTCTCACTAAAATAGGCAGCGACTAAACGGTCATGAGCACCATAATGATCTAGATATATGGGGTTTCTCGTCAGTCGATTTGATCGTCGTAGATTCCTAATAAACGTCACTGCTCTTCCAATAAAATTAACGTTCCGACTTTCGATTTCTTGTTCTTCTCCTGAGTTAGTCACATAAACATTTCGGAATTCATTTCGATAATGAGGAGTGAAGTATATTTGTTGTAGTAAGAATATATAGAAGATATGTATAAAATGGTGAATTTTTGAGGTATTTATATTTAAAAAAAATAGAGAATTTATTATTTTTATTATTTTTTATTGCTTTTTTTAAAGCAACAATATAAATTTTTGCTTGTGGTTCTACTATGGCTACAGTGATCGATGAGTAACTCATCAAATTAAACATGTTTGATCGTGAGTTGGGCTTTGGGGCGTGGAAGTCACGGCTTCAGTTACCCACTCACGCTCCAAAATGATACCACTCCGTACTGCCTAATGTCTATAGATTTTTCATGAACGCGATACAAAATTAATGAAATTTCATGAATTTTTACAATATTGTATTACTACGTATTAGATTTTAACCACCAGTATGGACTTTTCAACGGAGAAATGCAACGAAGTCACCAAGAAAATCCCTACTACAAGCAAAGATAGTCATCGTGGTATGGTAGCCAACCAATCAAATACTAAAACAACCTTGACTTTGACTAGAAAACATACCATCTTTTACATGCATGCCCCATACACCTTATACTATTATACCTACCAATTATTACTCAACATCCATTATCACAATTATTCAAAAAGTATTTGCATACATTTTTGAAGAATTTTATATATATTCCTTCCTAGATAAATAACGACACATATTTGTATCAGTTTTTTATGCCCAAATATAATGGTTTTAATGCTTCAAACTTAAAAGATATACATGTAATTTTGAAAATAAGCAAAGGATTAATGGTTTTAACCAAGGTTTTCAAGATCAGGATCCTACCCAGGATCATTTTCGTCTTTGCAAGATCGTGATCGTAAGATTGGATCGGGATCTTAAGACCCACTATAATGTCATTTTCTTAATAATTTTTGTAATAATATACAAATTTACAAATTATTATATATTATAAACACAAAATTATATGAATGTTCCATCGAAATGTTGTCTTGAATTAGATTATGAAATGTTTAATAAGATTAACATGTTGTTTTTTAAATTCTTCAAAAAATAATCTAGAAATTTGCAATTTTTTAGTTTGTTATCCGAGAAAAATAGGATCGGATCGAATAAGATTCTAAGATCCTATGGTCAAGATCGGGATCTTATAAGATCTTAAGCTTTCAAAGATTTTATGTAAGATCCGGATCGTTTTTGTTTTGCAGTATCGTAAAATCGTAAGATCTTAAGATTAGGATCAGGATGTTGAAAACTAGTCAAATCACCTACCTTTTGCATTAAAAATTTCATTTTACCAATGTGCATAAGAGAAAAGTTCTTTTGTGGATCAATTTTTTTCTACAAACTGAGGGACAAATCCCCACCATCCATCTAGTTTGATCTAATGGTGGAGATTAACCTAAGATTTTCCATGAAAACCTAAGTCCATGTTTTTTTTTTTCTCCTTTTTCTTTGTCTTTTTGTCTTTTTTTATTTATTTACTCTTTTTCTTTTGTTTTTCTTATGTCACGTGATACTTTTTTTTTTTTTTTTTTTTTCACTTTTTTTCTTTTGTTTTTTTAAAATAACATATTCTATACATCTAGGGTTTTTTTTTTTTTTTTTTTTTTTTTTTTTTTTTTTTTTAATAAATTCATGTTTCTTTCACTTTATTACGTTTTCGTCTGTTTTGTCTGTTTTCACATGTTTATATACATTCTCAGATGTTTTGTCCGTTTTCAGCAGTTTTTATATATCTTCAAACGTTTTTGTCTGTTTTCATGTGTTTTCATTCGTTTTTATACGTTTTCATCCGTTTTGGTACGTTTATGTCCGTCTAAAAACGTTTTCGTCTGTCTTTATGTATTTTTGTCCGTTTTCATACGTTTTCGTTTGTTTTCATACGTTTTCAGTAGTTTTATATGTTTTTGGGCAGTTTTTATACGTTTTCATCTGTTTTCATCAATTTTTCATATGTTTTCGTCCATTTTCAGGCGTGTTTTTACAGTTTCATGCGTATTTGCTCGTTTTTTTATGTTTTCGTTCGTTTTCATACGTTTCTGAATATCACAATTGATATTCTTAATATCACAAGTGATTTCCGGTGATATTCACAATATCACTTGTGATATTAAGAATGATATTCATAAACGTATGAAAACAGATGAAAACGAACGAAAACAGACGAAAACGTAAGAAAGTGAAAAAAAAAAACGGGAATTAAAAAAAACGTGAAAATCACTTGTGATATTATGAATATCACTTGTAATTTTGTGAATATCACTTGTAATTTTTAGGTTACAAAATATTAGTTGAAAATCACTTGTGATATTCAGAATATCACTTGTGATATTCTGAATATCACTTTTGATTTTCTAAATGTTGATTGTTATATCCTGAATATCACTTGTGATATTCAGAATAACATTTGTGATTTTCATGTTACAAAACATTTGTTGAAAATAACTTGTTATATTCAGAATATCACTTGTGACATTAAACGAACGAAAATGGCCAAAAAGTTATGAATACAGACAAAAACGTAAGAAAGTAATAAAAACGTGAAATCACTTGTGATATACTGAATATCACTTGTGATATTCAAAATATTACTTGTGATTTTCATGTTACAAAACATTTGTTGAAAATAACTTTTGATATTCAGAATATCACTTGTGATATTCTGAATATCAATATCACTTGTGATATTCAGAATATTACATGTGATATTCTGAATATCACTTGTGATTTTCATGTTACAAAATATTAGTTGAAAATCACTTGTGATGTTCAGGAATATCACTTGTGATATTCAAAATATCATTTGTGATATTCAAAAACATATGAAAAATGTCTGAAAATGGGCAAAAACATTTAAAAACGGATGCAGATGTAAAAAAAATAGACGAAAACGTAAGAAAAACGGAGAAATATGTAGAAAAACGGACGAAAACATCTGAAAACAGACGAAAACATATAAAAATGGACGAAAACATATAAAAACGGTCGAAAACGTATGAAAACAGACGAAAACATATGAAAACGGACGAAAACGTATACAAACGGACGAAAACGTATACAAACGGACGAAACGTATGAAAATGGATGAAAACGGACGAAAACAGATGAAAACATATCGGTCGTAAAACGTATAAAAACGGATGAAAATAGACGAAAAAGTAAGAAAATGGACGAATATGTATGAAGACGGACGAAAACATATGAAAACGTGCGAAAACGTAAGAAAACAGACGAATATGTATGAAAATGGATGAAAACGTATAAAAATGGATGAATATTTATGAAAATGGACGAATATGTTTAAAAACGGATGAAAATGTTAGAAAGTGAAAAAACGTAAATTAAATTAAAAAAAATACTCGTAAATTTATAATAAAAATGTGTATTTTCTTTTAAAGGAAAGAAAAGAAAAGTGAAATTAAAAAAAAAAAAAAAAAAAAAAAAAAAAAAAAAAAAAAAAAAAAGGGCAAAAAACGGCATGAAAAAAAAGAGAAAAAAAAAAACGTGAAATTTTGTTTTTAAAATAATAGAAAAAAAAGAAGACAAAAAGAAGGAAAAAAATGCAACAAAAAGAATGCAAGAAAAAAAAACGTAAATAGGAAGGGAAGAAAAAGATAAAAAAAGAAAAATAAAAGTGAATAAAAAGAAAGACAAAAAAACATGGACTTAGATTATCTATTAAATCTTAGGTTAATCCCCACCATTAGATCAAACTAGATGGATGGTGGGGATTTGTCCCTCAATTTGTAACAAAAATTTAGTATGTAAAATAACTCACCTCATGTGCATAATTCATGCTAGTGAGTGTTTATAATCACGGATTTTGACTTCAAAACTCCACACACATAAATACCAAACTAAGCTAAAGTTATGGAAAAAATAAATATCGGACGGCTTAAATAATAGATATAAGATAGACAAAAAAAAAAAAAAAAAAAAAAACCTCAATGCATTATTACACGCTTTTGCGTATCTGGTGATTGATCAACTGATTTCAAAATTAAATAAAGTGAAACAACTAATTTCACTAAAAAGTTATCAAAAAATTCGAGAAAAGTCGCAATATACAATGTGTTTACTGCTGGTTGAAAAAACAGGATCTGAGATCCAATCAAGCCAAAGTGGAAGAATTTAAGATCACATAGAGACATATCTTTTCCTTTGATTTAATGTTTAATATACATATATTTATTAAACAATTTAGAGAGAACTGCAAAATATATCCCTGTAGTTTACAGGTTTTGTCATCCTACATCCCTGTCAGAAACTTTTGGCAAGATACATCCCCCGTTAGGCAAACGTTTGCCACTATACATCCCTCGTTAGGAATAAGGACTAACGGTGCAAATTTTTCCACTGTTATCTCTTAACGAGACAGAAAATATTGCACCGTTAACCCTCGTTAGCCAAACGTTTGCACCGTTAGTCCTCTTTTCTAGAAAAAAAAAAAAAAAAAAACTTTAAAAAATTTAAAATTAAAAAAAAAGGAAAAAAATTTCAAAAATTAATTTTTTTAAAGTTAATATTTTTTAAAAAAAATCAAAATTTAAAAAAAAATAATATTTGCGAAAAAAAATTATAAATAATAATTAATTTTTTTTAAAATGCGTATTTTTTTAAAAATTAATTTTTATAAAAAAAATGCGTATTTTAAAAAAAATTATAAATAATAATTAATTTTTTTTAAAATGCGTATTTTTAAAAAAAATTAATTTTTTTTTTATAAAAATTATTTTTTTTCAAAGTTAATATTTAAAAAAAATCAAAATTTAAAAAAAAATATTTGCTAAAAAAATTATAAATAATAATTAATTTTTTTTAAAATACGTATTTTTAAAAAAAATTATTTTTTATAAAAAAAATGCGTATTTTTTTAAAAAATGCGTATTTAAAAAAAAAAATTTTATAAAAATTAATTTTTTTTTTAAAATAAATGTTTTTATAAAAAAAAAATTAATTTTTTTTTCGCAAATATTATTTTTTTAAAAAAATTTGATTTTTTTTAAATATTAACTTAAAAAAATTTAATTTTTTAAATGTTTTTCCTTTTTTTTATTTTTTTAAATGCGTATTTATAAAAAAAAATTAATTTTTTTTCGCAAATATTAGTTTTTTTAAAAATATTTGATTTTTTTTAAATATAAACTTTAAAAAAAAAAATTTTTTTTCGCTTTTTAAAAAATGCGTATTTATAATTTTTTTTCGCAAATATTATTTTTTTTAAAAAAATTTGATTTTTTTTAAATGTTAACTTAAAAAAAAAATTTAAGATTTTTTTCCTTTTTTTTTAATTTTAATTTTTTTTTTAATTTTAAATTCTTTTAAGTTTTTTTTTTTTTTTTTTTTTTTTTTTAGAAAAGAGGACTAACGGTGCAAACGTTTGGCTAACGAGGGCTAACGGTGTAACATTTTCTATCTCGTTAAGAGATAACGGTGGAAAAATTCGCACCGTTAGTCCTTATTCCTAACGAGGGATGTATAGTGGCAAACGTTTGCCTAACGGGGGATGTATCTTGCCAAAAGTTTCTGACAGGGATGTAAGATGGCAAAACCTGTAAACCACAGGGATGTATTTTGCAGTTCTCTCAACAATTTATATAAAGTCTTACCTAAAAGTGTATTTGTACACATCTACTTCTAGTACATATTTAAATATATACTTTTTTACGTCTTAAATTTATTGTTTACATTTATTTTTAGGTTATCTCAAATTAATTGTTTAATTTTTAAATAGATAGATAAATTAGATTGAATTTACTATATTACTTTCCGTTGAAGTTATTATTACAAATTTTACAAAATTATAAATTAATATTTAACAGTAAAACTGTTATTTGTAAAGGTAAAAAATTTATAATAATGATTTTTTGTTAAACTAAGTGTTATTTTAAAATGGAAGGAGCAAAAGTTAATTAAAAAGGTGAAAAATAAAAATAAAAACACCCACCAACTACCACTCTTTGTTTATTTGCAGCCGTTGAATAAATAGCAGGCCACACACCTAACTACTTCTCTTTGCTTTCGTTTGTGGGTCCTACATTCATCATTAGAATCTCCACCGTTAATGACTAAATCACGTATGATCAATGGTCTTGATTAATTATCAACCAACCCACCACCACTTGCCTTGCAATATACCTACCTACTAACACTTCATACTTCTATATAAACCACAATCCTTAGCTACCTTACACTCAACACATTTTCTAGCCATATAATCTTTTCCAATTCCACCTATATATACATTACTAAAAACACCTACAAAGAGTGTGAGCTTGGTACAAAAAAGAAAAGAAAAAACACATTGATAACCAGCTGACTCTCTTTTTGTGTGTGATCTAAGCAAGATTATCAAACACTTACTAAAAATGGAAAATGGTCATGCAAATGGGGTGGCAAAGGAATTGTGCATTAAGGATCCATTAAACTGGGGTGTAGCAGCTGAGGCTTTGACAGGGAGTCATTTAGATGAGGTTAAGAAGATGGTTGCTGAGTTTAGGAAGCCTGTTGTGAAACTAGGTGGTGAAACACTGACAGTGTCCCAGGTTGCTGGGATTGCGGCTAGTGAGAACGCTGGTGTTAAGGTTGAGTTGTCTGAAAGTGCTAGAGCTGGAGTTAAAGCTAGCAGTGATTGGGTTATGGAGAGTATGGGTAAAGGGACTGATAGTTATGGTGTTACTACTGGTTTCGGTGCTACTTCTCACAGGAGAACCAAGAATGGTGGTGCTCTTCAGAAGGAACTCATTAGGTAAATTCTTGAACTTTATGATTATCATGCATGCAAATCTTTCTATTTATGGAAATTAGATCGATCACGTAGAGTATTTAGTTTTGGATTATAACATGAATCCAAGAATAAAAGTTCAACTCGGAATTTCAAATTTAGACATAGTATTTGGATATACGAAACAAGCCAATGATTGTGATTTCTGTAATCAGATATCAAATTAAAAGCTTGTACAAATAGACATGTTTAATGATACTATAACACGTAGTAGGTGTAAGTGTGTAACATATGTTTTACTTGAAGTTTAGGCTATACACGTGACTTGATGCCTTAACTTCGATTTGTCAAATGCATATTTTTCAAGTTTCTAAACAAGAAGGGGAATTTTTAGCTTTTATGTATTTAATTATGCATTAAACATAATATTGGAAACGTTGAAAATTTTATCAGAATTTCAAATTTAGACATGGTATTTGGTCATCTATTAACATTTTATTTATATTGGCCTTATCTTTGTACTTTACCTTGTTTTGAATAAGTTTCATATGGTAACCAATTATAATTAAAAATTTTGGTTTGGGGTAAAAATTAAAAAAAGCGAAATATTCGGGTTTGGTGGATTTGATTAGTTTACAATAATATATAAATATATGCCAGTGCTACAAGCTTGGGAAAAAAATAAAAAATAAAAATCAATGCCAATGTCACGATCAAAATGTGGTTGCCAAACTTTAGAAGAAAATAGACGTGCATACTTGACCAATAAATGAAGGTTGTTATTTTAAATATTGAAAAACTTATGAATAACTTTAGTATATATAAATAAATTTATATTTATATTTATAAATAAATTTTACTCCGTAGTTGACTTGTCATTTGGATTAAAATGTTTAGTATATCCATATTAACTTTTATTTATCATATTTCAGATTTTTGAACGCCGGGATCTTTGGCAATGGCACTGAATCGAACCACACCCTTCCACATTCAGCCACAAGAGCCGCAATGCTCGTAAGAATTAACACGTTGCTCCAGGGTTACTCTGGCATTCGTTTCGAGATCTTGGAAGCAATCACCAAGTTTCTAAACACTAATGTCACCCCTTGTCTGCCTCTACGTGGTACCATCACCGCATCTGGTGACCTTGTCCCATTGTCCTACATTGCTGGACTTCTCACTGGTCGACCCAACTCTAAAGCTGTCGGACCCGATGGACAAATCCTTAATGCCGAAAAGGCTTTCAGCCTAGCTGGTGTTGATGGAGGGTTCTTTGAGCTACAGCCTAAAGAAGGTCTTGCACTTGTGAATGGTACCGCTGTTGGATCAGGAATGGCCTCAATGGTTCTTTTTGAGGCTAATGTACTTGCATTGCTATCTGAAGTCTTGTCCGCTATTTTTGCTGAGGTCATGCAAGGAAAGCCCGAGTTTACTGACCACTTGACACACAAATTGAAGCATCACCCGGGCCAGATCGAGGCTGCAGCCATTATGGAATACATATTAGATGGAAGTGATTATGTCAAGGCCGCGGCAAAGGTCCATGAAATGGACCCATTGCAAAAACCCAAGCAAGACCGTTATGCTTTAAGGACCTCGCCTCAATGGCTAGGCCCACACATTGAAGTCATCCGATCATCTACTAAAATGATAGAAAGAGAGATCAACTCAGTGAACGACAACCCATTGATCGATGTCTCAAGAAACAAGGCCTTGCACGGTGGAAACTTCCAAGGAACTCCCATTGGTGTTTCCATGGATAACACTCGGTTAGCTATTGCCTCAATTGGAAAGCTTATGTTTGCTCAATTCTCTGAGCTTGTAAATGACTTCTACAACAATGGGTTACCTTCAAATCTTTCTGGTGGACGCAATCCTAGCTTGGATTACGGATTCAAAGGAGGTGAAATTGCAATGGCTTCATACTGTTCTGAACTTCAATTCCTTGCAAACCCGGTGACAAACCATGTCCAAAGTGCAGAACAACACAACCAAGATGTTAACTCACTGGGGCTAATTTCAGCACGAAAGACAGCTGAAGCAGTCGATATCTTGAAGCTCATGTCATCTACATACTTGGTAGCTTTATGTCAATCGATTGACTTAAGGCACTTGGAAGAAAACATGAAATCCACTATCAAGAACACCGTCAGCCAAGTAGCCAAAAAGGTCCTAACCACAGGTGTGAATGGTGAGCTTCACCCTTCAAGATTCTGTGAAAAGGACTTACTCCGTGTTGTTGATCGCGAATATGTCTTTACATACGTTGATGACGTGTGTCTTGCCACATACCCATTAATGCAAAAGCTTCGACAAGTCCTTGTTGATCATGCTTTAAACAATGGTGAAAGCGAGAAAAACACAAACACTTCAATCTTCCAAAAGATTGCTGCTTTCGAAGACGAATTGAAAGCCATTTTGCCTAAAGAAGTCGAGGCCGTAAGAGTTGCATTTGAAGATGGTACATTGGCAATTCCTAACAGGATCAAGGCTTGTAGATCATATCCATTATACCGATTTGTAAGGGAAGAGCTCGGAGGCGTTTACTTGACCGGTGAGAATGTGACTTCACCCGGTGAAGAGTTCGATAAGGTGTTTACCGCGATGTGCAAAGGCCAAATCATCGATCCTTTACTCGAGTGTGTTGAGGGTTGGAATGGAGTTCCTCTTCCGATCTCTTAATGTATGAACTAGGTTTGAATTTGTTTCCAATGTGCTTAAAATTTCATTTTTTTTCTTTTTCAAATTCATTATATGTATCTGCTGGATTTTTGAGGTAAAAATAAGTCTTCAGACTCTTGTTATGTATGTTGTACATTATCCTTATGAGTTCTTTTTTTGAACTTTATTTATCCTTATGAGTTTAAGAGCATAAATTTCACTCGTGAGGCACCTTTTCACGCTGCAAACCCGCTGCCGCAAAGGGAATCAAATGGTATGAAGGGTGAGCAGCTCACCTATGGTTCGGTTGTGCTGTGCATTTGTGGGGCCCAAACAAAAAAACTATCCATTACTTTGTAAATTAAAAAAAAAAAAAAACAAAAAAAAAAAACAACTACACTACCCAATTTTTCAACTGTAAATACTTCAAAATTTCACAATTTTAATACACATCTTCTCATATTCACTAAAACAACATATATTTCATTTCTCATTATGCAAATGAATTCCGAAACGTTTTGTTCGCCGACTTAGAAGAAGAACAAGAAGTTGTTAATCGGGACTTGAATTTTCTTAGAAAAGCGGTGTCGTTTATTAAGAATTTACGAGGATCAAATCGACCGACGAAGAACATCATAGAGCGAGATCGTCATGGTGCTCATGAGAGTTTAGTCGCCGCCTATTTTAGTGAGAACCGGATGTGCGATACACGTACATTCCGGAAAAGGTCCCAAATGAGTCGCACCATTTTCAACTGGATAGTTCGGGAGGTAACTATTCATTCTCCATACTTTCATAATAATAATGACTGTATCAGAAGAGAAGACATTTCCCTGTTGATGAGGTGCACCGTCGTAATTTGTCAATTGGCATACGACACAGTTTCTGATGCTTTAGACGAATATCTGCAAATGGGTCAGAAAACTACTAGTCTATCTCTTGATCATTTTTGTAATTCTGTTATGGAAACTTTTAGACCATAGTATTTGAGAAAACCCACCATAACTGATGTTGTAAAGCTTTATCAGCATCACAAAGAAACACACAGGTTCCTAGGGATGTTAGGAAGCCTTGACTGTACAGATTGGGAGTAGTTTGGTTGTCTAAACGCACATAAAGGGGCATATATTAGACGTGATCATGGCCCGAATACATTCATTTTGATGGAAGTTGTTGTGTCACAGTACTTATGGATATGTCATGCTTTCTTTGGTATTTCTAGGTCAAATAACGACATCAACGCTTTACAATCCCCATTATTTAACGATCTCAAAAAAGGAAAAGCACCAGAGATTCCATTTGTGGCTAACGGCGTAATTTACCCATTCAGACACTATCTTTTTGATGAGATATATCCGAAATTGACGACACTCGTTAAGTCGATGCTAGAACCATCAAATGATAACCACAAGCGAATAAGGTAAAAGCAAATACAAGAATCGACAAGGAAAGATGTGGAACGAGAGTTTGGTGTTCTTAAGAAGAAATGTCTATAATAGCCAATCATGCACGAGTGATGAAAAAAGAAAGAATTATGAATATGGTGTATACATGCATTATATTACATAATATGGTTCGTAAAGACAAAAAAAAAATGACATCTCCCAATTGGTACTCGGAGGAAGCACATCAACCGGATGACCTCGTACGATCTGATGAACAAGTGCGACGAGTTATTTGGCACATCAAATCGTCACAAGCGCATCAAAACCTTCATCCTGATTTGGTCGAACACTTGGATCGTAATATTTAAATGTAATATTTTTAATATTCGTTGTTTATGCAATGTTTTTAATTTATGAATATATATATTTTTTTTTTATTTCGTACTCTTACATTTTTAGTTTTGTACATTTACATTCACATTCACATTTTTAGTTTATGAATAAACGTAATTAAATAAAAAAAAATGGGTATGAAAGTTGAGGGGGAGGTGACCACTACTAGTTAAAGGTGAGAGGGTGTGAGAGGAGAAAGAAAGTTGGGGTGACGCTGATGTGTAAGGTGAGAAGGGAATACTTCACCCTTACCACTACTTCTAATCTAACAGCTTTACAACAACATCACCACCCTGTAATATACCAAAAGTTACATGACGTGAATCAGTAATTTAAGCATTATTCGTTTTGGCTGGATAGTCGGTTACAACCAATTTCCCTTTATAAGCCAATTTCAGTTCATTCTTTTACTTGGCTTTTAACAAATTGTAATCTCCTTCTTCATTTGTAATTATTCAATTCAATTCATTAATGAAACACGAATTCAACCAATAGAATTTTGTGAATCTTTCTTATTCATAATTTACCTAATTGTGTTGTTTTAGACCAAATTTCATTTCGTAAGTGATTTCTGATTTGGTGTGTTGCAATTGGTATCAGAGCAACTATCCTGGCGGGTTACATTTCAAATTCTATTATTAATTCAACTATAAATATCATCAAGATTCACCACATTCGTTCATTCTCATTGTTCATCCCGAATCTAAAATACGTCTAATTTAATCAATTCTTTTCTGTTTCCTAGTCCAAAATACATGTAATTGATTCAAGAAAATGGTGTTTACTTGTGGTATAGATGATATAATGAAGGAAGTAGTTATACATATAGATAGGGGTGCTAATGAGTGTTTTTTGGGTAAAAGGTCAACGACCCGGTAAATATATTACTCCAAAAAACATTTAAGTACAACGGATATGAGTGAATCCCATATCTCAGCCCGTTACATAGGCGAAAAGCTTACATAACAAGATACTTCCTATTTTCTAGACAAGAAAACAAAACCACTACCACATAATATTGAAAGACTCGGACAAAAATAAAAGCTACTTCCTACGACCTTGGAGATTAAAGCCATAAATGGCATTCAGAGCATCCAATTCCCCTGGAAGATCATAAATTTGCTTCGAGTAATCATCATAGTCATCAAACTCATCTTCACGCTCATGACCTCCACCAAAAAGATTAGCAGATTCGTCGAACGTGTTAAGAACCTCCTCCTCATCACTATCAGAAACCACAACATCACCCACCTTGGAAAATGGGTTAGCTCTCTTAGTGATAGAGGCGGACAGAATAGGATGACCTTCATCATCCACAAGAGTAGCTTTCCCATCGAGAAGTAGCTTTTCAAGCTTACTAATTTTCTCAACTATAGGAGTAGAACCAACTTCCTTAGTTCCCATTGAATCACTCACAAGCGGTTCTTGTGATGTAGTACCAGTTTTAACCGACTCATCCTCATTAGCTTCCATTGTACGGCCAGCATCCACATCCATATTGGTGTCATAAGTAGGAATACCAAACACATCCGTATCATCCATTCTAAGAGCATCAAATTGGTTAGATGTAGAAATCTTAGTACCACTAGAACTAGCCACATCAGAAGTCTTCTTCTTAGTGCCATCAACTTTCTTAGGATCAGGAGGAGTCTTTTTGGGTTGATACTGAAACTGCTTACCCACAACAGGTTTAGTAAACCCCCTTGTCCCGGAATTGTAGAGCCACCTTGCTTTCCTTTCTTCCTGTGATTGACAGTCTTGAAACTATCATTAACAGGCTTAGTAAGTTGAACAGGAGGTGTAACAACTTTAGGATAGTCAGTCAGAGTATGACCAAATATCTTACACTTGTCACAACGAGGTGGTTGCCACTCGTATTCAACCCGTATCTTCTCAATAGTCGAACCCGAACCATCAAGTAATGGTATCTCAACAGTGAGGTTGTCCCGAAGCACTTCATCCGACTTCACTTCTATCATGCATCTAGCAAAACTACTACGGCCCCACGATTCCTTGCACATTTGGCTTGTAAAAGCATCCAACCTTTTGGGCGTTCCAATCAGTGTGGCAAGAAGACTGAGACCATCATCAGAAAACATAGCAAGGGGAACATCATGGAATTTCACCCACACCGGGATGTTAGTCAAATCTTCTTTAAGTAGATTTGTGTTCAAAGTCCATGGTTTAAGAATAATAGGAATATTTCTAATCAACCAAGGACCATTTTCAAGCACATCATCAACACCTTTCTTCGAGTTGAATTTAAAGAAGAAGAACCCCTTAGCATTCATCATTACCTTTTGCACACCAAACTTAGCCCATGCATTGCGGACATAGTAATCAACAACCGGAAAAGCAAGGCGTTGGCCAAGAAAGTACCCGTAGAGAGTATTCTCAAACCGCGTGTTCACCTCTTCCACTACTTTCATTGGAACTGGAAGGTCAACATCAGCCTTCTTCTTGCTACATTCCAACCTACGGAAGTTAGAAACATGTTTCAGAGGTTCATTAGAAGTAGCACCCGCGTAAGAAACCAACTTCACTCCCGTACCATTAGTATTATCAACCTTGTGAGCATTAGGACCAGAAGTTACACCCATGTTATTAACTTCATTAGCACCAATCTCACTTTGAATTTTATTCATGACATCATCAAAATTCTGATACGCATTATCAATCAAGTGCTTCACCGTATCAGCACTTGTAATCCGCTCCAAGTCGTCACCATGTGATGAATCTTTCGTAAGTGGAATCGGCTCCACTGTCTGAGTACCATTCATAGAACAATCAGGTGCATCATCCATAGTCACACTACCACTACTAGGGCTCATCATTGAGGGTGCACTCAACTCACCAAAACTAGTAGTGGCCGTTTGAATATTACCAAGTGAAACCGGCTCCACCAGGTCTTGTTTGCTCCCAACCAAGTTATTATCAAGCATACCAGATTCAAGACCAGGGTTCTCCAAACGTACCTGTTGCACACCCAAGTTACCCTCTTGTCCCTTAAGCCTACTCAAACGAGCAGCCAATTCAGCATTAGTACCTACGTTCGCATCGTTAGAACCAGATTCATTATTACCCTTACACGCAGTCTTACAAGTCAAGAACCCCTTTTCCATCTCTCAAAAACCCACTTCCAAAATCAGAACACCAATAGCCACACTAATTTCCAAGCAATCATGCAAAACCAATAACAAAAGAAAACCCTAATCGCAAGATTGGGGTTTAGACTATAAAGCGCAAAAACACTAACCTGCTCCCATCATAAACGAAACACCCAACTTGATTAAAAAAGTAGAAGTATAGATGCATATAATGAATACAGTCCCACCGACCCACTTAGATGAGAATTATAAAAAAGTAGAAGTATAGATCGTAGGGAAGGAAACTGAAAGCGAATATAATAAAGAATGATCAAAACCAATTGAACACTACCACCGACCCACGATGGAGAGGGAGTAATAATTAAAAGGGTTAGGATCGATCGGTTTTTGTAAAGTTCGTACTCGCTTTAAGTCGCCAGAGAGATATCGCTTTTAGGGTTTTTAGGGGTGCTAATGAGTTAGTAGTTGTCAAAGTTAACAAATAGATTTGAGGCATTGATGTTGTTTCAAAACTTTGCTTTGGGTGAATTCAACAAGATGAACAATGGTGAAGGAACTAGTGGAAGTGAAAGTAGAAATGGGGGAAATAATGTGAATAATGGATGAAATAGTGGTTATGGGAGATTGACTAAAGTTGAACTTCCAAGATTCAATGGTGAAGATGTGAGTGGGTGGATGTTTAGGGTACAACAATTCTTCCTACTTGATAACGAGGTAACAAT
The DNA here is from genome assembly GCA_030686995.1 of Artemisia argyi. Taxonomy (NCBI): domain Eukaryota; kingdom Viridiplantae; phylum Streptophyta; class Magnoliopsida; order Asterales; family Asteraceae; genus Artemisia; species Artemisia argyi. The sequence continues at coordinate 227,693,338 of CM060708.1, read as the reverse complement.
TGTTTCGATGCATTCGTTTGATAAAGCTTTAGTGTGGCATCAACATTTTGTGAAATTGTATGGTGAAAATGTTTAGTGGAATGTGTGTGTTATAGAAAATACAAAACAAATTTTGTGAAGTTTTTGAGGATCCTACGGTAGAATTAAAAATTTTAAAATATGATGGTAGTGTGGAAATTAATCAAGAAAAGTTTGAATTACTGTTGAATAGAGTGGAATTGAGTGACGCTTATGCTATGGTTTGTACATTGGTGGTTTGAAGCAAGAGATAAGTATGCCTATTAGAATGTTTAAACCTACTACTTTAAAGGAGATTTACTGTTTGGCTTGAATGCAAGAAGCTACATTGACATTAACTAAAATTAAATATGCTAATGCTTTGTCATTAGTTAAGCCAATCACTCCTTTTGTGGCAAAAACATCTTATAGTAGTACTAGAAGCTAAACACCATTGTTAGTCTTACCTGTAGTATCTAACTCTGCATCTAGTAGCAATAATAGTAAGAGTTCAGTAAATCCTTATAGGAAGAGGTTGTCTCAAAAGGAGTTGGAGGAAAAAAGAATGAAGGGATTGTGTCTTTACTATGTTAATAATTTTATACCAGGGCGTAAGTGTAGCGGATTGTTATAGTCATTGGATTTGATATGTGATGTAGAGGAAGATGAATATGGGAATTGAAGTGGGGTGAAGGAAATTTGGTGGATAACAGAGATTTGGTTGTGCAAGATGAGCAACCACAACTTTCTCTTAATGCATTAACTAGTATTAATTCTTATCAAACCATGAGAGTCAAAGGTTATGTAGCTAAGCAGTAATGTCATATTCTTATAGATTCTTGTAGTACTCATGACTTGTACACTGCTAAGAAAGTAGGGTGCAAAATGAGGAAGCCCATTTGGTGGTGGGAGTAGCTATTGGCAATAGTATGACTAGTACTTTTGATTGTAAGAACTTCTAGTGGACAATTAAACGCAATTCTTATGAAGCTCATATTATGATTCTTCCACTGGGCGGTTGTGACATGGTGTTGTTACAGTGGTTGGAAACTTTGGCGGATATCATATGTATCTTTAAGAGCTTGACTATGGATTTTGTACACAATGGTGGGAGAGTAGTGTTGAGAGGATCATCACAAAGTAGTGTGTGATGGATGCAGGGGAGACAAATTAATAAATAAGTAAACTATCAACAAGCTCAGCTGGTATTAATGGTAGTATGTGTTTATCCTACAACACTCTTCCATATGAGCACTACTAATGGCAGTGAAGTGGTAGTCAGATCAGAAATTGAAGAAGTATTAGAAGAGTATGTGGATGTATTTAGAGTCCCTACTGAATTACCTCCTAAAAGAGATCATGACCACAAGATTCCTTTGGTACCTAATGCTCCTTGATAACGCTCAAATTATACATATTTCTAGATGCGTTATCCATGCTTCTATATGAATATTTGATGATTTATATGAACTTTCGATACTTAATAGATTAAATATGTTATTGTAGGTTCATGTGGGTGTCGTGGAAGAAATGGAAAAAAACACGAAGATATGAAGCTTAAACGAAGAAATAAACTCAAGTTAATAATCTCCCGACACCTGTCCACTATTTTGGCCATAAGTTGAGCATACGGACTTTGTTTTACCTCCCGTTTGCGGCCACGGAAAGTTAAGAGAATTATCTATAACTTTCATTCTTGTGCCAACAGTTGAAAAAGAATAAAAGTATGCCGTACTTGCACTTAAGTACATCGCACTTTTCACTAGCGGGAAAATTTATTTGAAGACCATAAGTACGACGGTTTTGCAAAGTATGTGCGCCGTACTTCGCTTCTGATCAGTTAGAAATCATATTTATGACTCCTATTTACTCCCTATCCGATCATATACCATCCACTTGGTCCCCAAGTGTTCCTAAAGCCTATATAATTAAACCACAAGAACGACAGGAGAACAGCGAGCCATCACATATACAACTTAGAGGGAGAAGAGAACTAGGTGAGGGTCTAGGATCCAATGATCCAAACACTCTTTGTATTTGTATTACTTGCATAAATGACTTTAGTACATTTCTTTACTAATAATAATGATAATGTTTGTGAGTTTTATATGTTTGTGATGTTGGTTATTGGTTGGTTATGATATGATATTTAGACGATATTAGTATAACTTGTGAGTATGAGTGCTTATGAATTCGATATTACATTTGCTTGGATCTTGTTTATCCTTTGATTGATTATTGCAACTATCATAGGTTGAAAGGCTTAGTTGTTATGATTATATTTTGGAACATCTGTTTATAATGGTCCAATATCATGCTTGTAGAAATTATGTGATAAATTGATAAACAAACCAAGTGAAATGATGTTTAAGACCCTTCCTTATGTAGAAATGCCGGGTTGGGAGGAATTCATATGTATGCATATTTGATATAAACCATTCTTAATGCGCTCGTGATGATGTAGTCTATAGGTCGAAAGGATTCTATATCATTATTGGTAGATATGTTTGTTACGATTAAATACACCAATAATTGTAACTTGCATGATTTTGTTTATATAAAGTCTTGCTTTATCTTTATCTATTATGTTATGTGAACATGTTTTGCTTTGCTATACACACATTTAGGCCGTTTGATATGTGGCAATCATTTGGCTTTGTTACTTGATAAACATTCTGTGAATTGCTACAAATCTCTTGGGCCGACCTGGTCTTACCTATAAACCTTTAATATAAACGGGGATTATACTTTACCCGTGTGTTTTGTGTATTAAGGAATCGGTGAAACTAGTATTATAAATTTAAAGCTTTCGAAACACATCACTCATGTTATTAATGTCAGGCCTAATAGAAACCCTCTAAACCAGAAGGATGCAATTGAACATATGATAAAAGAACTATTGGATTATGGAGTGATAAGAACAAGTCAAAAAGTCATGGTTAAAAAGAAGGTTGAGTCCAAAAAAATTTGGAACGTACTCGTTCCAGTGTTCCAATGTAGGTAACGTACCTCATATTGTCTCATTGCACGCAATTAACTTTCAAAATAATTTACAAGTAGGTAGGGTTTTTTTTAATTACCCGAGACTTGTTTAATCGGTCACTACCATTCATCTTCTTCATGTATAAACTCATATTCCGGTGACCTTTTTCAACTACAAACCAAGATTCCGGTGACAAAGTAAAATTTCTTAGTTTTATAACCTAATATTAGTTAAAGCAATGTATATATACTTTATTAACCAATGATTCCATAATTATCGACAAAAAAACACTAACCTTAAAGACATATAACCATTCCATTGTTCTTTCTCCCTATGCCAAATACTACCAAAAGGACAACAAAAGGCCCCTACCTTACAAAACCAATATGCCAGTAAACGAAAGTTACCAAAACGGCATATACTTTTGATTTCTTTTGAACTAAATGTTTGCATACATTTTCACCAATATCCACCATTCATAAATACATATTCAGCATCCTCATTGGACCATTTGCATCCTCATGTCGTCACCTGCCCGCCTCCACTATCACATCGCAACCATCTGCAACACTACATCATTGTCATGGGCAAACTGTGCCGCCGCCGCCCACTTCACCTTCCAAAACTTTTCGCATCAACATTATCATCGAGATACAAAATATAGAAAATGATGAACATTAATGTTTAAATTCGAATTTTGTCAAGATCTGATACTAGTGGTGCTTTAGGTCTATATGTAACCTCGATTTTCATTCATAAAAAAATAAAGAACATGAGTGGTCGTGGACCATGGTAGCCCTGGTAGTGGTGCATGAAGGGGCGATAATGGACGGAAATGGTGTTTGAAGGATGTGATGAAGATTTTAGTAATGGTGAGGGGTGGGATTTAGTTTGGATATAATATAACATGTTATTAAGTTATGAAAGGTTATATTCAAAATAAGTTATGAAATGGTGTATAAATTTGGATCTGATCTAAAAATGTATATTCAAAATAAGTTATGAAATGTAGTTTTCGCCGAAAACTAGGTTAGGTCGCCAGAATCTGGGTTTGGTCACTGGAGAAGATAAAGATAAAGGGTAGTAACCTGTTAAAAAAGTCACATGTAAAAAAGACTACCTATTTGTGAATTAATTTGAATGTTAATTGCTTGTAATGAGATAATATTAGGTACGTTACCTATATTGGAACACTGGAACAAGTACGTTACTTTTTTTTGACTTCACCCTAAAAAGAAATGCGGACGTTGGAGGATGTGCGTAGATTTCAGGGAGTTTAACAAGTTTGCATTTAAAGACAAATTTCCAATTCCAGTGATTGAAATATTGATTGATGAGTTACATGAAGCAATTTTTCTACTTGGACTTGAGGTCAAGGTATCACCAAATCATGATGAATGAAGAGGACATTTTGAAAAATGCTTTTAGAACCCATGAAGACTATTATGAGTTTTTGGTTATGCCATCTGGGTTAACCAATGCACCTTCAACCTTCTAGTCATTTGTGAACTTGATATTCAAACATTTTTTTTAAGAAATTCACCTTGGTGTTCTTTGATGATATCCATATTTATAACAAGTGATTGTAAGAGCATGTGCAACACTAGAAGTTAGTATTAGAGGTAACAAGGGAGAATACATTGTTTGCATAAATGAGTAAATGTACATTTGCTGCAAATCAAGTGGAATACTTGGGACATGCGTTTTCTGCACAAGGAGTATCTACTGATCCTAAACAGATTCAAGCTATGCAAGAGTGACATGCTCTAACCAACATTAAGTAGTTGAGTGGTTTTTTTTTTTTTTTGCTTAATTGGCTATCATACGAGATTTATAGAAGATTATGCTGTTATAAGTAAACCATTGGCTAATCTGTTGAAGAATAATGGCTTTGAGTGGTCTGAGGAAGCAAAGGCGGCTTTTAACAACTTAAAAGCAACTATGACTTATGCTTCAGTTTTAGATTTGTCTCAATTTGACAAAAAGTTTATTGTGGAAACTGATGCATCTAGGATTCGGACTGGGGTAGTTTTGCAGCAAAATGGACATCCAATTGCTTATATTAATAAGACACTTTCACTTAAACATTAGGCCATGTCTACTTACGAAAAAGAGTTTTTAGCTCTATTGGTGGTCACTCGCATGGCCTTTAAAAGATGCACATTAGAAAGTAAACAAGCAAAGTCCATGTAGCCAAAATCCTTGATAGACGAATCTCCTAATTAGTGATATAACCTAACTAGCATATAAGAAGGGTTTTTATAGAATTACTTACTTGATCATGCAACATCGTAAGTTTCTTGACCTTCTTTGACTGCATGGAACACCGTCATCTTGTTCTCGATGCAGCACAAAATTTTTACATGTGCAGTACCGGTGGAAAAATACCAGTTGGACTGCGTCAGGTATCTACCGGTACTGCACATGTAAAAATAGGGCTACAAACCTATGCAAAGTAGGCGAGTACGAAATTGGGTAAACCCTAAGTCGACTAGTAGTCGACCTTTGGGATCGACTTAGGTCAATTTGCGATTGGCCAAAGGATTAACCCTTTGGTTCGACCAATCGTAGGTAAGGGAGGGGAGGAGGGGAGTTTTTAGGGTTTAGAGTATTAAATGTGATTTCTAATTTACGTTAGGTTTGTATTCATAGCAAAACAAAACTTTTCCTAATTGCGCTAGAAGTCCCTAAGAATTATCCATTAGGTAATAAAAGATTGACAGTTAGTCAAATTACCCTCTTAAAGGCTCAGCCAATTTCCACAACTCTAAGGGTTCTGGTTTTGTCTTTTATTTACTTGTATATTTATCTTGAATAGATATATAACCCTTGGATAATTATGGTTTTACACTTTTACCCCTATATGGAATTACTACTGTATTTTTATTTCTTCACTACTCTCATTTTATTTCGTCACTCGTTTCTTATTTCCACTTGCTTGTTCCGTTTAGTGTGCACCGATGTGACCTTTCGGCACTTCTGTGAAGGCCAGTTGTAAAAGATATATTTCTTTGCACATAATCCTTTCAAACTCTCACTTGTGGAAAGCAACAATATAAGAACCACTTTCACTATACCAAGCGAGTTACTAGCAAAACAAAATTCGATTCAATACTCAGGTAGTGATTTATCAAACTCCAACATCACCTTTGTTGAGTTCAGATATATGACTACATCCTTTTACACTTTGCGATATTTTAGAAATTTTAGACATGGATATGTTAGTCTTGAAATACTTTCGTCCTTTCTTGTTACCGTGAATCGATTTTGTCCCCCATTGTGTTCCCGAATATTTTGTTGCATGGCAATGCTTCCACAAATATTTTCACCACATGGGATCCAGAAATATATCCTTTTCCAGTCTATTCCAACTTAAATTTGCAAATTGCCATCTTGATTAATCAAGTAAGAATAAGAACTATCATCAGAAACTATCATGATATGTGATTTCGGTAGCAACAAGATCTGCCACAACGAGGAGGAAGTTCGTATCGGCGAATAGATTCTTCAACCAAATAAGTCTTTTAGATATTTGGGCTCGGTGTTACACAAATCAGGAAGATAGACGATGACGTCACCCATCGTATTAGAGCAGGATGGGTGAAATGGAGGGCGTCGTCAGGAGTACTATGTGATAAGAAAGTCCCCTACAAGCTTAAGAGAAAATTTTATAAGGTGGCGATCAGACCTGTTATCTTGTACAGGTCTAAATGTTGGCCTATCACTAAAGCTCAAGCTAACAGAGTGGAAGTGGCAGAACTAAGAATGATAAGGTGTATTTGTGGTAAGACCATGCTTGACATGATCCCGAACGGAGTTTTCAGAGCAGAACTTGAAGTTGAAACTATAATCTCGAAGATGCGAAATGGAAGGTTGAGGTGGTTCGGTCATGTTAGGAGGAGGCCACAATCAGCGCCGGTAAGGAGAGTCGAATCGCTGATGGTAGACGGTTTGAGAAGGAGGGGAAGACGTAAGTTTAAGTGAGAAGATAGACTTAGGCTAGACATGAAGGAGCTTATCTTGTTCGAGGACATGATATCAGATAGGAATGCGTGGAGAGCTAGGATTAGATCTGGCGGGTAGTTTTCAGGCGGGTAATAGGAGGTGGTCTTTGCGTTTGGATCTTTTCTATTCTCTCTGTTGCCTTTCACTTTGCTTTTTAGGTTTAGTCTGCCCCTTTGCTCAATAGGTTTAGTGGTTCCTTTGCTCTTCCCCTTTTAGGTCTTTAGGAGGCTAGTGGCTTTTCTTTCTCCCTTTGCTTTGCCTTAGCTTTAGGCCCCTTGTGTTGCCCTGCTTTTCTTTTGTGCTATTCTCCTTGCTTTTTGCCTGCATGCCTCTGCGTGTTTTTTTTTTTTTTTTTTTTTTTTTTTTTTTTTTTTTGGCTTCTCTTTCTTTGTTTCTCCTGCGGTGTTTTGCTCTTTGCTTTATGTCCCCTCTGTCTTTTGTTACTCTTGTTGGTTTCTTGCCTTTCTTTCTTTTGCCCTCCTTGCTTTGTTTGCTTGTCTTGCCTCTTGTTTTTTTTGTTCGGTGCTATGTTTTTATATGTTTGTCTTTTGTCCTTGCCCATTGTTTGGTGGTTCCCTGCGTTTCTGCTTGATTTGATTGGCTTTCCCTTTTGTCTTCTATTTGCTTTTACTTGTTGCTATCTTGTTTCTTGCTCTTATTTCGGTTCTTTATCACTCGCACATGTGCACGTGCCAGAGGTCTCCCTGGAAGCAGTCTCTTTACTCTCAAGTTTTACCTGGGGTAGGGGTATGATCTGTCTACATTTCTACCTCCCCATACATCGCTTTTGCAGGATTGGGTATGTTGTTGTTGTTGTTGTATCAGAAATTGCTATCGAATCTTGCTAAACTGCCAACTAGTTGTAATTCAGTAGCTAATGTTTGTGTGCATATACCAAATAAATGATAAAATTTGAACCAAATTAAGAATAAAATAAATTCAATTGTAAATGCAAAAGTATAGAAGAATGACTTAGGCTGGGCACAACAGTGACCAACAGTGACCATCATTTTATTCGTTGTATCAGCTTTTTCTCTCTAACGACCTACAGACGATTTTTTGTCACACTAACGGGAACCTTCATTTTTATTTTTTTCAACTTTTTTCAACTAACAAAATTTAATTTCATTACATATTATTATTATTATTATTATTATTATTATTATTATTATTATTATTATTATTATTATTATTATTATTATTATTATTATTATCCTTTAAAAAAAATTACAATTTTTTTTAATTATTTTTTTTTAAAAGGAAAAAAGGTCAAACGTATCACAACCCAACTACATACAATTAAAAAGAAAAAAAAAACAAAAAAAAGAAAAATCAAACGTACCATCTTCATCGTTTATACACACTGAAAACACACACTAAAAAATCAAACGGTCAAAAATTGAATGCAAAAGTGGGATTGTTTTGTTGAAAAGTGGAATGTTTTGCTTTGTTCTTTCGATCGTACAGTCAACTGAAAAAAACAAAAAAACTAACGATCGATAGGCGATCGATTGGCTAAGAGTGATCGATCATCCTATCGTTCCTCTCTTGGTCGAGACTTCCTACTGCACCCAAGCCTTATACATTAGCAAATATATTTTAAACTACCCTACATATATCGACAAATATTTTTTCTATTTACTCTTACTTGGCCATAAGAGCTAGCGGTAAGGTGACTTTGTCACCTGAGTTAAGATTTAACGCACCCAGCAAATTCACCAAGTTACCTTACCGGCCCCCAAAGGCAAGAGGTGCGTTCACGTGCTCGGGCAAGCACACGTTAAAGTGTGAAATTTGTTAAAAAAAAAAAAAAAAAAAAAAAAAAAAAAAAAAAAAAAAAAAAAAGTTAAAGGCTAGATTTGGTAATGAATAAAAAAAAATTCATTTTGCCCCCCTATATTTCTAACCGTTTGTAAACGGCTATATAGCTAAATATATATATATATATATATATATATATATATATATATATATATATATATATATATATATATATATATATATATATATATATATATATATTTTTTTTTTTCAAACCTATTTTCTTACCACTATAAATACCCACCTCATACACATTTTATTTTCACACTTAACACAACTCAAATTCAACCTATATACTTCCTTACTATTAAAAAAAAAAAATCAACCAAAACTTTCATTTTCACAATGGATCCGAATCAAAATAATGAAGAACAAAGGAGTTTCTCCGATCTTGATGATGAACTCAACACGGAGTTTATGATATCCGTGTTCGAATGTCATCAACAAATGGTACAACAAGAAGCAGCAGCAGCAGAATTAGGTCGACAACGCATCGAGCGTTCACGTGTCCATCGTGAGTTCGAGGTTGATGAGGAACGTTTGCGTCGCGACTACTTTTATCAAGGGTGTAAGTATACGAACCGGCAATTTCGAAGAAGGTTTCGTATGAGACGGAAACAATTTGTAGAAATAGTAGAAGGTATTCAATCTTACTATGCCGATCCACTTTGATGCGTGGGGTTTGCACCAGGCTTTACCTCTCGAGGGATCTCGAGAAGCTTACAACCCCCACCAGGCAGTGTACCTGATCGTTGTAGTATAGTATAGTGACAAGTACCGGGGGATTGATCGTTCAACTCAGGAATAGTGTCGTTAGGATTGAAATTGATCTAACTAGGTCTAAAGGTGAAGGATGATTCTTTTTGTATTTTTATATTTTATGAAAAGCAAGTAAAAATCTCGGGTATTGGAAGGAGGGGCGGAATTAGTTGCTAATCAACTAACCCAAAAGCTACTAATTAAACTAATGTGCAAGAAAAGTAAACTAAGGTTCTACAAGATAAGTGAAGCATGTCTACCTATGATATGTTACTCCTTGCTAGCTATCCAATTCTACCTATTGAATTCTACCTTGTTTTAATTGACGGGTTGTATTCCTTAATACCATTCATGGGGTGGCGTACTTACTTCCCCAATCCTATAAGCTCTAACTTCACTCCTATGTCGAGCCGGCTAAGAAGCTCCTAACATGGGATCACTAGAATTCGCTCATGCATTAAATACAATCATAAAAACCTAGTACACATCGGTTCATGTTTCTTAAGACGTTCAAGCATGTTACCCTATGGAAGTCTGCCAGTTTTCTTAAGCCTAACATTGATGAGACATTCAATCAAAAGAATAATCAATAGGAAACAAGAATTATAAACTAAACCAACTAAATCTATTGAAGTTGTCACGCCTTAATTGATGGAGATAGACACACACATCAACAAGCCCTCATTGATGGAGATAGACACAAACATCAACAAGAAATCACTGAGATCTAATCAATTATATATAAGTTTCACATAATCATAAGTAGACACAAGGTGAATTAGCAAATCATCATCAAAGAAGAGCAAACAACAATGATAATAGAAAACATAATTAAGATAGAATCATCAAACCAATACATGATGTTTATAGAGTGATTGAAACCCTCTAAGTTGCTAGAAAAACACCCACCTAAACCCAGTAATCGACCTTAGGGTTTAGGGCTTACAAAAAGTGAAGTTATGATGTTATATTTATAAGCATGTTTTCTGTCGGCCCATCTTGACGGCGTCAGCCTGTACTCTTGACGCCGTGATGACCATTTTTTCACCAAATTGTAGATCTCTTCATCCTCTTCGCGTGGGCTTTTGAATCACCTAAATCCGAGTTCGTATGCAAAAGTTATGACCAAAACAATATCAACTACTTCGCGCGCAAGTTTTGACAAGTTAACACGTGACGCCTTCACGTTTCTTCTGGGCCGTCACCACTTTTACTCTTGACGCCGTCATGAAAAGCCTCTTGACGCCGTTAGGTACTGTTTCCAGCAAGAAAAATTAAGACTTTACCTTTTTCTTCACTTTTATGCTCCAAAAACGTCCAAAATGCTTCTTTTTCCAGAATTCACTCCCAAAGTACCTAAAATCACAAAAGGAACGATTTAGGGCAATATTTGATCAAATAAATTCAATTCCGGGCTTAAATGACCCCCTAAAAATGGTTCATTTTACGCCTCATCATATACTCTTACACTTGAGATTTGCTTGTCCTCAAGCAAATGTGCTTTTATTCTAATCAAAGTACAAGTTAGGGGTCATTTAACACTAAAATAAAAGTAATTACAACAAATAATCGTTCCACTAAAGACCAAAGACAAGCACGGAGGTCATATACTAGCACCTCACAAATAGTGTTTAGATACTCACATCTCTCGGGTGTAATAAAGTATAAATTACAATATAGAAACGGAAGATATCTCTCACTACCTGTCATAGCAAAATAGATTACCATAGGCTTGGGAAAGGATCAAACCTCCACCACATGGCGTAAGCACCTAGGATAAACTATCAAAGAGGTCTTTTAAAGGGTTGCAACGTTGGGTATAGGGATATGGAATACACGGTTTTGTTGGATATAGGCAGTCTTTATTGGTGGCGAGTTAACAATCTTGATTAATTACATGTACAATATGGCGTTTGTAAGCCAAGACTAGACTCGACTTAAGCTAATAAATGAAAAATAACAAAAACATAAAATAAACATAGAATAAAAAGGGATGGTAGTCCGTATGTTTTTTCTCTTTTCTTTTTCTATTTTTTTTCTTTTTCTTGATTTTTTTTCGATTTTTTTTTTCGATTTTTTTTTTCTTTTTTTTTTTTTTTTTTTTTTGCATACACTCTTACCCTACCATCCAAAATAGTACATCATAGGGAATGAACATTCCCCTTACACTTGAATTTTTACATACTTTACAATAAACTAATCTAATGACTCGAATTAAGAAAATTAAAACACTTGGAGTACTTTTAAGATTAACACACATATGTGGGTAATAAATGATGTTCTTCCCCATTACTCTATAAATAAGTACTTTACCCATGAGTCCCAATCGTTCCAAAATAATATGTACAAGGATATGACTCGACTTAGCAACCATGTAATCAATTAGATAATTAACTTAGGGTTTAACAAATAACAATAATGCACTAAAGATGAGTGCATACACGGAAGGCTAAGGCGATTTGGGTGTACATTTAAGTGGGGTATAACAAATTCTTCCTTTAAGTAAAATGCTTAAAGTTAGAAACGAAAAGATAGGCTCGGAGGGGTGTACTAGAGGTTTCGTGTACTAAAAATGAGTACAACACTAAGGGTGTGGGAAAAATTAGTTGACTTAACTAGCCAAGTAATATGACTTAAATGGTCAAGTAATTATAATACGGGTTTAACACAAGGGTGATCCTAATGCCTCTTATCATGTAGTAAATCCTACTACACGAATGTAGTCTCACTAGCGGTCTCGGGATGCATCACTAACGCAAGTTCTAGATCTAAATGCTACCGGTACACTCATAAGCACTAATAGTAAATGCTTTTTCTATCAAATCTAAAGGCGAACCTCACATATTTGGGTGGAAAATTTTTCTGAATGATACGGTTTTGTGCTAGTCATACAATCTCCTATCCATGAGACGCTTGCTATGGCTAAAGTTTCACTCCTAAATGTTGTAAAAAATTTTAAATTTGGTGCTAAAATTGCACTAACAAGTATTTCTCATAGTTTTATTACACATCTACTATCAAACAAACAAACTCAAGCGAAAGTGTATCTGTAAGGTATTATCATTTTACCCTCCCCTTACACTTAGGATGAACATTGTCCCCAATGTTCAAGTAAAGAATGTAAAAGTGAAATAAGTAAAACGAATAAAATCAAATACTCCCCTGATTCGCTCGGTATGGATAATAAGGTGGCCAGGTTAGATCTTCCTCCAAGAAAATGAACAATCAAAGCTTCCCTTCCAGAATATAAATCATCTTTTTGTCATACATAACCTGTTAAACCTGAGAAAACAATCACAAAAACCCAAAGCATCAATCCGAACAAAGAAAACTCACAACTAGATGTAATTACAGACTTAGGAATAAAAACAAAACAATTAAAGATATAATGCTTGTGGAATGAATGTTTGCAGATTTCCTGAAGTTTATAAAACTAAAGAATTAACAAAACTTTTAGACTCTGGTATAAACAAAACTAGCAAAATTTCCAGAATTTTACACATGACGCCGTCAAGAGTAAACTCATGACGCCGTCAGAAGTGGCTTGCAGAAATCTTTAAGTTAAGTTTTCGGAAAATTTCTTGAAAAACTTATGTCCTACTTCCTGGAAAATCTTGCAAAACATCATTATGACTCGATACAAGCATTTGACTCTAACAATTACTAATATACATGTTCATTTAATATTGTTGTGGATCATGCTCAATTTCGTTCTTATAAACAAATTTGGGTCTCCCCTTACACTTAGCTTTTGCAAAATTCCTTTATATGTAATTAAGACGAAGTTAAAAACAAAATAAAGCATTTTCACAATTTACTTTGAAACATGAGCCACAAGCAACAAAAATAAAACATGCATACGGAAACAAATAAAATCAAATAAACAAACAAACAAACAAATAAATAAATAAAGCTTGGGTTGCCTCCCAATAAGCGCTTGTTTTTGTTCGAGTCACGAGTCTGACTCTACCCTTATTTAACAGAAATAGGGGAGGTTTTCCCTACACTTTGAATTAAGTGCGGGTGGAAGTAGCGATACACACCCTTAGGGTGGAAATATGCCACGTGAGGTGAAGGGGGTGAGTGAATGGCTTCCTTCATCCTAAAACTACCCGGATAATATTGGTTGATGGGTGGGTCGGTTCCTTTTTTGTCTCCTAGAAATATATCTAAGGATGAAAAGGTGTGTAAAGATTGAGGTTCCGGTTCATCAACATTAGGAAATTCCCTAGAACTAGGAGTAAGGTTATTACTACAAGTATTCAAACCTATATCCTCAAGTGGTGCCTGGTCCAAGGGTTCTACCTCCATCGGAATTCCTAAAGTTTCTTCTACTTCTTCCGGGTATGTCACGGGCGGTGTGTGTGCCTCAAATGATGGTTGAGTATTTTGTGGGCTTATGTTATTGACCTCATCACTCCATGTGTTAATATCACCTATATCCTCAATATGTGTTTTATTATAATCTAGCCCTAACATTCTCCCAAGTATCTCACGTGCTTCTCTAGGCATCTCAACTTCTATGTCCGAATCATAAGGATCATCCTCAATATTCGGACTGCTATATACAAATTGCCCAAGCGATTCATCATCTGTTTCTTGAGATTCATCATCATCGATCATAAAACCTAGGTCTTTTTGATCAATGTGATCATGCTCGGCTAAATCCTCCTCACTTGTTTTCTTAGGTGGTGATAATAGCAAACCTAGTGCTTCATCCAACTTATGATTTGTTGCAATGGCTCTCTCCATAATTCCTTAGCAAACTAGGTCGCATTTCCTATTGGCCTCACTAAAACTAGATCTTAAACATGGAGGTTGTTCATAAGAATCTATCCTAGGTGAAGGCTCATATGATTCATAGGTGTCTCTATATGAGGTATTTTGCACTTCTTGGTGTTCTAGCCACTCAACCATATCTTGCAATCTTAGAAGTCTAAGTGAAGTGTCCATTTGAAGCAAATTACATACAAAATCACAAAGAAAAGATAGAATACGAGAAAGCTACAAAATAAAAAAGAAAAAATCTCACTTGATAGGAATCTAATGAGTAGACCTAATAAATATCAAATTCAACCTAAACAATAACTATTCCCCGGGCTGCGGCGCCAAAAACATGATGCGTGGGGTTTGCACCAGGCTTTACCTCTCGAGGGATCTCGAGAAGCTTACAACCCCCACCAGGCAGTGTACCTGATCGTTGTAGTATAGTATAGTGACAAGTACCGGGGGATTGATCGTTCAACTCAGGAATAGTGTCGTTAGGATTGAAATTGATCTAACTAGGTCTAAAGGTGAAGGATGATTCTTTTTGTATTTTTATATTTTATGAAAAGCAAGTAAAAATCTTGGGTATTGGAAGGAGGGGCGGAATTAGTTGCTAATCAACTAACCCAAAAGCTACTAATTAAACTAATGTGCAAGAAAAGTAAACTAAGGTTCTACAAGATAAGTGAAGCATGTCTACCTATGATATGTTACTCCTTGCTACCTATCCAATTCTACCTATTGAATTGTACCTTGTTTTAATTGACGGGTTGTGTAATACACCGTAAAATCCCAGGTCATTTATTAATGCTAATTATCAACATTATTCTAAACTAAGCCATTTTTGTGGGCTAATTAAAATTTTTTATATAAGACACTGTTTGATTGAACACCCGATTGTTTTGATCACCGTTTGTTTGACACCCGATTATGTTTGTCACCCGATATCACCCGAATGTCACTCTTGGATATCACCCAATGAGGTTAACACCGGTAACTCCCACTTGTGACCCGACACCCAAATTGAACACCGAGACTTTATTAATATATATATATATATATATATATATATATATATATATATATATATATATATATATATATATATATATATATATATATATATTAACTTTTACGAAATTTGTTATTACTATATACATATAAGTATATATATATGAATGACGACACCATTTAAATATATGAGGTTTTCACAAACCGACATCGACACCAAGGTTTATTTCACAAGTTTCACGGAACACCGACACCCCGATATTTTTGGGCCGAATCACCTCACTAGCCCAATGATGTTTCATTTTTTTCTTTCGTCCACTGTTGGGCCGAGCACCCTCACAAGCCCACCCACGCCATTTCATTTTACTTTCCTTTGGGCCGAGAGTTACACAAGCCCACTGGCTTTGTTATTTTTTTTTCCTTTGTTGCAACGCACGTATTACAAATGAGAACCACAAACTTCCTTGCTAATACATACACACGTTTTCACTTTACTTGTTCCCCTCAAGCTCGACAACCACATACCATTTCCCTTTGACTTTGATTCACACGACAATGAGCCCCATTGGAAGCCGTCCGACCTTTGGATAAACTTAGTACACACCGAAACATTTTAACCATTAGGTAGTGTGTTTCTTAAAGTCCAACACAAACAATAAACAAGTTTTCCAAGTACTCACCTCGCCTAAACCTAACAATTAAGAATGGGAATGTAGCCCTCAACCCTTACAAACTCGACAAGACACTACATATGCAAACTAGACAAGGATGTCGAGCAAGATGTGACCACTTGAATCTTGTTGTGTTTCTAGGAACATTCGAACCACCTCCATCCACACTATATAAACCGTATTAAATGCAACATATCTCACACTTTCAAACTTCATTAAGCTCTCAAAGCACAAAGCTTGTTCTTTTCTTCTTGGTTGCTGTCGAAGTATACTAGGCGTACACAAGCAAGGGTTGGGTTAAGATCGAGTTGGGTAACAAAATTTGGAACAAGGGTCGCTATACGAAGAGTGTTAGTTTGCTCGTCTACTTGTCTCGTGTCACACGAACTCTTCACCACCTTTTGGTGTAGTAAGTCTTCATTTCCTATTTCATTTTCATACTCTAGTTTCATGCTCATCACGTATGCATATCACATAACGCACACAATATATCTAGTTAACACTTTCATTATCAACGACACTTTTCACATGTCTCGACACCCCTAGGACTGGGCTCATCTCTTCGTATTTACACGTACAACTTATATGTTTTCTTCGACACCCTAAATCTTCGACTCAAGCTTAACCGAGTCAACCAAACATGCAAGTCATACACGATTTTATATCATGAAAACTAGACCCAAATCAAACCTAGTCGAACTATGTTAACAAGCATGTAAAAATTACCACATGGGCCTAGTTTGGGCTAACGAGCCCACTTGACTTTTCAAATAAGAATTTCGGTTTCAAAAACTTGGAAGGAAACGAGGAACATAAGACCAAATTTAAGTATTGTACAAAATTTAAATGCTACTTTGGTAAAATGGAAAGTTTAGTTTTCGAAAAACTAGGTCAAGGACCAATTTTGCAAAAGTTTCACGTTAAAGGACTAAAGCCGTCAAAATCACAAAACTTCGGGTAACTTATGACAATATCGATGCTTGGTGAAAAATGAGGGTAGGAATTGTATTTTTCGAAAGTTTGGGGATTAAAGTGTCAAAAAGTACAAAAAGGACTAAAAGGAAATTATTTTTGACCAAAGAGTAAAAAGTGTAACTTTGTTAAAGTTAAGGGTAACTTTTGATGATAATTATATTCTTACAAATATATTTACTTTTACAATAAATCTTATAAATATTAAAGATTTATATTGTATTTCGTAAACTTTAAAATAAATACGTACTTTATTAAAAATATTTACGTATAAATATTTTTATTAACGACATTTATATCACGGAATAAATTGATATTTATCAAACACCGATTCGTATCCACGCAAACAATAACTACGTAAAGTTATTTGAAATATATTTAAGACACCCGAAACGGATATCACCGTACACGAGACATGTCACATGTCATTTACAACACGAATCTAAAACACCGATTACAATGTATTATTTAGGTCGCAAGTTGGAGGAATTTCATTGCTAGCCATAGCCATACACCATCACTTTTGAGCACCTTGTGATTACGCACCTTTCAGGTGAGTTCATGGTCCCACATTTTTAATTGTTTTTAAACCCTGTGGGGAGATACATGCTATAAATCGAACACAAGTATTTTCTGTATGCTATTGCTACCTGATATTGCCTAAGTTGACACCAATGCTACAAGTCCCTCATATCACGAACCTTAATCACTTGCGAGTGAGCGCGAATATAGTTGGTAGATCTATTGGAACGGCAGCCCATCTTTGTCAAAGTGATTATTTGGCAGGAGGTGTGCTATATTCGAGGTACTATGGAAATTTGGCACATTTCTAGTCACCGAGGGCCCCTTTGTTATCTACACCCCTCGTGGTGTAGGTGATTATTATCTTTATGATATGTCGATACGATGTTAAGGCTTGCATTTCGTGAGGCTTAGGAGCAATATTACACCAGTGTAGTCAAGACCTATCTATCTTGGCTTGTTTATTTCAATTGCTTGACTTGTGTTCACACTATTACTATTTAAACTACTATGAATTCACTCAACCTTTGTGTTGACTTTTTAAGCATGTTTATCTCAGGAAATTAGCAAGCATGGCGGCACGTCGCTGGCAAAAGGGCACATGACCTCCCTTTTGATTTCAATAATTATATCATTATTTACAAACTCATCACCACTTTTGTGAAACAATTAACATTTTGGAAAAATGTTTGTAACTCTGAATATTTGAGTTTTCATGGAATGATATTGCAAATCTCTTGAATTGTTTTCTATGAGTATGACTGTGTACTAAACTGTAATGACCCCGATTAGACTTCCGCTGCTTAATCAATTTTCGGGGTGTTACAGGTTGTATTCCTTAATACCATTCATGGGGTGGCGTACTTACTTCCCCAATCCTATAAGCTCCAACTTCACTCCTATGTCGAGCCGGCTAAGAAGCTCCTAACATGGGATTACTAGAATTCGCTCATGCATTAAATACAACCATAAAAACCTAGTACACATCGGTTCATGTTTCTTAAGACGTTCAAGCATGTTACCCTATGGAAGTCTGCCAGTTTTCTTAAGCCTAACATTGATGAGACATTCAATCAAAACAAGAATCAATAGGAAACAAGAATTATAAACTAAATCAACTAAATCTATTGAAGTTGTCACGCCTTAATTGATGGAGACAGACACACACATCAACAAGCCCTCATTGATGGAGATAGACACAAACATCAACAAGAAATCACTGAGATCTAATCAATTATATACAAGTTTCACATAATCATAAGTAGACACAAGGTGAATTAGCAAATCATCATCAAAGAAGAGCAAACAACAATGATAATGGAAAACATAATTAAGATAGAATCATCAAACCAATACATGATGTTTATGGAGTGATTGAAACCCTCTAAGTTGCTAGAAAAACACCCACCTAAACCCAGGAATCGACCTTAGGGTTTAGGGCTTACAAAAAGTGAAGTTATGATGTTATATTTATAGGCATGTTTTCTGTCGGCACATCTTGACGGCGTCAGCCCGTACTCTTGATGTCGTCACGACCATTTTTCACCAAATTGTAGATCTCTTCGTCCTCTTCGCGTGGGCTTTTGAATCACCTAAATCCGAGTTCGTATGCAAAAGTTATGACCAAAACAATATCATCTACTTCGCGCGCAAGTTTTGACAAGTTAACACGTGACGGCCTTGGGTGACGCCTTCACGTTTCTTCTGGGCCGTCACCACTTTTACTCTTGACGCCATCATGAAAAGCCTCTTGACGCCGTTAGGTACTGTTCCCAGCAAGAAAAATTAAGACTTTGCCGTTTTCTTCACTTTTATGCTCCAAAAACGTCCAAAATGCTTCTTTTTCCAGAATTCACTCTCAAAGTTCCTAAAATCACAAAAGGAACGATTTAGGGCAATATTTGATCAAATAAATTCAATTCCAGGCTTAAATGACCCCCTAAAAGTGGTTCATTTTTCGCCTCATCACACTTCCAGATCATTTCAAATTCATTAACAAAGGACCCGATTGTACAGGTCGACAAAGTATTAGCACACTCATGAGGTGTACAGCTGCCATACACCAATTGGCATACGGCAACGCACCTGATGCGTTTGATGAGTATTTGCAAATGGGTGACTGTACTGGGCGTGACAGTCTTGATAATTTTAACAAGTGCGTTATTGACTTGTTTTTGCCGGAGTTTCTAAGGAAACCGACATGGTCCGACGTTCAGGCTATTTATGTGAAACATGAGCGTGAACATGGTTTTTCGGGCATGCTTGGTAGCATTGATTGCATGCATTGAGAGTGGAAAAATTGTCCAGTTGCGTGGCAAGGGCAATATGGTGGTGGTTTTAGAAAAATACCCAACCTTATTGCTTGAAGCTGTTGCTTCGCAAGATTTATGAATTTGGCATGCATTTTTTTGGAATGGCGGGGGCGAATAACGATATCAATGTTTTAGATAACTCTCCGTTATTCGACGTCATTCTTGCTAACGAAGTCCCAAGAGCACCGTATATGATAAATGGACATCGTTATGAACGGGGTTATTACTTAGCTGACGGAATTTACCCACGGTGGTCAAGTTTCGTCAAGTCTTACTCAGCAACCACTGATGAGAAACATGCTTATTTTAAAAGGAAGTAAGAAAGTGCACGAAAGGATGTCGAACGTGCTTTTGGGGTGCTTCAAGGACGTTGGGGTATACTACGACAACCGGCACGTGCATTGGAAGTTGTCAAGTTACGAAGAATAATGTATACTTGCATAATTTTGCATAACATGATCTTAAAAGATCAAAAGTTTGCACTACGTGAGTATCCGGAAATGTGGGTGGATCCGACACCACGGTTTTGTCGAGATAGGTGGATCGACAGATGTGATTCACAGCGTCGCATACATAGAGAACTACACGACGTTGATATGCATAATCAACTCCGACAAGATCTTATGGAGCATGTTTGGGTAAGACGTTTTCAATATGAGAATGAAGAAGAAGATTCCGACAACGATGATTAAATGTTTGTAATATTTATGTTTTAAAATTTTTTATATGTTTCGTGTTGTAATATTTATATTTTAATTACGTATTGTAATATGTTTAAAAATTTATGTTATGTTTTAAATAAATGAAGTGTTTGTTAAAAATTAGGGTTGAAATTGAAAATATTTAAGGTGGAGGTGAGTTAAGGTGAATTATGTTACCGGGATTGAAAGTCAAGAGTTAAGGTTAAAAAGAAAAAGCTGACGTGCCGCTGAAGTGACAGTAAGTTAAGTCTTAACTTACGGGTACCTTACCGCGTGCTCTAAACTCTTTAAACTCTACTACATAGTTGTGCAAAAATATCTGCAACACTTGACACGTGTTTCTGTTTTGGATCCTGAATGAACAACACACACTGCTGAAATGTGTGTCGGGGCTGAATAGTCACCAACCCAACCACATATTGTTATCCGTGAATCCGTCTATCACATATATGCCAATCTTACGTATTTTTATGCACAATTTATAAGTTAAGTTGGTTAAAATAAGATAATGCTATATATATGTTTGTCATTTGTCAAATCGAAACCGGATATTTAGTCACTCAAGATGTTACTGCCTATTTGTCTTCTTCGCACATCCTATTTCTTTGTCTCATATCCACAAATTTGTATATCTATCTGTGTATTCTAAAATTAGACAAACAAGATAGACGTCGAACAAAAACACAAAATAGAGAGAACGTCGAGAGAAGTTATAATGTGAAAACAAACAAAACTAAATTCTCAGATTTTCTTTCGTATACGAGACATTGCGAGAATCACGTTTTCAAAATGATTCTTTTGACTAAATTAGCCCAGCACGTTACAAACTTGGTTTTTACGGAGTATAAACAAAACACGTTAGAGACTTGATTATAATGTGAACACTATTTACCTAACATTTTAATTCATTGTTGAAACTTGAAAGTGGTGTTGCTTAACAAGTCCACGTCTGACCTTCTAAACCGTATATTTATGGGATCAAGATCGACGGCTTATAATAATATTAGTGGTAGTCAACCAACTTTCGCTTTGTCTCAGCCACCACACCTTCCTAGCTAGCTACCACCATCATCCAAAACAAACTTTTATTTTAG
The DNA here is from genome assembly GCA_030686995.1 of Artemisia argyi. Classification (NCBI taxonomy): domain Eukaryota; kingdom Viridiplantae; phylum Streptophyta; class Magnoliopsida; order Asterales; family Asteraceae; genus Artemisia; species Artemisia argyi. The sequence continues at coordinate 227,671,723 of CM060708.1, read as the reverse complement.
TGAAATTGATATAGATATATAATTACCTCATCGACACCTACCCTTCCTAGCTAAAACACCTTGTTAAATAAAAACTTGTACCTACCAATAGAATTAAAGAATGAACACGAAATATTGGTAGGTACATGTTAACCATCATCTAACATATTCACTATTCAGGATGTTTTCAACGTTGTCCAAAATAGTTTTGTATGAATATTCTTCTAAGAAAATAACTGTTAAAAAGTACTTTAGAAAGTTTTTAATTTTACTACATAATCTTTATACTCAATTATAAAACTATAATAATGATTTGACTTTCTAACTCTTAATCAATTTAAGATCTAATCTTAAAAATTTTCTTCGTAATTGTTAACATGGACGAATATACTTGAGTTAAATATTTTATGTGCGCAAATTTTTTATCGCTATTTACATTTAAAAAAATTATATATCTAAAATTTGTTAGCTAATAGTACATCCTTCTACGTTTTTAATAGAAAAAAATGCTAGTCTCGATGGTATTACCTTAGAAAGAAAAAGAAAACGAAACCAAAAAAATGCAACTAATTAAATAGTATAATTAGTTGATTAAATCATATATTAACTCAAAATATATATCATAAACATTTAACTAATTGACTCAAAATTTAATAATAAAGTTTTAAAATTAATATATCATGTTAGGTAATCTTCAATCATGGTAAGCAAATTATCATTTATTTGATGTGAATGAAGCATCAAAACTCATTTTCAACTAAGATTTAAACTTAGAGAAATTTTAAAGCATTGCTTAAAATATTACATATTTAAAAGATCATTATTCATCATGCAAAAATATTATTATTACTTTTTAATATATTTGATTTCTTATTAGTTGATATTTTTTAATAACTTTAATATACATATGTTTAATGTTGAAGTTTGAAAGGCATGGTTAAAAAGTAATTATTTTTAAAGGATGGATATAATTAAAAAAAAAAATGCTCTTTCATCTTTTAAATTTGATAACTTATGAAAAACATGCATGGAGGGATTTGTAGCGACTCCCATTACTAGTAAAAAACTGAAAAGAGTAAATTGCAAAAATCGTCCTTAAAGTTTGACCAATTTGCATGTTTCGTCCTACAAATTTCGAAACCGCAAGGATCGTCCCTAAAGTTTCGCCCGTGTGCATGTGTCGTCCCTAAAGTTTGGTCCGTGTGCATGTATCGTCCCTAAAGTTTGACCAATTTGGGACGATATATGCCCCAAAAGGACGATATTTGCCCCAAAAATTTGCCACAGGGACGATTTTTGCAGTTTCAACAGTTCTGGGACGAAACATGCAAATTGGCCAAAGTTTAGAGACGATTTTTGCAATTCAATAACTTTCTAAGAAGTAATACAAAAGAAAATAAAATATATCAATAATATTCGCAACTACTTATAAATATTAAAATATTATCATATATATTTTTCCTACCTAAAAATGAAAATGCAAGTGGCCTTACCATACCTACCAAAAACAAAATTTATATACAGAACATCAAACACGAATAATAATATTTTTTTGAAAAAGGAAATATTGACCACCCTAAACACTATTTTATTTAAACCACGTAACCCCTTCACTTTTTTCCAACCCGTCTCCCTGATCACACTTTCTCTCTCTCGCTCTATAAAAAACTTTGTTCTTTACTGACAATTCATTCACTTGTGTTTGTGTCAGTGTAAGTCTCGGAAATGGGTAGTTTAACGGTGGAAAATGTGCATCAAAACGGTGCCGTAGTTGGTTTATGTGTGAAAGGCGACCCTTTAAACTGGGGTGTAGCAGCTGAGGCTTTGACAGGGAGTCATTTAGATGAGGTTAAAAAGATGGTTGCTGAGTTTAGGAAGCCTGTTGTGAAGCTAGGTGGTGAAACACTGACAGTTTCCCAAGTTGCTGGGATTGCGGCTAGTGAGAACGCTGGTGTTAAGGTTGAGTTGTCTGAAAGTGCTAGGGCTGGAGTTAAAGCTAGCAGTGATTGGGTTATGGAGAGTATGGGTAAAGGGACTGATAGTTATGGTGTTACTACTGGTTTTGGTGCTACTTCTCACAGGAGAACCAAGAATGGTGGTGCTCTTCAGAAGGAACTTATTAGGTATGGTACTTTTTATGTTTATGTTATTGTTTTAATTAGTTTTCTCAAAATATATAGTTCTTCAAAGTTTAAACAACTGATCAAAATTTTGTGAAAAAGTAAGAAATGGTATCTAGAGGTTAAAATTTTAATAATTGTGAGAATTGCATGATTTTGTTTTGATATCAACTTATTGGAGAAATACTGCTAAATTGAAGTATGTACTTCAGAGATTTTCGTATGTTTATAAAAGTCAACATCACACAACCATCGCACGCTTGATTTATCATTTTCCCAAAAAAATTTGTGTACTTTTATCTGTCAATTGATTTTGGATTTAGTATATGATTATGTACAATGACCTATCCTAATACTAGTACTTGTACATTCCAGTGTTCAAATAGAAAATGGAATCATCTCCTGTAATTTTGGGATGAGGGGGTAGTTAGTAGTTGGTACTTAACTTCAAAAAAAAAGTTGGTATTGGTTTCATCCAAATACACGACTCTTGTTGGTAAAATTTTTTTGTTGTTTTAATTAAAGAGTGCATCTTATCCCTTAATCTCTAGCTAGTATAGGTTTTTAATATTTATTAGGCTGCATGTGTTCTGAAATAATGACTTTAATTACTTGTGTTAGTTTCCAAATGAAATTTGTCTTTCCAAGATTATAAATGAGAAATTCAGACTTTTGTATTCGCATTGATTATAAAGTAAAGGTTTTTCTAACTTGCTACAGGGATATAAGCACACCATAAGTATATCAAAACACATAGACTCAAATAAAAGTACGTGCACTTGTTTATACTTTTATGTGAATCTCAATGTACTTTTTCGTGAGGCCTTGTGTATTTACGGTGTGCTTAACATGTCATAAGTTAGAAAAACCCTAAAGTAAATACGTCTCGAAATGGTTTAAAGCCATGCATTAAAACAGCTAGGTACATAGGACTATAGGAGCATTATTTTTAACTTAAAATTAACATGGTTTAACTTAAACGTTGAGCTAATACTCTTAAAGTAATATAACTCCGTACAATATTATCTGGGCAGTCTGAAAAATGTTCAGAAACAATCACGATAATATCTTGGTCAAGCATATCTTAGTTATACCAATTGCATATGAGTCAGTTTAGTTTAAGGCTTCAACAAAGAATAAGAAAAATATATTATTATTATTATTATTATTATTATTATTTACAAAAATGAAATGAAAAACATTTGTTATGACATTTCTGGCACAAGCAAGAGAGGGCTTGTTATTTTGCCACCTACCACCCCAAGGGGTGAGTAGATCTAATAAGTGGCCTTGGAACGGTATGTCACATGTTTTCATTTATGACATTTGGTTCCGTTCAGTTCAAACTGGGCCCACAATTTATTATTACTACATTAACTATAATTAAATTAACAGCAACTATGGTTACGTACTGCATCAACTATCGCGGCTAGTTAATAAACACTTGATCACCCGTTTGCAATGTCTTTCCAAATTCTACTTCGTTTGTTAGAATGTAACCTAGAGGACTATTGTTGTAGTAGTGCTAGTTAAGGATCTATATAGTTACAAATTAACTAATCTGGAGAGCGGAAATAAAAAATTTTAACGACTTTGATGGGATATTATTAAATGTACGTTGCTATTCTATGACATTTATTAATGTTTATTCATATTTCTTTTTGACAGATTCTTAAATTCCGGAATCTTTGGCAATGGCACGGAATCAAGTCATACCCTTCCACATTCGGCAACAAGAGCTGCCATGCTTGTTAGAATCAACACCCTACTCCAGGGTTACTCTGGCATCCGTTTTGAGATCTTGGAAGCAATCACCAAGTTCCTCAATAGCAATGTTACCCCTTGTTTGCCCCTTCGTGGTACCATCACCGCATCCGGAGACCTTGTCCCATTGTCGTACATTGCTGGACTTCTGACCGGTCGATCCAACTCAAAAGCTGTCGGTCCTGATGGACAAATCCTTAATGCCGAAAAGGCTTTTAGCCTAGCCGGTGTTGAGGGTGGATTCTTCGAGCTACAGCCTAAAGAAGGTCTAGCACTTGTTAATGGTACCGCTGTGGGATCAGGAATGGCCTCAATGGTCCTTTTTGAAGCCAACGTACTTTCATTGTTAGCAGAAGTCTTGTCCGCCATTTTCGCCGAGGTTATGCAAGGAAAGCCAGAGTTTACGGACCACTTGACACACAAACTAAAGCACCACCCTGGCCAGATCGAGGCTGCAGCAATCATGGAGTACATATTGGATGGAAGTGATTATGTTAAGGCAGCACAAAAGGTCCACGAAATGGACCCGTTACAGAAACCTAAACAGGACCGATACGCTCTTAGGACTTCACCTCAATGGTTAGGCCCACAAATTGAGGTCATTCGATCATCGACTAAAATGATTGAAAGAGAGATTAACTCGGTGAACGACAACCCTTTGATCGACGTCTCAAGGAACAAGGCCTTGCACGGTGGCAACTTCCAAGGGACACCGATTGGTGTTTCCATGGACAACACACGTTTGGCTATTGCTGCAATAGGTAAACTCATGTTTGCCCAATTCTCCGAGCTTGTTAATGACTTCTACAACAATGGGTTACCTTCCAATCTTTCTGGTGGACGTAATCCTAGCTTGGATTATGGTTTCAAAGGTGCGGAAATTGCAATGGCATCTTACTGTTCTGAACTCCAATTTCTTGCCAATCCTGTTACTAACCATGTCCAAAGTGCCGAACAACACAACCAAGATGTAAACTCTTTAGGTTTAATTTCTGCCCGTAAAACTTCCGAAGCTGTTGACATCTTGAAGCTCATGTCCTCAACATATTTGGTAGCTCTATGCCAAGCCATCGACTTACGACACTTGGAGGAAAACTTGAAAGCCACTGTCAAGAACACCGTGAGCCATGTAGCCAAAAAAGTTCTAACCACAGGTGTGACAGGGGAGGTTCACCCCTCAAGGTTCTGTGAAAAGGACTTGCTTAGAGTCGTTGATCGTGAGTTTGTCTTTGCGTACATTGATGACGTGTGTCTCGCCACATACCCTTTAATGCAAAAGCTTCGACAAGTCCTGGTTGACCACGCTTTAAACAACGGTGAGAACGAGAAGGAGGCAAGCACTTCAATCTTCCAAAAGATCGGTATTTTTGAAGAAGAGTTAATTGCCCTTTTACCAAAGGAGGTTGAGAGTGTAAGAAATGCTTATGAAACTGGTGAGCTTGCAATCCCAAACAGGATCAAGGCATGTAGGTCATACCCATTGTATAGGTTTGTGAGGGAGGAGCTCGGAACAGGTTACTTGACAGGGGAGAATGTTACTTCACCCGGAGAGGAGTTCGATAAGGTCTTTACAGCAGTATGCAAAGGGCTAGTGATCGATCCGTTGTTGGAGTGTCTTCAAGGCTGGAATGGTGCCCCTCTTCCAATTTGTTAGTCTAATTAGATTCATAAGAGTCTGTTGTTAATTACTACTATTCTAAGTTCTTTTGTCAAATCTTTTTTACTTTTTAGTGCATCCTTGTTTCATAAATTTAAAGATTCCTGCTTCATCTCCCCTACTTTAGAGATTTGACAAGTTCATATTTGCACAACTAATTATATTATTTCGGAATAATAAATGCTAATCAATTTGTTGTAAGTCGTATGAACTGTTTGAAAAGTTGTTATTAGTTATTAGCCCAAGTGAGTTGTAGCGCCTCCAGCCGTATTAAGTCAAGGTGAGTTCATTAGGCGTGATGGATTTCAGAATCGGGATCTCTTTTCTTTTCGTATCATATTCACATGACCTGATCATAAATAGCACACATGGGTCGTTCGACTAGGATATTAATAAGCTCTGGTACCATATTGACAATGCTGCGATTTTTCTTTGCCAAGGACCACGTACATATACAGGTCCTTTTTTATGAAAATAAATAAAGAACAGGGTAGTAAGAGTAATAATGAAGCGAGACAAAATTAGTTAGTAGCATTTATTTAAACTAGAAAGGTGCCCGCGCGATGCGGGGGCAGATTGTTGGGATGAAGAGGAGGGAGGTGGGGTGGTGGAAAGTGGTTGTTGGGGTGGCTGTTGAGGTGGTTATAAATTATTGGGGGTGGTTGTTGAGGTGGTTATAAATTGTTGGGGTGATTATTAGGAGTGGTTGTTTCCATAATTAGTAAGTAAAAGTCTGAATTTTTAAGCCTTTCTAATTATAGAATAGTTCCAAATACATTATATAGTAGTATAGATATAGATAGGAGTGTACGGTGTACCTATGTCAAACACTACCATTTGAGAAAACAAACGCCACCCTTGTGTACCATACGCGAAATAACTCGTAAGTGTTATTAGTGTGTCCTCCAATTTGAGCACAATCTTGTACCGCTTAACAACTATAGAGTATAGACCATACATTGCTATAGGCAAATGGAACTTTAATGTATGCATGCAGCACATTAGTTGTGTTATATGTAGATATCTGTTTACGCACAAATAAACAAATGTTCAGATTCATTTTATGCACTACAAAGACAGTATGTAACAGATGTTATGCTATAATCCTTCTGGTGTGAATTTACAGTTTGTTTATGATGTGTAATATGCACTTTTTATGTGCAAAATAAATCGTGATTGTCAAAATCAATCATTTTGGTTTTAAGCATATATAGTGTACGGGCGGTTTCCATCCTTTTATTTTCATATCTATTATTCTATATATATATATTACCAAAATTGCTAGTCTATAATAAGAAAACCTATGGAAGGATGGCGCCGCAATTTATATACACAATTATCCCAAAATAACTTGATTAGGGCGAATTTAATTATTCAAAATGTTGCAACCTAACTGCTTGGTATTTAAATTTGTTGCCAGTGCTTCGGCACTAGGAGTCTAAGATAGTAATGATAGAGCCAATAGGATCCAGGATGCTGTCCACAGCACATTATTAGAAGGGAAGTTATAATTAGATGCCAACTTTGAGTCCACAAAAGTAATCATCGACCTTGTTTAGTTGTTTTATCAGTGAATGTTAAAACTTTATTCCTTCTTCTGCACTGAGTTTGACAGCACCCGATTGTTCCTAATTCCCCATATTCAAGTTTGAACACAATTTTTCTATTAATTTGTTCTCGGACGAATCTAACCATATCATGCTTCCACGTTCCACACCCACAAGTTTGATGCCATAAATCAAGAATAAAATGAGGGAATCTAGCAAATTTTATGCATAAATCAAGAATAAATGTGGGAATATAACAAGTCTGATGCAAAATCTAGAATAAAGAACATAAAAAGTCTGATGCAAAATCAAGAATAAATGACAATGCCACAACAGCAAATAACCGACAAGGAAACACCCTCTTAGGATCCTTAGCTAGAACTGAATTTACATGCGAAGTTAAAGTTGTAGTCGCATGCTGATCCAACCGAAGCTGAACTCTCAATTAGCATTGCAACTTAATTGGTTTCTAAATGAAATGTGACATTTCCTCTGTCATAGACATATATAAACTTAACACCCTTTTTAGGTAATAATCCAATATTTAGAAGTATTTCCAGATATTTTATTCCTCCTATGACACATCATTGGTAATTATTAGCCATATCTGATGATAAAGATTTAAATTCAAGACTTGTATTACCGTGTAGAAGCAGTTCTACTAGAGTACTAGAGTAGCAGGGGAGATTCAGTATGGTTTTATTTTTCTTGCATCAAAGTTGATAATCATAGCTAATTGAATTCATAATAAGTCCTCTTTTTACACCAAGTTAAACAATCTCGCAGGAACAATCCAACAAGAGTCAAAAACACAACATGTATCTTCGATCTCGTGCATTCATAGCACACTGCAGTACATCAAGAAAGATCTCCTCATTGCATGGTATATAAAATCTTGAATCACCAACAAACTCATACTCTTCTCGAGCTTCATCCAACAGCGCACTGAATAATGGATGTTTTAGTAACTTAACCTTGATCACAAACCTTCTCTGGTTTTCACCTACATAGACCACCAAATGACCCTTTGGGACATCACTTGGAATACAAGCTTCCGTCTTTCTTTCATGAATGAAAGATGATACCCATCTGAATGCCCATTGCCAGCACTTGTCGCACTCCCCAGATGAAGGTAATACTCCATTGCTCATCTTTCTACACGCTTTCAAAATGTTTCCTTTCATCATATTCAAGTAATATAGCTATATATATGGAAGCTCTTAGAGATAGATTTTGTTGATTGTAAGTTGAGAGAGATAGGTATGAAGTTAGTATGCTACTGGTTCTATGCTATTTTTTTTTAGAATTGTGTAGTAAGATATTGGTGTGATGGGGTTTGTATATATATTGTTATATACTTATATATATACATTGATACGAAATGTACGAACAAGTATTTCAGATGATTGATTGAAAGCGTCTCTATCTAACATGTATATTTTACAATATCCTATAAACCAAATAAAAGTCTTGATCTTGCCAAGAACCTTTAACCCATGCCTCTTAATTTCATCTACTCCACTCCGTACTTTGACCCTTAATTTACAGAACATAGTATGCGATGGAATGTATGTAAAGGTTCAATGTAGGATAATTGTTCCGTCCCTAAATCTTTTTGTTCGAATTCAACAATAAATGGAGGTAATATGTGGTTTGATTGGACTAATGTCCTAGTTTGAAATATGTGGGGGCGTTTGGATTGCATACATATTTTTAAGAGCTTATTGGTATATTGAGCTTTCCTAAAAGAAAAAAAATACAGTACTAATTAACAATTTTTACTGTATGCGTTAGCACTTTCAAACTTAGATTATTGATATAGACTGACCTAGTCTATTAGGATTTTCCGTGTACCTTTGATTTTATAAATAGCTGATCAACATATTCAGTTACCCATACGATGTTTTACACTAATTAATACGGAGTAGTATATATGTGCTTACTTTAAAGAGCTTATGAGCTACCCCAAATCAAAGCTGGAAAATATGGGATCCTAAACACTTAAAGTTGGCATGGTTGGGCTGATGTTTTGGCTGTAAAGTGAATCAGCCTGCAGGGTATGGGGAGATTTAAATGATGTGAGCCCAGGTAAAGTGTGGGTTACAGAAACTTTGAAAAATGACTAAGCATGCACAATGACTGGGCCTTACTTGAACCAAATTAAATATTCTACTAGTATCACTTATAAATACTTATTTTTATGTCACTTAATTGAATTTGTTTTGTCAAATTACAAATGGTCTTGGTGACAAATGGATGTTGACTAAAAGCCCATTATCTCACACTTTATTTCACTTTGAAATCTTCTCTTTGCCCACTTCAGAAATGACAGTGAGACTTTTATCATCAAATACAACTTTTTTTAGAAAGTGAGTATCAAAACATCTCACATTTTGCAGCAGTGCCTTATGTTACTTGTATCCGGTTTACATATATATATTTCTGCTCGGCATTAGTTCATATATGAAAAAGGTTTGAACCTATACTTGTGTTCTCACAAAGAAAACATTATGTTAATATGTGAGTATGGAAATACGCATGTCCTATGTAGGAAACCATATTGTTTTGTTGCCATTTCTGTAACATTATGCTCTGTTTCCCTTTAGTTGAATAACTGTATTATTATCTACTTGATAAGATCACACATATGAATAAAGATAATAATAAAATTCCAGCAAATGATTCATCCCCTGAAGGCTATTGGTGTTATGGTCAGATGAATAAGCCAAATGGACAGATCATATATACCAACGATGAGATATCTTTATATCCATTCGTACAAATCATTTTGTAGGACATACATGAAATTATCATCAGGGGCGCAGCTTCTAAGAGGCCGGGGGGGGGGGGGGGGGGGGGGGGGGCCACCCCCCGAAATTTTTTTTGCGATGTAGGGGTATATAGTTTTCGTGTAGAAAAATTTCGGTATTTTTGGTTTCGCCCCCCCCAATTTAATTCGGTTTCGACCCCCCATAGTGTTAGGAAAAAAAAATTTTAGATCCCGACCCCCCACTCGAAATTTCCAAGCTTCGCCCCTGATTATCATATTATGCATGCATTTTCAAGTTAGTGTAAATCTATATAAAAAAAGTATACATGATGTACCAATATTGGGTATCGAAAACTTTTTTGTTCGTAAAAAGATATTACGAGTATTATATATATATAGGACTATGCTCCATTTTGACCCATCTTGTTTAAGAACCAGAGGTTGGGTTATTCCATTTTTTTTACTGTATATGTATTGGATTAATTTACCAGTTAATCCCTTTCCCTATTTTAACAAAAAATTATATAGACCAATCTCAGATCAACTTGATTGTGTTTTAGGTCATAATAAGCCACCTTCAAAACTGATGACACCCATGATATCATTTACCAACTTAAACAGGAACAACATAATGCTCAATTGACTTTGTGAGTCTTAATCCCACTTACAAATTAAGTGGAAGTTCCCTATTTCTATTGCTTCTCCAATTATGGTTCATAATATGGCCAAAGAATTATTGACCTTTGTACATATTATATATTTGACATTTTTTCCCTTCTTTTAGACCGCTCCCAATGGGAGCGTGACCATGGAAGTGAGTGTCCATCTCACGAGTGACACCATTGGGGGGTGTTGTTGTGGTGCGTGAGGAGAGAAAACATGGCCAAAGGTGACCAGCTCACCCAATATGGTGGCCGTGTGCCATTTGTGAGCCCATTTTATTTTTAATATTTATTATTTGATTTGAGAGTGTGTGTGTGGTACTTTGTGGAGTATGTTTATATAAGAGTGGACATTTTAATGAGATGAGGGAGTGATCACCATTGGAAGTGAAAATTAAGTAAGAGGGAGTGAGAGGAGGTAAATGGAGGGAGAAAACTGATGTGGCGCTGAGGTGGTGTCACCATTGAAAGTAGTTTTACAAGAGAGAACAAATATGTTCTCTATGTAGCTACATGAGCATCATATCGTTGAGTTAGTTAAAAATGCTAAAACCGTGAATTTGAGTCAAAATTAAATATTAACTTGTCATTCTCCTATAACCAAATTTACTAAAAGAAGAGCAATTTTTTTGTATCAAGGCTCTCGATTTTTTGAAAGAGATACGAATAACCTTATAAAGTTGCACTAAATTGAAAATGCATTTTATCAGACGTTGGAGACACAATAGCAGAAATCCTTTATAGTTATTTTTACTAATAAAACGTAGGTTTTTACAGTTTCATATACCATTCTAAAGAAATATAGGAGATGTCAGCAGAAACTGGTTTCCATCAACTAATTATACAGTAGATGCACTAAATTAAAATGTAATGATCAGAAACCACTTGCTTATTGCCCCTTTATTTCTAGACAAAAAAACATGATTAAAGGTTTTACCACCATCTAGCAATCCACCACTATATCTTTATCACATCTGACCTTATAAATACCTTCTTCATAAACCTCAATCTTCAGGTGCATTTGCAAGTCCATACTCCCTCAAAGGTATTAGGTATAGCACCTCTTAATCTTACATATGCATACATACAACAATTTCATATTAGGAATCAGCTTTCATACTAACATATGCTAATTGTGTTTGATCATTGAGCAGGTACTAATTAAAGACACAAAAAATGAAGCTAATGGTTTTTATTTTGGTAACTATGTTGCTTTGCTCTTGCATGGTGGTTCAAGGAAGGGTACCAAAGGATGCCTTTGTTAAACCTGATAGCTATGTAGACAACCACCATAATAAACCAAGACAGAACTATAATTCGCAAGGTGGTGGTAGTGGAGGAGATGCTGGTGGTGATAATACTGATAACGGAACTGGATGATGAACCAAGTTGATCTCATTAAGAAATAAGAATGTTTGTGACAAAATGCTAAAAGGGTTGTTTATATATGTTGTGTACCGTGTACGTGCTTGTATTATCAAACTGTACGTACAGGTGGTGAATATTTTCTGTTGAACCTACGTTTTATATTTGCTTTAACTTCTACTTAGCGTGTTTATGTTCAAATTATTACTAATATGCATTTTCAGCTCTTGTGTTGTAAGGTACGGAGTATGATTATTTTTCCAATACTTAGCGTGATTATGTTCAAATTACTTATTATAATGCATTTTCAGATTGTTACTAGTATCATTTATTCATATATATTCAGTAAAGGAAGTCCAAGTTTTTCATGTATATCTCAGTTCTCTTATATACGATTCATGTTGGCACATAAGCATATGAATTTCTGCTCGATAATAGCCAACAAGTGGTTTTGTGCATGTTTCTTAAGTAACAAGTTTGACTGATTTTCATAAACTGTATCTAGCTAGAGGACCACAGCGTGAGAGACATCGTTAATACCGGCTAAATCTATAGAGATAAAACTCGCGCAACAGATATTTTTAACTTGTAATAATTCCTTGTCTCGTATGTGAATATATACACTACACTATTTTTGACTTTTTGCGATGGGGCACTAAGAGTGATGGCAGATATCGTTGCTATAGGCCTGTTAGACGAAAAAAAAAAAATTGTCTTTGACAAAAACCTTTTGCGACGACATGTCGTCGCTAGTACATTTTCGTAGATTTCGAAGGCCCCATGCTGTGATTATAAAAGAGGCCCTCTTAAAACAAAAATCGTCCCGACTTTTTTTTTCAATGTTTAAAATTAGTATAATTTCTTTAATTCAAAAATATTCAAAAAATATTAAAGATATGCCAAAAATATTCAAAAAATAATCAAAAAATATTCAAAAAAATATTCAAAGATACTTTTCGGAAAATTTGAAAAAAAAATAGAAAATTCTTTTTAAAAGTTTTTGAAAATTCTTTTCGAAAATTTTGAAAAAAAAATTGAAAATTCTTTTCGAAAATTTCGAAAATACTTTTCGGAAAATTTGAACAATTTTTGACAAATTTTGAAAAAAAATTTGAAAATTCTTTTCCAAATTTTGAAAAATTTTGGAAATTTTAAAAATTTGGAAACTTTTGAAAATTCTTTTTAAAAAATTTGAAAAATTTGTAACAAAGTTTGAAAATATTAACTTCGAAGATATTTTTATTTTTCAAAAAAAAATTTCAAACTTTTCGAAAAGAATTTTCAATTTTTTTTCAAACTTTGTTAAAAAAATTTCAAAATTTTCAAAAATTTTCAAAAAGAAGAATTTTCTATTTTTTTTTTCGAACTCTGTTAAAAAAAATTTCAAAACTTTTTTGCAAATTTTTTTTTAGATATTGCATGAAATTATTAGATGAATTTGAGGACCAAACATGTAAAAAAAAATTCGAAATTTTTTTGGATGTTGCACGAAATTTTTCTAAAAAAGTTAATTTCGAAAAAAAAATAATTTTTCTAAAAAAAATTAATTTCGAAAAAAGAAATTCAAAATTCGAAATTTTTTTGGATGTTTCAGAAAAATTAATTTTTTTTCCGAAATTTTTTTTAGAAAAATTAATTTTTTTTCGAAATTAATTTTTTCAGAAAAATTAATTTTATTTCCCGAAATTTTTTTAGAAAAATATTTTTTTTTCGAAATTAATTTTTTTTAGAAAAATTATTTTTTTTTCGAAATTAACTTTTTTAGAAAAATTATTTTTTTTTCGAAACTAATTTTTTTAGGAATTTTTTTCAGAATTTTTTTTTAGAAAAATTATTTTTTTTTTGAAATTAATTTTTTTAGAAATTTTTTTTTTCGAAATTAATTTTTTTTTTAAATTGTTTTTTTTTTCCGAATTTTTTTTTAGAATTTCTTTTTGAAATAAATTTTTTTGGAAAAATTATTTTTTTTTTCCGAAATTTTTTTTTAGAAAAATATTTTTTTTTTTCGAAATTAACTTTTTTAGAAAAAATATTTTTTTTCGAAATTAATTTTTTTAGAAATTTTTTTTTCGAAACTAATTTCTTTAGAAAAATTATTTTTTTTTCCGAAATTTTTTTTAGAAAAATATTTTTTTTTCGAAATTATTTTTTTTCCGATTTTTTTTAGAAAAAATATATTTTTTTCTTTTTTAGAAAAATAAATTAAAAAAAAAAAAAAAAAAACGGGACTAAGTTTGTAAAACGCGGCACAACACAGGGACCATTTATGTAAAAAAGTTGAAAAGAAAATAGAAAAAGAAGAAGGCGAGGGCAATTTAGTCATTTGATGTTGATTAGGGACCAAACACGCAACAAAAACTTCAAAATGAGGACCACCGGTGCACTTTCCAAACCTTAGAGACCAAACATGCAATTTCTCCAAACGTTAGGGACCAAAAATGCAATTTCCTCTAATAATAATAATAATAATAAAAGTAAAGTTAAGTCATGATTACTTAACTTAGTCAACAAAAAAGTTTTAATCATGTATAGTTTCAAATTGTTACAAAAGAAACCTATATGTTTCATATTCAACTAAACTGTGTATGAACCATGATTTTTAGAATTACTAAAGGCAAACACATGTATCACAACATTTTTTGGACTTATGGATAGCTACCAGGAAACGTGGTTTGTCATTTAATACAGTATATCACTGAACAAAGATGTTGTGTATAACAAACATATGTCGTATGCACATTGAGATATGATCGAATGAAGATAGTATAAACCTTACTTGTATCAAGTGTTCGCGAACATTATCTGCTGCTGCAAACTACGCTTGAGCAGGCTCCAACTTGATAGGCGGAATGGAAACCTCAACTGTGACGGGAAATGGGAATGAGTTTCCTAGTGTTAGAACTGTTGATGGGTGGTTGTGATGAGTGCGTAAACACTCATCATTTTTATCGTATTTAAACTGCAAAACATACAAAAACAATCGAAAAGTCATCAAAATACTTAAATTATCCCAGGGATTGTGTTTTATGTGTTTTAAATGCAAAATGAGCAAAAACAAATGAAAAACGATCAAAGTTTGCAATATTGGCAGTTTCACTCCCCCAAGTTTCAAAATTTGTCAAAAATAGTCCCTATGCATTTATTTTGAAAGAAAAGTCAACACAAGTCCTTAAAAAAAATCAAAGGTTATCAAAAACGGACTTTGGGTGAAAAATTTGGAAAATTTACATATTTGGTCCCTGGAGTTTGGAAATTTGCAGAAATAGTCCCTGGGAATTTTGAAAATTAAAAAATTGCAAAATTGGCTTTTGGAATATTGAACTTGGCAACATTGGTCCTTCTTGGTACTTCTGGGGAATTACAATTTCAGTCCCTATGTTTTGTGGAATTTCAAAATTGGTCCTTGTGACTATTATACCATCCGGACCCTTAATTGATAAAACCAAAACCAAATTCAAACCCAAAACACAAAACTAACCCACCCTTATATCTCCCTCAGCCCACCACCACAACCAAGGCCCACTCCACCACAACCAAAGCCCACTCCCAACCAAAATCCACCTCACCCACGTTAATAATAATACTACTCCCCCTCGGTCAAACTTTGACCCCCCAACTTTGACCACCCCATTTGACCTCCACCTCACCTCCACCCCCACTCACCCCTGCTACCAGCCAAACCCCCCCCCCCCCCCCATCATAACCCTAGCCTGCTTCACCTCTGATTACACTCAACCCCCTCCTACTCCAAACCAAACACAAGCATCCAAAATACACTTCTGGCATCAATTTACTTCAAGAAACAGACAAAGATATTTTGGCGCCAAGAGTTTTAAATGGCCAAGATCATGAAAGAGTTATCCAAAGGTCAAAAATGATGCTGGGAAAGAGACAAGGAACCTTGGAAACCCTAATTGGAGTGTATAAAAGGAGAAGAGATGCAGTGGATCAGTTTAGTTAGTTTTTTAGTAGTTTTAATTTATTTTTTCAAGTGTTGTAATTTTAATTTTAATCAAAGTCTTAGTTGTAATTTGAACCTTTCAGTATTAATATAAGTGTTATTTCAGAAATTCAAGTTTGCATTCCATTTTCAGTTTCATCAAACAATAAAATAAAAAAAAATACAGAAAATAAAAAAATATATGAAAAGTGAAGAAATAGCATGGAGCAGGGTGTATAAGGGATGGCCCTGGGTTAGTGAATCCATGGGGATTCAATAGGATTGTTAATGTGGTTCTTGGTTTCATGATTTTTGGGCTGGAAGCACACTGTGAGCTATTTTCCCATACCTTTCTTGTATTTTAGTGTATGAAATTGCTTGTTTGTATTTTCCTGATCTCATTAGTTATTAACTACTCTGTTTGTGCAATTAATTTAGGTTTTGTTTCTAAAAACACCTTTGTGTAGGATTTTCATACATTATTTGTTAATTAGCATAAGGTAGTATAAGTAGTGGTAGTGGTAAAAGGTTGTGTTTATCAGCTTATATATACCTTGCAACTAATAAAAAAATGGTTTAGAATAGATAACATCAATCTGTGTTGCTCTTTGTCTCATAAACTTAAAACAGATTGTGCTTAAAGGGGTGTTTGGATCAGGGTTTTGTACTTGTGTCTTGTAGCTTTGGTTGGATAAAATCTGTTAAGACAGCTTCACTTAGGTCTAAGTAGTTTAGTTTAAACATAAAATGCAGTGAGTGTAGTTGAAAAAGTCAAAACTTTCTTTAAAATCCCATAGCAGTTAACTGTTTGGGTTTAAGGAGTCCAAATCTTCATTTTGGCTACAAGATTAATTAGGATAGTCTTATGTAGGGTCATTTCAACTCAAAACATCCATATCAGTACCTAGGATCAAGTTAAAATTCACAAAAGTCAAACTGCAAGTTTTACTTAAAAAGTCAAAAAGCATGATCTCAGAATTTTCCTAAACTAGCTAGATTTTTGTAGAATTTTGTGGTTGTTGTCAAGTTTTGAAAATTGTTGGGTGTTTAATATGCCAGCTGAACTTGTGATTTCCATGTTGGTTACAATTTTGTGATTTTATTTGGTGGACTAAAACACCCTTGGAACACAGCAGCAGGGCAAGCTTTGTGCCCTGCTTCCGCAGACCACCTCAACCCACCCACCTTTGGTGGTAGTTTGTGGCCACCCTAGTGGGTCCCACACTCTGTATTTTGGTTTTCCCAACCCCCTCCTACCAGGCTCTAAAAGTTGACCTTTAGTTTGACCATTGGACCAGTGGACCCCACTTAGTTTTGCTTCCCATTTCTGTCCCAAATCTGTCTCAGATTCACAATAAGCAAAGTGCTTATTTGTGTTTTGTGGCTTATTCAAGCTGCTTATTTGGTTGAAACTTGCTTATAATTGATCAAACAACTCAGAGAAACCAATTTTAACCATTGTGGACCCCACATTACTCCATTTGAGCTTAAATCCTTGTGCAGTCAATAAAAGTCAACTGAGTGGACTAATAAGCACTCAAAGTGCTTATTTCTGGTTTGTGTAAAAAGTGTTTTCATAAAAAGAGTTAGTTTTTAGTGTATAATTAGTTTGGAAAAAGAAAAAACCCCAAAAAAACCAACTTTAATTATAGTGATAGCTTCTATGTAATAGGAATTATCATTTTAATTTTCTTTTTAGCTTATTTATAAGCAATATATCATTTTTATATTTTTATTAATTCTCTTTTAGGTTAAAGTAATTCTAGAAATTTTTCCAGAATTTTCTTTTGTCTTTTAGTGGTTTTTAGAATTAATTTTAGTTTAATTAATTATTAATTAATATTAAGTAATCAAAATAGCATAATTATATTTTATAAAGTATAACCTAGTTTTTATAATTTTTCTAGCTTTTATATAAGTTAAAACAGTTTTATAAATTTTTCTAGAATTTATACTGTTCATTTTTTATTTTTTATAATATAATTAGTTTAATTAGAAATTAATTAGTAATTATAATAATAATTAGTAAATTAGTTTAAAAATACATAAAATCAACTTTTTATAATTTTTTAGGATTCCTGTGATGGTTAATTAGATTTTTAAAATTTTTCTTAATTTTTTAAGCCTTTTTAGTATTTTTAATAATTCTAATTAGTTTAATTAGTTAATAAATAGATAATTAGTAATTAATTAATAATTAATAATTAAATAGTGTAAAAATAATTTTTCTTTTTCTTAAAATTTTCTTTATTTGTTAGGATTGTAAAAATAATAATTTTACACTTTTAACCTTTTCCGCTCATCAGTTGTACTTTCTGTTTCGTTCGTTTGCGTACGTTTTTAATTAAAACGTACGTTTTTAGGTTTTAGCTCAAATCTTGTTAACCTCAATTCACGTAATCAATCACATAGCTTTCCTAAGCTATTTAATTTCATAATTCTCAAATAATTCTTATCACAACCCTTTTCTGTGAATAATCACCCGATCACAAGTACGCTAAAGCACAATCCACACCTCGTCGGGACATAACGACCTGGTGATACCCTTTATTACCCGGAAGCATTGGTCTAGGCTCTTTGACTTTGTTGATCATTCCTTGGTCAATATAAGTTGACGGTTTAGCACCAATCAGGCTGTCAAAAGGATGTGATAATAATCTCAACTGCGACCGGAAATGGGAATGGGTCGATTGGTTTTCTTTCTAAATCTCAGACCTAATCCTTTCCTCACCTGGCAAGGTAAAATACACAAAAAAGCTAGTCTATTTGAGTTATACTTTATCTTTAGTGGGTGTTATTAGGAAAACAAAAAAGCTAGCTAAAAATGAAATGGGTCAAGTGGGTTGTGAGTAGCTGAAACTGTGTTATGAATGCAG